>JAITYX010000003.1:6322500-6948000 GCA_021018815.1 Talinum fruticosum | reverse complement strand
CCAAAGTATTTTATACTTTGAGAACCAAAGTGGTTTACTTTTGTAGGTTATCCAAACGAGGTTATCTCATTTTTGAATTACAAAAAGTAGCCAGGCTTCAAGCTGTCAATCACCAGCGAGACAAGGCTTATCTACTTCGAACAAATCTCATACGTTGTGTCGGGGTTGTTTGTTTCTAAAACCGGAAAACTTCTACACTAAGCTCAACAGTGGTTTCCACCTTACTTTTCGGACATCACCAGTTGACTGAAGCACCTGTAGGAGCCAAGAGCCGTTGCACAACGTTCACATTCCAACGGATATTTTCCGAGCGACTCAAAAGAGTCGTTACAACGACCGAGAAAGACTTCGATCCAGCGAACCAGTCACAACGGCTAATCTGCTTGGTCATCTATAAATAAAAGCCACTTTACAAGACTATAAGATTGCTGGAACTATTGTTGAAACACATTGCTTAAGCAAAAGTCATTGGTTTCATATTCAATCTTCAATTTACAACTCCTAGCTTGTAATTCATACTTTACGAGTTGTAAAGTCTTGTAATCAGTCACACACTTTTCTTACTTTTTGAGTAAGGTCCATTGATCGAGCTGTAAAGGTTAACTCAGCTCAATTGTCCCTAGCTATAAAGGTTACCTCGGTTAGGAAGTACTAGATCGGATAAGGGAACTTCTCGGTCTAGGAAAACTCTATAAGGAATTATCGAAGGGAGCAATTCCGGTTGAGTAAGTCCGTTGTATTTTGAGGATTCAAAATAGTGGATTTGACTTGCTTGGATTATCACTATCCGTGGTTTTACTGCCCCGGGAGGGTTTCCACGTATCTCCGAGTTTACACGTTTCGAGTCCAATCTAGACTTAGATTATCTTATTCATACTTTTCAAGCTTAAAGTTTCTAAGTTTGTTAAAATTTCCTCATCACCCTATTCACACCCCTCTAGGGTGACTATAAGTCTCCAAGAGCAAACCCGCAATTGGTATCGGAGCCTAGCCTTTCAAAAAAAGGATCTAATAATCCAAAGGTCTAAAGATTAGATGGCTCGAGAACATCGGAGAGTTCGATGAAGGAAGATCTTCCACCGGACCACCAAAGTTCAAAGGATCAAACTTCATGTACTAGAAGAAGCTAATGGAATGCTTTCTCTGGACAACGATGAAGATGTTTGGAACATCATCCAAGAAGGAAATTACATTCCAATGAAGATAGAAGGTACAAGATCTGTGCCTAAAGAGAAGTTTGAGTACACCAATGAGGAGTCGGAAAAGTTAAGAAAGAACTTCAAAGCGATGAACATTCTAATGTGTGCTATCGGCTTGGAAGAGTACAACAGAGTGTCGACTGCGACACAACTAAAGATGTGTGGAACACTCTTGTTAACACATATGAAGGAACAAGCCAAGTGAAATAGGCAAAGATAAGTCAATATCTTCACAAATATGAGTTGTTCAAGATGGAGCCAGAAGAAAACATCACTCAAATGTTTATACGCTTCACCGAGATTACAAACAATCCGAAATCTCTAGGTAGAAAGATTTCCCATGAAGAAATGTGCAGAAAAATTCTACGAAGTGTACCAAAGAGAAGATGGGGTCCTAAGGTGACAGCCATCGAGGAAGCTCAAAACGTCTCTCAACTAAAGCCGAAGAACCGATTGGGAACCCGCTTACCCATGAAATTCACTTAGAAGAAGAGGATGCCGAGGTCGGCACTAAAAAGAACATTGCGACTGAAAGCCTCGGAAAGCAGAGGAGAAATTCTTAGTTCCTTATATTTAGAAGAAGAACCTATGGCACTCATTGCCCGAGGCTTCAAAAGAATGATGAAACATAAGAAATGGGAGAAGAAGCCAAAGGAAGAGTTCTACAAGAAAGATAAGAAGGACAGGAAAGGTAAGCACTCTTCCCCTTCAAAGTTATCTTTAACTAAGAACTCCGGTTGTTTTGAATGTAGCAGCAAAGATCACATAGTCAAAGACTGTCCAAGGAGAAAGAGGGATAGAAAGAAGAAGAAGGCTGTAATGGCCACATGGAGTGATGAAGACTCATCCGAAGACTCAAAGTGTTTGATGGCACTAATAGACTCGGAAGCTGAATCCGAGCCGGACTCGACAATGCGGACATTGAGGAGACAAGTCCTCGGGAGGTAATTGAATACTTTCTCAAGTTCTCCAAAGTTGATTTAGCTAAATATATTTATACTTTGGAAGAAAAGTCGAATTATGATTCTTCTCGGTTCAAAGAACAACTTAAGTCTCTCACTTCGAGAGCATTGATTTTAAAAAATGAATTGGAAAAGCCGAGACTAACTCTGAAAGAACTCAAGACTAGTACTCAAGCTAATGAGACTGAGTATGAGTCACTCGAAGAGAAAATGAGCATCTAAAGAGAAAGCTCAATGAGTCTTAAGAGCTTGTTTTGAAATTCATTCAAGGTTAAAAACCTTGATATGCTTTTAGGCTCTCAATGTGTCTCCTTTAGAAAAGAAGGACTTGGTTTTAACGAAGAGGAGGAATCTAATTCCTACTCAAATATTTTCAAAAAGATTCCAGAATTGTGAAGTTCAGGAAGGCTGAGCATGGTCCTATTCATAATAATGAAATGAGGACTGAGCCCGGACCAATTTACAGGAGAAAACCATCTCTACTTGTTTATAAAAGAATAGATTTTCAAAGGAAAGAGACACATACTCAGTTTTCTAAAAGAAAACTCAGAATCGGACCAAACCCAAAGTCATTCAAATCTGGGTTCCCAAGAGTCTTCTTCCTCGAAAAGGACCACGAGTAAAGGGAGTTATTGGGTTCGTTATAGGAAGTGAGAAGGGTTAGTGTGTTTCGAGTTGCAAGTAACTCAGAAAAGTACAAAAGGTCATTGGTACTTAGATAGTGGATGCTCACGCCACATGTTAGGAGATTCAAGACTCTTTTCCGAGTTGGAAGATTACAAAGGAGGTAAAGTCACTTTTGGAGATGACGAGTAAGGCAAGATAGTTGGAATAGGCAAGATTGGGAAAAGAGACAACCCGGTCAGCCCGGTTTATCTTGTCAAGGTATTAAAGTACAATCTACTCAACATCTCTTAGCTTTGTGACAAAGGTCAAGAGGTAAGATTAACTCGGACCAATTGCTATATTTCGATGCATCCACTAAAGAGACTAAGCTCTCGGGTAAGAGATCATGGAATACCTATACTATTCCTCTTTCGATCCAAGTTAGAATTTATCTTGTTTAAAAGCATCATTGCATGATGATTCTTGGACATGACATCACAGATTAGGTCATGTTAGCATGCATACTACCAAAAAGCTTGCATCTCATGGTTTAGTTAGAGGTTTACTTAACTGTTTATTTAAGAAAGATAAAATCGTAAAGCATGCACAAAAGGGAAACAGGTCGGATCATCTTTCAAACCTCTCAAAAATGTTTCCATATCTAAAGTGCTTGAAATGTCTGCAGATGGATTTATGTGGTGAAATCACTGTAAAGAGTCTCGAAGGTAAATCATATGTACTTGTGATTGTTGATGATTACTCACGATTTACCTGGGTTTGTTTTCTCAAAAACAAAAATGAAGCTTTTAAAGAGTTCAAGCAATCTCTACAAGAAAATTCAAGTAGAGTCTCGGACTCATAGCGGAAGAATTTGAACTAACAATGGAAGGGAGTTTGATTACTCAAAATTTGCAGAGTTATGTGACAAGAATGGTATCTCTCACAACTTCTCAGCACTCGGAACCCCTCAACGAGAATGCGGTGGTGGGGAGAAAGAAGCTGAACTCTTGAAGAAATAGGAAGGACGATGATGATTGAAATCGATCTACCTTACTATTTCTGGGCTGAGGTTGTCAACACAACAAACTACACGCTAAACAAATGCCTCATCCGACCCATCTTAAAGAAAACTGAATATGAGCTCTACAGGGAAAGAAACCCAATGTTTCATACTCATCCGACCAAGTTTGACGAATGTAAGTGTTTTATACACAATAATGGTAAGGATCACTCGACCAAGTTTGATGCTCGGTCGAGATGAAGGTATCTTTGTGGGTTACTCATCTCACGAGTAAAGCATATCGTGTTTTAAATAAAAGAACTAACAAAGTGGAAGAAAGCATCCACGTTGTGTTTGATGAGATTGATCGGGGAAAAATAAGTGAATCAACGATCTCGAGATCTGAAACTAAGTAGAAATAAAGATGATCTTGCTGAAGCTAAGCTCGGACAGAGTCCAAAGAAAGCCACTCGGAATGAGGTAGCTCGGAACATCATGACTCATACCGAACCGGCTCGGGAGCTAGCTCGGAATCGTTGAAGGTCAAGCAGATGAGCGAACTCAGCCGGATCGGACCACCGAAGATCAGCCAAGTACAACCAACAAATCTAGTGAACCGGAGAACAGGTAGAGCATTCAAATATGCTTCGAGCCACCTACTCGAGAACATTTTGTCCGACATCAATAGTGGGGTAAGAACTCGTTCTTCTTTGCATAATCTATGTGCATTCACTACATTCATATCATTAACCGAACCCGGAAATACACTAGAGGCCCTAATTGAACCTGAATAGGTAGATGCCATGCAAGAGGAACTTAATCAATTTGAGAGAAACCAAGTCCGGACTTTGACAAAACGACCTTCGACCACCTAGTCATAGGAACCAAACGGGTTTTCAAGAACAAGCTGGATGAAGATGGGTTGGTAGTCGGAAATAAGGCTAGACTTGTGGCTCGAGGTTACAATCAAGAAGAAGGGATTGATTATGAGGAAACCTTTGCACTAGTTGCTAGAATCGAAGCAATTAGAATCCTCTTGGCATTTGCATCAAGCATGAATGTTAAATTGTATCAAATGGATGTTAAATGTGCTTTTCGAATGGTTTCATTCAAGAGGAAGTCTATGTTGAGCAAACCCCTGAATTTGAAAACTCAGAATTCCTAAATCATGTTTTCAAATTACAAAAGCTCTTTATGTTCTTAAACAAGTTCCCAGAGCTTGGTATGAAAGACTTAGCAGTTTCTTAGTTGAAAACGATTTCAAAAGAGGTTAGATTGACAAAACTCTTTTCATAAAATCAAGGGAAAGACTTTCTCATTGCTGAGATCTATGTTGATGATATAATTTTTGGAGCTACTAATGAAAATCTCTGTCGAGAATTTTCCGGGTTGATGAAACAGGAATTCCAAATGAGCATGATGGGAGAGCTCAATTTCTTCTTTGGTCTACAAATCAGACAAGATAAATATGGGATCTATGTCCATCAATCCAAGTATACCAAGGAGTTGCTGAAGAAGTACAAGCTTTAAGATGCAAAACATGTAGCAAAACCAATGAGTAGCGAGCATGAAACTGGACTCGGACGACAAAGGTAAAGCGATAGATCGAAACTCTATCAAGGTATGATTGGATCTCTACTATACCTCACATCAAGTAGGCCGGACATTATGTTTAGTGTATGTCTGTGTGCAAGATTCCAAGTTAATCCAAAAGAATCACATCTCACTACGATGAAGAGAATCCTTAGATTTCTTGCAGGGACTCGGAATCTAGGTCTATGGTTCTCAAGAAACTCGGAACCGACTCTTACTCAAATGTTGACTATGCCGGATACAAAATTGATAGAAAGAGCACATCGAAGCATGCTAGTTTCGGGTCAATCCCTTATATCTTGGCACTAAAAGAAGCGGAACTCGGTTGCTCTATCAACTGCTGAAGCTGAGTACATTGCGGTAGGAGCGTCGCTGTGCTCAAATTCTATGGATCAAGCAACACTTGAAGGATCTTGGACTTTCATTCAAATCAATTCCAATCAAGTGTGACAATCGAGTGCAATCAGCATTACTAAGAATCAAGTTCAGCACTCAAAGACAAAGCACATTGAGGTCGGGTATCATTTTCGAGAGACCATTCTGAGAAAGGTGATATTGAACTAGAATTTATTCCTACGAAATTTCGGTTAGCTGATATTTTCACTAAGCCACTTAGTGAGGATCGGTTTTGCTTTTTTGGAATGAAGTTGGCATGATTAATGCATGATTATGTGATTTTCTAAGTGAAATTGTCTTGCATGATTATGTGTTATATATTTTCTTTCTTTGCCTTAATAACAATTGGTTCAGTTGACATAGTGAAACCGAGCTAGGAGTTATTATGTGTTTGCACTTTCCGAGTCACTCGAAACCATACTGAGTCGGACTCAGCTTTTGAGAAAAATGGACTTCAAACTTCGAAATCATCTCTAGATTAGTGGAGAATTTCAAAAATTTCTTTTAAAATTTCTCTCTCTCTCTCTCTCGTCGTGTGGATCGATCGGTGAACTAGCCATTGGGAGAAAGTCACTGGAATTCTAACCGTTGGAGAGCGAAACGTCACACTGTTTGAGGCAACCATTGGCGGTTTAGGTCGGACTAAATACTGAAGGACATTCCTTTTCACTATAAATAGCATCCCGTTACCTCCATTTCGCTACTTTACTCTCTGCTAACTCACTTTCGTGCTTACTCGCTCTTGCTCTCAAAGCTCTCGGTACTCACTCTCTTACTCTCTCTCTTTCTCTTTCGAGTTCACTCTCTCTCACTCCAAAATCATCAGCCATGCCTAAAAGACGTTCAGCCCAAGATTTTCTAGGGTCTGCATCCAAGAAACTTTGCACCAAACAAACTCAAGAAGGCACCTCTAGCCCCTCAAAATTTTCGTCACCCAACACCTCACGTTGAATGACAAGTTCTTCCCAACCACATCGTTTTCGTGGTTGTCTCACATCAAAACCACTGGAGTTTACAACTTTCTCTACTTCGGTGAGTTTATTTACCTAGAACTCGTTGTTGAGTTCTATTCTAATATGTCCTGCTCCGAGGAGTAATCACCTTACGAGTTCGCGACATAGTTGTGCGCATCAACCTTTCCCTCCTCCACTGTCTTTTCAAAGTTTCCTCTCTCATTCTTAACTCGCAATCCCATCCCTTTCAACGAGATTGCGGATGAGTTTTTCGAAAAATATGCCAAGGAAGTCCCCGATTCACGAAAGAATTTCTCGGTGACTCGGATGAAGACTGAGGCTAGACTTCTTTGTTTTCTTCGATGAGAACTTTTTCTCTCATTACTCAAGCAAAGAAAATCCTAATTCTAAGATTCTCAAAGCTATGTTTGATATCCTTGAGGGCTACGATGTAAACCTTTTCCCAGCCATCACCGAGCAAATGGCCACTATGCCAGCTCAATCCAAGAAATCCTCTCATCTCCTCTTCACAAATATGAGTCTGTTCAAGATGGAGCCAACAAAAAACATCACTTAGATGTTTATACGCTTCACTAAGATTACAAACAATCTCAAATCTCTGGGTAGAAAGATATCCCATGAAGAAATGTGCAGAAAAATTCTAAGAAGTCTACCCAAGAGAAGAAGAGGCCCCAAGGTGACAGACCATTGAGGAAGCTCGGAACCTTTCTCAACTAAAGTCGGATGAACTAATTGGGAAGCTACTTACCCATGAAATCCATCTGGAAGAAGAGGATGCCGAGTTCAGCACCAAAAAAAACATTGCGCTTAAGGCCCCGAAAGCGAGAGGAGAAAATCCGAGTTCCTCAGATTCGGAAGAAGATCCCATGGCACTCATTGCTCGAGGCTTCAAAAGAATGATGAAGAACAAGAAATGGGAGAAAAGACCAAGAGAAGAGTTCTACAAGAAAGATAAGAAGGATAGAAAAGGTAAACACTCTTCCCCTTCAAAGATATCTTTAACTAAGAACTCGGCTATTTTGAATGTGGCAAGCAAAGATCACATAGTCAAAGACTGTCCAAGAAGAAAGAGGTACAGAAAGAAGAAGAAGGATATGATGGCCACATGGAGTGATGAAGTTTCATGTGAAGAAGATGAAGATGAAGACGATTCAAAATGTTTGATGTCACTATCGGACTCGAAGTTGAATCCGAGTCAAGACTCCGACAACTTAGACATTGAGGAGACAAATCCTCGGGAGGTAATAGAATACTTTCTTAAGTTCTCCAAAGTTGATTTAGCTAAATATATTTACACTTTGGAAGAAAAGTCCAATTCGATTCTTCTTATGCAAAGAACAACTTGAGTCTCTTACTTCGAGAGCATTGGTTTGAAAAATGAATTGGAAAAGCCGAGACTTACTCTAAGAGAACTCAAGACTAGTACTTAAGCTAATGAGACCGAGTCCGAGACACTCGGAAGAGAAAATGAGCATCCGAAACAAAAGCTCAATGAGTCTCAAGAGCTTGTTTTGAAATTTACTTAAGGTCGAAAAACCTTGACATGCTTTTAAGCTCTCGGTGTGTCTCCTTCAGGAAAGAAGGACTTGGTTTTAACGAGGAAGAGGAATCTAACTCCTACTCAAACCTTTTCAAAAATGGTTCTAGAACTGTGAAGTTCGGGAAGGCTGAGCATGGTCCTATTCATAAAATTGAAAGGAGGACTGAGCCGGAACCGTTTATAAGAGAAAACCTTCTCCACTCGTTTATAAAAGAAGAGATTTTCAAAAGAAAGAGACACAGACTCGGTTTTCTAAAAAGAAGACTCATAATTAGACCAAACCCAAAGTAATTCAAATCTAGGTTCCCAAGAGTCTTCTTCCTCAGAAAAGGACCACAATAAAGTGAGTTACTAGGTTTGTTAGAGGAAGTGAGAAGGGTTAGTGTGTTTCGACTTGCGGGTAACTCGAGAAAAGACAAAAGGTCATTGTTACCTAGACAGTGGATGCTTACGCCACATGTTAGGAGATTCAAGAATCTTTTCTAAGTTGGAAGATTACAAACGAGGCAAAGTCACGTTTAGAGATGACAGATAAGGGCAAGATAGTTGGAATAGGCAAGATTGGAAAAGGAGAAAACACTGGTCGGCCAGTTTTTCTTGTCAAGGATTAAAGTACAATCAACTCAGCATCTCTCAACTGTGTGACAAAGGTTAAGAGGTAAGATTCACTCGGACCAATTGTTATATTTCTTATGCAACTATCAAGGAGACTAAGCTCTCAGGTAAGAGAACAGGTAATACCTACACTATTCCTCTTTACGATCCAAGTTAGAACTTATCTTGTTTAAAAGCATCTCTGCATGATGATTCTTGGAAATGGCATCGTAGACTAGGTCATGTTAGCATGCATATTATCAACAAGCTTGCATCTCATGGTTTAGTTAGAGGTTTACCTAACTATTCATTTAAGAAAGATAAAATTTGTGTAGCAAGCACCAAAGGGAAACAAGTCGGATCATCTTTTAAATCTCTTAAAAGCTGTTTCCATATCCAAAGTGCTTGAAATGTTGCATATGGATTTATGTGGTGAAATCGCTGTAAAGAGTCTCGGAGGTAAATCATATGTACTTGTAATTGTTGATGACTACTCACGATTTACCTGGGGTAATTTCTTAAACACAAAAATGAACCTTTTAAAAAGTTCAAGCAAGCTCTGCAGGAAAATTCAAGTAGAGTCTTGGACTCGGATTAGAAGAATTCGAACCGACCATGGAAGGGAGTTCGACTACTTAGAATTTGCAGAGTTACGCTATAAGAATGGTATCTCCCACAACTTCTCAGCACCCGAACTCCTCAACAGAATGGGGTAGTGGAGATAAAGAACAGAACTCTTGTAGAAATAAGAAGGACACCGATGATTTAACATGATCTACCTTACTATTTACTGGGTCGAGGCGATCAACACGGCAAACTACACACTAAATAGATGCCTCATCGGACCCATCTTGAAGAAAACTCCATGCGAGTTCTACAAGGGAAAGAAACCCAACATTTCATACTTCAAACCCTTCGGATGTAAGTGCTATGTTAAGAATAATGGTAAGGATCACCCGACCAAGTTTGATGCTCGGTCGGATGAAGGTATTTTTCTTAGTTATTCATCTCATAGTAAAGCATATCGCATTTTCAATAAAAGAACTAACAAAGTGGAAGAAATCATCCACGTTGTTTTTGATGAGATTGATCGGGGAAAAGCGAGTCAACATTCTTAGATCCGAAACTCAGTCGAGATGAAGATGATCTTGTTGGAGGTGAGCTTAGACAAAGTCAAGGAAAAGCAACACATAATGAGGTAGCTCGGAATATCATGACTCGGATCGAATCAGCTCAAGAGATAGCTCGGAATGGTGAAAGTCAAATAGATGAGCAAGCTCAATCAGATCATATCACTCGAAGATTAACCAGTTCAACCCACTAATCTTGTGAACCGGAGAACAGGTAGAGCATTCAAATATGCTTCGAGCCATCCACTCGAAAACATCTTGTCTAACATCAACAGTTGGGTAAGAACTCGCTCTTCCTTGCAAAATCTATGTGCATTCATTGCATTCATATCATTAGCTGAACACAGAAATGCACTAGAGGCCCTAAATGAACCTGAATGGGTAGAGACCATGCAAGAGGAACTCAATCAATTCGAAAGAAACCAAGTCCGGACTCGACCAAACGACCTTCCGACCACCCAGTCATAAGAACCAAATGGGTTTTCAAGAACAAATTGGATGAGGATGGGATGGTAGTAAGAAATAAGGCTAGACTTGTGGCTCAAGGTTACAATCAAGAAGAAGGAATTGATTGTGGGGAAACCTTTGCACCTGTTTCTAGGATTGAAGCAATTAGAATCCTATTGGCATTTGCATCAAGCATGAATATTAAATTGTATCAAATGGATGTCAAATGTGCTTTTCTGAATGGTTTTATTCAAGAGGAAGTCTATGTTGAGCAACCCCTTGGATTTGAAAACTCAGAATTTCCAAATGATGTTTTCAAGTTGCAAAAAGCTCTTTATGGTCTTAAACAAGCTCCTAGAGCTTGGTATGAAAGATTGAGCAGTTTCTTAGTTGAAAATGATTTTAAAAGAGGTCAAATTGACAAAACTTTATTCATAAAAACCAAGGAGAGAGACTTTCTTATTGTTCAAATTTATGTTGATGATATAATTTTTAGAGCTACTAATGAAAATCTCTGTCGAGATTTTTCTGAGTTAATGAGATAGGAATTCCAAATGAGCATGATGGGAGAGCTCAATTTCTTTCTTGGTCTACAAATCAAACAAGATAAAGATGGCATCTGTGTTCATCAATCCAAGTATAATAAGTTGTTGCTGAAGAAGTACAAGCTTCAAGATGCAAAACATGCGAGCAACACCAATGAGTAACGACTGAAGATGGACTCGGATAAAAAGGTAAAGCGAGTACATCGAAACTCTATCGAGGTATGATTGGATCACTGCTATATATCACATCCAGTAGGCCGGACATTATGTTTAATGTATGTACGTGTGTAAGATTCCAAACTAATCCAAAAGAATCACATCTCACTGCGGTGAAGATAATTTTTAGATATCTTGCAGGAACTCGGAATCTAGGTCTATGGTTCTCAAGAGACTCGAACCGACCCTCACAGGATACTCGGATGCCGACTATGCTTGGATACAAGGCTGGTAGAAAGAGCACCTCAAGAGCATGCCAGTTTATGGGTCAATCCCTTATATCTTGGCACTCAAAGAAGTAGAACTCGGTTGCTCTATCAACTGCTGAAGCTAAGTACATTGCGGCCGGAGCGTGCTGTGCTCGGATTCTATGGATCAAGCAACACTTGAAAGACCTTGGACTTTCATTCAAATCAACTCCAATCAAGTGGGATAATCATAGTGCAATCAGCACCACTAAGAATCCAGTTTAGCACTCAAAGACAAAGCATATTGAGGTCGGTATCATTTTCGAGAGACCATTCGAGAAAGGTGATATTGAACTTGAATTCATTCCTACAAAATTTCAGTTAGCTGATATCTTTACTAAGCCACTTAGTGAGGATTAGTTTTGTTTTATTAGGGATGAACTTGGCATGCTAAATGCATGATTGTGTGTCTTTCTAAGTGAAATTATTTTGCATGATTATGTGTTCCATGTTCCTTTCCTTTGTTTTAATAACAATTGGTTCAGTTGACCTAGTGATATTGAACTAGGAGTTATTATCTGTTTACGCTTTCGAGTCACTCGAAACTTTTTGAGTTAGACTTAGTTTTTGAGAAAATTGGACTTCAAACTTCTGAAATTATCTCTAGATTAGTGGAGAATTTCAGAAAATTATTTTAAAATTTCTTTTTTTTTCTCTTTCTCTCTCTATCACGCGCTTCGATCGGTGAACTAGCCATTGGGAGACAGACATTGGAATTCTAACCATTGGAGAGCGAGAACATTCACACCGATCCGAGACAACCGTTGGAGGTTTAGGTCGAATCGGATATCGAAGGACATTCTTTTTGCTATAAATAACATCCATTTTCCTTCATTTCGCTACTTTACTCTCTACTAGCCTAAACTCTCGCATACTCACTTTTGCAATCTAGCCTCTCAAGCACTCTCAGTACTCTCTCTCTCTCTCTTTTCTTTGAGTTAACTTTCTTCTTAAACATCTCAACCATGCCTAAAAGAGGTTCCGCTCCGGACTTTCTAGGGTCTACAATTAAAAAGCCTAGAACCAAGCACCAAGAGGGTCCTTCTAACCCCTCCAAAATCCTCGTCACCCAACATCTTACATTGGATGACAAATTCTTTCCAACCACAACCTTTTCATGGTTGAAACACATCAAAACCACAGGTGTATACAACTTTCTTTATTTCAGCGAATTCATATGCCCGGAACTTGTTGCTGAGTTCTACTTGAACCTCTCTTGCTCGGAGGGCATCATTACCTCAAGAGTTCGCAACACCGTGGTCCGTATAAATCTCTCTCTCCTCCATTGTCTTTTTAAAGTCTCTTCTATCTTTCTCAACAAGCAACCCCATCCCTTTCATCAAAGTTGCTCGATGAGTTTTTGAAAAGTATGCCAAGGAAGTCCCCGAGTCACGTAAGAATTTTTCGTGACTCGGATGAAGACTGAGGCTAGACTTCAGTGCTTTTTGCTGATGAGAACCTTCTTTTCTCATCATTCTAGGAAAGAGAATCCAAACTCCAAGATTCTCAAAGCTTTGTTTGACATTCTCGAGGGCTACGATGTAGACCTCTTTCCCGCTATCATCGAGCATATGGCCACCGTGCCAGCTCGGACTAAGAAATCCACCCCTCTTCCTTTCGAAGCCCTTCTTACTTTTATCTTTAAACAATTTAAGGTTCCGCTCCCCTCGGGCCTAAACGCAGTGTCCGACGCTGCCATTGTCGTTGGCGAAAAAGAGCTTCTTGGATACGGGTACCGGGAAACCCAACCTCGGTGTGCGGGTCCACGACTTACAGTCGAGGCAACCTTCTCCTCCGCCTCGGACTCGGACTCCTCTCTTACTCCCTACCCCAACCGGAGGTGCTTCCACCTCAGGTCCTCCTCGCGAAGCCACTCGCTGCTTTGTCTATCGCATTGATAGACAAGCTTACTCGTGTCTGCGGAAATCCGGGACACTCTTCGCTCCTTCAAGTTCGTCCTTCAGTCCATGACCATTAACCAAAAGACGACACAATCTCGGATTCGAGAGCAACAAGATGTGCTCCTCAAAATGAAGTCTTTGGTTAAGGAGCAATAGGAGATGCTTGAGCTCCTCGAGAGAAAGGCGCACCAAAGCCGCTCGGGACCTGCACAACTCGGACACGTCTAAAGAGTCCTCGAGCCCCGCCAAGTCTCCTTCCGAAGAGGCAGTGAAGAAAAGAGGAGCTCGCGGCTAAAGCAGCTCCTTCGAGGAGAAGGAGGAAGGAGAGAAGGAAGAAGAGAAAGAGGAAGAAGGAGAAGATAAGGATGAAACCGAGGGACAAGGTGCTCCCATTCCTCAACCGAACCGATAAGCTTAGACAGCAGTTTGAATGAGTCGAAGACCTCGCGGATGTTGGACAGTCCGCAGAAGTCAATCCGGAGGAAGCACCCCCTCCGTGACGTTTCAAGAGGATGAACCTCTGGATGACCTCGTTCGGGTCAGCCACTCGGAGTTGAGCCACTCCCGAAATACCAGTCTTGCCGTCACCCGGATCTTCCACATCTTCATAAGCATACCAGCGTAAGCGCACTTGCTGTTCATCCACCTCAACTCAAACTACCCCGAATCCACCATCTTAATTTCTTTTTCTCTTTTTTTTTTATTTTTTTGTCCGGACATCAAATTGTATCAACTTGATACATTCTTCCCTATTTTTTTGTTTTTGCTGAAAGACAAAGGGAATAATACTAAAAAATTTGTTGTCTTGTTTAGGGGAGTTTTTCTCACCCTCTTTCATGTACTTTCTTTATATATATATATATATATATATATATATATGAATGAAGTTCTTAGCTTCGAGCATACTGATTTCGAGTTTGAATTTCTTATTAAGTTTTGCTCCGATATACCATACCGTTCCTCTATCTTACTCGATATCATTACTCACAACTTTTCGCCATATGAGTTATCTGCAGAAATATTCTAAGTTCAAAACACTTGACTCATTACTCTCTACTCTGTGATATTCTACTAAGTGAGAATGAAAAATCATGATTATTTCACTAACAAAGTTTCTATCTAAGTATGGAATGTCTTTCATCAAAAGGGGAGATTGAAGATCGAGACTCTTAAACTATATCATTCCGAGTACTACCAAGAGACTTAGGTACAAACCTCATCCCTCTTAAGTTTTGATTACAAGTCATTACGAGTATTATAGAAACTACTGCATATGTTTTCATTCGATTTACTCAGACAGACACTCAGATTTATCGCATGTTCAAATATTATCTCTAACATTGCTTATATGAGTTACGATTGCATATTCCGAACTAGAGTGATTACTGCGTTAATTCAACTTTCTAAGTCAACATATTTGTTTAAGAATTGTTTGTCCATATCAAGTACGCATACTCGATGTTTTCACTTTTATAACTTGATCTTTCTTAGGATCGACTACGATGGAATTTGAGTATAATGAATATTAGACTCGGAAAATTCCACTCTTCTAGGCCGAGAGATAATTATGCACTTAATTATCTTAATTAAATTATTATCTGTGCCTAATCTTGAACCAAAGTACTTTATACTTTGAGAACCAAAGTGGTTTACTTTTGTAGGTTATCGAAACGAGGTTATCTCATTTTTGAATTACAAAAGTAACCGGCTTCAAGTTTTCAATCACCGGTAGACAAGGCTTTTCTACTTCGAATAAGGCCTACACGCTGTGTCGGGGTTGTTTGTTTCTAAAAGTGGAAAACTTCAACGGTAAACTCCACGATGGTTTCCACCTTACTTTTCGGACACCACCAGCTGATTAGAGCACCTTTAGGAGTCAAAAGCCATTGCACAACGTTCACATCTCAACGGATATTTTCTAAGCGACTTAGAAGAACCGTTACACCGGTCACAAAGGACTTACGTTCGAAACTAGTCACAACGGCTAATCTGCTTGGTCATCTATAAATAGAAGCCAACTCTCAAGACTTGAAGATTGCTAGAATTATTTTCGATACACATTACTTAAGCAAAAGTCATTGTATTCATACTCAATCTTCTACTTACAACTCTCGACTTGTAATTCTTACTTTACGAGTTGTAAAGTCTTATAATCGAGTCACATACTCTTTCTTACTTTCGAGTATGGTCCTTTAAGCCGAGCTGTACGGGTTAACTCAACTCGGTTGTCCCTAGCTGTAAAGGCTACCTCGGTTAGGAAGTACTAGATCGAGATAAGGGAATTTCGAGTCTAGGAAAACTCGTAAGAAATTGTTTAAGGGAGAAATTCTGGTTGAGTCGATCTGCTATATTTTGTGGATTCAAAATAGTAGATTAGACTTGGTGCTTGGACTAGCACTGTCCGGTGGTTTTATGCCCCGGGAGGGTTTCTACGTATATCCGAGTTTATATTTTTACGAGTCCAATCTAGACTCGGATTGTCTTGAGCATTCTTTTTAAAGCTGAAATCTTCCAAGTTTGTCAAAATTTCCTCATTACCCTATTCACCTCCCCTCTAGGGTGACTAAGACTCTCCAAGAGCAAACCTTCACTTATTGGGAATCGGGTTAGCTTAACCAATCTAATGAAGCCTTACACAACGTGTATGCTTATGCTTGAGTCCATCATTATCCGAGAGACAGCGAGCCATAATGACTTGCACGATAGGGGATTCCTGCTAGAAGGGGGTCACGAGGGCTTGGCACCGGCGTCTCTACTAAGCCTGGTGGAATAATTAGAGGATTACTTGTTCCCTAACTCCAATAATAGTTGTTGAGACAATTATTGGCTTAGATCGAGTTGAAGCCACTGCTGAACATAATCTTTGTGGTAGCCCCCTATTATTGCAGGTAAGCACTAAAATAGATGGAAGCAAACAATGGTCAACTCGACGGTCGTGCTGGCCGGAGGTTGAGGTGCCTTCGGCTTATACGAGAAAAAACCTAACTTTCGTCCCCGCTTCTACTGACTCTATTTTTGTTATTTTCGATTTTGCTCTGTTGGGCCTAAAAAGTTAGACTTTGACCGTGCGGGACACTAATTTTTGATTTTGCATCCGTGATCGAGATCCGGCTAATGGAACATCCGAAACTCATCGAAGCTCCTCCTAGGTTGGACATGTACCTAGCAACTCATTTACGCCAGCGTAAACGAACATCTGCGGTGAGTCGATCATCCTGTTTCCCGATGGGAGGAATATGTCAAAAATCACGAGCAATGACCTGTTATGGTATGTTAAGCACTTGGAAGGTATTCCAAGCCAAAACACATTCTACACAGACATCCATATATTCGTCTATTATTACTTTCCAAGCCGTGTAGTGCGGCAAATGGGTAGAGAACAAGTAATACCATCACTGGATTGCATCTAGCCCGCTACTTTTGACTTGTTCGAGAGGACACGGTAGCTCTAGATGGATTGGGTCATGCCTCGAGTACTAAAGAGATCTAACGAAACCGTTAACTCCTGTGACCTGTCGACACTTGACAAAGTCGCAAATATTACTTGTTTCTCCCTATTATCTAGAGTGGATAATAGAAGTTGACTCCGAGTGACGAAAAGCACTAAGACTTAGAGAGCTAAACATCGAAGAAGTTGTTCCTGCTCTCGCCCCTCTACAAATCCGTGAAGTAAACCCTTAGATGGATGCACACACTCGTTGAAAGGAAGCTGAAGCTGAAAATAGGAGAGCTCGACGAACCCAAGAGCTAAAGGAATGCACTCGAGACGAGGAAGTTGAGTTTAATGATCCTAAAGGAAAGAAAGTGAAAATATACTAGGACTTGAATTCTCGGGAATTTGAGATAGAATAAAAGGAGGATTAGTTTTTCTTCTTTAGAACAGTGTTTATTGTTATTTTACAAGTAGTATGCTTGCAATTAAATTCCTTTTATTAGCTATGTATTCGGGTAAGTAGTAGGCTTACCTTTATTTAATAAAAGTAAGTATTATGCTATACTTTTCGTATTTTTATCGCTCACTTAGAGGTAGAATAATAATAGTAAAGAAAACCAACATACATATTGGACCATCTAATTGGACTGTCCAACAAATAAACGAGCCAAAGAAAACTAGAAGAAAGAAAAAGCGTGGCCCGGCCAGTCCACCATTGACCGGTGGTGGCCGGCGCCTGCCTTGGCCCAAACCTAGTTGGGCTGGGCTCGACCTACTATCTAGGGGTATGCTTGGATGTAGTACTTCTTCAACTGATCTAGATTGGTATACTAAAAATCTCTTCCCCTTCTAAATCGAGTTAATTTTCTTGCTCCGTCGGCTAAAATCGATTAAGTACAAATGGGCCCTGCCGATTGGGCTTAAATTTCCCTTGTGGATCCTGAATTGGAGCTCTAACTCTGTCCAAGGACTAAATCTCCAATTTGCAAGTTGTGAGGATTAACCTTCTTATTGAATGCTCTGGATATACGAGTTTGGTATAGTTAGACGTTATGCAAGGCGTTGAGGCGCCTTTCATCTAACAACACTAATTCCTCATAACGTGCTTTAGCCCATTTAGCTTACGGAATCGGCTCTCAACAATTATCCTTAATGAAGGAATGACAATCTCAATCGGAAGGATCTGTTTCCATGCCATAGACTAGAGAGTAGGGCATTGCTCCGAGTGGAGGATCTAATGGAAGTTCTATAACCCCACAAAGCGAAAGGTAATTTATCCGGCCAATCTTTGTAAGTGACTCGCCATTTTCTCCACTATGCTCCGGATGTTCTTATTAGCGGCTTCAACTACTCCATTGGTCCGAGGGTGACATGAAGAAGATTTGTGATGCTTGGATTTTATACTTATCCAACAAATCCGCTACTTCCTTCTTGAAATGACTACCGTGATCACTTATAAGCTCATGGGGCACTCCATAATGACATATAATATTCCGAGTGATGAATTTGGCTACCTGTTTCGACGTTAAGGTTGCATAGGAAGTTACTTCTACCCATTTGGTGAAGTAATCGACGGCCAAGGTGAGGATAATGTAGTGAGAAATTACGGGGGTTAGTGTTGTAAGTTTGCATACACCGACATTTATGGCACCTTCTAAGAAATTCGTTGCAATTCGCTGCCATAGTTTACTAATAATAACCAAGTCTCTAAACCTTCTAGACCAACATTCTACCGTTCATATAAGGTTCGCGTTCTCCTCCATGAATCTCTTCTATGATGCGCTTAGCTTCAAGTTGATTGACACAAAGTAAGTTGATCCCGAATTAGTTTTCTTGAACAATTGTCCAGTAATTGAGGAAGAATTGAGCAGCTAACATCCTAATGGCTCGTCGGGCTCTAGGTGTGGAGTCCAAAGGATATTCTTGCTTATCCATATACTAATAAATATCATGATACCAACTGGTATGGTCGATATTAGATACTTCTAAGGCGCAAACGTGTGCAGGCTGGCTCTACCGCTCGATGTGAATAGGCATTGAGTGAATGCCAACAGGAATACCGATCATGGATTCTAACTTAGCTAGTGCATCTGCAAATTGATTATCATCCCTAGGAAGGTAAGTGAAGGAAATCTTCTCGAAGTGTTTAGGTAATTCTGTCAAATATGCTTGGTAGGGTGCCAAGGCTTCATTACGTACCTTCCACCTTTGTGAAATTTGGTTGATGATCGGACTGGAATCACCGAAAACTCGATTTTCTTGACCCCGATCTCTATTGCAACTTCAAGTCCTGTGATACAAGCTTCGTACTCTGCGAGCATTATCGGTGACCTCGAAGTCTAGCTTGACCGAAATGGGAGTATGTGCTCCCTCCGGTGAGACTAAAAGAATCTCTACTCCAAAGCCCTTCGATTGGAAGCGGCATCAAAGTACATTGTCTAAACATCCACCTCTACTTGTAGAATATCTTCATCCGGAAAATCAAGGTGTTTGGGTTGTGATTCAGGCATAGGTAAATCTGCCAAGAATTCCGATACTACTCTTCCTTTGATTGCTTTTGAGGGACCAACTTGAGTTTGAATTCGATAGCATGACAGTCCATCGTGCTATCATACTCGTTGATAGTTGGTTGCTCAAGTATATACTCAATAGGATTCAATTTTGCTACCACATGTACCATGTGGGTTAACATGTAGTGTTTGAGCTTCTTGGTAGCCCAAACTAAAGCTAAAGATGTCTTCTCTAACGGTGTATATCTAGTCTCATAGTTCGGGAACTTCTTACTAAGATAGTAGATCGCGCGTTCTTCTTTTCCATCTTGCTGAGCTAACATGGCTCCCATAGCTATTTCTATTATGGTAAGATACAAAAGCAAAGGTTTCCCTGATTGGGGTGGAACAAACACTCGGAGGATTAGCAAGAATTCCTTAACCTTCTTGAATGATTGTTGGTACTCGGTATCCCAAATGGGCTCGGATCCTTTCTTTAACTTCTTGAAAATGGGTTCACGGACCATAGTCGGTTTTGATATGAAACCACTTATGTACTGCAAACGTCCTAGGAATCCCCTTATCTTCTTCTCCATACTTGGTGGAGGGATTTCCTTAATAGCCTTGATCTTGGATGGATCAACTTCAATTCCTCTAAGACCGACAACATAGCCTAACACTTTACCAGAGATTAACCCAAAGGCACACTTTTGAGGATTAAGGCGCATGTTGTACTTCCCGAGTCTATGGAAGAATTATCTTAGGCTCGGGTAAGTGCCCTACCTCGTCCTTGGATTTTATGATCATGTCATCTACATATACATCAGCTTCTTTATGAATCATATCATGCGAGTAATGTTGTGGTCCTCCGATACGTTACACCCGCATTTTTAGCCCAAATGATATCACCACATAGCAATAAGTCCCCATTGAGTAATGAAGGTCATCTTTTCCATGTCTTCCTCAGCCATCTTCACTTGATTATACCCAGCATAACCATCCATAAACGAGAGTAAAGTATGACCCACTGTATTATCTACCGGAAGATCGATATGAGGCAAAGGAAATCATCTTTAGGACTTGCCTTGTTTAAATCCCTAAAGTCAACGCACATACGAACCCTACCATCTTTCTTCGGGACTAGGACTATATTTGCTACCCACCGAGGATAGTGAACTAACTTAATAAACCTAGCCTCCAACTATTTCTTAACCTCCTCTTTAATCTTCAAGGCCCATTCCGGCTTCATCCTCCTTAACTTTTGCTTAACCGGCTTAGCATCTTCATAAAGCGGAATTTTATGTTATGCTATACTTGGATCTATACCCGACATGTCTTTGTAGGACCATGTAAAGACATCGATGAACTCTATGAGGAGTAAAGTGAATTGCTTCTACTTTTCCGCATCCAAAGTTTTTCCAATCTTTACCTCTTGGGGTTGATCGATTGATCCCAAATTAATTATTATTGTTTCCTCTATTATTAGTGAGCGATTTTCATGATCTTCCATAGCTTTTATTAATTCTTTAGGAATTTCTTGTTCATCATTAGAGGCAAAACAATTACGAGCAAGAGGAGGCTTAGAAACCGAATTGGAAATGACTGAATTAGAACTAGAAACAATAGAAGAAGAAGAAGTATGAGCCCTAACATTAGACTCGGAAGGAGGGTGTGCTCTTAGGCTCACAGACAAATTCTTGGCCCCCTCAGCATCAATCCAAGTGATATGCTTGGACCCTTCTGCGCCAAGCATAAGTGATAAACACTGGACGGATCGAACCGTGGAAGTGACATAGCTCGTGACGAGTACTAAGATAGAGTTCCCCTCTAGATTATTCTCTTGACCAAACAGAAGGCCAAAAAGATTATTTACGGTAAGATTGGTCCAATCGATGTGGATTGTCCCTTTTTAGAAGGTTGCCTTCTCTTCCGGAATATAGCGGTTATTGAAGATTTCCGGACCAGGTACCAGGATACCTATCTCCTTAATGTAATAGGGCTTAGGAAAACCATAATAAGGGAAATTATCTCCTTCTCTCATAAATTGTCCATTCGAGGTATAAAGAAAGGGCCTAATGTGTGTGGTGCGGTAATCTTTACTTGGATTTCTCACTTTGCTTAAGCTATTTCCTTAGTGGTAGGTTGATAGCCTAACCCAAAGTTGTAGTTGTTAGTGGGTTCAAGGGGTGGAAAAATAGGGTGGTACGCCCTTCGGCCTATAGCAAGACCTGAAAAATACCCCTTCTCCCTAATCATCGATTGGACACTAGGGTTGCCATAAGGGTTAAAGGTAAAAAGTGCTTCATTCCTTTCTAAGGCAGCAACGGTTTCAAATCCGTATAATTCTTCATCATTAGCATCGTGCTCAATCTCCACTACGGACTCTTTAGAAATGATAGTAGCACAAAGATTATCCCCAGTTAACGATTATGACCGACCTTTGATGATCATTTTGACCTTCGATGTAGTGTAGAGGGAACTTCTCGATGATTGTGTAACCAATGGCGTCCTAGAAGTAGATTGAAAGTAGCTGGGATATCTAAGACTTGGAATTCAATATTCCTCTCCACTGGCCCTATATTGATTGGTAAGGTCACTATTCCCAAGACTGTTCTTCTAGAATTATCGTATGCTCGGAGATGAACAGTTTAGTTAGAGACTTGTTGCTTCCTAATTCCTAACCTCTTAGCAGTTCGCCAAGGTTAAGGGAACAAACTTGTTAATGCAAGTTACGGTTAAATAAAGAGCATTGTTGTGTGCAACGCCTTCTTCTAGGAGATCCTTTTGATAAAAAGTAATGGTTTCATCCCCGCTGTTAACCAATCCTACTACTTCCTCCGGCATGGTTTCGGGAGAAACTTCAATCTTACTGAGTGCATCGATCAAAGCTTGTCTATGTTTCGGGAAGAAGATATTAATTGCCGGATAGAAATGTCGACTTTTAATTACTAGAGTTGCTTAAGGATTGGATCTTCTTTCTTTACAACTTCAGGTTCTTTTGGGGCTTCCTAAATCATGTTGTGGACCCAAGGGCGCGTTGTGCCATCCCGACCTAGTAAGAAACTAAACAGACAGGGCTCTTAATGTTTCTCCAAAGGTCTTCTTCTAAGGACGGTGTGCCTCGGAACTCATCACTATTGTTAGCGTCATTTCTCATTTTGTAGACATCTTCTTCATCACTTACCCACAGCCCCTGGACTTTCGGATCCAAAGACAGTAGATTAAGAAGCGATTGTGACTCATTAACATCTCGAGTAAAGATAGAAGGATCCCATTGACCTGGTGTGGGTTTAGTAAAGATGGCTAAGGTGCCGCTAAAAGGGTTTTTGTTGTTACTTGGTTTCTGGACAGCCTTAGGTAGGGGTAATTGGTCATTTCGAAACATATCTTCTAGTTTGTTCTTGAATGTCCAACATCATTCGAGTATCATGTCCTCGTGCACGATGGTATTTGAAAAATTTTCCCGCATCCCAATTCTTGGACTGTTTCGTGGTTTCGATTCTCGCTCTAATAGGTGGCAACTCTATCTTCCCTTTCTCCAAGAGACGGTCAAGGGCTTGAGCATAGGTAGTATCTCGTAGGAGTGTAGTCGGTATACCTGTTGAGGGTGTTGACATCTCGCACCCTGGTATCATTGCCGACATTGGAGGTTTTCTTATCTTTGGAATGATAATTACCTTTATATCCGGTTGCGACTTTTATGGTCGCAGATGGACAATTCTTCTTCTATCGAGTAAACCAACTAAGGGCTAAAAAGTTCATCATGGGTAAGAATTTGAGGTGGTGATTTTAATTGGGTTGAAGGTTCTTCACGATGATACGGACTTGATCTTTCTCGGAGGGTCGGTCAACCATGTGGGCTGCCTTTGCTCTCCATCTAATCAGGAAATTAGTGAAGTTCTCCTTCTCACCTTGCTTGATTAATTCCAAGTCTCTAAGAGTAACAGGTAGATCTATGTTATAGGAGTATTAATGAAGGAACTCCTTGCACAAATCTGTCCAATTGGCAACCTTGAATGGGTTGAATGCGTTGTACCATTTCATGACATCAGTATCAAATGTCCACGGGAAGACGATGTGGTAAGTGTCTTCAGGAATGTTCTTAAGAGTCATTGCTCCCAAAAAGTTGCATACGTGATGATGGGGATTCTCGGAACCTTTGGACTTAATTTCAGGCATGGTAAACTTAGGAGGTAGTTTACCCTTAGAAATTGAAGTGAATCCCTTATGATCGAAATAATGATTGTTCAACATGGATGATTCCCTCAACATCTCGTTAAGTTGTATTTTATACGTATTTTAATAGTTATTTAGTTTATATTATATAGTTTATTTTATCTAATTTATCATATTTTGTTTATTTATAGGTAATTATCAAATAAAGTGGGGAAGAAAAGAAAATATGTTAAAAGAGGATTTTTAGCTACCGACAAGCGTTCAAAAAAAGACATGAAATCGGTCCATAAAAATAATGTGTCATAAAATATTTATTTTATGACATTATATTTTATGAAGTATTAATTTGAAGAGGAGAGTGAAAATAATCATACTTCTAAACCTATTAGGACTCCTCCTTAGAGTTGTATAAGAAGAAAAGGAACAAAGCCAACATCCCTCACAAGCTATTTAATCCCACACAGCTCCCTTGCTCACGGGGAGAAATCCTCGCTACCCATCAGCTCCGGCCATAACACCATCTCACACAGCTCCCTCACATCCCTCACGACCCATCATCATCATAATCCTTTGCCACCTCCCGCTTGCTCTTTTACCACCTCACGCCAACTCTTAATCATCAATCATCATCACAATCATCAAACATCTTCGTACAATCATCATCCTCGACGTCCATCATCAACATCTTCGTTCCGCGACCAAAGAAATTCATATCGATAGTATTATTTAATATTGTAATTTTTTTACTAGTAAAGATTGAATTTTTATTGTTATTATGTTTGAGTAGTTTTTATACTTAGTATAATCCATTTGAAATCATGTTAAATTATTTATTTTGAAACAAAGTTTCGATCTTTATTGTCTTATTGATTAGATCCATGATTATATGATAATTTGATTTTAATGTTTATGATTTTATGTCTAATTAATTAGAGTGCACACTAATTAGTTTTATATAAATTTATATGATATAGTTTAAAGGGTTTAAGTACATAATTGCTTGATCTTTTAGACATAGTATCACCCTAGTTAATCATGGATGGCTCATACCCATCTCTTTTAATTAGGAAATTATCATAGATCCTTCTTAAATCAATTTGCTAGTAGATTGGTTATTAGGTGCTAAATGATGTTTTTCTAATACTTAATGCTCTAATTTGATTAAATTCTAGTTCTAGTGCTAGGGTTATCAATATTAGGAGGGTTTATATTAGGGTTAGGCTTAAGTAAACTAATAACTAAGGAAAAATAGGGAAGATCCGCTAGTGGTTGTCTTCTACGGTTTAGCTCATGGGTAGAACAATTTGTGTGTTAATGATAAATAATAATTTACATGGTGGATATAGATTATACTAAGTGTTTTTATAAATTTGATATCTTTGATAATTATTTATTTGCTTTTTAGTTATTTTCATTAATTTGTCAATTTTTATTTACAAAGTTACAATCTTTTATTATTAATTTCGTTATCCCCCTTAAATAACAGTCTTTTAAGTTAGTTTTAGGAATTTTATTTTAATTTAATTTTGAGTCTTTATATATTTTAATTTTTTGATTACTTTTCTATTAGTTTTTATTATTTTTTAGTCAGTTTTTTAGAAATTAGTTTAAAAATAGTTTATTTTATTATTTTTCTTTTTTTATCTTCTTTTATGGTTTATATAGAGTCCTAGTTTTATGTGATTAAATTTTAGAATTTTTGGAATTAATTTGATAATTTTTCAGATTTAATTCTTGAATTTAATTACTGCAGATTTTTAGTTAAACAATTTCGTAAATTCGGTTTTAAATTTTATATTTATATTTTTAGGGTGTGGTTAGGTCTAGAAAATTAGTATTAATATTCTAGGTAATTTTAGTATTTATTTTCTTAATTAATTTGGTTCAGAATTTTTGTTATTTAATTTTCTGTTTTAGAATTTGTTTATTTTCTGCTTTAGTTTTCTGTTTTAATTATTCAAAAAAAATATACAAAAATATTTTTGGGTTATTATAGTTTTTATATTCTATATAAATTATGTATTTAGTAGTACATAATTTTCTATGATTTATAGATATTAATTTTCTAATTTATATTTTCTATTTTGTTTTAAAGAGTAGTAAATTTAATTAGATTTAAGCTTACAATATTATTATAACTTTCCTTGTGGATTCGATCCCTACTTCCCTATGTTATATTATTTATTATAAGCCTAAGTAGTGATTTAATTTGTATTTGAACGACAAGCTAACAACATCCATTATATTTAATCTATATGAGAATCGGACCAAGTTTTGGATTCGGGCTCGGGAGATTCGGATTTAGGATTATCTCGGAGAAGATTGGATGGGTGAAGGTGGTATAACCATAGTCATTTCCCTTTGCACACGCTCATCTTCTTCGGCCTCTTCCCTTCTCCTACGTTCATCTTCCTTATCTCTCCGACTAGCCTCCATATCCCTTATGATGGTCTTAAGATCTCTTGATATAGAAGATATCTATTCCTCCCGATCACTTAACCTGGTTTCCACCTTAGCTATATTCTCATTAAGCATACCGAGGCTAAGATACTTGCTCGAGATTAGGATCCATTGAAAGGAAACTCTTTTTAGGTACTTGTCTTAGAACAAGGAGTACATTGTGACGGTGTAGTATACACCGAAACTTGTCGCACTGGTGTAAACCATGGGGTAGAAAGAAATGATGATGTGCCGAACTCTTTGGTAAGACGTTCTAATCTTTTAGAGCTCGGATGTCGATGATACTCGATTTCGTAGACTTCCCTATTCTGCAGCCCAAAGTATGAGATTTAGAAACATATGAGAGAAGACCACTTTTAGGAGGAAGGGACTTAAGCACCGGACCGAAGAGACTAAGGATTTTTTTTTATTTGGATGCACATGAAGAATACAATGATGATGTAATATGAAAATGCTTCTTATATGATAATATATTTTCCTATTTGAGATGAACTTTGGATTAAATGTAAAATGAGAATGGCGAGACTTATCCATCCTAATATGAAATGATTTTATTTGGCTAATGCAAATGGACTTATCTAATATGGGATGATTTTATTTGGCTAATGCAAATAGGCTCATCTAATATGAGATGATTTTATTTGGGCTAATGCAAATGGACTCACCTAATATGAGATGATGCAAAATGAAATGTGATAATGCAATAGAAAAAATAAAAGGATCTGAACAACAAGAGAAAGGGAGCTTCGGTAAGACCCTTTCATACATAGAAACTACTTAAGTTATTAGAAAGATAATTTTGGAATGACACGGAAGAATGTAAACAAAGGACCGACCCTATTAGGAAGAAGGTATTTTGACATTTGGCTAAATGCACATAATGGACCGACTCTAGTAATTTTATTAAAGTATTTTATTTTCACCCATGCAAGGGTCTAATCAAGCACTCCTCACCTATTCCTAAAGGCTCATAAGTATAAGATTAAATGTAAAACAAACACACTCATTCATGCATGCAAATGAAGTCCGAGGGAAAACCTAAAAGTCAAACTGTTCAATGGCCCAAGAGTTAAAAGTCCGGATACATGTTGACATGTAGTCCGAAATTTGGTCCCCCATGGGTTGCATGGATAAGGATACCAACCATAATTTCGGTGCCTCTCGATGAACCAAAAAGGTTTAGCGAAAGATGGTGTACAATTCCTTGGCAAATCAAGCCTAGTTGGGCCCGCCGAGGAACCAGTGGGAGCCTCTCTCCGGAAAGGGTTAAACAGTGGGTACAATAAAGTTTTTCCAAGTGGTCTAAAACAATATTTAAACTAATTCAAAGGTTGCTAAATGTAGGATGCCTAATGCAAGCACATCATTAAAAACACACTACTTAAATTTTCAAGTTTCGCCTTCTTAATAAATGATTATCCCCAGTGGAGTCGCCACTCGTAGGAACCACGATCGCGGCCTCGGCGGGCCCCACCGCCGAGCTTCCCACTAGTGTCGAGTCTCTCTTTTTTTAAAGGATTGATTTTAGGGATGGTTTTAGAAAGTCGATTTTGAAATACGGGGATAAACCTTTTATTAGGATTTCGAATTTTATTAAATCAAGTTGAAATGAATTAAATCGGTTTTGATTGCTTGGTTTTATTAATTATTTTATTTTAGAAATTATTTTCAGAATTCTCGCGATTTTGTTTTCTAATTAAGGAATAAACAACATGAGGGTTTTGGTCTCGCCGTGAGGCTTTAGGGCCGATTGGTGTGAAAACACCAATCCGGACCAAAGCCGCCGCCACCACCCTCACAAGTGCTGGCCATAGCCTCGCATCGGGGCAAGGCGGGCGCCGACCGGAGGCCGGGGCCTTGGTCTCGCCTCGTGGGCAGATCCAGATCCGGATGTCATTTTTTCCTACAACCGTAAAGCACCGAGATGCGAATTTGTGTAGAATAAAGCATAAAACAAAGGAGTCGCCGATCGGTTTTAGGAAAGAAAAACTAACAAAAACAAGATTTGCTTTTTCAATCTTAGTATGAGAAAACTAAGACAAGAAGAGACTAAAGATGACTCCATCGGTCTTGAACCGAGAATCGATTCGGGGCGAGGGTATGAAACGTAGGGATAAACCCTTTTGTTCCGCCCGTCCAAAGACGACCATTACTAGTTCGAGTAGTGTATTAATAAAGATGTAAGAAAACAAGCATACAGCATGCGAAACAAAATTAAAGCAACCAAAACATAACAAGGAAAACAATAAATAAAAGCGATAAAGAAAGCAAGAAATAAAAGATTACATCGGTCGGGAGAAAATTAAAATGATTACATCTCTTAAACCACAATACAAAAAGCGAATAAAAGAGAAATAAATAAAACCGTTCAAAGGCTGAAATGTGGCCCTCGGGTTGTCCCACCTTACTGATCCGGATCATCTCGCCGGATCTCTCGATGCAATGGTGACAATCCGAAGAAAAGGGCTAGTTTTGTGAATTGTATCTAATGTGTGGTAGTGATCAATTGAATAAGTGCCGGAGATCGAATATCGAGTATTATTTAGCTCTTTGTACGGATTTAACGGTAAAAGATGAATGTTTGTGGAAAATTCAAGTAGAGTAATAGTTAGATGAGAGCATTCAGGCAATCGTGTTAGCAACATAATGCTAAGGCTAGAAGCCCCGTAGGTAGAATGCAGCAGCGTGATTCAAAGGCCGAAGTTGTGTGGGAATGAGAGCCAAGGCTCTCTATTTATATGAGAGGGCTTAGGTCACAAATGACCTAAGGTTTGCCTCTTATCAAGCGTCCAAGCAGCTGAAATAAAACCGGTTCATTCCTTAAGGGATAGAACCGGATCGAATATGACAAAACCGGATAGAACCCGCTAAAAGAGAGAAGGCGGGCGCGGCCAACCGGACCTCGCCGGGGTTTCGTACCCTATTTGTGCCTCCGAGGACTCTCCAAGCTCAAAATACGGCGTCCCACCACGCTTCTAGAAGGCGAGCGCCGACCGACCACATCGTTTAGAGGAGAAAGCTTCTAACCTCGTGTGGGTTGTCTCGTGAAGCTCAAAATGCAACACTTTGATGCTCCCGATCATGAAATGCAACACTTTAACGTCGTCTTCAGCTCTTCGACTCCTCGTCGACTTGGACAAAAGTAGAATATGGTATTTTATACTTAGAATTTCCCAAGCACACACATCATGGAACTCCACAATCTCTAAAGGCTCGGCTCGACTCTTGGACAGATCCTAAAGAAAAGAGAATTTGTGGACCGACCCAAGGCAAAAGGTTATTTAAGTGGTGTTGGGGGTTCTTTGTGGTTGATCGGCTTACATTGCACCGATTGATCACAATCCGAAATCCGAATCTACAAACAAGACTCTAGATTATCATCATCGGGCCCTCAAAAGAAAACAAAGAAATAACGAGATAAAGGACAACACCTTTTAGGTGTCTACAATGAGTTATTATTTTTAGATAAAATAAATGAAAAGTTTTCATTTACCCTCCTCGAGGTTTGGGAAAAGTGAACTTTTTGAATTATTTTTTACCTCCCTTGACATTTTCAACCAATTATTATAAGAACCCGAAATTATAAAAATATGTCTCCTCTCTTGCCTTTTCCCCTCTACTCACCCCCTAGCAAAGCATGAACTTTTGATGAGAACCTCGCCTTGAGGGATTTGAGGTCCCCCGATAACTCTAGTTTGTCTACTATTCGGTACTTCTCCTATCACAACTAATGATACGTATTCTTCTTTTCTTTCTCTCTCAAAAATTTCAAATTTGTCATTTTTGGTGAAATCGTGACCACAAATTTTCGTCATTATGGCTATAAATCATCAATATTAACTCTAATAATTGTTTGTTGCCACAAAGGTGAAATTTTTAAAATTTATGCTAATTTGACACAAAGGTAAAAGAAGTTGAATAATAACTCGAAAAGTCTAGTATTAGAAAAAACATTTACCAAAATATAGGGGGTGGTTAAATATATGATTCCCCGACTCGAACTCGTAGACTCAAATTTGACTTATTTGGAGCAGCCCAACAAATATTTCCTCTAGCATTTTTATAATTAGACAAAAAATAGGGAAGATAGGTGGATTCTAGTTTAAGCAATACATCAGTTGAGGAAAAAGGGGTCCAATCCCTTATGAACACCACTACCTAAACGGTGGAAGAAGGAGAGTGAGAGAGAGAGTGGGACAACGAGAGAAAGAATGAGAAGCAAGTAGGTAGCAAAGGAGAGGAAGAATCGAGGAGCAACACCGGGGGCGCAGAGAAGGAAGAAGGAGACTCGAAGAGGAAAAGAAGAGGGAGGAAGTAAGGCACCCATTTGAAGTTCTTTCATCTTCAACCTTCTACCTAAATCTGATTCGAACCCTAAGATTTGGAGGTGGGTAATCATTTACTCTAAACTAATAGTAATTTTGAAACCCAAATGAATTTTGTTATAGATATTGAGTTTATTGCAGTATGGAATGAATTCGAGGTTGTTGGTGTCAAATTCCATGTGAGAGAATTTAAAATAATTTAGTTATGTTTACGTGTGTAGATGATGTCGGACTTTTGGGTGGTGAATGACGAAGGAGTTGATTAGAGAATAATTATGATTTTGGTTGTAGATTATCGTTACTATTTTAGTTGAACTCTTTGGTTCCCTGAATTTTTGGTGTTTGGCATAAGTATGATGAGAAACAAAGACTTAGAGTATGGAGGGGGAAGTATGAATTTAGACTATTAGATGTTCAACATAAGTCTTGAAACTACAGGTTGTTGTGGTGCCTAGTGTTGGTTTTAACATTCTTTTGATGATATATATATATATTATAATTTGAGCTGCATCGAAACCCGCTGAATTCGAATTAAATATGTGACTAAAACTTAAGCTTTAGGTACACCTACCTTAACTGAATCTTAATACGGACCTACAACTAACGAAACCGATGAACCTAAACTTAAATATAGCGTGAATTGAAGAAAATTGAGCTATATTAGACCTAAACTAGGATAGAATAGAAATTGGATCGAAGGAAAATATGTGAACCTCATTGTCTTCAATAAGTGTCTTAAGTACTTGATATATGTGTGTATGTGTGTGTGCGAGCGTGCGCTTGCGTTCATGCCTTAGATATAAAAAGCCCAAGGCGCAAAAAGCGCACGAGGTCCTCGGAGCCCGGGCGCGGGCTTCAAGGCGAAGGTGCGGGCTTTTTGGAGCGAGGCGCACTTTTTACATAAAAATACTTAAAATTCATTCCCAACCTATATTTTTTGATAAATAAGTAAGATAACACATCAAAATAATGTTTAGACAACATTTTACCCACTAAAAGCACCACATAGTCTTAAGAACCGAAATCCGACATTCAAATATCTCAAAACACACATTTGAAAGTCTAAAAACAAACAAGCAAGCATAGTCATAGAAAATAACACACAAAGCATAGTTTGTAAGCCCCCTCCCCCATAGGTGAACTAAGCATCATCATTATCATCTAACACCACATGCTCTGCCTCCACATCATCATCATCATCTAATTCCAAATCCAACTCCTCTTCATCCTCTCTGAAATTCCTTTTCCTCATCTTCATTAATCAATTCCAATCGAACTCGAGAAGATTTAGAACCAAAGGCTTGCGCAGAGCTTTCCCTTTGTCCTTCGCTGATGCTCTAATGGTACTAGATGATCCTCTACCCTTCCTTGTACCATAACGAGACTCATTTGCCCCAAAAGCTTGAGCAACAGCTGACCAAGTCAAAGTATCCCCTCAAATACAAAATCATCCCCATCCGAATCATCTTCCATCCTTCCCAACAACCATTCATTACTCTCATCAATTTCTCTCAAGAGAATGGGATCTTTGGAATTTTCTTGGCGTTTGCGCTTAAGTGCACGGTTTGATTTGACAAATACCAAATCATTCAATCAGTATTGTGCCAATCTATTTCTCTTCTTGGTGTGAAGTTGTTAACAAAGTAAGTAGGCATAATTATTCACTAATAAACTAATTTATTTAATATCCTCATATAAAAATTTTGAAAGTTATAACTTACATGCTGAAAAACACCCCAATTCCTCTCACATCCCATTGCACTACAAGTAAGGCTAAGAATCCTAATGGCAAACTTCCTCAAATTTGGTGTCGATGATCCGTATTGAGTCCATCATTCACCTATTCACAAAAACCTTAGTTTAATTAACAACTTTGTAAGTTTGATTAGTTGTGAAGATTAGCTTTGGCAATAAAATTTCTTACCGGGAGGTATTGTATTCCTTTGCCTTATAGCCAATGGCTTTCCAAAGAGACCCTCGAGCATTTCGCATGATTGCAATTCCAAAGCCACCTTGTCTTGGATTGTGATATCCGGAATCATCCTTAAAATGCAATCAAACAAACCATCTTTAACTTCATGACTCTCTTCAATAGCACTTGTATTTGGATAATAGATCTCTGGATTCAAATAGTGGCCCGCCGCATGTAAAGGTTGATGAAGTTGACATTCCCATCTTTTATCAATATACTTGAATGCCTCGCTCATAGTTCTCCTCCTTGTGCTGAAAGCTATTAGCAATAGCTTCCTTAGCTCTATCCATAGCCTCATATATATAACCCATGAGTGGTTTTTTCTCTCAATCAACTATGCGAAGAACCTTGACAAGAGGCCTTGTCAATTTGAGAGCATAAAGGACATTCTTCCAATAGTTATCTTGCAAGATATAACTTGCTATCTTCTTTCCTCCACCATCCTTTGCCCATTTGCTTATGCTCCACTCTTGAGAAGTTACCATCTTCCTCAAATTGTTTTTTTGTTTGTGAATAGAGGAAAGAGTGATAAATGATGTTGCAAATCTAGTCACGGTAGGCCTAAGCGGGTTCCTTTGATTAGTGAATCACCTCATCAAGTTCACAAGGGCAACAGAGTTATGGATATAGGCATTGATGGCCATACTCTTCTTTAGAGCACTCTTGACTTTTCCAATATGTTTTCCAATATCTTCCAACATCGGATCAATGCAATGTGTGGCACATGGAGTCCAAAAGAGATGTTTCCTCCGAGCCATCAACAATTTTCCTAAAATAAAATTATAATAGAAATTATAATTTTAGAAATTTATATTAAGTAGCTAAGTAATAGAAATTATATATTATAACATTGGGGAACAGTTTTTCTTACCCGCTTTAACATAATTTGATGCATTATCGGTCACCACTGGACCACATTCTCCTCTCCAATCTCTTCCACCATCTCGATCAAGAACGTTGAACAAAAGATTTGAATCTTTTACAACTTCAGAAACATCCATTGATCTAATGAAGACCGACCCTTTTGGAGAGTTCACAAGAAAGTTGATAATATCCTTTTGGACGGTGGTATCACGCCATCCATCGGATAAGATAGAACAACCTACTTCTGCCCATTCTTTCTTATGTTCATTCATTACCTTATGGGTGTCCACTTCTTTCTTGAGGAATGGAACTCTTAACTTATACATAGAAGGTGGTTTTAATCCAAGACCAAATTGACCAACCGATTCCATGGCAATAGCAAAGCTATCAAGTGTGGCCGCATGGAAAGGAATGCCAAGCATCATAAAACCACCTAGCTAAGTCTCTCGCAAGCCTTCTCTCTCAACTCTTTCTTGCATAGCTCATTAAGTGTTCTTTGCCTCCCTTGATCCTTTTTGCCCTTCACATTGGTCGGCTTAGGAGTAAAGTACATATCCATTAGACCTTTTTGCTTTGGTGTCTTATGAGGCATGCTATTACTTCCCTTCTTTGCCCCATTCCCACCACTTCTAGGATACATCTCAATACATTCATCATCTTCATCATCATCAACATCGTAGCCTTGTTGCATTTTCCTCGACATTTCAAAACTCTCTTTCAATGATTTCTTTTTATCCATGAATTCTTGAATTTCTTCCCTAACATGCTCGGGGACCTTCTTACAACCTAATGTATTTCGATATCCACCAACCAAATGTTGTTTAAGTCAAAACACTCCCCCATGGTTTTAACTCCACAAAAGTTGCAAAAGAAACTATTTTTATTACTCTCATCTTGTGTGTGATACTTTCTTCCGGGTCTAATGATCTAGATGAGATTGAACCCGAACCCGAACACATATCGGGTTGATCCTCCATTCAAATGACAATAATGAACACAATTCACTCACTACAAACAATTATAACGATGAAAAACAATTAAAATATAACACAAAAACACCTAGATTATAAGGCTGAAAAAAAAAAAAATTGGACTCGTGTCACTAACTCGTTCCGCCTTATATTAAGGCTGGGAAAAAGAAAAAACAGAGAGCTGTAAGAGGAAGAGGAAAACCGTGAAAAAAAAATCGAATCGGTGAGACTCGCAATGAAGTAAGAGGAACAAGAAAACAAGTGAAAAAAATTGGATTATCGACTCGCCTTATATTATAAGGCTGGAAAAGGTAAAAAACATAGAGGAGTGAAACCGAAGAGCAGAAGCGTAAGGAAGAGGAAAAAAGGAGGAAAAGGAAAACGGAACCGAAGAAGAGAAGAAGAGAAGAAGGAAAAGGAAAGAAGAAGAAGAAAAAGGAAAAAGAAAGAAGAAGAAGAAGGAAAAGGAAAGAAGAAGAAGAAGAAGAAGGAAGAGGAAAGAAGAAGAAGGAAAAGTACCTGGTAGTTGGCGGAAGGGTGGAGCGAGAAGTCGCCGGAAAACACCAAGCTTGGTGTCGGAATTGTCCAAGATGTCGCCGGAAAGGTGCAGGTGGAGCAGTAAGAGAGAGGGGAGGGCGAAACAGCGAAGAGCTAGGGTTTTTGCAAGGAAGTATCGGGCTTCCATTCACGCGGTTACCCAACGATGAATCGAAGTTTTTTTAATTTAAAAAAACCATATCCGAAAGCGCGTGCCCGGCAAAGCGCGCCTGAAAAAGCCCATGAGGCGCACGCTTTTCGGGCTTTTGGAGGAACTGCGCCTAACCCTCCAAAAAGCCCGGAGGGGTGCGCCCGGCTTTTATGCACCTAGGCACACCTGGGCGCGCTTTTTAAACTAAGGTTCGTGCGTGTTTGAAGTTAGATCAATAGATACTTGAAATAAGGCTAAGAACTAGCGAGATCATGCTTAGGGTGCTTGAATTGATTAAATAGTAGAGGGGACAACAAATTGGCTATGTGTAGCTATCTTTTTAATTGTTGATTATTGTGATTTCGAATGTGAATTTGTTGTAACTAAAATCCGAGACTAAGGTGAATAGAAACGAATTGAACCGAGGGAACTAAATCTAAGACAAACGAACTAAGATTGAATCAAACGAATCTTAAAGTTGGTTTAATATAAACCGCAGATAATCTTGTGTCGAATGAAACTTGAGTTGAGTAAATCTTGGATTTAAGCCAAACTCGAAGCAAGTCGTATTTGAACCAAATAAGACCTAATAGAATATGCAACTTGAATGTTTGCATATTGGTTGATTGAATTTGAATGTAGGTTTGCATAAACACTTGGATTGAGTACGATCTTAGTATAAACAAACAAGTTTTGAACCAAGTTGTTGTGTTTTGGTATATACTTTGTGATTGATCATTCTAATATTAGCATGGTCTATAGAGTTTAAATGGTACTCACTTGGATAATTGAGAGTCATTTTGCATTTAACCAAGTTTTGAAAAATGCTTAGCAAATCTTGAAATTATGCTTTCTCCAAAATTAAATGATATTCGGGAAAATAAGGATTACTTCTTAAGAGTGGTTTATGGAAGGATGAATTTGGAAATGCAATTCTTTTCAAGTGCCCTTTCTAAACAAATTAATTTCGAGTAAATGTTTTAAGGGCTAGAAAGTTTAGTACATGGGATCCTAGAGTATCAAGGTGCCGAATAAACTTAAGAGTGTCAAGTTGATATCATTGGAATGACTAGGTCTAGCATATTAGACCATGGGATCATAGCATATCAAGATGTCCAATCAACTTAGTGTATCAAATTGATAATTTCCTAACCATGGGATCATATCATATTAGTAGTCTAATTAGTTTCCGAGAAACTAAGTGTGAATGGGCTTGCGGTCGCCGGAGCGCAAAAGGCTCTAGTATCTAGAGGTTGTCTCGATGCTCTAAATCTGTTTTACTTAAAAGAAAGTTAAGTAAATTGTTTTATTATGACATGAATGAGACATTTTATTAGAGGGTGAATTTTAGAAGCATGGTGAAAGATAAATTTCAGTTTTAAACTAGTTGGAAATGTATAAAAATGAACTCTTCTATTGCCATAATATTATATGTTAAGTGGTAATATGCGTAGTTATTATGTGGAAAAGATTTCCATTTTAAGGGTGATTGATTACTTATTAAGCGTGTGGTTTGTTCGCCTCCTTCTCTTTCCTTCCAGGTTATAGCAAGCTATGTTTCCAAGAGAACTAAGTTATGTAAAGATCATAAATTGATTATTTGAATGGTGTTGATTAAGAGTGTGTATTTTGTATGCACTACCTGTTGAGGCATGTAAACGAGTTCATATAGTTTATGGAAGTTTAATTTTGATGTGGTGGGCTAAATGGATTGCTTTTAGTTTTATATGCATAGTAGTTGGTGTCCGGCGTGTGGTCATTGAGTTAGTTGTTGATGTCTAAGTGTGTGGCTCGTCGAGGTTACTAATTACAGGATGTATATCTTTGTGTTGGTCTCCACTTTGGAATTAAGGTATAATGTCTAAATTCATGCTAGATCCGAGGACTTGGAAATAAAAATAGGTGATAATAACCTTCCTTTTAACCTTTTAAGAATTTCTTTAGGGAACCTACGTGGTGTGACACCTTAGACTTGGATTGGGGCTTCCCGAGAAATCACCGGAGGGCACCCCGAGTGAAGAAACAACGTCATCGGGGTCAGTGGGTTGTGGTTGTGACCACAAAAATCCATGTGAAGATGAAAATGAGAGGAGAAAGAGGGAAAACCCAATGCACCGAAGTGGTGGTAGAGGGGCAGCGACGATGAAAATGACGCCTGCTAGGAAGAAGAAGATGTTGATGGAGGAGAAAGATGTGTGGAAAGGGGTTCATCAACCTAGGCGATTGAGAAAGTTAAAGAGTCATTAAGGATAGAGGTCATAGGGGACAATGGCCCGAGAAGTGGACTAACGATAGAGGTCATAGGGGACAATGGGCTGAGAAGTGGAGTTACTAGTCATGATTGTGGGGGTTGGGATTATGGCGAGGGCACCTAGGGTTTTGGCTGGCGTAAAGCAAGTAGAGAGAGAAGCTAACGTGTGAAGAAACACACCTAATTAGAAAACAATATTTGGCTTTGATACCATGTGAAGAATTACGTATCGGAATGGTTAACCCAATATGTGAGTCTTACCATTGTATATATAATGAGAATAATACAAGATAAAAAAATACATTATATCCCTTAAAATCTATAATACACTATTAGTCATATTTGATGGATGAACTATATATCATATTTGATAAATCAAAAACCAATGCAATGTGAAATAGTAATGTCTAAACTCAAATTGCATGTCAAGTAGTAAGGCATGTTCGTTTTGGCTGTTAAAATTAGTTGTTATAATTATTATCGTTGTTATGAGATGAAAGGAGTTGTTATAATTAGTTATTATAATTGTTATTAGCTGATAAAATGAAATGAGATGTTATGATTGGTTGTTATAGTTATTGCGAGCTATTACAAAATTTTTAACATGTCGTTAGTGATATTATTCATTCTATATTTCACAATAACAAATGTTTGGTCAATAATGAATATTCAAAAATATGTATTTTTTGTTAATCGATTTAATTTTTATTTGATTAGAAATTTATATTTTTGTTGAGTAATTGTATTTTTTATGCAAATATTTTTTAGGGGAAAAAATCAGCTCTCAATATAGCTACCTCAAAAACATTAAAAATTATAATTTATCAAATTTAACAAAAAGCCCAACAATTATGCAATTAAAAAAATTTTAAAAAGCCCAATAGATTTAAGTAGTAGTAGTAGTAATAATAAGGTTATGATAATGATTAGGGGTGTATTCGAGCCGAGTCGAGCCCGAACTTGCTAGGCTCGGAGCTCGGCTCATGAGTATCATTTGTAGCTCGAGCTTGGATCGTGACTCGCCGAACTCGGCACAATCAAGCTCGAGCTCGGCTCGCCAAAAGCTCAAGCCCAAGCTCGGCTCATCAAAAGATCGACCCCGAGCTCGGTTCGTCATTGGCTCGTCAAAAGCTTCTATTAAACTCGTGTTTTTAGGTTCAAAGTCACCCTTTATATACTTACTATAAAAACATAAACTTAAATTTAATTGAGACTCTTTTTTCTCAACAATCACAATATACCACTTAAAAAAATAGTATAAAATATAAATAAAACATTTGACGCTTTGATAATGAAACACAAATTATTAAAAACCTGAATTTTAATTTAAAATACTTGTAACGATAACATCTATCATTCACTAAAAAAAAAAAATAGGCTCTTTATTCCCCATTTCCAATATAGCAAAATGTCATCAAAGTGGGCAATTCGATCCTTCATTAGACATTGGCAATATGAACTCTTTAGGTTGATCGTCTTCTTTTGACACCCGAGAAGGGGGATACAAATAAAAGTTACAACTAAATCATTAATACAATTTTATTTTAATTTATACTTTAAATTGACAAAAAAATTACCTTCCTCTTCTTTTTGTGACACCATGTAGATGACTGGAACTAATCACCTCCACATATCAAAGCTTCCACCATTTTAGGATCTAACAAGTTACAATATGGATCAATCACTCTACCTCCTGCACTAAATGTTGCTTCGAAGCCACCGTTGTAATGGATACAGCACGTATATCAGCAGCCATTCGACACAAAACACCATACTTCTTTTGACGTTGTTTCCACCAACTGAGAATATCATATGAATGAACTTTTGTGGTTGTCATTGTATAACTACCTTACTCAAAATATGAATTCAAATCACACTTTTGAGGTTGTATTACTTTTTGAGTAGCCACTTGTTGCAGGAGAGAGTTCATTGGATCAATCGTATCGCTTCCCATACAAGATCTTGCCTCACTTTCCCTAACATCCTCAACACAAGAACTCATTTCCGAAGCATACTCAAAGTAAAGCTCATACAAAGCATCCCTTACTTTTTAATATTTGGTTAAACTTCATGTGGAGGATACAAACTTCGAATGTCAATTCAATAGCCTCCATCTTTAGTCTAGGATCTAACACTCGCTGCTATAGACATAAGTAAGTTGCATTCACTCCAATATTTATCAAATCTATCCTTAATCTTCCCTATAAAGGAACAAATGAAATCATCTCGCTGAATACTCGAATTCATCGCACTCACATAAGAAAGAAATAGATTAGATTTAAAAACTTTTAAAATGGGAATCAGCTTCGCACATTCTCCCAACCTTCATCACTAGGAAGGTATTCGTAAGTAGGATCTCGCTCAGCAAATATGGGGAATACATCCTTAAACTTTAGTGTAGTTGTCAACATATCATAAGTAGAATTCCATCATGTCTTGCTTTCAAGAACCAACTTCCCTCGGATATTTGCAACTCGTTGAACAAGTTCACTAAACAGTTTCATTCTTGCGTCACTTCCAATTATATAATCCACACTATCATGGACATTTTCAATCACATCTTTTATCTCTTGAAGTCCATGTTGAACCATGATGTTTAAAATGTGAGCTACACATCTAATATGAAATAATTTACCTCCACATGGTAACTTCCTACTCCTTAAGATGGTATCTTTCATGATCTTTATGCAGCTATCATTAGTTGTTGCATTATCGACCGACATGGTAAATACCTACGACAAACAAAATCAAATATTAAATTTAAAAATAATAGAAAAAATTATAAAATAAAAAATAAAGCTAAAAGTTCAATAGATAGAGAGGTAAAAACTTACCTTGCTATCAACTTCCCATTCTCTTAAACCTTTCATGATAGCATCTCGCTATTTGTACCCCACGTCGAGGAGGAGGTAAGTGAACAAAATTTAAGACACGCTTCGTAATTTCCAGTTAGTATCAACCCAATGACCAGTGACAACCATGTATTCAATCTTTTGAGGTTTCAATTTCCACAAATCAGTAGTTATGGAAACTTTCTCAACATTTCTCAAGGTCACTTTTAATTTCTTCTTCTCAATATCATAAGATTGCATACAATCCACTTTTCCATTTTGACGTGAGATCTTTTTCCATTGTGGACGACCTTCTCTCATCATCAAATTAAACCCTTCTTCTAAAATGGAAAATGGATGTTCATGCATGAGAATCCAATGTTCTGCACGTTCTCTCATTTTGGCCATATCAAGTTTCTCATCATGCAAAGAAGAAATCATTTGATTTCCATTAGCATCACATTCATCAATAGCCACAAAGTTAATTCTTTTTGGTTTCTTAAATTCTCCTGTATTTGCAAACAAACACCTATGTGTCTATGCAAATGACTTGTTGGCCCCCTTTTGTATATGTGATTTTTTCTTACAGTGCTTACAACTGGCCCCTTAAGGCTGACGATTAACCATATTAATTTCCATATCATCCCAAACTTTTGATGTTCTCTTTCTCTTTAGTACTTTGAAAGTACCCGAATCATCTTCTGCTTGTTCCTCTATTCGCTCATCGTTAGAAACACGTTCACTATCATCAAAATTCACTTCATTTTCAATATGCTCAGGTTCCATATTACTTTCTTTTGAAGCTAATGGATCATTATTATTTGCTCGACATTTTTGCACTCGCTATGCACAAGATATATATGTATGTAAGTAATTATCAACATTATCCAAAGAAGTCCAATTTTAAAAACACACTAATCATCCCAATGTATGATCTTATAGAACCAAAATAATTTTTAATAATTATTTCCTAATTATAAAGAATAATTTAACACTAAGCCACATATTTTTCACTTTTCATTTTTTGGACAGAATTTAACTTGACCTTCCAAATGGCATAACTTTTAATTCTGATATTGGATTTTGATTAATGAGCACAATATAGAAAGGTATAAGTGTTTCCTACAACTTTTACTTTATGATAAACAGCAACCAAAAATTATAAATACCATAAAAACTCAAGTTTATCACATGGGTCAGCTACGAGTCATAAATTGCGCAGATCACGTGAGAAAATTAATAACTCTCTCGATTTAAGTCCAAATTAATCAATTCAAAAACTAAAATGTGGAGCAAGTATAAATCTATCTATCATATTCTTTTTGAAATTTTTAGACAATTATATAAATTATGGCGAAATTTTAAAATTAGAGAATTTTATATTAATTTTCTCGTTCTCCTAAAATTTATAACTCATGCATAAATCAGCCTCTTTCAATAATAAAACCCACAAAAATCTTTCATAAATAAGTCATAATAATAATTTTCACCCTTTAAAGAACCAAAATAATTTTTAATAATTATTTTCTGATTATAAATAATAATTTAACATTAAGCCACATATTTTTCACTTTTTATTTTTTGGACAGAATTTAACTTGAACTTCCAAATGGCATAACTTTTAATTCTGATATTTGATTTTGATTAATGAGCACAATATAGAAAGGTATAAGTGTTCCCTACAACTTTTACTCTATGATAAACAGCAACCAAAAATTATAAATACCATAAAAACTCAAGTTTATCACATGGGTCAGCTTCAATCGTAAATTGCGCAGATCACGGGAGAAAATTAATAACTCTCTCGATTTAAGTCCAAATTAATCAATTTAAAAACTAAAATTTGGAGAAAGTATAAATATATCTATCATATATTTTTTGAAATTTTTAGATGATTATATAAATTATGGAGAAATTTTAAAATTAGAGAATTTCAGGTTAATTTTCTGGTTCTCCTAGAATTTATAACTCATGCATAAATGAACCTCTTTCAATCATAAAACCCACATAAATATTTCATAAATAAGTCCTAATAATAATTTTCACCCTCTAAAAGTTCATTAAGTCAATCAAGCACAAGAAAAATAATAAAAAGTATGAGCTTTTAGGGTTTTTACCTCCAAAGAAAGAGAATTAATTAAAAAGTGATACTTCTATCTTCACTAATCAAGATCTGAAAATTTAATCATAAAAAGAGTTAAGAGTTGCTAAAATGCAGCAAGAAGAGATTGAAATTATTTTAAAACAATTATTTTAAAATTTAGAAAAAAAACCCCCGATTATACAACGGGCGACGGCGACGGCAGAGAGCCGGAGACGGCGGGCGGCAGGACGCCGGTGACCACGTGCGGCGGTAAAGGGAGAGAGTGAGGCAATGTGAAAGAGAAGAAGGGGAAGGGAAGTACTTGCTATTTTTTTAGAAGATATACATATTGATTTTTAGATAATATACATATAAAAGATAATAAAATTATATATATGCTAATTTTAGAAGATTTACATGCTGATTTTTATGCAATCATATCAAAAATAATATATATATATATATCTATATATATATATATATATATATATATATATATATATATATATATATATATATATATATATATATATATTACATGATATATATTTATATATTATGACTAAATAAAATGATTTTATTTCGTTAAAGTTTTAAAAGGTATAAATATATAATGAATTAATTTCAGGAGGAGGAGAAAAAGTTACAAGGTTATAACCAATTTTATGACTTATAACCACTAGTGGTCACAAAACGCATACTTCAAAATGGACCAATTTAATATTCAAAACATATATCATTTGTTCACCAATGTTAGTCATATCGATGATCAATTGTTTCTAATGATCGATAATAATTTATTATTCATATAATTTATATTAGGATAATAAAATATTTGAATTTTGATTCAAAAGCAAATATGAAATAAAAAAAATTTCTTACATACATAACTTTTTTTAATGTACATAGGTAGTCATTTATCAATATTAACAAAATAGAAACATTACAACTGTACTTTAAAATTAAAACTATCAAATTACACAATTATAAAATTTATTCCAACTTGTTCTAGCTTATCACGAACTTGTTTTTACGTCTAAAAAACCAAGTCTATTCTTACTAGGAATTCTCTAAGATCTTCATACTATATTTTTTAATCCGGATAAGTCATAAAGAGAATGCAATACAATGGAGGAAGAAACAATTGAACATGGGACATAATGTACCCGGGACCTCAATCTTGATCACTAGATTTAAACCTTATTGGTAAAATTTAACGTTATATGTTATATGAGTAATATATATCATTTGGGTCCAAACTTAAAAGTACCAAATAATGAAAGACAAAAGGCGTAATTGAAACCGGGGATGGTGACAATAATAGTTTCATTTGTGCTAAGTGTCCAAATCAAAAGTAAAAGTAAATAAAATTCACCTAAAACCTTGTGGATCACTTGAAAACAATTTGTTATATTTTACATATAGTTATTTTTAATAGACCATATTTTTCAACAAATATTAGAAAACATACACGTTTATGATGTCCTTTAACTACTATAAAAATGGCTATTAATTTATTCTAGCATGATTTCGTTAAAATCATCGATAAATAAATTGTCATTAATTTTCAAATCAAGTTAAGCCATTTGAAAATAAAGTATTACATGATTATGTTCAATTGCTCCTATTATCAAGCATAACCAGCCGAAAATTTTATATAAAAAAACTAAATTTATTAATTATTAAAATTCATAATTCTTAAATTTACATCAATTATTTTTTTATATTTTTTTTATTTGTACGAAAAGTAAACTAGATTAATGTGAATCATATATTCATTATCAACATTTTATCTATCTTGATTGTGGGTTTTCATGTATATAAATGTTAGTAATTAGTAAACAAAAGTTTTAATAGATTAGGTATAACCAAATGCTTTACCTAAGAATTATAAATCAAAATAATTATGCTAAATTAAAAAATTTAAATTATTTGCTAGATCAATGATTAAAAAAAAAAGTTCTTCACATACTAACCTCCACAAATTATATCTCATTTGTTTCAATTTGTTTAGGCTCATTTGTAATTAGCTTGTGTAAGCTCGATGAGCCGGGCTTGATTAGGCTCGTTTGGTAGGCTCGTTCAACTCGTTTGCTCGGCTCATTTACTCGTTCGTTCGTTCGTTTGGCTCGTTTGTAATTGGCTCGTGTAGGTTAGGCGAGCTTACGAGCTCCAACATTGCAAGCTCGAGCTCGGCTCGGATAACTATCTAGGCTCGGCTCGGGCTCGTCATAAGCTCAACTTGGCAAGCTTTTATACGAGCCCTCGCTAGCCGGATCGGCTCAGTACACCCCTATAATGATTAACGATTATAGTTATTATACTATTTATGAATTGTTATACCTGTTATACCATTTATGAGTTGTTATGAGTTTGAAAGTTGTTATAAATGTCTGGTGTAAGTGTCAAAACAAACAGGCCCTAAATAAGACAAGAAAAGTGGACAAATTTATATAAAAATAATATGATACAATCTTTATATATATATGCAATTTAAATTATATTTTACTTTCTTTCAATCTTGTTTTATTTGGTTTCGAAGAAATTTAAATAAGCAAAACTATGGTTGAGCACATGTAGGCTCGATTGAAAAAGTATATATTCAAACATTGGGTTTTGTTTAAATTATTATTATTCAGCTCATTATTGATCCAATCTTTTGTTTGCCTTATTTAAACAAGTTTAGCGATCGAGCCGCGTGACTCAATGAGGTCTTTACGCAAATATCATAATGAAAGTTTTTAATATTTTTTCAGAAAATACAAGTACTATACTTTTTCGTAAACTATGGGTAATTTTAAGTAGAAAATATGTTGGTGTGTATAATTAACAAAAGAGAAATAATCAATAAAAATGACAGTCTCAACCCGTTGGATCGACCTAATATCCGTATAACACGATATATGACCACCGATATTTTATCCAAACCCGAAATACTTTTAACCCGTATTTTACCCGAATTTAAATACACTTGACTTATATTTAATCCGTCCATCTGAATTTAAATACACAAATGTAACACCCCTAGACCCACCCTAGGAGTATTACATGCCGTAGTTCCCGAGAGGAACCCTTAAGGCTGCTTAAGATCTCAACTTGGGGTTAATAACTCTTTCTTAGATTGGCGGAAGTGTGTTTCTAGGTTTTCAAAGGTTTTTCTGGAAATTTCGACAGAGTTTCCTCCGTAATATAGCTAATCCCATAGGCTTAAAGCCTTAACCCCGCACAAAACACAATCTTAAACTCAACAAGCCACACGCTTGGAGTAACACAACACGGACTCAATGAGTCACACGCTCGGAGTATTCACATAGGGCTTTTACATTCATAATCAAAACTTAAGTTCACATCCACCGATCTTTACAAGCATGAAAAACATAAAGTACATAATAAATCCGGAGAAGTCTTATCCGTTGGTTCTCTTCTTCTAAAAGCCAAAAGCAACTCCGGGAGTCTTAACTTCTGTACCTGAAATGTTGGTGAAGTCATGAGCTCCACTAATCCAATGAATAACCCAAACCCAACCTCGGTTTCACTTTGCACATTAATTCATTAACAAACACACGTAAGTTCACAATTCATTCACAACATGCGATTCGGACCATACATGCTTAAGACATGCGAGATACTAAACTTACCAACTTGCCGAGAAGCACAATGACATCAATTACTCATGAATTCAATCAAATATACTTCATTCGTCTTTCTATCCAAGTAAGTCATAGAATCATTCATCATGTAAATCATTCATCATGTAAATCATTCATCAAGTAAGTCATTCATCACGTAAATCATATCTTACTTCTTATCGTACTCATTTCTTATGAAATCAGGATTCGTTCTTCTTCTCATTCTTCTTCTTGAGTTCAATTATGCATTTCATAAATCATTGCTTCTTTCTGTCTTATTCATAATGCATAATCATTCGTTTCTTCATATCGTAATTCTTAAGTCTTCTTAGTTTCGAATGGAAAGAAAATTTATGTTCTCGCTCTAAAGACCCAATTCTTGGAGCCAAAATAATTCGGGGCTTAGTTCTTTGAGGCAAAATAATTCGTGGCCTCGAGACAAAACAATTCGTGGCCTCGAGGCTTGCCACACTCCGGACGCATACTCGTCAATAATTCGTGGAAGCAAAACAATTCGTGGCTTCAGGTTGACGAGACGCTTCTATGGCTATAACTTCAAAGGGTTCTTTAATTCGTGGGGTCTTAGATCAATAACATAATCCTTTCTCCCTTCTTTATGTTTTCTTATTTCTTACTCTTTTCTTATTACGTCAACGAGATACACATAATTCGTATAATTAATGCTCAATACTTTCGTACATAACACCTTCACAGACTAACAATTCACATAAGCAAGCTTCAACTTAAATACAATCAATTCAACTCATCTTGGCATGCTTATGTCATTCATAATCGATATAATTCAAGATAAACACATAATCACATAAACGTGTCAATTATGATTTCTAATTAACGAACTCATCGTTTTCATGATCGCGTAATATCGCGCATGGTTGGTTTATGGTTTCATAACTTTCCATCATCGATATATATCTCTTAATCTAGGCATATAGCTTCTTAAATTTCAATTCTTAACTCGATTACTCACTTAGATGCGATTTTGCCCAAAACAGCACATTTTCACTCAAAAATCCATATCTTCTAATCTACTCATCCGATACATACCAAAATTTACAGGGAACTCTCGAAGCTACAGTAAAAGGTTCAGGAATTTCGGGCTACACATGAATTCGCAATAATTCGGACAAGCATGCTTAATTCATAAAAATCCGCACATAAATCATGAAATTTAATTTTCTGATTTTTCTCAATAATTCTATTCAAGCTAACTTCATTAAATTCTCAATCACACGGCTCAATAATGCTCAAACATCATTAAATTTATGAACTAGGCATAAATCGCAACATGCTTTTTAATTCGCGAGTTGCTAATTTCGTAAATTTAGGCCTCTAACTTCTTTAATTAAATTAGGGTTTCCAATTTCATGGATCAATTTTAAATTTAATCGACCTAATTAATTTTATCTTTAGAGGATGAATTTGAATGACTCACCTTTGATTCTTAAAGGTTCTAAGAATTTCAATTTTGGAAGGTTTCGAATTGGGTTTCGATTTCGTTTCGCTCTCCCTTTCTTCCTCTTGGTTCCCCCTTCCTTCTTCTTTCCTCACCCTCTCGCTTCTTTGTTCCGTTCCGGTTCCTCTCTCGGTCTCGGTTCGTCCGGGTTCCGCCCGGTTCCGCTGCTCATCCTCTTCTCGCTCGCCGGTCGTCGGCCACGGTTCCCGTGCTCACCGACTGCCTTCCTCGGCCCTCGTGTTCGCTTCCCCTTCGTGGTCTCTGTTTCTCGGTCTCTCGCTTTCCCCTCTTCCTTTGCCTTGCTCGGCCTCTCGAGCTCTCGCTCTCCCTTGCCCACCGGCAGCGGCGCCTTGCCGTTCAGGTGGCCACCGGCCACCGGCCTCTCGCACCCTTTCCCTCTCTCGCTTTCCTCTCGCTCCCTCTTTTGCTCCGCCTCTGCTTCTTTTCGTTTTGCTCTGCTTCTAATTTGTCCCATTCTCTCGCTTCGCTTCTTTCGTTTCTCTTTCTTTTGTTCTCATTCCCAGTCCCCTCTCTCTCCTCTTTTAATTTTAACACCTAATACTTTGCTGCCCAAAATTAATTGGACCCCTGGCCTCTTTGCTCTAGTTATCTGCCAAGTCTTCTCAAAGTGCCAGCCACCCACATTCCTCATTTTCCTTTCTTTTTCCTTTTATTTTAATTTTCTATTTTGGCCTTTCACAAGTGAATTGGGCTCAAACTAGCTTCACAAGGCCCATTTTAGCTAGCCCGCGCTCGGGTTTCAATTTCGATTCGGAAAAATTCTAATTCACTTAATTTAATAATTTTAAATTTTTCACTTAACTTTTAATAACTTAATTCATTAGTAAGCGAGGCACCTAAATTTTCGGGTCTTACAACAAATCTATGTTTGTATGTGTCTGTGTGCGCACGCACATGTGCATATATTAAAACATAACTCAGTGCAATTTAAATCATATTTTACTTTCTTTCATTCTTCTTTTGTTTCGTTTGAAGATATTTAAATAAGAAAACCATATTTGAGCACATATAAGCTCGATTGGAAAAGTGTATATTCAAATATTGGATTTTATTCAAGTTATTATTTGGGTCTCATAATCTTGACAAACCATTAGTAGTATAATTTAATTTTATAAAAATTAAAATGTGGATGTTCTTGGCTTATTATGTAATTAGAATGTTAGGAGAAATGGATAAGAAATTATTGAGGCCTATTTTGGATAGAGTTATGTTTGGTCTTCCTTGGGCCTTTAGGACGCTTGCAGAGGCCCATTAGAAATAAGAAGTTGGAGATTAAAATATGATAGAGCCCATCAGAGGAGAGAGAAAAATTCAAAATTTATATTAAACCACTTCACTTATAAACCACACACCATCATTTCTCTTCATTTCCCAAATAACACATCATTTTCTTCTCCCCATGCATGTCGTTGATGGCTGTCAACTGTACACCAACCCTACTGTTGGCGCCGTCAGGAGCCGCTGGAACAACTAGCTGCGCCGCCCCTAATTGTTGTCCACCTCCACCTTGCTCCCACTTTACCTTTTTTTGTTCAAGGTATTAACTTGAAACCCACATTTCATTCCTCTGTAGCTATGAATTTCGTTGTTCTTTTAGCATTTTAAGGTCGATTAAGTTTAAACTGTGTATATCAAGTGTGAATATGAGACTGGACCATGCTAATAGGAAATTTATATGAAAATTGTGGTTACATGTCCTCAAGGTGGATGAATGTTTGGTTAGGAGTTGTTGGATGTTGTCTCACTCTCACCTCTCTATTTTAGTTGCAATATATACTTGAAATGAAAGAACTTTGGACAACTTAGAGATTCAATTGGTTGATTTTTTTTATTGAAAGTTTGAGGGATAAATTTTAAAAATTAAGAATGAGGGAAAAGAGGCATGCATGTGTATTATAAAAATAAAAATTAGGAAATAGATGTTTAGTGGCCTCATGAAGAAATGTTTAATCACATTCCTGTTGGGTTAGGGCATGCGTATATATAGGCCACCAGTGATTGTAACGGTTACATTCAGATAATAAACTAACAATTGAGTATACGTATATGTTTTATTACTCTTTTTCTATGTTGTTTATAAATGAATTGAAATATGTACGTTTACCAAAATTTTTATAATAGTTATTTTGTTACACATGGATAAATATACTGAGTTTCGACTTACTTTTCGAAATATTTTCTTATTTTGTTTTAGGTAAAGATAATGTCGAGGGCTACAAGAAGTAAGTGAATCCATGTGTTTATATGGGCAATGAGATTTAGAGGCTCACAGTGGTAAATAGTGGCGTGGTATCAAAGTTGTCTACTTTGTAATTAAATAAATTGTAATCATGACAATATTGTTAAAACTTGACTTGTTGTTTATGTTGTACAAGCTAGATGTCTTAATATTTTGAACCCCATAATAGCAAGTAGCGTTAGTGATTTCATATTTATATTATATTTTTAGGAGGTTGTCTTTCTCTTTGATTTAGGTTGGTGGTAACGCATTTACGCATCTAATCCTTTCTCTACTGCAAATAGTTATTAGTTGTTATGACTAGACTACTGACTATGGAGTTTGGGGTGTTACAACTTATAAATTGTGTAAAATGATACTTTTATTTATAAATTTTTATATTATAAAACTACGCACGTGACATATCTTCTCAATAGAGCCAATCTAATTACGATGTCAATTTAATACTCATTGGCTTAGCCAGAAAATATTAAAGATTAAGATTCATAATTAATCATAATTATAAAAAAGTGATTTAAAATTATAAAGTATATTAACATATTTTAGAACAAGATATTTTAAGACTGTCTTGATTCAAAACACATATCATAATACAATTATTGTATGATAATTAATTTATATTTTATTGTGTCGATGCATGAGGTTTTTTATAATCCACGATAAATAATTAAATAATCAATTTATGATGTGAAGATTTTCGTTCCATCCGGCATCTTTAAAATTCTCATTTCTTTTTTGTTTTTCGAAAAATACATGTAACCATTATCATTAATTAGTAGTCAAGTTTGATCAACAATTTATAGTTGGAGCATCTTTTATTGAGCTTTTTACATACCTATGATTGTAAATCACATAACATAAGATAAACTTTTATTAAAAAATACATTAGAATCAGTATTTATACATATAACCACATCTTTATGGTGATGAAGACGGTATATTTAACAATCATCTCAAAGAAAAACAAAAAAAAAAAAAAAAACGAAATGCCTTATAGATCGATTTGACAAAACATTTACTTAGCTTTAAACAAACTTATGCAAGAGCTAAGCTTAGCCCGCATGTAATGTGAGTTGCTACTACATGGACACTTAGCACAATCTAGATGAGCATTGTAACCTCTAGTCCACATATAACCTTTTCACAAAGGTAGAAAAAACGTGTCTCAATAGTTAACATCCAAACATGTTTTCAAGATCTACTATGTAGTGTATGCAGAATTGTACCAAACATTAAGACAATGCTCTTTTTCTTAATAATTCTTTTTCCTCCAACTAAAAACACCTTAGCTTTTGTTAGTGTCTACTAAAATTCAAACTGGAATCACAAGGGATAAGATAGGTCCTAAAATCTAGCATCATACATTTGAGTTGAACTTATAATTAGAGAAAAATAATACTCGAAGTTTTATTTATTTAAATTGGAGGGTATGGACAACTCATATTTTAGTTATTAGTAGAACTTTCAGATATATGACCAGACCCATTTAATTAATAAAAAAAACAACACGAAAATGGAACACGAGATACGGAAATGAATAACCATAATCCTACATATAAAGCTGAGACAGACAATTGTTAAAAATGAGGAACTGCAAGAAATTCTTTGATCCAGAGACTGCCTTGTATGTTAACAGAAAATTAGATGAAAAACTGCTACATCTACAGTGTATAGACTCTCTCTCTCTCTCTCTCATGTTATAGTTGGTCTTTTGAATGCCTATTTGCCGCTGCAGTACGAACACAGCCAATCGGCAAACCATAGTTAGAATCTTTACATGTCACTTTTTATCAGGTGTATACTGAGATGAGAGTAATTGAGGTAACAAGAGCCACGCCCTACCCCGTTAGGTATCAACAATTGATTACACCATTTTCTCGCTCCAAATTCTTTCCAAACTTTGGTGCAATAAAAGGTTCAGCAACACCATCATAACCACCAGCAATCCAAGACAAGTGCTAAAATCAATCACTCACAAAGTTGCAAGAAATATTTGTATTTCTCGGTCAAGGGTGTTAACAAGTTCAATATATTCACAGCTCCAAAACCGAAAAAAAGGCATTAGACTCAGACCCAGTACTCGTACACCACAACATCTACATCCCCACCTTCTCCAAAACCCTGTCCTTGTACATATCCAGGTCTGACGTCAGCTTCTCCAAAAACTAATTGAATTTGACCTTCTATCTCAGTAGACATCCATCACCCACTTACGACATCCCAGCTGAGCCCAAGATCCAACCGTCATGCTCAATGCCCAGGATTCCTGATTTCGGGTCAGAAACAATCAAATAGCTTTCACTGCCACAACTACCCCAAATTTACTCTCTAGAATGGAACAGTGAATGGCAACGCATAGATGTCTGCATCAGGCAAGAAATGGGACTGAGGTTGCAATGCAGAAGATGCACAGCTTGGGAGATTATCCCCAGAGCTTTCATGATCACTGCTCTTCAGTTTTTTTGCTTGCCTCTCTTCACCCTTTTTACCAAAGAGCCAATCGTCAGCATCATCCTCCTCAACCAGCAGCCCAGTTTCTACTGAGAAAGGGACCCAACCCTCAAACAACTTGTTATACTTGGATTCCTTTTTCCTCAACTTCTTCTCATGGGATAAGAGTTTCTCCTTCTTAGGTTTCTCCTTAGGGAGCACAGATTCGGTCCTCTCACAAGGAAAACCAGGAATGGCTTTATCCTGTCTTGAGACCAAGTGATTTATAGTATTACTCATAGAAGGAAGACAGGAGATATCTGTAGGAGCCTTGACAGGTGCATCCCTCTGTCTTTTTAAAGCTTCCGTTCTTACAATGTTCGAACAAGGCTGCACCTTGCTGTATGAAGCGCTATTATCTGACCTCCTATGCAAGGGCGCACTGATTTCTTGCTCTTTGCTGCCAGAGGTGCTCGGCTCATCTCTCTTATGCGAGGAAGAGAAGCGAATACGGATGACATTGCCTGATTTTCACGACAATGGTAAGATCAATTAAACACCACAAACTTGAGCTTTTAAGACAAGATCATCTGACACAAATACTCAGGAAAGCAGAGCACTCACCATTACTTTGTATACCACTTGGAGGTGTGGTCGGCCTTTTCCTCTTGCAGCTATTACCAGTGCTGTCAGAGGAGCAAGAAACATTCTGCAAGGAAGCCTGACCATGCTCTTCAGTAACACTGCTCTTCTCCAGCAGTTCAAGTTCATCTTTCTGCAGACTGCACTTGCCAATGGGTTCTACATCGCATTTATCAACTTGATACAGCTTCTCACTGAGTTTCTGTTTTCCATTGTCAATGTCAGAACTAGCTTTCCGCTCCTCTCTCTTCTTCTCTTTCTTCTCTTTCTTCTCCTTTTTCTCTTTCTTCCTATCTTTCTTCCCCTTCTTCTCTGATGATTTGATAGTCTTCTCCCTTTCCCTGTCAGAGTTGCACTTCTCCCTTTCTCGTTGGAGCTTTATAGCACCAGAACAGTAAATTCAGACCATATAATGGCAGAAGGCCAAGAAATCAAGAATGGCCAGGATGGAAAATTTCACATTCCATTGCAAGGCAAGAATGAAGTCAAAGAGTCAAAGGCACACAATGGGTGGCAACCTTTATGCCTAAAATTCTATCCTCACCTCGCTTATCAAGTTTCATGTGCAGACAAGTTACAAAAATCAGACAAAGCCATTTATGTTAACTTGTCCAGTCTGCCAACAGAATCAAACAGCCTTGGTATACCTTCTAAAAGACAGCACATGCTCCAAATTCCTACATGCAGAAAACTACTCAAAGCCCTCCCTAATCCAGAGAAACCAACCTTTAAACAGACAAAACCCTTAAGAAAAGAGCTTAAATGGTTTTAAACAGCACAGAGAAAACATAAAAGAGTTTGTAAACCCACACAACCATGAAGCATTTCATCACAGTCATTAACCAAGAGATTTTTGACAACTGACAACAAAAACATTCTTATGAACATAAAAAATATGAGGAACAAAACCCCAATATCATACTTAAGAACATTTTCTTTACGCAAAGTCACTCAAGAGAAACATTAGAACAGACAGAAGGGAGAAAAGTTCGATAGTCGTCCTGAAAGAACCATCAGCAAAAGACTAAGCTATGCCCTCTGCTATCCTCCTATCTATATCTATGCCATTGGCACATTCCTGTAAAAATGCTCTAAAGGATCCATCTCTTACAACCAGAATAACAGCAATCAAATCAGCCAATCAAATCCCGCTGACCAACACAAGCTATATAACATCAAGGTCATAGTTGAAAAAGTTCATGGAATCTATAGCTGACCCCGGAACTAATCTACTATAGACACTAACATAGGCTAAAAATACACTGAATAGGCTGAGAGATCGAACCAAAACTATTTTAAACAGCATGTGCTGCTCCTCAGGCATAAGAACATGACATAAAGCAGGTCCTCTAACACTAGAATCTCATTGCAAATTTCCTCAGTATCAAAACGATTGAACCCAATCCACCAACTACTACATCGATTCATCTATAATGCTTGCACAGGATTCCCTCTCTAAGAGACAAGGGGTCAGTGAGGGATGTAGTAACATTACTTCAAATACAAGTAGAAACCTACAGATAATCTTAACATCATCTACAATGTCCAGCTTGCTCCTTAAGGAAAAGGGGATCTTCAAATCTTTATCTAGTTTAAAAAGTCCAAATTTCTCACAAAGAAAAGCCAAATCAAATTAGGTTATCAGACCATTCTTCCTTCTGTAATAAACCCAAATCACTTCCACAGAATACAAACCCTTTTGAACACAAAAAGAATCATTCAAAACCCTAAACAGAACCACCGAAAAAACATTTATAACCTTGAACAGGAACTATATTTATCCTGAAATTACAAAATACTTGCAATTGCCACTATCTTCACCCTCAATTACAAAACATGATCATCCGTCACATAGATATATTACAAGATTTACGGGATCTACGAAATGGGTACAAGAATAAAACTCATGAAAGCCTCAAAAGCCCAATATTTTTTCCCTTTCGAAATATTTACAATTACAACGCGATAATAATCTGTACATGTTCTTATGGATCGCAAATCGATAGCAATTCATGAATAATTAGCAAAAGCACGTCGAGCATGTTATAGTTTTTGTTAAAAAAACTTTTTGGCTCAACAAACCTTAATCGATAAGATCAAGGCCTCGTTGCTTGAGCAATTCCCAGAATAGCCAGGAGGAGGGAAAGTAAAGCACCGAGACATCTTCCGATTCAACTCCAAAACCAACAACCAACCTTCTTTCTCCCTCCTCTCTCTCTCTCTCTCTCTCTCTCTCCAAAGCACTAAGATGAGATACGTAGATAAAGAAACCCCGATCGGACAAAAACAATCGACGAGGGTTGAAGATCTTCCAATTTGACGACTAAGATAGGCGGGATTCGGATGAAAACTTTCGAAACCCTAGGGTTAGCCTTTGAGGCGGCCGAAGGAGGACGAAGGAGAGGAAATTTTAGGTCTACTTAAAGAAGGGGGCAGGGGATATTTATAGAGGGGATCAACCGACCTTGGAGAGTTCCAGTTGTTTACGCGTTCTCTTTTGCACTTTGCCCCTTTTACCCTCGTGCCGTTGTTGATTTTACTCAACGCCCTGGCTAGTTGCTTCCACGAAGGGATCGGTATCTTTTTCTCTCTCTTTCTTTTTTTTTTTCTTTTTTTGGCCTTAAGGTCGGTCATCGGTGCTTGATATGTCAATTATATTTTGTTTTAACTAGTGCTGCTCCTCACACAATAATGCATTACCTCACTCTCAAAATTAATTGTTAGAAGTAATTACGTTTAATTGCTTACAATATAAATTCATTTGAAGCATTATTTTTAAGAAAATATTTTTTTATGTAATTGTCTTGTTGTAATACTTCTTCTTCCTTAATATTTTGTTGTATATTTCTAATTAAAAAATTTTATTTTATTTTCACTTATTATGAGTGTGCCCCGTCTTCTATCCTTACAAATTATGTTAATAAACAATGTTGAAATTGTAGAATGTTTATTTTGTTTAATGAGAACAATGTATATGAGACCAATTAGTTGCAATATTATCATCGTATAGTTTGACTTGTTACGACACTTAATTTATACGAGTTTATCCAATGAATTTTAATTTTAGATGTAAAGATAGTGAGTTTAATTGATTGTGTAGTTTTTATAAAATAAGTTCTTCACCTTCTAACCCTTTTGGTGTTTTGCGTTTATACATAATTATGATTACTTTTTTTCACTTTCTTTTTTATTATGTCGGGGGATGCGCACGCGGTACCTATACAATGTTGAAGGGTTAATGTGTAGGTGATGTTATTGCAAAAACATAATACATTCATGTTATGTGAAATTGAATCGTTAAAATATGTTTCCATACTTGAATTTTATTATTTGAGGTTTGTTATTTTCAAGTTTCTTTTTGGATGAAAATAGAGTATTTCTATTTAATCGAGCTCAATCAACTATATGATTGTACAAAATTGTTTGCGAAATAGAAATTTAAAAAAAAAAACTAAAGAGAGTGGAAATTGATAACTCATTTTCTGGGAGGGATTGTTACTTAGAATGCACACTTAAGTATAGAAACTATAAATGAACATATTAACAACTAAGTAATTTGTCCAACCAAAATCTGTCAGTACTTAGAATGCACGTGGTACCTCACTTTAAAATTGAAAAATTAATGTATGAAATTTGTAATCATTAGTATAATATATAGTGATTTTAAAGGAACTTAGACAATGATAAATTTATATAGTGTAATTGATTTTTAACATATAGTCTTGTGAGAACCAAATTGGTTATTTGAACATGAAGATTATATATGAACATGATGATAAATATAAAATAAGCTATAATAAATTTATAATGTAAGTATAAATGAAAGTTTGCTCCTGGAGAGTCTAAGTCACTCTAGAGGGGGTTAATAGGGTGATGAAGAAATTTAAAAGAACTTGGATACTTTTTGGTTGGAAAGTGATAAATAGGCGATTCCGAATCTAAATTGGACTAAAAATGCAAACACTCGGACATACGTAGAAACCCTCCTGGGGCGAGAAAACCACGGTAAGTGCTAATTCAAGCACCAAGTCAAATCCACTATTTTGAATCCTCAAAATATAAAGGATTGACTCTACCAAAATTGCTCCCTTAGACAACTCCTTACACTTGTTTTCCTAGACTCGAAGTTCCCTTATTTGATCTATTACTTCTGGCTGAGGTAACCTTTACTATCGGGGACAACTAAGCTGAGTTAACCCTTACAACTCAGTTAAGGGACCTTACTCGGAAAGTACGGAAAGAGTGTAACCGATTACAAGACTTTACAACTCGGAAAATATTAAATACGGATCGGGAGTTGTAAATAGAAGATTGAAAATGAAAACAATAACTTTTGCTCAAGTAATGTGTTTTGCAATGATGTTCAACAATCTCTTAGTCTTGTGAGATGACTTCTATTTATATCCAACCAAGCAGAGTGATCGTTGAGTCTTAGTTCGAACAAAAGTCTTCACTAACCGTTGTAACGGGCTCTTCTAAGTCACTCGGAAAAGATCTGTTGGGATGTGAACATTGTGCAACGACTCTTGGCTCCAAAAGATAGTCCAATCAGCTGGCGTTGTCCGAAAAGTAAGGTGGAAACCACCGTTGATCCTAGCATTGGAGTTTTACAGCTTTGGAAACAGACGACCACGACACGATGTCCGAGCCATGTTCGAAGTAGATAAAGCTTGTTTGCTAGTGATTGACATCTAGAAGCCAACTACTTTTGTATTTTAAAAATGAGTTAGCCTCGTTTGAATAACCTACAAAAGTAAATCACTTTGGTTCTCAAAGTATAAAATGCTTTGGTCCAAGATTAGACACATATATTAATTAAATTAAGACAATTAAGGACTTAATTATCTTTGGCTTAGAAGAGTGGAATTTTCGAATCTAATATTTAATATACTCAAATTCCATCGAGTCAATGCTAAGGATGATCAAGTTAAAAGAATAGAACATCGAGTTTAACAACTTGATCTGTTCAAATAATTCTCCAAGAAATGAACCGACTTAGAATGAAGAATTAGCTCCGTAATTCACTTTGCGTTGAAATAAGCGATCGGTGCTCAAAATAAAAATGTTAGACAAATTATTTGAGCAAGCGAAAGTTTTGAGTGAGTTAGAAACATCAGTGTAGAAGATATACAATAATGTACTTTTTGAGTCGATCGAAACAAATGAGAACTTACACTAGTAGAAAACTAACGAATAGCGACGGAATAATGTAAAATAGTGACGGAATTTTGAAATTAGCGACGGAAACGATCCGTCGCTATACCGAGTCGCTAAAATTTAGCGACGGAAATTTCTTAATCTATTGCTAATTAGCGACGGAATAGCATTCCGTAATCTGCTCAATTAGCGACGGAAATTCCGTTGCTAAACCGTCGCTATTCCAGTCGCTAATCCGTTCTTTGTTCAGTTACTATTCCGTCAGCTAATCTGTCATCTGTTCAGTCGTTGTTCACGCCAGCATTCGACAACAATTTTTTCTATTTTTTGTTAACCTAGTACAAAAAAGGTGAATGGATATACAAATCCAAGCATTCATATATGTGACAATTACATTTGACATTTACATATGCCGTAACGTGTTCCTCCAAGTTGGATATACAAATCCAACATACATTTCACAATTATAAACAATCAAACACATTTACAACCACTTCACAAGTTCGCAAAAACAACCATACAAAAGTTCACAAACAACCATAAACACATTATCCAAAAGTTCGCAAAATGTTCACCAATACACACAAGTTACGATCATAACGAATTCGGGGTCCTCACTCTTTCTCTTCCTCTTGTCGTTGTCATTGGTCTACGGTGAGATCCGGATGCTTGCTGAGATTTCATAAATTAAGTGAAGCGTGCTATTGGCTCAACGAAATTGTTCACCTTTTCTTTGAGTCGCCTATTTTTCAACCCAAGCACACGAGCATGCTCAATCCATTTATGTAACTTAGAAGTTAAGTTATGCACTATTGCTCTCAAATTTAAGTAATCTGGAGTAGCGACTTTCGATGATTTGAAGGACATGTGGTTTTTAAGTTTTTAGCCTCATATCCAAGTCCATAAATGCGACCTTCCTTGTTCGCATTGGCTTTTACCCACAACTCATGTTGTGAAGTGGTGGACACATGATCCTCGAAGAGTTGGGGTTATCAATAGGAGGTTGAGTGGGTTGAGTATTTTGCAATTCTTCCCACTCTTTTTCAAACTTTTCCCGAGTAATATATAAATTTTTGAGGCACGTAACTATCAAAGGTTGTCAAAGAAGACCATATATTAAAAAAATTTTAAAATTGCATATATAAGGTAACTCACATAAATGGTCTTGGATTTCCGGTCAATCCATTGGTCCTTTTTAGTCTTGTGGATTCGTGGAAAGAGTTGGGTCGGTAGAGGAAGAACTTCTTTAAACTCCTTCATCTAAATACAAAAAAGTTAGTAGACATTCAATTTGCTAATTTGAACATGTTAGTAGTTGCATGCGTAATCACTAAAGGGGTATGTACCAATCGCCGCTTATGCTCCAGTCATAGGGATTGAGCCACAAGTATGAAGCGATGAATCTAGTCCACCTTGATCGGCATTGCGGTTTTTCCGAGCCTCGCTCACGGAACTTCTTGTACTCAGCAGTTTCCCGGAATTCTAACAACTCTCTCCAGTAGTTGTCACCCAACCATTCCACCTTCTTTTTATTTTCCTTGCTTTCAAGCATCAAGTCCTTCAATCAATCACTTCCTTTCTTCTCAAAATTTCTTCGATTTGGACTTCATCGGTTGGAGACCAAGTGTAAAATTTCTGTACAAATGAAAAAGTAGTTTATAATTTATGAAATTATAATATAATGCTCAAGCATACACAATAAGTCATTATGTTATCTCAAATTCGGAAAACTAAAGATTTATCATTACCTTAAACTCGGAAAACCAAAGATCACGTTGTGATCGAGGAACATTACCTCATAGAGGTCATGCTCCATCATACTTGCTTTGGAAGATGTGGGAAATCGTGCCCACAACTTTATCAATGGGGAAAAACCTAATCAAGAAACATATAAAACAGCTTAATTATAATATTGTACTATTAAGCTTAATTTATTTTATTACTTATTATCACACTTACCCTTCACCATTTGGCTCAATCTCGAATCTTTAATTGGCTACTAGCTTGCTTGATTCAAGACTAGCATGCTCGTCGCCTGCATCGGTTGCCCCATCATTCATAGGCCTTTGTGGTGGCCTTTGTTCGGCACCAATGTTGATGCGTGGAATAAGTGTCGTACCATATTGGTTATATGTGAACGTATGAGGCGGGTTCGAGTACATATGAGCATGCTGAGAATAAGGAGGGTTTGAGATGAATGACCCACCTATAGGAGTTTGGTTGTACAGGGAGTGTGGAGAGAGTGCTCCACCTACAGGAGACTGAAGGTAAGGAGGGTTTTGAGGGGAGCTAGAAGTGCTTACATCATTACCTTCACCATCGGTATTGACGTTGTTTCTAGCCCTTCCCCGAATTGTCGATCTTTTCAACCTGTTTCTACCTCGTTACATAATTTCTAACATAAACAATATATAAACATTAGTAAACATCCAACGGTTAAAGAGAGATTAAATAAAATTGTTGCACCTTCAAATAAGTATTAACAAAGTAAACATTAGTGAAAAACATGTAAGTGTTAGATATAAATATTCTTCTATTAAGAAAATACGCTTTACTCAATCTAAATTGTTTCACCTTCAATACATTAGTAAGAATTCATTTGATTACAACATAAATTAAAGTGATTCAATATAAAACAACATAAAAGAAGACATAACTTATGACAACATTATATTATTAGCCATCATCCTCATCATCAGTATCATCATCGTCTTCATCACTATCCTCTTCGTCATCATTGGATATGAGATGTTCTTCTTCCTCATCGGTGATGTTATCATTATCCCATTCACCTTCATCATCTTCTTCACCATCCTCTTCTTCACTAACATCCTCAATCCCATTTGTTGGTTTAAAAGAACATTATCAACTAATTCTTCGGTTGATATTGAGTTATCAACCAAAGTGTCGAGCAAAGTTTCCATTATAGGATCGATCGTACCCATACTATCCTCTTAGAATGCAAGAGGAATAGTATATTGGTCATTAACTCGGCCCTTAGTTTTGTTGCCACTACGACGAATCAACTCAATTTTTCTTTAGGGACGCCTTGTGGATATGACATATAATACACCTGTGTTGTAGTACCGGAAAATATGAAAGGATCGTACTTACGATAGCGCCTTGTATGATGCACTTCAACATACGAACTAAATTTATGGCACCAAGTACCCCGAGGACGACTAGGGTCAAACCAATCGCATCTAAACAACACACACCTCTTTATTGGTTCACCAACATATTCACCTTTAACTACTTCTTGCAAGATGTCTGTAGTAATTATTTTCAACATGTCCTCCATCGGTTCTTTTGATACAAACACCACAATTGAAGGTCATCCTCCCTTCATTTCGAGCCTCAGTATAAAATAACATTCCATTCACCGTGTATGTTGTCCATGTTTTCACTCTCCTTAAAGGACTTTGAGCTAATTGCATCAAGTAAACATGTTTTTTAATCATGATATACTCGATAACAATGAATCCGTGTCAATAACATAGTATTGGTTTAGTTTATTGAAATTGAAGAACCCATTCTAATAAATTTTTTAATGACCACTAAGTTGTAATATATGATACTCACAGCTCCTCCGAACCAATCTTCAAACTCGCTTTCCACCATTGCATCAATTGCCGCATCACTAACATCAGCATACATAGCTCGTTTTTGGTCTTCGAAGAGACCGAGTTTAAAATGTTTATTAATATCACATCATCATAGTGAAAATAATTGATTGAAACGAGTGTTGTATAGGACAAGATAAACTCACTCAAGATAAGGTTTAACTTCGAACAGTTCAAGAAAACATGGACATGTGCGATCGTCTTTTCCTTATCATCAAGGAAACGTGGAGTGAACTTCCCAATTGGAGCACCTTCCGATATGAATATCGAAAGAGTAGGACTGTGGTATGGAACTTCATTCCCCTCATTTCGTCGACTTCTATTGCACATACAAGGCACGTTAGAGCCGAAATAGTAAGATGCAAAATGTGTTTCTTCAAATCGTGCATATTTTTCAGCGATACTCCCTTCAGAGCTTCGATTTGTTTCCTATGGACCTCTTCAATCGGCCAAAGAACCTCTCAAATAGATACATCTAACGGTATTGTACCGGACCACCTAATTTTGCTTCTTCCGCCAAGTGAACAGGCAAGTGTTCCATCACATTGAAGAACCCGGAGGAAATATTGCTTCCAATTTACGAAGTGTAATGGAAATATTTCGATGCATTTGCTCTAACTCCACATCTCGTAAAACAGATGAGCAAAGGTTCTTGAAGAAATCACTAATTTCAATGAGAGACGCTAAAACCTCGTCCAGGAGTGCACTAAATGCTATTGGAAGAAGACTCTCCATGAAAACATGACAATCATGACTTTTCATACTGTGGAACTTAGTGGAGTTTGGGTCTATAAGGTATGAGATGTTAGAATAGTAATCATCCGGCATTTTCAACTCTCTTGCCCATTCACATATAGCCATCTTCCGCTCCAACGACAACACATATTTTGCCTTCGGTTTGAGAATTTTACCATTTAGTCCATGCTTTAAATTCAACTCCTCATGATTACACAACTCTTCCAAATCTATTCTTGCCTTGATATCATCCTTTATTTTCCCTGGAATATCCATAACGAGTGTTAATTATATTCTCAAAAAGTTCTTTTCAATGTGCATCACATCTAAGTTGTGGCGAAGCAATTGATCTTTCCAATATGGAAGCTCCCAAAATATGCTTTGTTTTGTCTAATTATGATCCTTTTTGAACCCCGAAATGTTGATTTCCTGCTCTTACGTTACTTTAGGAAAGTTTTCAACCCATAGTTTTATTTTTTCCCCGTATATCGACGAGGAGGACCCGTATGTATGGTTTTTCCTTTTGTAAAAGTTGTGCTATTCCTTCGAAACATGTGATTTCGTGGCAAAACCGCCGATGGAAATCAAACCATGAAAATTTTCGCCCATTTCGAGTTTTAATGTTTTTTGTTGATTCATACATACCGGGCATGACATGGCACCATAAGTACTCTATCCGGACAACATACCGTATGCCTGGGAAATCATTAATGGTCCACATCAACGTAGCCTTCATGAGAAAGTTCTCACCTTTTGAAATATCATATGTTTCCATACCATCTTCCCATAGTGTTTTCAGCTCGTCAATAAGAGGCCGCAAATACACATCAATTTTATTTTTCAGATTTGTAGGCCCTGGTATGATGAATGTCAAGAACATATAAGGTGTTGTAATGTATAATTCCGGTGGTAGATTATAGGGCGTAACATGATCGTCCGTATTGAATAAGACCTTGAAGGTTGGCTGAATGGATTAAACCCATCCGCGCATAAACCAAGTCTAGTATTTCTAGGCTCGGTAGCAAAATCGGGGTAAACTCTATCAAAATGTTTCCATGCTTCACCATCCGAAGGATGACAAAGGACACCATCCTCTCTTACATTCTCATAATGCCATCTCATGTGCTTTGTTGTGGTTTTTGAAGCAAACAAGCGCCGAAGTCTTGGTATTAATGGCAAGTAATGCATCCTTGCAAACGGAGTCCTTTAACTTTTTCCTTGTCTTTCCCTTTGATGCTTCCATCTCGCATGACCACAAAACTTGCATGAATCAAGATTAATGTCCTCTTTGTAGAACAAGTATGCAACCTTTCCGACAACAATCAATTTTTTTAATGACCTTCTTTGCATGGTGAATGTCATGAGGAACCCGCTTATCGGGGGACAAATCTCCTTCATAAGTTGAGCAATCTCATTAAAGCAATTTTGAGGCATGTTGTAGTTGGACTTGATGCTCAATAGTCTAATGGTGGCGGACAACTCAATGTGAGTTTCATTTCCTTCCCACAAATGTCGTTGTGCAGCCTCAACCATATTAAAGAAAGTTTGGGCATTGGTATTTGGAGGCTCACTTATAGAGCCTTGATTTGAGATCATGACATCTCGTGACCATATCATTCATACGGTCGATATTTGATTCTACATCACCGTAGTTCATATGATTGGAGCCACTTACGTCGTTGAATATGTTAGAAGTCATACCACCATACTCATGTAACCGAGGATCTATTTCTCTATGACTTGTCCAATACCAATAGTTTGGAAGAAAACCATATTGATAAAGGTGTAACTTCACTTCTTCAGGATCCTTATACTTCCAATTTTTGCATTTGCGACATGGACACCTATATTCTTGATTATGTACAAATTTTGATTTGACTTCTAGCATGTGCATCAAACTCCTCAACCACGTCTAAAAACTCTTGTCTATACCCAACTCTACCAGGTAATAACCTACGATACATCCATCTACAATGCGTAGGCCCGTCCATATATATTCCGATTGACATTTAACAATTTATTCAATTATTAGTTATTAATCAATACATGGAGATGTTATGATTACCTTTCTTTAGTTTATAATGAACATAATATATAACCATTATGCATTGAACATATACTTTTCTTATACATAAATTTCTTTAATTTCTATATTTTACTCTTAATTATTTATTTCATCATTAAACTAACCATATCTAATTAGCATAAATAAACTCACACAAATAAAATTCATGACATTATTTCTACCTAATTAGTATAAAATAACTCTCACACAAATATAATTTATAAAATTATTTCAAAATTTACAACAATAATTTTATTTATAATTTCACACAATTAACCACTATTTATTGATAATTTGTGAAATGTTCAATAAATTTATAAATAAACCACAAACAATTGCACATATATAAATCACAAATAACATTTACTTCAACTTCAACAATTTTTTTTCAACAAATTTAACCTCACATACTTTAAACAACACAACATATATACATAAATCACACAATTGCATAATTTTCTTTTCAAATTCATTCACAAACAACATTAATTTGCATCAAATTATATAAAATCATCAATTTGTACTAAATTAATCAAAACCCTAAATCTAATAACAATCAAGAAAACACTACCTTCAAACTAGGCGGCGGTGGTCTCCTTCGAGCGGCAGCAGCTGATGCAAGCAACCAAGGACTCCTCCCCGTCCTTGAACACTCCGACCAAACTTCACGAATACAAGGGCGGCAGACCGGAAGTAGCGGCGGCATCGTCCAAGCGGGCGGCGGACGGAAGCGAGGCAGCGGACGGAAGCGAGGCAGCAGACGGCCGGCAACCGGTGGCGGTAGTGGACGCGTGGTGGCGGTTAGGTACTCTCACTCACTATCGCCGCACTCGTTCTCTCTCTCTCTCTCCGTTTTCACGTTGCTCGGTTTGGCGTAAAGGCCGGATCTCGAAATTTATAACATATTAGCGACGAAACATTCTGTCGTTGATCCGTCGCTAACTAAAATTTTTTATTAGCGATGAAACAGATGACGGAAAATTCTGTCGCTATGTACGAAATTAATTTTATTATTGTTTAATTTTTTTCCTAGATTTGAAAATGTTAATTCCCACAGACTACGGCTTAGCGATGGAATAGTCTATCGCTACTCCTCACTGGGACAGATTAACGATGGACATTTCGTCGCTAATCCAAAAATAGCGACGGAAATGGATATCCGTCACTGTCTCGACACGCTTGCTCGTTTTTTGTCAATTTTCGTCTTTGTTTGGCGACTGAACCGTATCCGTCGCTAATTTCCATGTCTAATTAACAGCTTTTGTAGTAGTGTTATACAAGGGTTTCTATAGCACTCATAATGACTTGAAATCAAAACCTAAGAGAGATTAGATTTATACCGAATCTTCATATATTACACGTAATGACTTAGAGTTGGAATCCGAGTTTTTAATCTCCCCTTCTTGATGAAAGGCATTTCACATTTATATAGAAACTTGTTAGTGTGAAACATGAGTTTTCATTTTCACTAAGCGTAACATATCGGAGCGAGGAGTGACGAATGATAAGCATTCCATTCTTATAAAATGCATTGCGGATACTATCATCACTCATAACAGCTTATGCCGATAACAAATTAGTTCAAAGAAATGAATTATATTAGAGCAGAAAAAATAAGTGCTCTTTATGTGCTGCAACCTCGAGAATGAAGTGGTCGGAAAGAATTTGTCATCCAACATGAGATGTTGGGTGACGAAGATCTTAGAGGGATTAGAGGTACCCTCTTGAGGAGTTTTGGTGCGGGGCTTCTAGCAGACCCCAACAAATCAGGTATAGAACCTCTTTTAGGCATGATGAGAATTTTTGAGAAGTCGAGAGGACGAGAGAGAGAGAGAGAGAATGCTTAGAATTAAGAGAGAGAGAGAGAGAGAATTCGAATAAGCGAGAATTCTTAGAAAGTAAGAAGGTAGTGAGTAAAGTAACGAAATGAAGGTAAAGGGATGCTATTTATAGCGGAAAGAAATGACCTTCAACCTTCGGTATAACCTCGAAGCTCTAACGACCGTCTCGGCATCGGTGTAATGTTATGCTCTCTAACGGTTAGAATTCCAAGCAACTTTCTTCTAACTTCTAGTTTTCTCTAATCGAAACGTGCGGCATAGAGAGAGAGAGAGAGAGAGAAGAAAGACTTTTCGAAAATGTTTATGAAATTCTCCATTTATCTAAAGATGATTCCGTAAGTTTGATGTCCATTTTGCTCAAAACCGAGTTTGACTCAAGTATAGTTTCGAGTGACTCGGAACACTCAAAGACCTAATAACTCATAGCTTAGTTTCACTCAGTCAACTCGATCCATTTGTTATTACAAAAACATATAGCACATAATTATGCAAGGAAAGTTCACTTAGAAAACACATAATCATGCATAAATCATGCCAAGCTCATTCCTAATAAAACAAAACTGATCCTCATTAAGTGGCTTAGTGAAAATATTAGTTAACCGAGATTTTGTAGGAATGAATTCAAATTCAATATCACCTTTCTCATAATGGTCTCTTAGAAAATAATACCCGACCTCAATATACTTTGTCTTTAAGTGCTCGAATTGGATTTTTAGTGATACTGATTGCACTTTGATTGTCACACTTGATTGGGATAAACTTGAATGAGAGTTCAAGTGCTACTTGATCCATAGAATCCGAGCACAACATGCTCCAGCTATAATGTACTCAACTTCAGCAGTTGATAGAGCAACCGAGTTCTACTTCTTTGAGTGCCAAGTTATGAGGGATTAACCCAAAAATTGGCATGCTCCTGATGTGCTCTTTCTATCAACTTTGTAACCAGCATAGTCACCATCTCGAGTATCTAGTGAGGGTCGGTTTTGAGTCTCTTGAATACCATAGACCAAGATTCCGAGTCCCTGCAAGATATTTGAAAATCCTCTTCACCGTAGTGAGATGTGATTCTTTTGGATTAGCTTGAAATCTTGCACACAGTACGTAAACTAAACATAATGTCTAGCCTACTAGATGTGAGATAGAGCATAAATCCAATCATACCTCTATAGAGTTTCGATATACTCGCTTTACCTTTTTCGTCCGAGTTCATTTTCATACTACCACTCATAGTTGTGGCTGCATGTTTTACATCTTGAACTTGTACTTTTTCAACAACTCCTTGGTATACTTAAATTGATGGACATAGATTCCATCTTTGTCTTGTCTTATTTGTAGACCAAGAAAGAAATTGAGCTCTCCCATCATGCTCATTTGGAACTCTTGTCTTATTATCTCAAAAAACTCTTGACATAGAGTTTCATTAGTAGCTCCAAAACTAATCTCATCAACATAAATATGATCAATAAGGAAATCTTTCCCCTTGGTTTTAAAAAAGATTTTTGTCAATCTGACCTCTTTTGAAATCATTTTCAACCAAGAAACCGCTCGCTCTTTCATACCAAGCTCGGGAGTTGTTTAAGACCATATAAAGCCTTTTGCAATTTGAAAACATGATTTGGAAATTCTGAGTTTTCAAATTGAGGGGGTTGCTCAACATAGACTTCCTCTTGAATGAAACCATTCAGAAAAACACATTTAACATCCATTTGATACAATTTAATATTCATGCTAGATGTAAATGCCAACAGATTTTGATTGCTTCAATCCTAGCAACTCGGTGCAAAGGTTTCCCCACAATCAATTCCTTCTTCTTGATTGTAACCTTGAGCCACAAGTTTAGCCTTATTTTTGACTACCAACGCATCCTCATCCAATTTATTTTTGAAAACCCATTTGGTTCCTATGACCGGGTGGTCGAGGGTTATTTGGTCGAAGTCTAAACTTGGTTTCTTTCAAATTGATTAAGCTCTTCTTGCATGGCCTCTACCCATTCAGGTTCATTTAGGGCCTCTAGTGCATTTTTAGGTTCCGTTAACGATATGAATGCAAGTGAATGCACATAGATTTTGCAAAGAAGAACGAGTTCTTACCCCACTCGTTAATGTCGAAAAAATGTTCTCGAGTAGGTGGTCGGATGCATATTTGAATGCTTTACTCGTCCTCTCGGTTCACTAAGTTCATTGGTTGAATTGGCTGATCTTCAATTGTTTGAGCTTGCTGAGTCTCCTTATTTGCTTGTCCTTCGAGTATCTGAGCTAGCTCTTTAGCTTATTTAGTCCGAGTCACGAGTGTTATGTGTTGCCTCATTCTCGAGTTGCTTTATTTTGACACTTTCCGAGCTTAGCTTCAAGCAAGATCATCTTCATCTCAACCGAGTTTCGATTTGAAAAAGTTGACTCACTTGTTCTTCCTTAATCTATCTCATCAAACACAACATGGATATTTTCTTCCACTTTGTTAGTTCTTTTGTCAAAAACATGATAAACTTTACTCGTGAGATGAATAACCTAGAAATATACCTTCATTTGACCTAGCATCAAACTTGGTCAGGTGATCCTTACTATTATTGTGAACAAAGCACTTACATCTAAATGGTTTGAAGTATGAGATGTTGGGTTTCTTTCCCTTGTAAAGCTCGTAGGGAGTTTTATTCAAGATGGGTCCGATGAGGCATCCGTTGAGTATGTAATTTGTTGTGTTGATCGCTTCAACCTAGAAATAGTAAGGTAGATCACTTTCAATCGTTATTGTCTTTCCTATTTCTTCAAGAGTTTGGTTCTTTCTCTCCACTATTCCATTTTGTTGAGGAGTTCTAGGTGCTGAGAAGTTGTGAGAGGTACTGTTCTTATCACATAACTCTGCAAATTCTAAGTAGTCGAACTCTCTTCCATGGTCGATTCAAATTCTTCTAATATGAGTCTAAGACTCTACTTGAATTTTCCTGCAGAGCTTATTGAACTCTTTGAAAGGTTCATTCTTGTTCTTAAGAAAACAAACCCAGGTAAATCGTGAGAAATCATTAACAACCACAAGTACATACGATTTCACCACATAAAATCCATATGGATCAATTCAAGCACTTTGGATGTGGAAACAGCTTTGAGAGGTTTGAAGGATGATCTCGACTTGTTTCCCTTTAGTGCATGCTTCACATATTTTATCTTTCTTAAATGTACAGTTAGGTAAACCCTTAACTAAACCATGAGATGCAAGCTTTTTGATAGTGTGCATGTTATTCTACGATTCCATATCCAAGAATCATCATGCAACGATGCTTTTAAGCAAGATAAATTCTAAGTTGGATCGAAAGAGGGATAGTATAGGTGTTACCCGACCTCTTACCCGAGAGCTTGTGTAGCTACATCAGAAATTTAGCAATTGGTGTGAGTGAACCTTACCTCTTGACCTTTGTCACACAACAGAGAGATGCTGAGAAGATTGTACTTTAATCCCTCGACAAGATAAACTGGATCGACTAGGTTGTCTCCTTCACCAATCTTGCCAATCCCAACTATCTTGCCCTTCATCGTCATCTCCAAAGGTGACTTTGCCTCCTTTAAAAACTTCTAACTCAGAAAAAGTCTTGAATTTCCTAACATGTGGCGTGAACATCCACTGTCTAAGTACCAATGACCTTTCGTCCTTTTCTAAGTTACTCGCAAGTCGAAACAGTCTAACCCTTCTCATTTCCTCTAATGAACCCAAGTAACTCCCTTTACTCGTGGTCTTTTTTGAGGAAGAAGACTCTTGGGAACCCATATTTGAATGACTTTGGGTTTGGTCTAATTCTCGAGTCTTCTTTCTAGAAAATTGAGTCCGTATCTCTTTCTTTTGAAAAACTTTTTTTTGTAAACAGTGGGGGAGGTTTTTTTGATAACCTGGTCCGGGCTTAGTCCTCCTTTCATTCTTATGAATGGTACCATGCTCAATCTTCCTGAACTTCATAGTTATGGAATCCTTTTTATAAGATTAGAATAGGAATTAGATTCCTCTTCTTCATTAAAACCAAGTCCTTCTTTCCTGAAGAACCGAGAGCCTAAAAACATGTCAAGGTTTTTCCGACCTTGAGTGAATTTCAAAACAAGCTCTTGAGACTCATTGAGCTTTCTTTTCGGATGCTCATTTTCTTTTCGAGTGACTCGGACTCGGCCTCATTAGCTTGAGTACTGGTCTTGAGTTCTTTCGAGTTAGTCTCATCTTTTCCAATTCATTTTTCACCATTGCTCTCGAAGTACAAGACTCAAGTTGTTCTTTGAACCGAGAAGAATCGAATTGGACTTTTCCTCCGAGTGTAAATACATCTAGCTAAATTAGCTTTGGAGAACTTGAGAAAGTATTGAATTACCTCCCGAGCACTTGTCTCCTCAGTATCCGAGTTGTCAACATCCGACTCGGATTCAACTTCGAGTCCGTTAGTGCCATTAGACACTTTGAGTCATCAAAATCATCTTCATCTTCGGATGAGTCGTCATCGCTCTATGTGGCCGTCATAGCCTTCTTCTTTCTATCCTTCTTTCTATCCTTCTTTCTCTTAGGATAGTCTTTGACTATGTGATCTTTGCTGCCATATTCAAAACAACCGGAGTTCTTAGTTAAAGATAACTTTGAAGGAGAAGAATATTTACCTTTTCTGTCCTTATCTTTCTTGTGGAACTCTTCCTTTGGCCTCTTTTCCCACTTCTTATGCTTCATCATTCTTTTGAAGACTCGGGCAATGAGTGCCATCGGATCTTCTTCCGAGTATGTGGAGCTCGGACTTTCCTTTTACTTTCCGAGGTCGTAACACCCCGAAACTTTTGTATTTAATTACTTTAAATTCGCGTTGTATCATCTTAATATTGTTTAAGAGTAGTGAGTCACTCAAAAACTTGAAATTGAAATAAATGATGGGAACAAGTCTAATAATCGTAAATATTAATAAGTAATTTGTACAGATTTACATTTGTGCGAAGAAATGTATATACACTTGAATAATGCAAAATTGTGTCTCGAACACGATTTATTTGTATAATTAAATAATAAGAAAATGTAAAAAAGGGGGGAGGGAATTGCTAGAAGCATCCGGATATATCGGTGAAAAGGAGGAGGGTTTGAAAACAAAGCTACATTATTCATTTCCCATCTCTCTCTCACTTCTCTTTCCTCACCTCCCTCACTCGCGCTGGTTCCGGCACTACCGGCCAGCCATCACCGGCCCTTCGCCACCAAAGGTCGCCGCCGGTGCCCTCGGACACCACCTTGCAGCCGCCAACAGCCTTCTCTCCCTCCTTTTTCGCTCTGCTTCGCACTGCAGCGGGGCCGTCCCGCCCTCGCTACTGCGCCGCCGCTGGTGAGGGATGGCACCGCCCTGCGGTCGGTGTCCGACACCTGAAGTCGTCGTCCACCACCCACCTTGACACTCTAGCTCCATCACCGGAACTTCCATCACTTTTTCCACATCTAACTCGCTTTGAGGTATATCTCTAATTCTCCATTTCTAAGCAAATTTTTATCACAAATTTATGTTGTAATTAAAGAATTAGACAAGTTAATGTGAGTTTTGAATTAGTTGTGGTGGAATTGAAAGAATCTTATGAATAAATGAGATTGAATTTAGGGTTTATTATGTGGTAATATGGAATTGGAAATTGATTTGGGGTTTATTTATAATTGTGAACATGCTTGTTAAACTTTTATATGAGTATGTATGAATTATTTGGTTGTGATAGAATTGGAGGAAAGGTATTGAGGATGATTGAAGTATGAGTATGTATATATTGTTGTGAGTTGATTTCAAGGATGTGTAATTAGAGATTGATGGAAGATTGGATTTATTTGTGTATGTGTGCTAAACTTGAACAAATTAATGTGATTGAATATTGGTTTAGTTAAGCAAGAGTGAATTAATTTGAAAGGGGAAATTTGATAGAGTATCTCGTATATTAATGTGTGTGAATTAAATGGAAATTAGGTATGCTAAGTTTTGGGTTGAAAATATGCAATAAATGTAAATTAGCCGATGAAGTTGAAGGTTTTTTTTTTGGAATTAACGAAACCTTGTTGAAGTAAGTTGGGATGAGGTAAAAAATAAGGCCATAACTCGCTTAGATTATAATGAAACATGCATGACTAAGTGAGGAATGATCTTAAAGAAGGTTTGGCATATTATTGAAAGAGAGATTAGGATTGAAAAGGAATTCGGAATGTTGAATCGAGTTGAGCAGGGAGGAATAATAGATCTTTATAAAATTGTGAGAGTTTTAAGTTTAAACGAATTTTGAGTTACAAGTGAGAAATTAAAAGAAACCAAACGTGAGAGTTTACAAAAAGAAAAAGAAAAAGAAAAATAGTATGACAATTTGAATAGAGACATAACTTAACGGATCAAATTACTTCCCGAAAACAGAAAAGTGACGGAAACGACATGTTCGAAGAAAAGAACGAAAAACGATATTTAAAGGAAAACGAACAACTACCTCAGTGCACGTTACTATTTGTACTTTTCAAAATATTTAAATGTTTACATGTTAAAATATTAATGAGTTTTACTATTTTGTCTACGACCCACTAACTCATTAACCGATTATTGGTACTACTCATAAAGGAATTAATCGTACGGAGCCATCTCCCAATAATCGAGATTTTTATGATAAAATTGCTTAATTGAAGCCTTAGCTATAAATATATATGTATGAAGGTTCTTGTCTTGATAAAAATCAAAAGGTCCGTGAGCACAAGGAAATGAGAATATTGACGAGATTGTAACTTGGTTTATATACTGGTTTGAAACTTGGTTTTTGTGGTTGTAAATATACTCCGGCGTGTGACCGTTGAGTTGTCTACTCGAGCGTGTGGCTCGTTGAGTTTTATTATGGATTTTATGCAGGTTTTTAAGGCTTTTAGCCTAATGGTTAGGCCATGTTTCAAACGAAATTTTGCCAAAATTTGTATAAAATTGGAAAACCAAACCGACACCTTAAGTATGAAGTATGTTTGGTTTACATACTAGATGAAACGAGTGGTACAATTAAGGTTAGGCTACATTAAGCACAGATAAGAGGTGATAGAAGCAAAAGATCAAGCTTGAGTTTTATTAAAAGAATGGGGATTAAACTCATCAATTGTTATATACAAATTCAAACTATATCACCAATAGCTTATTTTTGGGAAATGTATGAATATCGAGATCAAAAGGAAACAATTTGGATATGTACGCGAAAAGTAAAAGTTTGGTGATCGTAAATGCATATAAATATTGTTAAAAGACTAGTAATCTACAAAAGTAGATTCGCTTTTGGAAACAGTAATCGAATTGAAATTGTGTTGCGTAAACAATCGGCAGTTGAGGTGTTCGGCATGCCGAGGTACGTTATTGCCTTTACATTTATAATAAAAGTAAAAGTTTTACGTAACAATAGTTGGTGCTTACAATTCATTGTATTTATGAATATGTTCTAAGAGTTTTTTCGTGATTTGGTCATGCAAAGGACCCATCAATCGCTATGACGATCCATGTATGAATGTGATCGTAATCGTAATCGAATCGTAATTGTAAACGGTTGATCCGGAGACACCTGGACAACGTTGCTCGCTAGCGAGCATTTAACCGTTAATCATTCAATTGTTCACGGAATTGTTAATCGTTCAATTGTTCGCGTAATCGTTAATCGTTCAATTGTTCACACAAGTGTTAATCGTTTAATCGTTTAATCATTCAATTGTTCCCAGCCGATCGCCTTAGGGTTCAATGAACCTAGGAGTCGGATTCCATGATTGATTGTTTCACAGTATGGGTCCTAAAAATGGCTAAATCGGAAAAGCAAATCGGCAATTAACAAGTTTGCAAACCGATTATTCAAAAAAATGATTTAAGAGCACTTAAATTATAATTTTATTTTATAACGGTAGCGTATCGAGCTTCTAGCTCACACGTCTATTGCTTTATGTTTTAAAAATTTTAGGAAGTCGAGTGCATGGCGGACTATTCACAATCACACCTAAAGGTTAAAGAGGAAGAAAAAGATAAAGTTGGTCAGGAGAAGTGATATACGGTGGTTCGTCTCGACCCCATGCATGCTAGTCCCTCCCTTGGTCTCTTGGCTCATGATTCCTCTCCAGCTGATCCTCGGCGTTTTGAAAATTTTATTTTTTTGAAGAAAATTTGGGTTGGATTGTTACATAAATTGTTTGAATAATTAATTTGCTCAAATGAATTTGCCTTGTTTTCATTCTAAAACGGCGGTAACATCTCCCAATTTACAAGTCTTCCGTTGTTAATTACTTATTTATGTGATTACGTATTGGGGGCATTACAGAGGCCTTCAATACAATGATTTTTTGGTGCTGACCTCAACATCCTCTTCTTCTAGATGAATCTCATGTGTAGCAGCTTCCCAATCGGTTCGTCCGGCTTTAGTGTTGAGAGGTTCCGAGCTTCCTGGATGGCTATTACTTTAGGACCCTATCTCTTATTCGGTAGACTTCTCATAATTTTTCTGCATATTTCTTTGTGAGAGATTTTTCTACCCAGAGATTTGAGATTGTTTGTACTCTCAATGAAGCAAATAAACATTTGAGTGACGTTTTCTTCGGCTCCATCATGAACAGACTCATATTTGTGAAGATATCGGCTTATCTTTGCCTGTTTCATTTGGCTTGTTCCTTCGTATGTGTTGACAAGAGTGTCCCACACATTTTTGGCCGTGTCACGGCCGACACTCGTTGTACTCTTCCGAGCCGATAGCACACATCGAGTATGTTCATTGCTTTGAAGTTCTTTCGAACTTCTCCGCTTCTTCATTGGTGTACTCAAAATTTTCTTTAGGCACAAATCTTGTTTCTTCCATCTTCATTGGAATGTAGTTGCCTTCTTGTATGATGTTCTAGACATCTTCATCATTGTCTAGTAGAAAGCACTCCATCGGTTTCTTCCAATGCAAGAAGTTCGACCCTTCGAACTTTGGTGGTCCGGTGGACGATCTTCCTTCATTGAACTCTCCAATATTTTGAGCCATCTGATCTTTAGACCTTTGGATTGTTAGATCCTTATTGAAAGGCTAGGCTTTGATACCAATTGAAGGTTTGCTCTTGGAGAGTCCGAGTCATCCTAGAAGAGGGGGTGAAGAGGGTGATGAAGAAATTTAAAAGAACTTGGACACTTTTTGGTTGGAAAGTGATAAATAGGCGATTCCGAATCTAAATTGGACTAAAAATGCAAACACTCGGACATACGTAGAAACCCTCTTGGGGCAGAAAACCACGGTGAGTGCTAATCCAAGCACCAAGTTGAATCCACTATTTTGAATCCTCAAAATATAAAGGATTGACTCTACCAGAATTGCTCCCTTAGACAATTCCTTATACTCGTTTTCCTAGACTCGAAGTTCCCTTATCTCGATCTAATTCTTCCCGACCGAGGTAACCTTTACAATCGGGGACAACCGAGCTGAGTTAACCTTATAGCTCAGTCAAGGGACCTTACTCGAAAGTAAGAAAAGAGTGTAACCGATTACAAGATTTTACAACTCGGAAAATATTAAATACAGATCGTGAGTTGTAAATAGAATGAAAATGAAAACAATAACTTTTTCTTAAGTAATGTGTTTTGTAATGACGTTCAGCAATCTCCTAGTCTTGTGCGGTGGCTTCTATTTATATTCAACCAAGCGAGTGACTGTCGAGTCTTGGTTCCGAATAAAAGTCTTCACTGACCATTGTAATGGCTCTTCCGAGTCACTCGGAAAAGATCCGTTGGGATGTGAACGTTGTGCAACGGCTCCCGACTCCAAAAGATAGTCCAATCAGTCGGCGTTGTCCGAAAAGCATGGTAGAAACCACCGTTGATCCTAGCCTTGGAGTTTTACAGTTTGGAAACAGACAGCCCTTACACGGTGTCCGAACCCTGTTTAGAAGTAGATAAAGCTTGTTTGCTAGTGATTGACAGTTAGAAGCCGGCTACTTTTTTATTTTAAAAATGAGTTAGCCTCGTTTGAATAACCTGCAAAAGTAAATCACTTTGGTTCTCAAAGTATAAAATGCTTTGGTCCAAGATTAGGTACATATATCAATTAAATTAAGACAATTAAGGACTTAATTATCTTTGGCCTAAAAGAGTGAAATTTTCCGAGTCTAATATTTAATATACTCAAATTCCATCGGAATAAATCCTAAGGATGATCAAGTTAAAAGAATAGAACATCATAGTTTAACAACTTGATCTATTCAAATAACTCTCAAAGACATAAACCGACTTAGAATGAAGAATTAACTCGTAATTCACTTTGCGTTGAAATAAGCGATCGAGTACTCAAAACAAAAATGTTAGAGAAATTATTTGAGCAAGTGAAAGTTCCGAGTGAGTCGAAACATCGGTGTAGAAGATATACAATAATGTACTTTACGAGTCGATCAGAAACAAATGAAAACTTACACTACTAGAAAACCGACGAATAGCGATGGAATAATGTAAAATAGCGACTGAAACGATCCGTCGCTATATACCGGGTCGCTAAAATTTAGCAACGGAAATTTCTTAATCCGTTGCTAATTAGCGACTGAACAAGCATTCCGTAGCTGCTCAAGACCGAGGACGGAAAATGAAGGAATTTCGTCGCTAAACGAGTCGCTAATCTGTCGCTATTCCGTCGCTAATCCGTCGTTGTTCCTTCGCTAATCTGTCGATGTTCCGTCGCTGTTCGCCAGACATTCAACAATAGTTTTTCTAATTTTTTGTTAACCTACTAGAAAAAATGTGAATGGATATACAAATCCAACATTCACATATGTAACAATTACATTTGACATTTACATATGCCAACACGTGTTCCTCTAAGTTGGATATACAAATCCAACATACATTTCACAATCATAAACAATCAAACACATTTACAACCACTTCACAAGTTCACAAAAACAACCATACAAAAATTCACAAACAACCATAAACACATTATCTAAAAGTTCACAAAATGTTCACCAATACACACAAGTTCCGATCATAAGGAATTTAGGGTCCTCACTGTTCCTCTTCCTCTTCCTCTTCTTTTTGTCGTTGTACTTGGTCTATGGTGAGATCCGGATGCTTGCTGAGATTTCATAAATTAAGTGAAGCGTGCTATTGGCTCAACGAAACTGTCCATCTTTTCTTTGAGCTGCCTATTTTTCAACCCAAGCACACGAGCATGCTCAATCCATTTATGTAACTCGAAGTTAAGTTATGCACTATTGCTCTCAAATTTGAGTAATCTGGAGTAGCGACTTTCGGTGATTTGAAAGACATGGTGGTCTTTAAGTTTTTAGCCTCGGATCCAAGTCTTAAATTTTCAAGTCATAAACATGTAACTATCTAAGTTTCTTAAAAAGTATAAATAGAAACTAACGGCATAAATAAAAACATAACGAAACCAAATCAAAAACTAACAATATGGAATATCCATAAACTTAGCTAAAACACATAAAAATTACATAAAATTTATAAGTTAATGCAAAACTGTAGTTATAGGTTTAGTATATTGTAAATTTAGAAAAAGTCAAATAATGATGTTTAATTTTAATGTATATTGTTACGAAAGGTGGTTTAGTTATTGTAGTGTAAATAGCATAAATTAGGGGTGAGCACGATCGACGGGTATCCCGGAACCGGACCGAAGCTGGTCAAACGGGTAAGGTTCAGGAACCGGAATCGGTCAAACGGGTAAGGGTAAGGTTCCTAAAATTTAGGAACTCGTCAAACGGGTAAGGGTAAGGTTCCTAAAATCAAACCCCGGAACCGGAACCTGGAACTCGTTTAAACAGGTTGAGGTTCCGGTACTGGAACTCGCAAGCTAGAATCGTGGGTACCCGAACCCGTTACTAAAATTTTCGAAATTTTCATTTTTGAGGCCCATGAAATTTTTACTTTTGAATTTCTAATGTGTGGCCCAACTTATTAGAAACCCTAATCTCCTTCCTCTTCGTCATTTTGCGTTTCTTCATTTCGCGTTCCTTCATTTCGCCTCTCTTGCGTTGCTTTGCTCTCTCTCCCTCGCGTTGCTCCGCTCTCGCTCTCTCTCTACTGTTGCTCATTGACTCGCGTTGCTCTGCTCTCCCTCTCTCTGCTGCTCGCTCGTTGACTCGCGTTGTCCGCTCTCTCGACGAATCGAACTTAATTTCGCGTTGCTCCGCTCTCGCTCCTTCATTTCGCGTTGCTCCGTTCTCGCTCCTTCATTTCGCGTTGCTCTGCCCTCTCTCTCGCTACTACTCTTTGACCTCCTCCCAGTCCTCGTCGGCGTTGGTGTCGCCTCCTTCCTTCCTCCCGAGTCCCGGTCCCAACTCTCCCTTGCGGCTTCGTCCTCATCGGTGCTCTCATTACGAAATAGGTAATTTCTTAATATCTTGTTGTAAATAGGGTACCTCGGAACCGAACCGGAACCGGAACCCGAGGGTAAGGGTAAGGTTCCTAAAATTCGAGAACCGGAACCTGAGGGTAAGGGTAAGGTTCCTAAAATTCAGGAAACGGTCAAATAGGGTAAGGGTAAGGTTCCTAGTTTTGGTACAGAGTACTCGGAACCGCTCACCCCTAGTGTAAATTAAGTTGTCAATGAATAAAAAATAAGTAATAATAAGTTTGTAAATGTAAGGATAAATATATTAAGTGCATAGGCTAATAGTTTGTTTAAGGCTAAAGATTGGTTTCCTTTTTAGGGTTTTAGGTATGACTATATTCATTTTCCATTATTTAGGGTATTTGAATTATGAAAATTATATTAAGATGAGTAGTTATAGAAGTCGTTTGCTAGCGCATTTTCATTTTGCAGGCTTATACATTTTTGTCCTTTATTACTAATTAGGCTTGATATGTTTTTTTTTTTTGGCCCAGCCAGCTGTTGTTGATTTTGGGCTTTATATATGAGTGTTAGCTATATGTCCAAGCATGGATATACTCTTTGGGTAACTATTCTTGAAAAATCTTTCTTTTCAAGCCTTTTTATGGAGGTAGCAATTCCATTAAATTTGAGAATTATGCAAAACATTGAACTCATACCTGTACCCATAGCCATCCGAAAATTTCATATAACATGAAGGGTACACATTAAAATAATGAGGGGTATTAGTTTCATAATACCTGCACCCATAGCCATTTTTAGAAATAATCCTCATCCTCATATGCATACCTATTGGGTTTTTAAAATTTATCTCTATACCCATATCCATGGGGTATTTTAAATATATCAGGTATTATTCGAATATGCATAAATATTAAAAAATAATATCCATTTGGTTTTATAATCGCGTAATTTAGAGTTAGTGATGAATAGTGATGAAAATCTACTGCTTATGTCATAAATTCCTACTTATACTTCAATTAAGACAATTAAAATGATAACATAATTCCAACATATTAAATTTGCATACATATTTCTAAAACATAGTTTTGAAATTCCTAATTATATATCAATAACACAATTAACTCGGTGATATCAAGTTAAATTGAACGTGATTATTACAGAGAGAGAGAGAAGCTAGGTCATTATTTGGGCTTTCTAACGAATGGAGAGAAAAAGAATAGGTGGTCACTTTTTCCACCAAAAATGATACTAGGCCATTATTTGATCGAGTTGCTAGCGGTCTAGTAAAATTTCTTTGTCAAAAAAGATTCATGTACAGGTATGGGTTCGGGCCACTGAATCCTACACCCATACTCACCCCATAACTGAACCTATTTATCCCGTACGCACCCCATGGCTGAGATTTTTCATATTTTTTAACCATACCTACTTCAGGGTGAGTTTTTTATTTTATTTTATTATTGTGCATTATACTCTCATCCCTAAGCATTAGTATATTTTTTGGTACATCATTGGTGTAGTTATTTCCTATTGAATTCTATGCTTAATATAAAGTCGTCACATATAATATTTGTTTTTGTACATTTAGATATTAAGGTAATTAAATTAAGATAAATTGGAAAGATGTAATTTAATTCATTTAATTTTTTACATGGAAATTATGTATATTTGGCGGTAAATTTCTTTGTTGTTGGTTTTATTTTTTTGTTTTTCAAGTGGCATGAGGAAATTATTGTCAATAATTACGTACATGATTTGTTAATGGGCTACGTAGTAAACAACCCAATGCATTACCAGTTTTTTTTCCATTAATTGTAACAATTTTATTGCTTTGGCCCAATCACATGGTATTGGCCATTTTTTTTGTTGTTTATCATTTTAGTGGGTTGGCGTTGACATTTGTAATCTGTTGATGATTATTTTTATACAAATAGGTAACTTTTTCAATTTTATTATATCATATTGAAAGTTTTAAATGAATCAATTTGTTTGAATTATGCTGATTTTTGGGAAATGCTTGGTTACGGAGAATAAATTATTTTTATGAATTAGTTCTATAATTGTTTGATTTATCTTTCATTAGATTAAATGTGATTAATCATACTAATTTATAACAATAATTTTATAATTGATTGTTCAGGAGAATTTGTTCTTTCTATGAAAAATTTAGATGTGTGTTTTCAAATTAGACAACTAATATTTGTAACATTATATATTAGCATTGGAAAAGCGTGCATGCTTACAATAATACAAAGAAAAGTAGGAGTTTATTAGACATATATGATAATAAGTAAGATAAGTCTAATTGAGTCATGACATGTGTGAACATTGATCGGAACATTAGTAGATGGACATTATATTATATCATTTTAATGAAGAGGCATGTGTGGAGGAACATGGTTTCCAATTTGAAGGAGGCCTCCAACATTGACGTTAGTCAGCATTTTCTTGGAATTATGAAGGATTGTAGAAGAGATAAATGTAGACTGAAAGCAAGGCTGGGCACAAATAATTGATTGCTACTGGGTGAGGTGGAGCTATTTGGGGATATATGTGCACGAATATTGGACACCAAGTTGGGGGATTTTGTATGCCTATGAAAATTGGTCCAATGGTGGGTGGAAAATATGGCAAGAAGCATCAGTGTAATGTTCTGCCCCACCAAACTTGAAAACATCCCTATTGTTGTCTGATTATGCTTGATCGTAGGTGCTGGTGTATGTCTGCAGTTATCCAACCATATCAATAGCATAATCCAAAACTTCTTCCTATTAGTGCATAATAACTTGGTTTCTTTCAATTACTGTATCCCCTTGGAAAAGTACATTTTCCCAATCAGTGTTTGGTGTGAAAGCTTAATGCATTGGAGGTGGTGGAATAGGAAGAAGCGTAGTCTTTGCCCAATAGGAGTAAAATGTTGCCATGTTGGTAAAGGCATAAATAGTTGATTGCTGCTGGGTGAGGTGGAGCTATTTGGGGATATATGTGCACGAATATTGGACACCAAGTTGGGGGATTTTGTATGCCTATGAAGATTGGTCCAATGGTGGGTGGAAAATATGGCAGGAAGCATCGGTGTAATGTTCTGCCCCACCAAACTTGGAAACATCGCTATTGTTGTCTTATTATGCTTGATCATAGGTGCTGGTGTATGTCTATAGTTATCCAACCATATCAAGAGCATAATCCAAAACTTCTTCCTATTACTGCATAATAACTTGTTTTCTTTCAATTATCTGTATCCCTTGGAAAAGAACATTTTCCCAATCGGTGTTTGGTGCGAAAGCTTAATGCATTGGAGGTGGTGGAATAGGAGGAAGCTCGAGTCTTTGTCCAATAGGAGTAACATGCTGCCATGCTGGTAAAGAGTGCATTACAAAACTTTTGTGTTAGATGAACGCGAGAATATCACTTGGTAATGTTATCATGTGTTTTTTTTGTAAATGTGGTATGGGAAATTGAGAGAATACAATTGTTTCTTTCATGGAAGAAAGACACTATTCTATTGTAAATGGCAATAAGTTTGTAGGGAAAGCAAAAATTTTATATACCTAAATTTGTTGATTAATTAATTTATTAATTAATTAAATAAGAAAACTGATTGAATAAATCATGAATAAACTGTTTTTGGACAAAATGAGTTGGTTAGAAGTTATTTTAATAGGTTGGGAAAGAGAAATCGAAGAGTAACAGATCAAGAAAATACATATGGTTGCTCGACCTCGTATCACAATGAGAAGTATGGTTTCCGGTTAAGACTAAGGTTTTTTTTTTCATAAAAGGTTAGGTCCTTTTTATTAATCATTGAAAGCATAACATTACATTTACACAGGGCATACCCTGGCTGTGTTAAGACAGTTCATCGGCTTTTGATTCTACGAAATATCATTCCGCCACATTCTAGTTCTAAAGCTCGTATATCTCTACTAGAGTTTGCAAATACTCTTCTATTCCTTTCTCTCCAACAATTGTATATACAAACCGCTAAGCATAATCTCATAAGCCCCTTTGCTTTACTTGGTTTTGTTGCTTGCAATGCCTTAGTTTGCCATTCCCCGAGTCACACTTGCTTAGTTTCCATTTTGTATGCTCATAAGTTACTTGTTTGCATACAGACTTGTGTATAGGAGCATTCAAAAATTAGATGCTTGTGTGATTCCTCTTCCTCATGGCACAATACACATTGTATGTCCATCGGCATATGCGAGTCTTAGCGACTGTCCTTTGTGAGTAAGTTCTAGTGCTATGCCGGCTAGTTAATAAATGCGCATTTTGGTAGATTTGGCTTGCTCCATATTAATCTGTGCCGATCTACATTTTGTCCCTTGGGTCTAATAAGATCATAGCCCTGTTGGGCTGTGTAAGTATGCTTGTCGGTTTGTCTCCACACCCCTTTGCTTGTGTCCACGCCAACCCTTATTTTTATCCCTCACCTTGAGTAGCTTCCTCTAATACCAACTTGCATTTGTTTTAGGAGTGCACTCGCCGGATAGATTGGTTTTTCATGTAGTAGTGGTGAACCCACTTCACCCATAGGTTGTCCACCTTTTGAGCTATATTCCGGACCATTTTAAACACTAAGGTAGTGTTTTTTGCATTGAAATCTTTAATCCCCATACCTCCTTCTTCTTTAGGTAAGCATATTGTTTTCCATGCTATTGGTACTAGCCTACCCCTTCCATTGGTGCTATTCCACTAAGATCTCCTGCATATTGCATTTACCTCTTTTATGACAACCTTTGGGATTATGAACATTTGGCTCCAATATGTGAAAATGATAAGTAACACTAAATTTATTAGCAAGCACCTTGCCGAGGATAGGATAATCTCTCGTATCGGCTATACTCTTAGTTTGGCGAGTGATCTTATTAACCGGACCTTAGCAGTCATTTTTAGATAATCTCTACGCTTTCATTGGTACCCCTAGGTACCTAAAAGGTATTTCTCCAACCTTATAGCCGATTAAGTTGATCGGTTTCCCGCCATTTGATCCTCCACTCCAGCAAGGGTAATCGTGACTTATCCGAGGTTAGGTTCCAGCCCTCTCGAGAAATGTTTGAAAGCAGCCTACGAGTATTGACACACTTTGAAGATCCGCCTTGCGAGAATAGCGATATATCATCATCAAAACACGAGTACTCAATTTCATCCTTTTGCAACCCGGATGGTATTTAAAATCACTTTGTGCGAGTGGCAACTTTGATAGCTTATGCTAAATATTCCATGATTAACACAAAGATTAATGGGGACATAGGCTCTCCTTGTCCGAAACCCCTACCACTTTGGAAGTATCCATGGAGATCTCCATTAATCCGAATTGAGAAGTCTGGGGTTGTTATGCGAGCACATGATAATCTTTACGAATCTATACGAGAAGCCATATCCTAGCAACAACTTTTCAATTGTATTCTAGTTCACCGAGTCATATGCCTTTTTCAAATCAATCTTCACTATGCATTTTGGTGTTATACCTTTTCTCTTGTAATATCTCAAGCAAATCAGCACATGTGTGTACATTATGCATGATTGATCTCCCTGGGATGAAAGCACCCTATGTCTTATCTACCAGGTTTGACCAACACACACCTCGATCTGTTGGATATTATTTTGGTGATGCATTTATATATTGTATTACAGCATGCAATGGGTCGTAAATCGGAGGTTTAGTAGGATTATCTACTTTAGGCACCATTGCTAGGACTGTTGCATTGACATGTTTAAGCAATTTACCTGTTAAGAAGAAGTCTTTCACAGCATTGCACATATCCTTCCCCACAATTTGCCAACACTTTTGAAGAAACCATTTCCATACCCATCCGAACCCGGGCTCTTTGTATTGTTAATGTTGAGCATAGCTCTGTTTTATCTCTTAATTTGTAGCTGGTCTTTTCATTTCAGCCTACTATGCAGATTCAAGGCATTGTCCCTGCAGTATTACTTAGACCTGCTGAGTCTGCTCCTTTCTATTCTAGAAATTTCCCAAATTAATCAATTAGGATCTCTCCAATTTTCTTCTACTCATATTCTAGTTTGCCATCGTTGTTCTCCAATGCCTACAGTCCATCCGAGTAATGCTCGTTAGCTAGCTAAGCAAAAAAGTACCATGCATTTTGGTCCCCTTTTTTAGCCACGTTTCCTTAGTTTTTGTATGAAAAATATTCTTTCCGCCTTACAAACGAAGTATATACCTTTGCTGCCTTCCTTTCCCTTTCATAGAGTGTAGTGTTAAGGGGTCACAATGTATTACGACTTGTGTTGTGTCTAGGTTATCCCTAGCTTCTTGCACCTTCATGTGGATCTCCCCAAACTTTTGAGCATTAAGAGCTTGTAAGTACTTTTTCGGGGTTTTCAATTTCCTTGTCACCTGGAACATTGCTGATCCTCCATACTCGCTTCTCCCATTGCTCCTTTATAGTTTTCATGAAAGTCTCACATAGACTCCACATGTTGTAATATTTGAACCATTTCCTTCTTGTGCTCTTTTTCTCTTCTAGGTTGATCAATAATAGGCAGTGGTCCGAAACCCCTCATTTAGCACCATGTAGTTTGTAGTAGGAAATTGTAGTAGCCCATCTTCATTTATGAATACTCTTATCAATTTTATAGAAAACTCTTCTATCACCTTGCTTATTGCTCCATGTAAATTTATGCCCCGTGTGTCTCATCTCCCGAAGTTGACGAGTCTATCATCTAGTGATTAAAATCTGTTGTCTCTGCCTCTACAACTTGGTCTCCACCTATTCTCTCATCCGTTCTTAATAAAGTATTGAAAACTCCTCCAATGATCCATGGACAATCTATCCGGGATTCTACCATTTGTATTTCAGCCCACAGTTCTTTCCCACACTCAGCATCATTATCACTTGTACATGACTGTTATGGAAAAACTTATCCCATGGGTCTCCACTCTTACATGAATAAATTGTCTATGCATAGTCAATACATTCATAGCCACCAATATGGGGTCCCATAATACCATATCCTACTTCGTTCAGCCATGGTAGCATTTGTAAGTGCTTCTATTCCCTACCCCAGAGCTTGTTTAATTTCCTTCTCTTTATTACTGTTGTATTTTAGTCCGAGAGAGGCCCATCACACTGTAGTTATTACTTCTAAACGTGTGCCACACTGCACTTTGCTTATTAGGTCCATTAAGACCTCTCACATTCCAAAAACATGCTCTATCCATGATCAAGATGTAAAGAACCAAAGCTATTCTGCATTGACATCATATTCGAGTGGTGTAGCACAAGTATTTGAGTGTACCCGCACTATATTTGTAATAATGGCATCCTGGCTCTCCTCTCGCGAGCGGTTAAGTTACTGAGCTCTTTCCTTTGTTTCGAGGCTGCTCAGATTGTTGTGTAGTCTTCTCTACTGGTTTAGGATCCTATGCTATCCGGGGTTCGAGTTATAGGCTCTTTCCTTCTCCATACCCTCATGACCTTTGTCCTGTATTTGCTAATCTCATGGCCAAACTGTTTGCAAAAATCACATTTCACCGGAGTCCATTCATACTCCACCATCCGATGTATCAGCTCACCTTTTCGTCCATGAATGTAACCTCATCCTTAAACTCTTTCCCCAAGTCCATTTCAATGAGTACTCGCGTGAAAGTTGCTTTGGATTTGTTCCGGATATGTCTATCAATCGATAGAGGCCATCCAACAAGGCTTCTAAGTTAACTTAGTCCCTCTATGCTCTAGAATTTTAGGTCCAATTGGTGGAACTTTCTCCACACTAGTATTTTTGCAATTTCATCTCTTTCGTTGGCTGTCCAATTTCCTATAGGTGCATGACTAGTGGTTTCTTATCAAAATAGATGAAGTTGTTCTTTAGAACATCATCCCGCTCCAACACCGAGTGGAGTCTAGCTATGAAGACACCCCCATTCTTAGCAATGGCCATGTCAAAACCTCTAAATCCCCAAATTCGATTGAAGAAGCCTTGCATTACAGCTAGAGGAGGATTTGCCCCGAGCACAAAACTTATAATTGATGATGACCAATACTCAATTTCGGTTTCAATATCATCTTCATTAATGCATTGAATTTGCATACCATTGTGTGTTAGTAGAGGGATGAAATTCGGTTTGTGACCAATGTTTGGGCCTTCAATCGCTCGTGCCTCGAGTGTCTTCTATATCCATCTAATCTGCCCATGATTGGGATTGGCATTTCCTCCTTAATGCATCAATCCATTATGAGAAATCAGCTTGTAATTCCTTAGGTAGAGTTAGTGTGGGTTCTCTATCATCCGCTCTTGTTTCATTAGTTTCTATGTCATTTGATTCCACGAGTTACTTCCTTCTTGATGTTAATTGATAGATCTCATGCGGTTTCATCTTCTTTATTTGTGGAAGGGCCTACAAGTTGTCCCGATTTTGTGTTTGGTTTTCTAGCTTTCCTTGCCATTTTTACAAGAACAAGCTTTCTCTCTCTTCTTTTTGGCTCTACATCACCCTTCCGTTTTTTTAAGACTAAGGTTAAAAATTTAGTTGTGATGGGTAGTACCATGGTTTGTGGTGGTGGTGGCTATGATGGAGGGCATTTACTTGGTTAGTTTAAGCATTGTTGACTATGCATTCGTGGCCTGTAAAGTGTTACTTATTACAGGAACCACGATCCGTCCCCTCCGTAGAGGGAACCAGATTGGGTCCAATCTTTCCCATGAATGTCGGGTCTCTTTTTGAAAATGAAGATGATAATTTTTGAAATGGGGATGTATCTCTTATTAGGATTTCCGATTTTTATAATCTAATTTAAAATAGATTAGGCAAAGGTAAATGACAGTTTTATTAATCATTTTATTTTAGGAATTATTTTTAGAAATCTCGGGATATTATTTCACAACTAAAAAAACAAATCAGAATGAACTTAATTCTGTTGAAGGGCTTTTGGGCCAAATCGTTGTGAAAATGTCGGTTTGGACCGGAGTCCTACCCGGTGACCGTCCGGCCCTGGAGAGATGGCGCCGGCCATAGGCACCTGACCGAGGTAGTTAGTCTCGGTCTATGGCCTAGCTATCATCTATGTTAAGAGAACCGACTCGGTGATCGACCCGATTAGCAAAGTGGGTCAATGGTTTGACCGGTTCGATCGTTTAACTCGGATTAGACCGGTTGACTCACTTAATGGTTGAACCAGGATTAGACTCGTAAAACCCGGTAAACCTTATAGATATATATATTACTTAGATATATATATATATAATTTTTAAATAAAAAATAAAATCAACTCATCCTATATTTATATATAAAAAATATGGGCCTTATTTAAAAGCCCATCCAAATTTGAGCCATTTTAAACAAACCCTAATATGTTAACTTTGTGCCTCTTAAAATAACCCTAGCCACTTACTTTTAATAGCCCCTCCCCTTCTTCACTTTTAACACTCCGCCCTCTCCCATTCTTCAATTCTTGCGTGAGATATAGAGAGCGGTAAGAGAGAAAATTTCAATGCATCCTCTCTTCTTCCTCCTTCGACTCCTGCTGCCCCATTCTTCCTCTATCCCAATAGCTCCCTTCTCATTCATCTTCTACTTGTCTTTCTCTTCATTCATCAACTTCTACTCATCAAACTACTTTTGCTCATCAAACACACATCAAACCCAACTTCTATATTTAGCAAGATGAAACTTGAAAATACTCCAATCGGGCAAAGAATTCAAGGACGAATTCAGCCATTCATTCATGAAGATTTAAGGTTTTATTTATTTGTTTAAAAATTCCGATCCAACCGCCACTCGGCCGGGTCAAACCATATCCGGGTTTAGCGGTTTTGACCAGGCGCATATGGTTCAATGCTCCGAGTAGGTTAAGGAGCGTGTTCGGACCATATCCATGTCCGATTCCCGGTTGAACCGGTCGAACCGGACGGTCCCGTCCGGTTCTCGTAACATAGGCTGTTAGAAAATAAAAACCCTTTTTGTTACTATTCGATCGGAAATGTCCAGGAGCGAACTAAAGGAAATAAAACAAGAAAAATAGAGTCGCCGATCGGTTTTAGGAATAAAAACTAACAAAAACAATAAAATAAAAAATACTCTTCCAATCTTAGTATGGGAAAATTAAGCTTGGAAAAGGTTTAAAATTGACTCCATCGAGTCTATAACGGAGAATCCAGATTCGGGAGTGAAGGTACGGAACGTAGGGATAAACCTTTCTTTTCCACCCGTCAACAAACGACCTTTACTTGATTTGAAGAGTGAGTTTAGGCAGTGTTAAAAGCAAGCATACAACATATTAACTTGCAAAATTTAAATCAACCAAAGCATGCTAACGAAAGTGATAAAAGCATATATGAAAGCGAGTAAATGAAAGCGATAAACAAAATGAAAAGAAAAGCAAAAGAAAGGGAAAACGAAATAAAAGATCACATCAAGCGGGAAGGAATTAAAAGCGATTGCATTCTCTCCACAATACCGAAAGCAATAAATAAATGTAAATTAAATAAACCGTAGTTGAAGGCGGATTTGATGCCGTCGGGTTGTCCCAACTGTTGATCCGGGTCTTAAACCGGATTTGAAAGCGTGACGGCGGTAACTAGAAGAGGCTTTTTGTGAATTTTTATGGAGGTAGGTAGAAAGATATATGTGATCGATGGACGATTGGGGTTCAAATGTCGGTAGTGTAGGAAGGGTTAGGCGAGGGAGACCAAGAGATCAAAATAAGTGAATATTCGGTAACTCCTAATCAAACTTTAGCAGCGTAACGTATAAGAAAAATCCATTATCAAAATTAGAGTCTAAGCTTTTTATTTAGAGGAGAGGATTAGGTCACAAATGACCTAGGGTTTAAGCTAAATGCAGTAGTAAAAAATAAGCGAAAGCCAGCTAGCGAGAATCATAAAAGACCGAACCAAATCAAGCTTGGACCGAGATCCAGGAATAGCGCCAGAAATGCGCGGCGCCGACTAGAAACGACATCGTATGGACTCTACTCCCTTCCATGTTGCAGTTGAACTCTAAACTAAAACGCAGTGTTTGGGGGTAAAATCACTGAAATGCGGCGCCAGCCTTGAATGACGTCGTTTGTTTTAAAATTGAGCTCCATGTCTCGGTTGGACGCTTGGAGAAAAACGCAATGTTTTGGCGATGTTTGCCATGAAACGCGGCGCCGGCTATTGCAACGTCGCACGGATGATTTTAGCTCCGTGTCTCGGTTGGACGCCGATGATTCAACGTGGCGTTTTGAGTGCAACAAGGCTATATACGTGGTGCTGGCCAAGGGTTGACTCGGGCTTGGACCGTCCGAAGAAATGGATTTTTGGATCGGCCCAAAGCAAAAAAAAAAAGGTTTATTTTTGGTGCTAAAGGGTTTTTGTTGTTTACTAACTTCCGTCACGCTAATCGGACACCGACCAGTGATCCGAATCCAAAAATAAGAATGGGATTTCATCACCAAACTAATAAATAAAATAAATAGAAAAGGGATGACACTTTTTAGGTGTCTACACTTATGATGGCGGTCTTTTTACTTTTCATCAATATGTGGGATTCATTTGGAAGGTTTTAATTTGCTTGGTTCATGTTTAAGTATATTGAATAACATTAACAAGGAATAATTGAAGGAAAATAATACCAAAATGTAATAGTTTAACTTTTTAGGCAGTTTTGTATGTTAATTTTTGCCAGATTTAACGAGTTGATTGGAAGTTACCAATTTTTGAGGTAATTATTGAAGGAAAAATAATGCGAGTAGTTCTTCATGGGTATTGGAACGGATGTACAATGGGTTTAATTGGGTGGCCTGAAAAATAGGTTCAAAACCCAATTAACGACTTAAATGGATTGGGCATGAAGTGAGCCGCCAATTAAGTGAATTTTCGGGCAGGAATGGATGGGTACTTGGGCCACCATGTTTTTGCTACTCCAACTCTCACACGCTCTATCTCTCTCCCCAACTCTCACACGCTTTGTCTCTCTCTCTCTCGTCCATCGTGTTTTTGCTACTGCACTGTCCCCCTCCCCCCACACTCTCTCTCTCTCTCTCTCTCTCTCTCTCTCTCTCTCTCTCTCTCTCTGTCACTCTTCCTCTTCGCCGGTGAACCGGAGCCGGAAACCTTTCCGCCACCGTCGCTTTCTTACGTCGCCGGTGAATCGGCTCTCTTTCTCGCTTCGCCAAACCCTAATTTGGCATTTGCTGATTGATTCTTTGCTAGTTATCCACAAAGAGGTACTAGAATTCTTGCTCTCAACTTTGATGCTTAATTGGTTTACGGGTCTAGAAATTTCTAATCTTGAGGTCTTGGGAATTCTTGCATGTTTGAAATTAACACAATTGGGCTTTGAATGTCACAGGGTGAATATGGTGGGTTTAAGGAGACATCTTTCCTTGGAATTTTTGTGCACTGACCATATGAAAGTTGAGCAATTCCATCCCCTCTCTTTGAGAACCAAGGTGATCCTTTTTCCTTGGGATTCTCTTTCCTATTCCACTTGCTCATTATTGTTATCTTTTATGATTTCATTAGGTGACACTTGATTGATTTGTATGGGATTCAACTAAATATTCTTCTGGTTTCTTTGATTTTGCATTGTTCAGCTAAAAGAAAACATGTGCCCCTAGAAGATTACTAACTTGGTGTAAGCATATCAAACCTTACCTCTGTTAATAACGGACACATGTTAATAAGAAAACTCATCGATTCCGCATAATACAACAACAATAATAATTCTTGGTATAGGTCTCACTTTTACTAAATTTGAACTGAGAAAACAGCTACCATATAATCTAAAATTTTAGAATAATGCATAAATAGAACATCTTTTTGAGTCTGTTTAGAAGTTGACAGACAAGGTGTGATTGAGTCGAGACATTGATTTTTGGTCACAAAGGATCCGAATATGCCCAGCTTATGGGGAACCAATTTGGATGTAATGAAATACATGGGAGGGGCTGATTGCTTGTGAGTGTGGCCATATTGCCCCAATTAAACCTTCTACATTAATTCCACTTGTAATAACTTGTTTTTAAGTGATAGGAATGTTCTTCATAAACTTAATGCTCATCACATTTGTTTGAACTTACTATGATTTTGGATACAAGTAATAAGAAGGTTATTTTTCAATTGGGTAGTGATGCTAATTATGCTAACATCACCCACCAAATGTTAGGATTAGCTTGTTCATTACTAGAATTTACTTTGTTCATTTATGCTAATCATCTTTTTGTCATAATTTATATTTTAGACATGGAAAGTGAAGCGACAACTTCATCAATCCGACTTGAAGATGGATATAGTGAATATAGCACTCAACAACGTAAAAGGAAGAAGAGGTCTAAAGTATGGAGAGAGCTTGTAGAAGGCAATAATGCGCAAGGTGAGAAAATTACAACATGTAAGCATTGTAAAGTAGTCATGTCTACCAATCCAAATAGTGACACTTCTCACTTGAAGCGTCACTTAGATAAATGTCCAAGTCGTCCTAGTGGAGTGGAAGTTGGGAAGTTGGGTAGTGACGATGGTGAGGAATTTGTTTTCAATATGAATAAACTTCGTAAGGAAATTGTGCTCTATATTGTGGAAGGAGCTCACTCATTTGCAACTGTTGAAGAAAAAGCTTTTAGACGGATGATGTCTAAAGATAATCCGAACTTTGTGCCATTTAGTCGTTCAACGACTAAGAGAAATTTATTGTCCATGTATGTGGGCGATAGAGATAAGGTGAAGGGCATGTTATTGAAAGCTCCGGGTAGGATTTGTTTGACTACCGATAATTGGAAGTCAAATCACACTTATCAACATTATATTTGCATCATAGCCCACTTTGTTGATAATGCTTGGAAGTTGCACAAAAGGATCCTTACATTTAGGGCATTAACACCTCCTTATGATGGTGAAAGTATCGCGAATGAAATACTTATATTTCTTCGTCAATGGAACATTAAGGATAAAATACTCACCATTACTGTAGATAATGCTAAGTACAATGATGCGATGATGTCTAATTTGAAAAGACATCTTGTTCCCGGAGTGGGTGGCTTAGTAATGGTGTTTTCTTCCATGTTAGGTGTTGTGCACATATTCTAAATTTAATTGTGTAAGATGGTCTCCATTTTATTGATGAAATTCTAGAAAAGATTTGAATTTTGATAAAGTTGATAATTAGATCTACTCATACAGGTGCTCAAAAAATTTCATTTGGATGTGAAAAGGAAACTGAATTTGGACATGCAAGTTCATTGGAATTCAACTTATAAGATGATGGATAATGTTTTATACTATAAGAATGTGTTTGTTTACGTGTTATCCACTAATTCATCATTGAAGCCATATGTTTCTTTAGAGGAGGAGTGGGAAAAGGTCATTAGGATACACAAGTTTCTAAAGTTATTTTATGATGTAACTTGCATGTTTAGTGTGGTTAAGACTCCTACATCCAATTTGTATTTCAAGGGGGCATGAATGGTTCATCGTCGTTTGCTTGAGACGGCCGAAGGTCCTTATGACTACCTAGTTGACGTGGCAAAAACATGCTTGGCAAGTTTGACAAATATTGGTCGAGTATAACTTGCATTTATCATATGCTGCAATTCTTGATTCTAGATTTAAAGTCAAATTCGTTGAGTATTGTTTTAGCAAACTGTTTGGGTCCGATGAAGTTGTGGAAATGGTGGATAATGTGTTGTCAACTTTACGGTCCTTATTTGATGAGTATAAGCTACGTTCAATGTCAACTTCCCCAATTATCAGCTCTTCTCCTATTGCTAGTGAGTCTAGGGATGATTATTTTGATGACTACAATAGCTTTAGTGATAGACGTTCAAGGTCACAATTGGGAAATCACAACTTGATATGTATTTGGAGGAACCGGCTCTTGAGTTAAATATGGAGTTAGATGTTCTAGATTTTGGACACAAGAGTTCGGGGAGACACCTAGATCTTTCAATGATGGCACAAGACTTACTAACAATCCCGGTTAGTACTATTGCGTCAAAGTCTGCATTTAGCTTAGGAGGAAAAACCATCTCCCCAACTCATAGTGCTTTGAAACCGAAGATGGTAAAGCATTGATATGCCTTCAAGATTGGCGACGCACGGAGTATGACGTTGGCGTTGATATTGACAATGATTCTGAATCGGATGAGGATGAAGTGAACAGGGATGAGGAGGATGATACAAGCGTCTTCTTTTAGATAATCAAACATTCATCCTTTATATTTATTACCAAATATCAGCTCCTTTGTTTCAAGTTTAATTCATTTTGTTTTTGGTTTTAGTTTCTTAATATATATAGAAAGTGTGTATCTTCATTTGTGCACAAACTGATGCCCATGGCTTTAGGATATATATTTGAAGAATGAAGTTCTTATCCAAATAAAATTATATAATATTTTGTAATTCTCTCAAGAGAATGCTAAATCTTCTAGGTAAGCTCGTGAATGGAGTGCATACGTGCTTCTTAATATTGTATTTCTCTCCAAATAAACGAAAAAGTTCACATCAAAGTAGTTTTAACCTAAACTTATGCATAAATAACCCATTGACTCGAGTTTGTGTATGGTTGATCAGAAATCAGGCTGGAGCAACTGAGTATAAAGAAGATAACTAGTTTGGCGAAGATAGGAGGAATAGTCATCTGTCTAGGAGGAGCGATTTCTATGGCATTGTTGAGAGGCTCAAAGCTACTTAACACCTGCTCCAATCATTGGGTTCAAGTGATCAGACTTGGTTGTTGGGCTGTCTGTGTCTCTTTTGTAGCAGTTGCTGCTGGTCATTCTGAATTTGCTGTGTTGGATAAACAGGTCCATTTACAGCACACTACCCTGATCACCTATCCCTCTCTGCTCAGATGAACTTTGTATCGATGTTGCAAGCTGGGCTTATTGCATTGTTCTTAGAACCAGATTGCAGAGCTTGGAATTTAAGTACTATGTGAACTTGTGAAAAATTTAGTTCTTACAAGCCATTGAACTATTGAACTATCTGCTTGCTTGGTTTCGGTATGTACTGTGTTAGTTCTTACAAGCCAAATTCAAATTTATGCCATCTTATTCTGTGGATAGATTGATAGATTTAATAGATTGCCCTGATTCTGTGGATAAAGTACTTGTGAAAAATTTAGGGTTATCTTGAACTGTATGGTTAAATTGGGTAAATTGGGTGTATTTCTAAATTGATGGTTGTATTTCTAAATTCATATTTCAATTTGACAGTATGGGTAAATTGGGTGGGTCTTGGGTGGTCAAGGTCATTTGACCCATAACCCGACTCAACCCATTTTTAAAAAAGTATTGCCCAATCCAACCCATTAAGTAAGTGGGTGGGTCCGGCCCGGCTCTAGCAGTAGTTGAAATGGTTTAAGCACTAATTTGTTCACGAAAATTCTTGTTTACCTGTTGCTTGCTGATTTCGTGATATCCTCTGCCTTATTTTGTTACTCAGATCTTGGTGGTGTTGTAAAAGTAAAATTTTTTGGGAAGAAAAGTTGAAGAAGTTTAGGGAGCTGAAGAGGAAAAGCGTAGAAGGTTAGAGTTTAGTGATGTCAATTATGTGCATTAATTGGAGGTAACAATGCAGATGATTCAAAGAAGTTACAAGCTTTATGTCAATTTAAATTGCATCACATCATCTTCCGCTTTTTTCATTAATATTGCAAGTGTTCTTCCTAAAAGATTTGTAATGATGGTAGTCAAATTATATAATTCAAAGAGGATAAATTTGAACTTTGATGATTTAATTAGCTCAATTTTTATCTGTAACTGTGGAAGTTGATGCATTTAGCTTTATATTAATAGTGGCAAATAAGAATATGATAGAATAATATAGATTGCATTTGGCTTTCAGTTGAAGTATTGAATGTATACTGGACTTTTTAGTCAACTGTGACCAAGATTTTTCCTAAGTAGCTCGATTTGACCAAGATTTGTAATCTTATGTATAACTTTAATTGGTTGTATGCCATTAAGCTTGGTGGAAATTGAAGTAGTTTTACAATATGCTTATAAACTATGTATTTAACAATAAGGCAAACCATAAGTAATTAAATGAAAAGGTCAATGAATTTTATATTAGTGTCAGTTGTTAGTATAAGTTTATGGAAAATAACGAGAGGTACACATTGACATATATATATATATATATATATATATATATATATATATATATATATATATATATATATATATATAAAATAAGCAAAATGTACATAGATAGAAATTTAAGTGCAAGTTTAAAAAAATCACAAATGATAGATCTTTGTGTGTACTTGCAAATACTGATTTCTTCTTAGTAAGAGTCATATCGTTACATTTTTTGTTTAACATGTCCTATGTAATATTGTACCTCATGAACATCGCAAAAATGGATTTCATAGTACTAAGCATATAGAGTAATATGATTCTACATTGCTGACCAAAAGAGGTGAATAACTTACTAAGTGAGAGGGTTTTTTCTCCAAGATATTTATTTTCTATTGGACTATAAAATGTTGCTAAGTTTAAGACTTAGCAATTTTTTTCTTTTTCATTCGAGAGGTGGAGGAAGAAAAGATGATTATATGAAAGCTTGTGGAGATGTGGTTTGTTCATTCATGATTGTAATTGGTGGGCATTCAAACATTGGTCTGCCTTTTTGCTATTGAATAAAAATTCTCGAGGGACTTACATTTGTCATGCCTGATGTAACATCATGCCCAGGCAATTTGAATTGCTTTGAGGTTCACATCATGGATTATGAACCGATAGCAGGTTTGTAGATAGTTAAGAGTCTTTTCGGCAACATCTTGTATTGCTTGAGATTCAGTGCTGTACTACTCACTTAATATATGATAAATTTTACCAACAAATCCAGCACACACTAACCTCAAGCATGACTGAAATTCTCAACTGTCAAGAGTTAAAATGGTTAGTGTAGACAGTGCAAGCTGCATGCAATCTAGGACTTGGTTAAAGAATTGCATATAGCCAATCGAAATAACAATTGCGAGAGATGAACATGTGCTTGTAACTATGCTAGCTGATTTGGAGCTTTTACTGGTTGAATTTTCTAGCTTTGGATTTAGGTCTTTAATTATCTTCTTGTAAAAGTCTGCAATTGTTTTTTTATAAAGCACCATTGCTTCCTAGCTAATATCATGGATGTAGACATTATACTTCTTCACAAGGTAAGTTACTGCTTTTAGTGCAAGGTGCTCTTCAATATCCATTGCATTGTTTATCTTAATCAGCTTCAAAGTGTAAATTCATTGGTCTTGTTGAGAGTGGAGCCTAACAATCATGGGATATGATAATCAAGGCTTCCTAAACTTGGAGGAAGGTGGCACGGACAGAAGATGGAGCTGGCACGAGCATGACAGACATGGCACGAGCAAGCAGCGAGTTCAGCAGAACTGCAAGAAACGAAACTGCAAGGTGGCACGGTCATGACCGTGCCACCCGGCACGACCGTGCCAGCTCAGCCCGGCTGCTAGTTTTCTTCTTCGATTATACGTTATTTGCCCAGTTTAATGTGTACTGATGCTGATTTATGAGAGCTTAAGCTATATATTCAGGCCTAAGGTTCTCCATTGTTGTATCACACACAAAACACAAAGCTTCCTTGTAATCGAAACATCTAGCGGATTATTCGTGGTTTTTTCCCGGTTTTGGGTTTTTCCATGTTAAAAACTTGTGTCTCACTTTTCTCTTTTCTCTTTGCCTTAGTTTTCTGTTTGTTGTTGTGGCTCTTGATCCTAACAGTCTAAACTTGTTTTCAAGCAAGAGAAAACTTTTGGCGATATTTTCCAATTGTGGAATAAATAGGTTGTTATAACTTCAAAGCGTTAACAATTCTGCTCGATAGGCTTTTGTAAGAGATTTTGAAAATGAGTTTGGTTGCATCCATCCTGTTATTATATAATTTGTTACTCGTAAGTGTAAGCAGGAAACTTAAACCTTGAAAAATGTTATATTATATTGATAACCAAACACACATACTTTGAAAGAGACCAGAAATTTAGAAGCATTTAATTGAGATAAATTGCTTCAAAAGAAATTATGCAAGACTATGATTATTGTTAGAATTTAAGAAGATTTTAAATCATGGAAGTGTACCCCTAGACCCACCCTAGGAGTATTACATGCCGGGGTTCCCGAGAGGAACCCCTAAGGCCGCTTACGGTCTCGACTTGGGGTTAAAAACCCTATCTTAGCTTGGCGGAAGCGTAATCCTAGGTTTTCAAAGGTTTTTCTGGAAATTTCGGTAGAGTTTCCTCTGTAAACTAGCTAAACCCATAGTTTTAAAGCCCTAACCCCGCACGAAATACAATCTGAAACTCAACGAGCCACACGCTCGGAGAAACACAACACAACTCAACGAGCCACTCGCTCGGAGTATTCACATAGGGATTTTACATTCATAGGTAAAACTTAAGTTCGGATACAACAGTCTTTACAACATCTTTACAAACAAAAGACAGAAAACATGCAGTAAGTCCGACATCTCCTATTCGTCCGCTATTTCCAAAAGCCAAAGGCAACTCCTGCCGGTCTTAACTTCGCACCTGAAATGTTGGTGATGTCATGAGCTCACTAGCCCGAGTGAATAATCCAAACCCAACCTCGGGTTTCACTTTGCACATTAGTTCATTAGCAAACACACGTAAGTTCACAACTTATTCGTGACATGCGATTTAGATCAAATAAGCTTAAGACATGCGAGATTCTAAACTTACCAACTTGCCGAGAAACATAATGACATCACTTACTCATGAATTCAATCAAACATACCTCATTCATATTTCTACACAAGTGAGTCATATAATCATTCATCATGTAAATCATCATAAATCATAGCTTAGTTCTTATCGCAATCATTTCTTACGAAAATAGGATTCGATCTTCTTCTTGTTCTTCTTCTTGAGTTCAATCATGCATTTCATAAATCATCGATTCTTGGTATGCACGATCATTCGTTTCTTCATATCATAATTCTTTTAAGTTTTCTTAGTTTCGAATGGAAAGAAGATTTATGTACTGCTCTAAAGACCCAGTTCTTGGAGCCAAAACAATTCGTGGGCTCGGTTCACGGAGGCATACAATTCGTGGCCTCGAGGCATAACAATTCGTGGCCTCGAGGCAGCCTCCCTTCCCCGAAGGACGCATACTGTCAATTCTTAGTGGAAGCAATTCAATTCGTGGCTTCGGGTTGACGAGATACTTCTATGGCCATAGCTTCGAGAGGGTTCTTTAATTCATGGGGTCCTAGATCAATAACACAATCCTTTCTCCCTTCTTTAGTTCTTTATGTTTCTTATCTTCTTATTACTTATACATAAGGTATACTTAATTCATATAATTCATGCTTAGCACGTTCATGCGTAACTTCTTCAAAACAAGCAATTCACATAAGCATGTTCTAACTCAAGCACAATCAATTCCTTTCACATACGCATGCTTATGCCATTCAGAATCAACGTAATTCAAGATAAACACACAATCACATAAGCATACCACTTATGATTCCTAATCGACGAACTTATCGTTTTCATGATCGCGTACTATCGCGTATAAGTAGTTTATGGTTCTATAACTTTCCTTAATCGATGAATATCTTTTAATCTAGCCACAAAGCTTCTTAAATCTCAGTTCTTAACTCGATTACTCATTTAGTTCTGATTTTGCTCAAAATAGGACATTTTCACATAAAATTACATATCTCCCAATCTACTCACCCAATGCATACCAAATTTTACAGGAAATTCTCATAAATTACCAGAAAGCTGCAGTAAAAGTTTTAGGAGTTTCGGGCTACACATGAATTCACAGAAATTCGGACAGACATGCTTATTCACTGAAAAATCTGCACACGAATCATGAAGTTAACTTCCCGATTTCTCTCCCTAATTCTGTTCAAGCTAATCCCGTTCAATTCTCACCAATCATGCTCAATCGTATTTAAACATCACAGATTCAGAACTAGATAAACATCACACAACATGCTCTTTGATTCATGAGTTGCTAGTTTAGTGAATTTAGGCCTCTAACTTCTTCAATTAACTTAGGGTTTCCAATTTCATGCATCAATTTCGAGTTCAAGCCACCTAATTCATTTTATTTCAGAGAATGAATTCAGACTACTCACCTTAAATTCTTAGAGGTTCTAAGAATTCAGTTTTGGAAGGTTTTCGGATTGGGTTTCGATTTGGGTTTTGCTTTCTCTTACGCCTTTTGTTTTCTAGTCTAGCTCCTGCTCCCTCAAACCTTCTTCTTTCGCTCTTTGCTTCCCACAATAGCTCTCTCTCTCGGGCTCTAACTCGTTTTCCTCTATTTCTCTGCTCTGCCTCTCGTTCTCCTTGCCCCTGGCCTCATAAGCTGGTCTTGCTATCTTCCTCCTCTCGCTCGCCGGCCGTCGGCCGCGGTTCCGTGCTCACCGACCGCCTTCCTCGGCCCTCGCGTTCGCTCCCCCTTCGTGGTCTCTGTCTCCCGCTCTCTCGTTTTCCCCTCTTCCTCTTTTGCTCTGCTTGGCCTCCCGAGCCCTCTCTCTCTCTTGCCCACCGGCGACGGCGTCCTCGCCGTTCAGGTGGCCACCGGCCCCGGGCCTCTTGGCTCTCGCCTCCCTCTCTCGCTTTGTTCCGCTTCTACTTCGTCTCTACTCTGCTTCTTCTTTCTTTTGTTTTTCTCTGCTTCTCCTTTTTCCCGTTCGTTCTTCCGCTTCTTTCCTTCTATGTCTCGGTCCCACTCTCTCTCCTAATTTCCTTATTGCACATCATGAGCTTTGCTTGCCTAATTCTAATTGGACCCCATACTCCTTTGCTTAATTCCTTGCCAGCCATCCCTCTCAATGCCAGCCAATTCATCCATTTCTCATTCCTTTCCTTTTTTTTTAGCTTAGTTGGGCCCAACTCCAACTTTAATAAGCCCAATTTAAGTTGGCCCATGCTCGGGTTTTAGTTCTCGGGTTTCTAATTCCGACTCGGAAAAATTCTAATTCACTTAATTTAATAATTTTGAATTTTCACTAACTTTTAATAATTTAATTTACTAGCAAGCAAACGCCTGAAATTTCGGGGTCTCACGAGTAACATTGAGAGTTAACTTAGGATTATTTAGCAGAAAGTTTTGAAAACAATCAATTTAGGTTCTTACAGGAAGACCATTTAGATTATTTTAGTTATGTGAGGATCAAAATGGAAAAATTGTATACCTATTTCAAAATCTATAATAAATAATTTGTCTTTACTTGGATTTACCTAGACTATGTTAACCATTTATTTCTACATGTAAACTAGGTAAGGAATCATATGAGTGGGTTTTATAATTGCAAAGTGTGTAGGGAAAGAATTTAAACTATGAACTGTAAACTGAAGTAATTAATGATACTGTAATAGAAAAGACAACATTTTAGAGTATTTACATTAAATTTTTCTATAATTATTCATTTAGCTAAATGCGTTTAGAATACTATTGATCTTAGTTAAATCTATATGATGGTTTTACTGGTATTATTTAAAAGATAAGCTAGTATTGATATAATGCTGAGTAAATCTGCACATAATATTGTTATGGAGTGAAAATACTATCATCTTCTGATTATCTACTTATTGTTGAAGTATTATCTAATTATGGTCAAGTTATAGCTATAGTAGAGCTATATATTTTCTATAATTAGAAAAGAAAGGTAAAAATAAAGACTTAGGGTATTTTCTACATATGCTTGTAAGATAGAACTAAAATGGAAGAAAAATATATTGAACGAATATATTCGTCTCAGTTTATGTGTGCAGATAAATATGCATTAAATGCAAGGAGTGTCTACACAGTTGTTAAATATGGTACTGCTTGAAGATTTTAACATGAAAAAGAAAAGATAGTTATAAGTACTGTATTAAATCATACCAGGATTAATAAAAATGAGAATATGAAAATTTCTTAAAGGGAAAGTAGAAGGTAGATAGAGTACCATACCTGTATGGGTGTATTTGGTTCAATAGCTTAGGGATTTTTCATTCTTTAATAATTTTACCTTGATGTTTAACTTGAAGAGAGAGTCAGGGAAAATTTAATGGAGTTTTCCTGCTCTCTATAGATGAAATCATCAATGGAAATGAACTTTACTGGTTGTGATTGTTTTATTACAATTTAAAGTACAAGACCATACTTATGAAAAACAGTGAACACTGAAATGACTTAATTTCATTTTAGTGAATAGTGTTGTATTTTTTTTTGAAAAACCAATAAGTAAAACACATAGGGAACTAATACATATAATCTTAAGATCCATATAAAATCAGGCTGTATCTATCCAAATAGATTTTAATTGATATTGTAATAATTTGAAGAAAATTATGGATACTAAACATATCTCTTAATAATCTATTTTATAACTAACTTCAGAATAGTTATATAGTACACTAGGATATACTAACGAGCAATTTTCACATAATCAAGTGAAATCTAATTAAATTATATTTCAGAAGGGATCATAATTTTTGGATAATTTCATGAAAGGTAACGATAGTTTTCTTACGATGTCATGGTGAAGTATGATTAATTAAAAAATATAGTGTTGGAAGTTTAATCACTGAGATTTTCATTCAAATTAAGCTATGCAAGATATTATAAATACCATGAGAGTGTAAGTTGGTACTTAATCCGATCAAGTCTGGCGTCGGGAAAATGGTGCATTACATTATCATGTAATATTTTATTTCGTTATCTCATTTTTGGATAGGAGAATCAATATAAGTATAAATAGAAAGACTTCTATATGAAGTATGACTATATAATTTGAGTTTTGTAAAATTTGCGCTGTAAATTTTGTACAATTTTGAAGTGTTGGTACACATGTTATAGTTTCGATAAAAAATTGAGTACTATTTAAGTTTCAAATTGAATCTTTAAGTATTTATGGCATCTTTAAGATTAACTATATGTTTGATAGGTAAATATACATGTAGAAAAGTACAACATACATAAGTATTGACTAAGGTTGTTCGAATCGGGAGTCTAGTTAGGATTGATAAAGGGGTCTTAGGATCGGATCGATAATCATAAGATTCTAAGTACAAAGCCAAATTAACATATGAGACTTCGTTTTCACTTAATAGAACCATAAATAAACATAAATCTAGTATAATCATCAATACATGGCCACATATCTAAGTGATAGAATGACACTAGTCTTGAAATCGACTACTAAATACTAAATACTACAACATATACTGTATTATACAACCAATTCAAGTTCACTCCATTAATGTCTTAAACAGCAATAATGTTCAACATAAAAAGTAATATGAGACTAAATATCTACACCATATGAACACCAACGTCATCATAATTTATAAAAATAATTGTCATCCCGAGTGCTCGGATTAAACTCCTTAAACTCTCTAGAATTGTAAAAAATGTCACTAATTCAATCGATGGTAATCGTCTCGCCACTAAGCTAGTAATTAGGTAAAAAAAATGTCACTGAAGGTTAAAGTGACCTGCTTGAGGCCGGTAAAAACCCATGCAACCGATCACAACCCACGAATGTTTCTCTCTCCTCATCTTCCTCTGTTTTGAATGAACCAGTCCCGGCATTTTCAGTCACACTCTCTCTCTACTCTCGTCATTTTCACTCACACTCTCTCTATCTTGCTTGTAATTGGAACCCACCACCTCCCGGGCATCCCATCCGAACCCACAACCTCCAATCCCCATCCTCATCGCCGACACCGTGCGCCCGACTCTCTCCTCGACCTCTGCCGCCAAACCTGGCTCGTGCTCAATTGCGTCCGGCCATTTCGGGTCCATGGGGAGCCGGTGGTTCGAGCCTGTGTCGAAGTGGGGTGCGATTACCTCGACATTTACAGCGAGCCGGAGTTCATGGAGAGAATGGAGGTGGAGTACCATGATCAGGCGGCAAGTCGGGGAGTCCGGTGGTCTCGGCTTGTGGATTCGATTCGGTCCCGGCCGAGCTCGGGCTCATGTTCAATTCTAAGCAATGGGTGCCCCGGCGGTGGTGAATAGGGTCGAGGCTTACTTGTGCTTGGAGAGTGAGAAGAGGATTGTGGGTAATTTTGCGTATGAATCGGCGGTTCTTGGGGTTGCTAATGCGGACGTGCTTCGGGAGCCGAGGAAATCTTGACCTAAGAGGTCTCGGCCTTAGGTATAATTTATGTACTTCTTGATCTTCATCTTCCTTATTTGAGAGTTGGAACTTATTGAAGGTCTCAACCTTAAGTACTATGTGAACTGATTGGCTTAATCTTCTTGTTCCTAGACCCTATCATTGTTGTCATTGATTCGAGTTTTCTCTTCATAAAGTAAACAAGCGAGAGTAGAGAGAGAGAGAGAGTGAGAGGGAAGAGAGATGTTCTTCAATGGTTGTGGCCGGTTTTATTCAAAACAAAGGAAGATGGGGAGAGAGAAAAGCATTCGTGGGTTGTGACCGGTTGCTCGGGTTTTTACCGGCCTCAGCAGGTCATTTTAACCTCTAGTGGCATTTTTTGACCTAATTACTAGCTTAGTGGAAAACGATTACCATCGATTAAATTAGTGGCATTTTTGACAATTCTAGAGAGTTTAAGGGTAGTTTAATCCGAGCTCTCTTGTCATCCCCAATGTCATCGAGTCCCCACTTGTTGTGTTCTTTTCCGCTATATTATTATCACCACCATCGTTGTCATCATCACCATCATTGTCTTCATCTTCTTCTTCATCACCACCAGCGCATATGAAGGCACCATCGTCCAAGTCTAACCCCATAAGGTCTACATCATTTGAACCAAATCTTATTGAGCTTGGATTTGCACCAAATTCTTTAACATCATTACCATCATCACTAACTTCATAGATATTTTTCTCACCTTAAAAACAATTAAAGACAGTTAATTAATATGTTTAAAAAAACAAATCGCTAATAATTTAGTGTAAGTAAAGAAAGTACTACTCATGTGTGATATGAACTCCGTCTTGATCTTCTCCTTCGATGCTTTTCTAGCTTCCTTACGAGCCACCTATCCAATTAAAAGTTGTTGGAAGAGACAGGGCCTCTTGCTCTGTGATCCACTCGTCATCGGAATGTAAGTCATCCAAGTAAAGATGTGGTTGAATAGAGCTTAATCTCTTTGTATATCTTTGCCTTAATTTCAAGTTGTATATAACAAAAGCAAGATCATTCATCTTTTGTGATGAAGTCGATGTCTACGCTTTAAATGTACTTATAGGGAAAAAAAAGAATATAAGATAACAAATCAACAATACATCTATCTAATTTACAATATCAATAGCCTTAATAAAAATGAGAAAGATTAAGCTGTTTTACCATCTCAAAAGCACTCCAATTACATTCACAACCAGACAAGCTACAAGTTGGGCTTAAAATTCGTATGCCAAACCTCTTCAACTCAGGACACTCATCTCCATATGAATCCCACCAGTCGGTTATAAGTCATAGTATATGTCAAAGAAATATAGATACGAATTTTAGATTTTAAGTACTAGGATTAAGAATATAATTAATATACCTAGACTTTTTTGGACCTCGTCACTATTGCTATTGGCATGCCAAAAAGACCTTTTTCATTCTTAAAGGCATCTATTTGCAAGTTGATTTTCACTCTCTCATTGGCATTAGATACCATGCGATGGAGACAATTATATAGTCCAATTTTTATGTCAACATTATCTTTAAAACTTGGACTATATTGAATATGAGGATTTAAAATGTAATGGCCTATGCAAGCTGAGCTTCCCATCGTTCATCAATGATATTCCACACCGGCTCATAACTACAACATGAAACTTGGGAATAAATGTAAAAATAGAGTGTAAACAAAATATAAAAACAATAACTTAAAAAAAACAATGAACTCGGAAACAAAAGCTGGAAACAAAAAATAAAAATAGAAGATGAAACAAAAAATAATAACAAGGCCTAAAATAAGAAATAAAACAGGAGCTGGAATTTCGAGAAAATAAAAAAGCTGAAAACGAGAAAATAAACACAAGAGCTGAAACAAAAAATAAAACATGAGGTGGAATTTCCAAAAAAAAAAAATGTTGGAAACAGTAAATAAAAGGAATATTGGATGGGAATAATACAAACATTGGGGGTATTGACCAAATTTAATACGAACAATTTCCTTGGCTGCGAACGAGAACCAACTTTGGGGGTATTTTCTAATATCATAATGCCACCGAGGTTTTATGGGCGGCAACTCGTCGGGAAAGTGACATGGCAAATTTTTTGGACACGTGTACAGTGGAGTCAATTTTTAACTCGAATCTATCGAGTTTAATGCCAACTATGGAAGGATTTTGTTTAAAAAAATAAATAAAAATCTTTCATCTCTCTCGCTCTGCTATTCTCTCTTTTCCTTTATCCCTCTCATGCTCTCTCTCTCTCTCTCTTTCTCTTATTTCTCTGCAAACAGACTTTTTGACACGTGCTCTCTCTCTCTCTCGCTTTCTCTGTCTCTGCTTCCATTGCTCTCTCTTTCGCCTAGAACGAGAGGCTTCGAGTCCAGTATGAGAGGCTAGCCCAAGGAGAGCCTATCACTTCACAAACTTAGCCCCTTTCTATCTCTCTCTCTCAGCTGTGAGGTGCTCAACAATGGCGACGATGAACGCAATTTCGGGAAGAATCTGTCCATCCCTTCGACTGTTAACAACCCCCTCAAAGTCTCTTCAACCTCCTACCTATCCTCTCTCTTCTCCTGCATCTCAATTCACCACTCTCTCTCTTGTAAACGTCGGCGCTAGAAGTAGTGTTCGAAGCGACAAAAGGTTCAAGCCTTGTTCTCTCTCTATCGTCTCGGCTCTCAAGAAGATTTCGAAGCCGATTCTATCTCTTTGTCGCCAGATTCCGATGATATTGCCGGAAAATTGGCTCCTAATGCCGGAGTTTATGCCGTCTATGACCCTAATGGCGAGCTTCAGTTCATTAGGTTGTCTCGGAATGTCGCTGATAGTGTTGATTCTCACTTGGAAGAAGGTCCCGAAGCTCTGTTCTTCCGTAAAGACATCTATTTCTTAATTTTTTCTCTTGGCCTGTAGATTTTGACCCTAAGTTGATTGGAGTTGGATTCTTGATCTTAATTTGAGAAAAATTAGTCGAACAACATAGAGATAGAAAGATAAGATTGAATTTTTTTGTCCTCTCTCTAAGAAAGATCAAGGAAACAAACAAACGTATAGTGGGGAAAGAGATAGAGCTAATGCTTATTATTTATCGGGATTATGAATGTTTCCTTAATTATTTGTACCATTACCTGCAGAAGAGAGAGAGAGAGACAGAGAGAGAGAGAGAGAGAGAGAGAGACAGCGTGAGAACGATAAAGCGGGGAAATGAGAGAGAATAGCAGAGAGAGAGAGGAAGGAAGGATTTTCATTTTTTTTCAAAACAAAACCCTTCCATAGCTGACATTAAACTATGATAGATTCAGTCAAAAATTGACTCCGTCGTACACGTGTCCGAACAACTTGCCACGTCACTTTTCCGACGAGTTGCTACCCATAAAACTCGGTGGCGTTCGATATTGGAAAATAGCTCCAAAGTTAGTTCTGTTTGCAGCCAAGGAAATTGTTCGTATTAAATTTAGCCAATACCCCCAATGTTTGTATTATTCCCATCCAAGTAACCCTAAATAAAAACAACTCAAAATAGAAAATAAAAATAGCTACTGCAAACAAAAAATAAAAAAAGAATATTAAAAAAGAAAGGAAGAGTGCAACTTATTGTCTCTACATGCCGTTGAAATTCTCTTTGATCTTTGGCTCTATCCATAACTTCATAAAAACCCCATGGGAGGATTTGCATCTGAATCTACCGTGCGAAAAACCTTTACAAGTGTAAGTGCTCCCTTCAAGCATGTAACAACATTTGGCCAAAAGTAACGAGTATCTAGAACTATCCTTGCAATGCTTTTTCTATCCTTTGCCTTTCCAAATTACTATTTCTCCACTTTTCGGATGAGAACATAGACAACGAGAGGGCCTTTTTGCTCATTAAGATATCTCAATGTTAAGTATAAAGTGACAAAACAAGTAACTACAGGCCTAATAAATTCTTCCCCTTTTGTGAATTCACTCATCCAAGTAAGAACCAAAGTCCTCGAAATAAATGTAAGTAGTGATCTTTCTTGCCTTCGCAATGGTATCACCATGAACCTTAATTTTCTTGTCGAAATAAGCCAACATTAAATCAATACAATAAGCTCAACATGGTGTCCAAATAATTGTTTGCGCTTTTCCATTAGTTTCTCACCAGCTACTTATAGTTAGAAGCATTATCGATCACAAGCTGGCATTACATGATCTTCACCAACCTTTTTAACAATAGCATCTAATATCTCAAACACCTTATCAGCAGTTTTAGAAATATCCGAGGTATCTATCAACGATACCCAAAAAAAAAAAAAACTGTCCCCGAGGGCTATTAACCATGAAGTTGAATATTGAACTCCTTTTCCTATCCGACCGACCATCGGACATTATTGTACAACCTGTTTTCTTCCATTCTATTTTACATTCCTTAAGCATTTCTAAAGTAATTTGCACTTCTTTCTTTAAAAATGTAGCCCTAAGCTCATAATATGAAGAAGGTTTTAACCTAGGTCCAAATCTAGCAACTCTATAACATAATAGCAAACTCAAGGTTATTCATGACATTAAATGGAATTGCACTAGTGTAGAAAAATCTAGCACTTTACTTGGCAAACATTATCTCTTTCACCCCTTTTAGACATCCAATTAATTGTTACTTGTTCTTTGTGTATATAAGCATCCATAGCACCGTTATCATTTCTTTTGTTTCTGGCCACACTCTCAATTTCTTTACATGAGTTATCCCTTATATCATAAATTTTCTCTTATTCTTTTGAGATTCGCCTAACTGAACTTTCGGAATACCCAAGAATTTCTTTTTCACATCATCGGGAACTTGTAAATATGGTTCAACATTTTTATGAGTGCTCACTAGATGATGTTTCAATCTAAATATACCCCCAAATCGGACAATCCCACAATGAGGACATCTAACTTTCTTTGGATTATTATCTACTTCATCACCATGTTCCCAACCCAGGTCTAATCTTTTGGCAACGAGTAGTTTTGTTTTGATTTTTACTTTTCCTATAACCAGGTACTCTCGACCAAAATATAACACAAGCACTTCAATTTTATCGGTTAGAATTTATATGTCACAAACACTTTCACCTCATTGATGTGATGCAAATTCAGGTTAAAAAGCAAAAGGTATGATTTGAGAGTTCATACCAATTTCAGGTCTCAAGCCCTAAACTAAAGGGAAGTTATTCTATGTTTAGATGTCCCTGTTTGGTTGCTCAATACCTTCCTCTCGTGAAGAATGTTTTGGGCTTCCAGTCAAACTTTAGCCCTCCACAAATTCATCTATGGCCTTCCACAAATTCTGCCATGATGGTTACTTGTAAACCCATTACAAGCTCTAAACGAGTTGCAAAAATTAGCATAATATTTCAAAAACAAGATGTCTTACTCAAATCAAGCTGCGATTAATAAATTGGAGGCATACTCTTTACGACTTTCGAGCAATTCGAACTGAAGACATTTTCTTTCTTCACCACCAGCTCTAGTGAGTGAGAGAGAGGGCTTGGGCTACTTGTGAATTTCAATTCAAATTCGAACCAAATAGGAAGCTATGAATTTCAATTCAAAGTACAAGAACGATGCAAATAAAAAATCACGCCTACGGAGGAGAGAGAGAAAGAGAGAGGTAGCATAGAGAAGAGAGAGAGAGAAAGAGAGAGACGAGAGAGAGAGAGAGAGAGAGAGCTTGAGTTGCTTGTAAGAGAGAAAGGGGGCTCGAGCTATGAGAGAGAGAGAGAGGCAAAGGTTTCTGGTCTAGAAACCTAATTTGATAACCCAACTCAAAGTTTACATCTAAAACTATAATTGAAATGTTTTTTTGAATTGTTACTTGTACCACATTGAATCCCGCCTAAATAACCCATCTTAAATTGCTTCCCTCCTTTTTCTATCCTTTTTGAAATTCAAACTAAATTGTTTCAATTTTCTCAAAGATATATTTATGGAATGATGATATAAATAATTAACATAGTAATAATTTTATTGCAAAACTTTGGTAATGATTCACACTTTTTCTTTTTTTCTTTTGCAATGATATATACATGGCAAACTTATTGCAAGACCTGTAATTTTGGGTTAGGTAGTTTACGAGTTAAGTTTATTATTTAGCCTTAATTAAATATAGTGGGTCGAGCGACCAAGTTTTATACGTGGTTAGATACTCGTAAATTAATTTGAGCGAATTATTATTAGTTCGCGTAACTCTTATTGTGAAGCGTATTAATTCGGTTTTCGAGTTTTCGCCGGACCAGCTACGTATTAATCGGAGACCGCGTATGTTACGTATGTGGATTAATTACATTGAGGATGAAAAGAAAGGGAAAAGAAGAAGGAATGAAAGGGGGTAAGATTAAGGGAGGAGTTGGGGTCCAATAAGGGCTAAGGACCGAGAGTTTAATCGGTGGAAGCTAGAGGAAAGCAAAAGGGGAGAGACTCGGGGACACGAGAGAAAGAGATGGAGGCAGAAATGGAGACGAGAGCGAGAGAGGGAGGTCGCGCGAGCGGAGAGCCGAAGAAGCGGCCGGAGGCCACCGAGCTGAGCGGCGAACGCGGGCGAGGCGGTGGACGGGGGAAGGAAGAAGGAGCACAGCCGGAACAAGGGAAAGCGAAAGAAGAGAGGTCGGGCAAGGGCAAAACACGGCGAGCGAGTGAAGCAAAGAGGGTGCGAGCGCGAGAACCGATGACGGCGGTGGCCGCTGAGCGGCGAGAACTCCGGGACCGATGAGCGAAGAGGGGAGTGGAGCGGACCAGAAGCAAAGCGAGAGCGAGAGATGGAGAGTGCGAGGGACTGAACCGAGCCGGGAAAATGGAGACTAAGTCGAGAGGACCAGAGCGAGGCGGAGAGAGATACAGAGGCGAACGAGAAGGAAAGGAAGGCAAGGAACCCATTCCGAATTCATCCAAATCAGATTACAAATCGAAAAATTCGAGGTGGGTAGTCTTATACTCTAAATTATTAGTACCTTCGAAAACCCAAATGAATTTGTTGTGATTATTGAGATGTGTTGTGAATATTGAATATGTGTGTGAGTAAACGAATTTAGTAGTTGCTGAAAGTTGAATTAGGAGTTGTGAAGGGATTTGGTAGTTGTTTGGGCCTGAATTGGGATTCGGGAATTCGGACATAGTTGGAGTTGGGTTGCTTGGGTGTACTGAGTCATATCGAGAATTTGGTCGAGTTGGGGTGGGGATGAATACGTTGTGGTTTGGGGCATAACTTATGAATTGATAATTCAGATTGAGCCTTAGAGATTTACTTGAATTTACGGCATTAAGAGATGATTGCTAATATTGGGAAATAATGAGTGAAGTATAAAAAGGAGTAGGGATTCGTGTTGATGGATATAGAATCGAGACATGGGAGTGAGAAATAGGTGATTGTCGAGTTAATTGAGTTTGAAGTATATTGAAATCCTCAAGGTTGAACTAAACGGGAAGGTAAGCAAAGCTAACGGAAATTGAATAATGAAAAGCGATTGAGAGTTATATAATTAAGGGTAGATGAACAGGAGTTGATTAATAAGATAGCGATATACAATGGGGAGTTTGAGGCAGGGAAATGACGAGCGGGAATTGTAAGGTTAAGTTGAGTTTAGAATGTATCTAAGTCCTTGAGATGAAATTAAGTTGGAAGATGAACCTAACAAGAGGAATTTAAGTGATAAAGTGAGAATGGGAGTCATATGGCCGAATATGAGCAAAGGAAGTTAATTTATGAAATAGAGACCTAGAATGAGGAATTGAAGTAAAAACAGGGAGTTGTGAGAAGTCGTGACGTGAGCAAAAGAAGTAGATTCATAAAGTAGAAACATAGAATGAAGAATTGAAGTAAAGACAGAGAATTGTGAGAAGTTGAACATTCAATTAGGTGGTATCCGCTTGCGGTTATTGTGGCTCGGAAAATGGAAATTAATCGTACTAGAGTGGTGGATTGAAAAGGTATAGTTGGAAAGAGTTGAGAATAATTGCTTGCAGTGAATAGTGGTTGTTCGTGCTATGTGATTGCTTTACGTGATGCTCAAAAGTAGTTTTGAAAGGCGTTTGGTATTTTAAGTGAGATACTTGAATGCAACTTCTTGTGAATTGCCTTTCAAACGTGATTCTATTTTAAAATCTTAAGAAATTGAATTTGGAGGGATGGCACGTAGTGCTATGCCTTCCGAGTGTGTCAAACTTGTTTGAGAAAGTGAATCGGATTGAGAAAGTGAATTTAGAAGGTGACACGTGTGTCATGCCTTCTACGATGATAAATTGATTGAGATCTTGGTTAGAAACCAAGTTTGATAAGTGATTGTGATCACTTCGATTTAAATGAATTATGGGCTAAGATTGTGTAGACTAGAGGAAGGAGGTGGTCGTGCATATCGGGCCACGGGGTCCTTGCGTATCGGGATGCCCATCAACCGGAGAGGTTGATTCTTTCCTGACGAGGAAAGCGGAGCCTTCCAGGTATTTGACTAAAGATAGGTCCGGGAACTCGAGTCGGGGTCGCGCCCCAAGAACCGCCTGGTGCTAGTTCAATCTTCGAAAGCCCCGAAAGAATTTTCGAAAGTATTTGAAAGAAAGTGCGAGATGATTCCACCTTGTTTAATGTGATTCCATTCCTAAAATGATTACAAATTGTGCTTCCAAATGATTAAAGTGTTATGAGCTTTATGTTGCGAATGATTTCAAGAGATTTCATTGAAAAGTATATAGATTTGTATTATATTATTATGCTTTCTCCGATTTCATTATTATGAGTATTATGTGTAAAGAATTTCCATTTTAGGGGTATAAGACTCCGGTGAGCCCGTGGTTTATTGCTCACCCTCACAAATTCCCCCTTCCACCCCAGCGTGCGGGTACATTATCGGAAGGTAGGAGCTACGCGTAGCACAATCCGGACCCTTGCTGACTGCTGAGTGCTAGAGTGACTCAAGGAACCGACATGCATTGTTATGATTCTAAATGTTGTATTTGTAATTTAGTTCATGTAGTTTGTACCATATGTATAGTAAACCCTTTTAGATTGTTGTAAGTTTTATCGCATGATTGGTTGGACTCCGGCATGTGGCCGTTGAGTTGTATACTCCGAGTGGGTGGCTCGTTGAGTTATGTTATGCTTTTTATGCGGGGTTTTAGGGCTTTAAGCCTAAGGGTTAGTCCGCTTACGAACGGAACTCCGCCTAAAATTTTTAGGAATCTCAGATTCTTTTGGAAAACCACCTTTATTATTTTTAAGTTGAGTTTTTACAGCTAAACCGACACCGAGAAAGAGGTCGGGGAGTTCCTATAGGGAACTCCGGCGATGTAATACTCGTATGGGGTGTTTTGGGGTGTTACACTTATGAGGGTCGTTAACTAGATATTGCTTAATATTATATATATATATATATATATTTGGAGATTGTATTACTTATCAAACTTTCCCAAATATCATTAAAAATATTTGTTTATCGAAAAATAACCATTGAAAATACTTGTATGGCTGGCAATATTTAGGCGAGTTACTAAGTTCAAAATTATCATTCAAATAAAAGAAAATCTAATTTAAAAATAATTTTTTGATAAAAAAATTCTTCCTTTACAAATATATAATAAAGATAATTTTTTTTCTAATTAGCTCTTAAATTCCATTTTCTTTCCAAATTAATTCTTTTTATTCAAATTAGTTTTTCCTTTAAATATATTAGTATAATCATATTTATCTCTTACTCTTTGCCTATCAATTAAGCTATTGTTGGGATCTTTGTGTAATTATTCATTTTAGCTCAAATCCAATATTGTTTCATTAGAAGCTATCTTCTAACACTAATTGAATTATGATCTTTTCTATTTTTACATATATTCATATCACTATCATGTTATGACAACAACCCCACAAGAGACTATTCGAATGACCATAAAATGACTAAGTATTAATCTTCCAAATTTCTCATCAACATGACCATGCTGTTTTATATTGTCTCTTCAATATATTTGGATATTTCAATTTTTACAAGTGAATATTTTGAATTAAAATTATTTTTTTGTTTTTGTTTTTTTGGTGAGAATTTCCAAATTTTTATATAATTTTATATTTTAAAAATAAAATCTTCCACGTGTTTCTCTCCAAATAAGTCACTGAATGTAAAAAGAAGATTGTTGATTGGACATTATTGTCTAATCTTTAGTTTGTAGTTGAATTTATCCATGTCTGATTTTTTTATTTGACTGAGGGTATAATCTATTTCGGGCCACAAGTATTTCCTAATGTGTGATTATATTATTGTAATGTTTATTAGCGATTTTAAGTACCAATAAAAATATAAGTGTTTAAACTTTGTTTTAGATTCTAAATGATTAAATTTTGTGATAGTTGAATTATATGTACTCCATACTTGTTTTCATTTTTTTGACCAACGTTGCAAAACTATATTCATTTAAAGATTAATGACGTATAATAGTTATATATATGAACGTATAATAATTATCTAATACTATTATTAAAATATTTTTTGAATCCTTTCTTACAACACGTTTACACTACGAGTAAAACAGTAAATTAGCGTCGGACAAAATCAAACGCCAAATCGGAAAAATCCGACGCTAAACGTCTTTAGCGTTGGATTAGAGTCGAATAAAAATCGACGCAGAAGACCTCGACGCTAAAAATTCCGCATCGGATTTAGCATCGGACGCTAATTAGAGTTGATTTAACGTCGCATTCGGTCGAACGCTAATTAGTGTCCGAGTCGACTCGACGCTATTAGCGTCGGATTGGACATGTTAGCGTCGGACAGATCCGACACTGTTAGTGTCGCATTTGTGTCCGATGCTAATTCTGTTCTCTTTTTTCAGCTCCTTCTTCATTTTAGCGTCGGAATGCTTGTGTTTAGCGTTAGATTTTTTGACTCAAATAGCGTCGGATTTTGTGTGCGACACTAAAATCCGACGCTAAATGTTTGCCTATTTTGCCGGAGCTATTTATACATTTGCTATTCCCTTTTTACATATATTTCCTGCAAAACATTTACATAAAATTTTGACTTCTTCTATACACGAGTAATCCACGAATACACAAATACATTGTGATTCATTCTTTGCACAATCATCCACAAACCACCAACTATTCATAAAAACAATGAACATTCGCAATTAAGTTATATAATAATTTTATCCAACAAATCAATTCAAAGTTCAACAAACAAACCATGCTAAGAAATTACTTAGAACCACCAAATATCCTGTCAACTTGTGATTGGAGGTTTTGAATAAGTTTCATTGCTTCTTCCATGGCCTTTTGCTGACTCTCGACCAATATTCTTTGCTTGTTCAAGTTGTTCTTGGGTTGATTGAAGTTGTGATTGTAGCTGAGAATAAGCCGAGGAATTGTAGGTAGCACTCGTAGAGGATGTCGAGGTAGTAGGCTTCTCGTAGAACATTGTTGCGGAATTACCCAATCCATAGATGGTTGATTTTTCTCCACCCACCCGACACCTCATAATAGAGGGTCTCTGCCTCTTTGTCCCCTCCCGAATACCATGCTCGGCTCCGATCGCTTCATATTTTTCCTGCAAAAGGGAAAACATCCATTGTCCATTCCATATGAATATCCCCTACAATTGTCCATTTCACTCTATTTGCTTGTAAAGATTTATAGAGATAATATTCTTACCCACAGAGATTTGGACCGGTCATCGACGAAAACCTTTCCAGATTGAGCATCTTCCTTACTACGACTCCTCACAAACAATGCAGATGGAGTAGGATTCTTCCCTTCCTTGATCTAGGTATACAAAATATGCAATAAATTTACACAAACTAAATTATGTGTATAAAATGAAAGAAAACCAAAATACTAGAGTTTATACCATTTGGACTGTGAGATCTGCGGTTGAGACTAACCCTTGGCTATGTAAGGTTCCTACTTTTGGGCCTTCTGTCCTATTCTTGAAGCATTGGGCGGATTTTTTGAAATTCAGAGGTACTTCTTAGGCCCTTCAACCTCTCTCGCCCCTCATCCGACAATCAAGTTATTGGTTTATCATCGGGCCTTTTACCGGCCTTGCTTGCTAAGTTCCTCAAATTTTTACCAACTTTCTTCTTCCACTCTGCATAGACTTCTTGAGAAAGTTGTGGAGCCCAAGTATACTTGCCCTGTTTTACACAAATATTAACAAACATAAATTGAAAATATTAAAAACTACTCATATATATCCAATTGTTTTCAAGTTTTTTACCTCAAAAGTCCTCCACAAAAGTTGTAACTCTTCTTTAGGGAGATTTGATAAACATGTGCACTGGCCATTGTAGAAACTCTTGATATCATCTGATATAGCTCGTGACAACTTCGACTTAGTGAACCTGCAATAAAATTATTAAGTTAAAAGTATCCAAAGAATACGAAAAATAAACCAAATTACTTGAGACATACCACCAGTTATCATCATCCTTTGCCAAAACTCTTTTCCTGCAAGCTGCCCCTTGTTGTGAGCTATCTCCCTGTGATGATGATGATTGATCCTGGACTATAGCTTGATCGGACCCAACATTGGAATCGGAACAAGAAGTAGGCGCACCATGATTTAACGCAAAACATTTTGTTCGAGGCATACTTGTATATACAACAAATAATGTCATGCAAAGAAAATTTAAGTATATATATTCAAAAATAAATTAATATACACAAAAAAATCAAAACATAAATCAAAATCATAACATAGATAGTTTGGTTATCAATGTCACGAGATTACAATATTACTTCAAAAATCATCATCATCATTAGCTACAATGTCATCATCAATGTCATTATACAATAAAAGGCTGTCATCATCTGTCTCCCCTTCAAAATTATCATCCTCGTTTTCAGCATTGAAATCGTCTTCATTAGCTTCTTCTTCACTTATGTCCTCAAGTTCATTTTCAACTCCTTCTTGGACTCCTTCGAACTCACACAAAGTAGGAGGATTATCATTAGTATCCTCTTGGAATGCTTGTATCATTGAGTGGTGCTTCAATGGTTGATCTTGGTTTTATCTTAATCACCGCCCACCATTGGTTTCTATCGTTCCTTATACTTGGATAAGGGGTAAAATACACTTGCATAACCTGGGATGCCAATACAAGTGGATCATACTTTGGGTACTTCTTTGTATGGTTGACATCCACTAATTTATATTGTTCATATGTATTAATACCCCTTATAGAATCAAACCATTCGCATTTGAACAAAACCGTCTTGTAAGAACGAGAATCCCCAACATACTCTAACTCAATCACCTCTTGAAGAATGCCATAATAATGAATGTCATCTACCCCTTTCACGGATACCCCATAGTTCATACTGGCCTTGTTTTGATCGTATTTATGTGTGTGAAAGTTGTAATTATTTATGTAATAATAGTTAAAACTATGCACATCCTTCTTTGGACCAAGTGTCAAACTTTTAATTACTCCATTGTTCTCGTTCAAATTAAAAACCTACGCCATTAAAATATAAGTTAATGAAAATGGAATACATATTTAAACCACTCGCAACACAACATCAATATACTAACCTTCTCTCAAAACCATTTTGGGAATTCTTTATCAAACTTACTCCATACTTCATCTTTCTTAACACGTGGATGTAGTGTAATCATTTCATCTTCAAATTGCCTTAGTTGGGGAAAATGCTTATTATTAGTTCATTATCATTAAAAGGTAATATATGATAAAATTATTCAAGTTGATAGTCGTACCGTTCATAATCCTCTAATATTTCACAATTCTGAAGAATGTATGCATGAGCTGCATCATACTCGCGTTGATCAAGGTATCTCATACGTCCTTCACTAGGGGCATACCCAACATTAAAGAAGAAGACATCTAGAATGTGTTCACCTTGATCCTCCTCTATATGAGGATATACATTTCGCCCAAGATCTCTTGTTTTTGTGTCAACATTTTGCTCAAAGCAAGCGGCACAAAAATTTGAAATCTCCTATGTTAGATATGCATTGCAAATGGACGGTTCAACACGACGTTTACAATGAGTGGCTAAATCCTTTCTTGTGTTGATGTCATCCTTAGTTTTTCCCTTTACATCCATGATTGTGTTGATTACTTGATCAAACACATTCTTTTCGACATGCATGACATCTAAATTGTGACGTATGAAAAGGTCTTTCCAATATGGCAATTCCCGAATATGCTTCGCTTTGTCTAATTATGAGACTCGAGGTAACCACCAATTGAACCATGATAATCAACAGATTTAGGCATCGTACATATGCGATCCCATATTTGATCACCTTTAAGACGAGGAGGAGGAGGTGAATGGTCGACCTTATTTTTCAAAAAAGCACTCTTGTTAGACCTAAAACGATGACCTTCGGGAAGAAATTATCTATGGCAATCAAACCATGTGGTCTTCTTCCCATGTTTTAGTCTCGAATGTTTTCGTGTTTTCCATGCAATAAGGACAAGCTAATTTCCCGATGTCATCCAACCCAAAAGCATATCATATGCTGGAAAGTCACTTATTGTCCACATAACTGCTGCCTTCAACGTAAAGTTATTCTTTTTCGAAACATCATACGTTTGAAGGCCAACATCCCACAAGTGCTTCAATTCCTCAATGAGGGGTAGTAAATAAACGTCAAGTTTCCCTTAGGACTTTTGGGCCAGGAATCAACAAAGTAAGAAACATGAATTGTCTCTTCATGCATAACCAAGGTGGTAAATTGTGTGGAGTTGCAATTACGGGCCAACAAGAGTACGTCCGCCTAAAATTGCCAAATGGGGCGAAGCCATCGGTACATAAACCTAATCGAACATTGTGAGGTTCGGCGGAAAATTCGTTGAAAGTGACATCGAAATGCTTCCACGCTTCACTATCACATGGATGTGCCATTGAGCCACTTTCACGTGGATTTTCATAATGCCACCTCATTTGGGCCGCTGTGCCATTCGTCGCATACAATCTTTGTAATCTCGACCCAATTGGAAAGTATATTAGTACTTTCTTTGCAATACCTTTACCCCTCAATGTCTTCTTCTCATATCTATCGACCCCACAATGCTCACATCTATCCAAATTAATTTTATCTTTTCAATATAACATACATCCATTTGGACAAACATCAATTCTCTCATGTGGAAGTTCCAAAGCAGCAAGCGGCTTCTTTGCGAGAATAATAAGTGTCGGTCAACTCGGTATTAGGTGGACACATTTCTTTCATCGGTGCCAACAAATTGTCAATAGCTCTATTTGGGAGATTAAACTCACATTTGATGTTAATGAGCCGTGAGATTACCGACAATAAGGACAACTCATACCCTTCGTACAAAGGCCTCTTAGCCGCTTCCAACATTTCAAAGAATTTTTTACATCTTCATTTGGTTCTTCATCCACACTTTCATCATCAATCCATGTTGAGGACATAGGCCCAAATGCATCCATCAACATTTCATGCATTGATTCAACTTGTGGATTTGGCGACCCTTGATTGTTCATTTCTAAATCGGGGTAAGTCTCTCCATGGTTAACCCAATGAAAATAATTAGCGCGAAACCCATGTTTATACAAATGTAATTTCACGGTATCCTCATCTAAGAAAGGCACGTTGGCACATTTACTACAAGGGCAACTCATCTTCTTCGACCTCTTGAAGCTTTCTTCTTGTTTAGCAAATGGAATAAATTCCTCTTCTATCCTACGAATGAACTCCTTATTCAAGTATTTTCCATCAAACCTTTTATACATCCCCTCTTTATTTGTCTCCATTCATTGCAGATATATACAATTTTAAAATAGTTAAGTATGTTTATCTTTTAAAATTACCAATCAATCAAACTTGCGTAATGTTTTACATTGTATTTTTTATAATGACAATTGCATGCCCTACATCTTTCTACAGGGATAAGTGGTCCTATACCCATTCAAGAATAATATAATATTAGATCGTGCAGCTACGTCCTTGCATACTTTGACAAAATTTCGGCAAGCATTTCCCCTTCGTTCTCCAAGTACGATCTATAAAGATGAGATGAATGGTAAAATAATTCACCCGGACATTACACGCCACATCTTTATAATAGTACCTAGACAACATATGGAAATTGTCGCCTTAAATATGTCAAAGTGTATGCAAGGATTTAGTAACTACACAACCTAATACAATATGATTCTTAAACTGTCCAACACGGACAATTCAAAAACTTGTACATAACAAAGTATTATATCAACACCATACACATGAGAATGTGTATAACTTGCCGATATACCTTCTTATGTACAAATTTTTGAACCGGTTTTCTAAGCTTTATGAAATGCATATATATATATATATATATATATATATATATATATATATATATATATATATATAGCTACTATTTAAAATTTTTAGACGTTTAGTATTTTAACTTTTAGTAAACTTAGCTATATTTTATTAATAATAGATGATTAAAAAGTTAAAATGATAATAAAAGGCTCAATAGCTTACATAATATAGCAAGAAAAGGCTACCAATTCTTCTACATATACATCATTGTTCATAGGTACGTTTACATGAAACTTTGGGCCCAACTAATACGAAAATCATGGCACATACAAACAATAAAATTAATCAGGGAGGGAGAGAAACAAACACCTGAATTCTCAAGCTTCAAATGGCAAGAGAGAAGAAAAAGGTGAAGCTTTCGATAATGGACAAGAAGGAGTAGAAATCGGTTCAGGAGCCCCGCATTAATGAAGCATATATTAGGTGGTATTATGATGTGCATCAAAAATATTGTGAGCATGTTTAGAATATGAGATCTTACGAACAGAAGTAGAAGAAAAAAGGAGATCGCTGCTGGACCTACTTGTCAAATACTCTTGACTATCAATCGAAGTAAAGAGTAGTACTTTTCAACATTCGGATTCACCCGATGTATCACCAAGCCGATTAGAATGAGCCATATGCAAAATCCAATGCTTCTTTCCTGTAAATGAAGATTAAAGGGCCAATAACTAGGGACTAGACATTTCATATGCAGGACACCATCAAAATTAAACCGGAATGCTCACGCCTGTTGACCCCATAGAGCATCCACAAGGACAAGTACGAAAGAGAGACAATCCACACCAATAAACATACCATGCCTTACGTAAATAAAGATAGTTATTGACTAATGAGAAAAGCTGCCATTTTAAGGAGAAGATGATAGTATTGAAGATCTCTACCATTTTCATACTAAACAACAAATTCATGCCATAAATGTCTAATTTTATTTAATTTACTCATTTAATTTTTTAAAAATAAAATATCTCCCTTTTTTTTTTTTATATACTGATTCATATACAAACAACTAGGCAGACAACTTTTGGTGTATTATTTATATATATAGACATGGTCAAATGGAATTAATTTAATGAATCTAGTCTCGGTCAAAATATCTCGGAGATAATACAAATAATAATAACAAAAATATCCGGGAAGCAAAGCAAAGCAAAGCAAAACAAGGGGTTCAACTATGTTTGAGTAGAATTCAGGATGAATGTGCTCCCCTCCTTTAATTAGCTAAACCACCACAACCACTCCACCCTTCCACCTGTGGGTCTCCCTCTCTTCATACTCTTTTTTAAATTTTTTCCACTAAATTCACAATGAGAAACTTGCTAACTTTTAGTATGTAATAATAGCTCGAAAATTTTACAAACTATATCACTTGACATCACATTTTCATAGCAATAGCAAAAGAGGAGTCATCAAAGAAAACCCATTGAATGGTTACATTAGTCAGAATATAGTTCCATCATTGGCAAAATGCATCCAGCATTTGAGACCCAAACCACATCGGTTTCTACAAAATTCAGCTCCTATCACCACAGGATGACACTTCTTCACTATTTTTTCCCCCGAAATTTGCACCTACAATGTGAAGCTTCATTGTAAAGCCAAAATTTAGGATATGCAACTCGCTTAGAAGGTCTAAGAGACCATTTCAACAGATTGTGCTTATCATAGCTATAAAATTTTAGTCGGGAGGTTTGACTACAATACCGGATGTCGAGCCAAAAAAGAGGGTGAAGACCAATTGCCATCGATGATCATATTGCAATTTCAGCACAATGTCCATAAATATAAGCATAGGCGGACCAATTGCCACCGATGATCACACAGACTTGGAACTCCAAGTTGCACAATTGCAGCACAAAATCAAACATTCGAAATGCGGACCATTGAGAAACAATTCAGGAGGGAAAAGAGGCAAAGACCGACCTAATTTCCAAGCTTCAAACGGAAGGAGAGAGAGGGAGAAGCGAGATATGCCTAGCGAGAAGAAAAGGTGAAGCCTACACCGATTTCCGATGACGAGAGGGGACATACGTTGGAAAAGGAGGAGACGTACGCCGGTGAAGGAGGAGACAGAACGCCAGCTAGCGGGGATGACAGAGTACAGCAGCTTTAGCGATAGAGGGCTCGATTGGAGTCAAAATAAAAGAGAGTAGAGAGCATACCCGATAAATTAACTTCGCTGGGACTAAGATTTCTGGTGACAGAGGGGTGACGATGCCGGTGACGGAGGGGATGGACGGTGGACGAACTAGCAGGGACGAGAGAGTAGAGGGGAGGAACGCGATGAAAAATTTGGGGTAAATGTGTAGTGACCAAGTGGTTTGCAATTTGGCTTCAATTTGGGGTTCCCTTTTAGCGTCGGATTTCAAAAATCGGACACCAATAGAGTTGGATAAAATATCCGACTCTAATATCCGACGCTAATAGCGTTTTATTTTTATTTCCGATTCGGATAGCGTCTTCTTTTCACATCCGACGCTAAATCCGACACTATTGGTGTCGAAATTTCCGGGAGTCTCTAAAATCGGACGCTAACAGACGAGTTTTTTGTAGTGTTAATTCTGCCCAAAGTAAGGCCCTAAAATTCGTTCCCTCCAATTTATTCAATTTGGTAATAAATCTTCCAAAATATTTACTAATCAAACTCTCCTAATTAATTGTTAATTTGAAATCAATAAATATTTCCAAATCTTCTTCCTTAAAGTTACAATTTTTCTCTAAATATAAAATATTATTAATATACAAGCATTTCCATTAATTTTTTATCTCATGTGTCTTTCCTCACTTATCGTACGGGATCACATAGTGTTCTATCGTAAAAAGCATAAATTTAACGCTAAATTTTAATTTAATTTAATTTTTTTGAATAATTATAATTGTTTTCTTCCATGCAAAACGTAAGATTGTACTTCTCAATTCGATCCTACTATATAATTTTGGAACAAAATTAGGATCATAAATTTTTAATGAGTTTATGATTCTAATGTGAGTTGGATCGATGAAATGTTTTTTGATCGTAGAATCGTATGATCGTGATCCGGATCAAGAGTTTAATAATCATGAGTATAAAACAAATTATAAAAAGAATGTCTTATATATTATGGTTTTAAAAATATATATTTTTTAAATATCAACGGGTATGAATATAATTTTGGGTTCTAATAAGTTTAAAAAAAAAAAAAGAAATATGGTATAAGTAAATTTTTTTTGTGGACATTGTTTGATTCATATGCTTTTAAGATACCAACAAAGAATATAGTTATTTAAAATTAAATCTGAACTTACACTATAATTGAAAATATTTTTTTAAATGTTATCTTACACCACATTACATCTGTCAAAACTAGACATCTAAAATTACTTCCCTCCTATTTGTGATGATTTTAAATTTCAAACACAATCATATTTAGTAAAATATGACATACATTCTATGTATCACCTTAAAAGCAATCAATCAAAATCATCAAATTTATCAAATTATAAAAAAATTCAAATAAAAGAAAATTGCATCAAATTAACTTTAAAAAGCTGTCTTAATTATGGTCAATCAAAAGAAAAAAACCTATTGTTTATGGGGTGCAAGAAACAAAAGCATCTTCAAGGGGATAAGGATGAGTAGAAGGAAATTATATATGCAAGTGTATGAGTTTGATAGTAGATAGAGCAACATATCTAGCTAAGAACTTTAAAAACTCAAAATTCAGCGATTCCTACATTCCGAATTGATCTAAAAGGCCTGCAGATTTTGTTCTCCATTTGAATTATATAATTGATGACATTTCCTCTTAGTTGTTAATGAGAAATCCCCCACTTTACCAATAAATAAAAGAAAAAAATTCATTTACATCTCAATTTCCTTATTTATATAGAAAAAGAAGGGACGTGCAATAGTTGATCCACATATATATGATTTTTCCTCTTCTCTCTTATCTCTAGAAGCATAGTTATTGATTTAAATAAATATTTATAATATGTTTGATCAATTGGTTATGTTATACTTCAAACATATTTTGATTAAGTTGTTTTAAAGGTATAGTAGCATTATATTTATTGATACTCAATAGCAAAGGTTGTTCGTATCAAATCTATAGTGGCTTATCAATTCTCAATCTCAAATTATTTGATAAAAAGAAAAACAATTCTCAATTTCAAATTCTAAATCTTCTATAACTATTAAGTTTTATACCATTTGTATCTTTATTTTAGCTTACTCGTGTTTTATTAGTGCCTCTTTTTGTTCTAACTATTTGAAATTTTTTATTTATTTCATAAATATTCATATCTTAAGTTCATTATTTATTTGTAAATTTATGCTAGAGGACCCGTGTATATAGAAATTTTCTAGGAATTATATATAATCTTCTTGGCGATTAATTACAATTTCTAAGGATTCACTACTAGAAAACAGCAGATTAGCGACGGAAATAGCGACGGAATGTTAGTTATTAGCGACGGAAATCCGCAATTAGCGACGGAATTAGCGATGGAACTGTTCCGTCGCTAAATATCAGCTGACGGAAGTTTTCAAGTCCGTCGCCAATTAGCGACGGATTCTCGTTCGTAGCCGATAGAAATCAGCAACGGAAAACATTTCCGTCGTTGATTTAGCGACGGAAATTTGGGACTTCCGTCGCCTATTTCCGTCAGCTAAATCAGCGACGGAAATCACCCCATTTCCGTCGCTGATAGCCATATTAGCGACGGAATTTCCCAAATTCCGTCGCTAAGTTCCGTCGCTAAGTGGAACCGACCGTCGTTGATCCGTCGCTGTTACGTGAAAAATTTTAAATATTATTAGCTAATTATTCGTTATCCTAGTACGGAACATTGTGAATGGATATACAAATCCACCATTCACATATGTGACACTTACATTTGGCATTTACATATGCCGGCCACAAATAATTCATCAAAGTTGGATATACAAATCCAACTTATATATTCAACATCATCAACAACCATAACATAGTTAAAATAAATTTGTAAATAGTTCGCAAAGTGATGATCACCAATATATACAAAAGTTCATATTTGAATTCACTCATCCTCATCCTCTTCCTCATCCTCTTCCTCTTCCTCCCGTGGTTGTGGTGGTCGACGGTGAGATCCGGATGCTTACCGAGACTGCAGAAATTCATTCATACGTGCTATTGGCTCAGCTAAACCGTCGACTCGTGCCTTCAAATGCCGATTTTGTAACTCAAGCATCCAGCAATGCTCAATCCATTGATGTACCTCAAAATTTAAATTATGCACTCGTATCTCTCCATTCCGAGTCATCCGTAGTAGAAGGTTTCGGTGATTTGAAGGACATTGTTGGTTTCAAGTTTCTAGCCTCGGATCCAAATCCATAAATGCGACCTTTCTTGTTCGCATTTGCTTTGACCCACAACTCTTGTTGTGAAGGGGTGGATACATGATCCTCGGAAGAGTTGGGGTCATCATCTGGAAGTTTGAGTGGGTTGAGTGTTTTGCAACTCTTCCCACTCTTTTTGAAACTTCTCCTGAATATAATATAAATATTTGAGGCATGTAAATATCACGAGTCGTTAACGAAAACAATAGATAGAAAAATATGCGGAATTCATATATACGGTTACTCACGTAAATGGCCTTGAATTTTTGTCCACCCATTCGTCCTTTTTTGTTTTGTGCGTGCGTGAAAATAGTTGGGTCGGTAGAGGCTGAACTCCTTTAAGCTCCTTCATCTAAAATTGAAAATAAGTTAGTAGAGAATCAATTTACCAATATGAACATGTTAACAGTTGCATGGGTAATCAATAAGAAAGGGGTACGTACAAATCGCCGCTTATGCTCCGTCATAGGGATTGAGCCACACGTATGGAGTGATGAACCAAGTCCCCCCGATCAGCATGACGGTTTTTCGAGCTTGCTCCCGGAACTTCTTGTACTCAGCGGTTTCCCAACATTCGAGCAACTCGCGCCGGTAGTTGTCACCCAACCATTTCGGCTTCTTCTTAGTTTTCCTCGCCTTGAGCATGAAGTCCTTCAAGCGATCACTGCCTTTCTTTTCAAAATTTCTTCTGATTTGGACTTCATCGGTTGGCGACCAAGTGAAAAATTTCTATATAAATAAAAACATGGTTTATACGTTATGAAATTAAAATATAATGTTCGAACATGCACAATAAGTGATTATGTTATCCGAACTGGAGAAAACTAATGATGTGTCATTACCTTAAACTCATAAAACCATTGATCACGTTGTGATCGAGGGACTTTACCCCATGTAGGCCAAGCTCCATCGTATTTGCTTTGGAAGATGTGGGAAATCGTACCCACAACTTTGTCAATGGGGTAGAACCTAATCAATTCAACATATAAAATAGTTAGTTCAACTAATAACTAATATGCTTATTTTATTTTATTATTTATTATCACACTCACCCTTCACCATCCGGCTCAATTCGGATTTTTCTCGACTGTTAGCGCTACTTGATTGAAGACAAGGATCCTCGTTCCCTGTATCGGTTGGTCCTTCATTTGTAGGCATTTGTGGTGGCCGTTGTTCGGAATCAACGTGGATGTGTGGTACATTATTTGTACCATATTGTTGATATGTATATGTACTCGACGGGTTTGAGTACATATGGGGTTGCTGAGAATATGGAGGGTTTAGAAAGAAAGGCCCACCCAGTGGGTTTTGCATGTGTGGGAAATTTGGGAGTTGGAAAAAGGGAGGGTTGGGAATAAATGACCCCCAATGGAGTTTGGTTGTAAGGGGAGTGTGGAGATAGTGTTCCACCCGCAGGAGTTTGAAGGTTCTAAGGGTTTTGAGAGGGGGTAGAAGTGCTGACATTATTACCTTCCCCATCGATAGAGGTGTTTCTAGCCCTTCCCGAGTAGCCGATCTTTTGGTTCCGCCTCTACCTCTCTCCATTTTTCCGTACATAAACAAGTAATTCACACTATTAGTAAACATCCAATGGTTCAAGTGATTTCATATAGAACAACATATAAACAATAGTAAACATATGCACATGTAAGCGTTAGATATAAATCGAAGCATGTGAATAAAGTACGCTTCAATGGTTTCAGCTTCATTACATTAATAAGAATTCATTCGATCACAACATAAATGAAAGTTGTACAATAAAAAACAAACCCAACAAAAGCACATTATCAACTACTCATCATCCTCATCATCAGTCTTATCATCATCTTCGTCACTATCCTCTTCGGCGTCATTGAATAGGGTATGTTCTTCTTCATCATCGGTGATATTGTCATCATCCCATTCCCCTTCTTCATCTTCTTCACCTTCCTCTTCTTCACCAACATCCTCAATCTCATCTTCTCGGTTTAAAATAAAATCATCAACTAATTCTTCTGCTGAGCTTGAGTTATCAACCAAAGTTTCGGCAAAGTTTCTATTATTGGATCGATTGTACTCATACTATCCTCTTGGAATGCACGGGGAATAGTATATTGGTCATCAACTCGGCCCTTGGTTTTGATGCCACAACGACGAACCAATTCGGTTTTCTCTAGGGACCCCTTGTGGATATGACATATAATACACCTGAGTTGCAGTGCTAGCAAATATGAAAGGATCGTACTTATGATACCGCCTTGTACGATGCACTTCGACATACGAACTAAATTTATGGCACCGAGTTCCCGAGGACGACTAGGGTCAAACCAATCGCATTTAAACCGCACACACCTTTTTATTGGTTCACCAACATATTCAACTTCAACAACCTCTTGCAAGATGCCGTAGTAATTATTTTGAACATGTCCTCCATCGGTTCCTTTCACACGGACACCACAATTGAAGGTCATTCTCCCTTCATTTCGAGCCTTAGTATGAAATAACATTCCATTCACTGTGTACGCTGTCCATGTTTTCACTCTCCTTAAAGGACCTTGAGCTAGTTGCATCAAGTAAACATGCTTTTCATCATGATATACTTGATAACAATGAATCCGTGTCAATAACATAGTGTTTGTTTAGTTTATTACAATGGAACAATCGATACTAATAAAGTTGTGGCACGAGCAATAAGTAACAATATATGATACTCACAGCTCAGTTGAACCACTCTTCGAACTCACTTTCCACCATTGCATCAATTGCGAGCATCACTAACATCACCATACATAGCTCGTTTTGGTGTTCGAATAGAGCTGAGTTCAAAGATTTTATTAAAATGACATCATCGTTTTGAATTAAACTATAAAATTATTGAAATGAGTGTTCATTAGACAAGAGAAACTCACTCAAGGTAAGGTTTAACTTCGCCACAGTTCGAGTAAATCATGCGAGATGTGCGGCCGTCTTTTCCTTATCATCAAGGAAACGCGGATCGCACTTCCCAATTAGAGCACCTTCCGGAATGAATACCGAAAGAGTAGGATTGTGGTTTGGAACTTCGCAGTCCTCATTTCGTCGACTTCTAGTGCGCATACAAGGCACGTTAGAGCCGAAATAGTAAAAGGCAAAATGTGTTTCTTCAAATCGGGCGTACTTTTCAGCGATACTCCCTTCGAGGCTTTGATTTGTTTCCTATGGATCTTTTCAATCGGCTAAAGAACCTCTCAAATGGATACATCCACCGATACTTGTACTCGGACCACCCAATTTTGCTTCCTCCGCCAAATGAACCGGCAGGTGTTCCATCACATTGAAGAACCCGGGAGGAAATATTGTTTCCAATTTGCAAAGGGTTATTGAAATATTTCGATGCATTTGCTCTAACTCCGCATCCCGTAACACGGATGAGCAAAGGTTCTTGAAGAACTCACTAATTTCAATGAGAGGCGCTAAAACCTCGTCAGGAGTGCACTAAATACTATTGGAAGAAGGCTCTCCATGAAAACATGACAATCATGACTTTTCATGCTATGGAACTTAGTGGAGTTTGGGTCGACAAGGTATGAAATGTTAGAGCAGTAATCATCCGGCATTTTCAACTCCCTTGCCCATTCACATACTGCCCTCTTACGCTCCAACGTTAACACATATTTTGCCTTCGGTTTAAGAAGTTTACCAGTGACTCCATGCTTTAAATTCAACTCTACACGATCACACAACTCTTCCAAATCCATTCTTGCCTTGATGTCATCCTTTGTTTTACCAGGAATATCCATAATAGTGTTAATTATATTCTCAAAAAGTTCTTCTCAATGTGCATCACATCTAAGTTATGGCGAAGCAATTGATCTTTCCAATATGGCAGCTCCCAAAATATGCTTTGTTTTGTCCAATTATGATCCTTTTTAAACCCCGAAATGTTAATTTCCTGCGCTTCGTTACTTTGGGAAAGTTTTCAACCCATTGTTTTATTTCTTCCCCGTATAACGACGAGGAGGACCCGAATGTACGGTTTTGCCTTTTGTAAACGATGTCGTTGTTCCTTCGAAACGCGTGACTTCGGGGCAAAAACCGCCGATGAAAATCAAACCATGAAAATTTTCGACCATTTCTAAGTTTAAATGCTTTTTTTATTCATACATACCGGACATGACATGGCACCATGCGTACTCCATCCGGACAACATACCATAGGCCGGGAAATCATTAATGGTCCACATCAACACAGACCTTCATAAGAAAGTTCTCACCTTTCGAAATATCATATGTTTCAACACCATCTTCCCATAGTGTTTTCAACTCATCAATAAGAGGCTGCAAGTACACATCAATTTTATTTTTTGGATTCGTCGGCCTTGGTATGATACATGTCAAGAACATATAAGGTGTCGTCATGCATAACTACGGTGGTAGATTATATGGCGTAACAACGATCGGCCGGATTGAATAAGACCTTGTAGGTTGGCTGAATGGATTAAGCCCATCCGCGCACAAACCAAGTCTTATGTTTCTAGGTTCAATAGCAAATTCGGGGTGAAGTCTATCAAAATGTTTCCATGCTTCACCATCCGAAGGATGACAGAGGACACCATCTTCTCTTACATTCTCATAATGCCATCTCATGTGTTCTGCCGTGGTTTTGAAGCAAACAAGCGTTGAAGTCTTGGTATTAACGGCAAGTAATGCATCCTTGCAAATGGAGTTCTTTGACTTTTGCCATGTCTTTCCCTTTGACGCTTCCATCTCGCATGACCACAAAACTTGCATGAATCAAGGTCACTGTCCTCTTTGTAGAACAACATGCAACCTTGTCGACAACAATCAATTTTTGAACATCCATCCCAAGATTTTTAATGACCTTCTTTGCATGGTGAATGTCACGAGCAACTCGGTTATCGAGCGGACAAATCTCCTTCATAAGTTGAGCAATTTCATTAAAGCAATTTTGAGGCATGTTGTAGTCGGACTTAATGCTTAACATTCTAACAAGTGGCGGACAACTCGGTGTGAGTTTCATTTCCTGCCCACAAAGGTCGTTGCGCGACCTCAACCATATTAAAGAAACTTTGGGCATGGGTATTTGGAGGCTCACTTGTGAAGTTTTGATTCGAGATCATGGCATCTCGTGACCATATCATTCATACAGATCGATATTTATTTCGACATCGCCGTAGTTCATATGATTGGCGCCACTGTCGTCGTTGAATACGTTACAAACCATAAAGTTTAATATTCCACTTTCTCCATAATTCAACCTAGCTTAACAGTTTTTATAGTTAAGCATTATAGTTTTGACTATTAAGCATTATAGTTTTAGATGTTGAGCATTACTTAAATCTTATAATTAGGTTTAAGTTGAGCATGTTTAGTTAATAATCTTTTCTTTCTTATTAGGAAAGGTTATTTTTGGAGGGAAATGGCCTCTATATAAAGCTCCCTCATAGCATGTAAAACATCACCTGTTGATGATGAATATTGAATAAAAATTAAAGTTTGTGGATTCAAACTTTCTCCCTAAAACTCCTAGCTACCGTAGCTTGATTTTACAACTAAGTGGCAATTTCTTAGGTCTTTGAAACTCCTTTATTGGTGAAAACCCAAACAAATCTCAAAGCTACCCCTAATTGCTTAAGGCGTATCACTTAAGGCATCCAGGTTCTATCCAATATTGAGTATTCTTCTTAGCTTTGTTGAGTATTTAGTTCTTTATAGGTAAGCATTCTCGTATTCTATAGTTGAGCAACCTATTTCTTTCAAGTTGAGCAATCCACCCTTTTTCAATTAAGCATTCTCGCTCACCCCAGCTGAGCTTTCGTTTACTCGATCTTGAACTCGCTTGCACATAAATTTCTATATCAATATGTCGACTAAGATAATTTCAATAATACCCTTATATGCTGAAGGTTTTAATGTTGTAACTCGCAACAACCGACAAGTGAAGCAATGTTACTAAGCTGCCCACAAACATCCGTAGCTAAATCACTCCATGTTGCAACAACCATTATATTTTTTCCCTTACAACTAAGCATTAAGATAACAAACAAACCTCAAAGTAATTGTGAACAATCATGTCAAATATTAAGAATAAGATTGCAATCTAAAATTGATCACCTTGGATCAACCAAGACAAGCTCTCTCGTAGGCGCATCACGTCTAACACCACGGCTAGCATTATCATACTACTTCATTTGTAATTCTTCAACAAACAACACAAACCCTAGAAGATCTATAAAAATTAATTTCTAAAATCTATAAACACACACAACAAAGTCGAATAACTCTAACTCTAAAAAATGGCTTTCTCATTCAAGATAACACACAATGAAAAATATTAATAAATGAAACAATTATATAGCAACAAACACAATAACCACAACTAAAAATGCATCAAAAACCATTAGAAAATGTAGACATCTATAATCATATTTTACCATAACGGTCATCGAAGGTATCACCTGTCTAATAGCAGATATTTCACATAAATTAGGCAAATTTGTATCATTTGATACACTAAAAAGGTCGTACAATAGTGTGGCGACCAAATTACAATTCATACTTGTCCCTCCCTCTTCGCATGTGTTCTTTACCAGGTTTAATAACCGCATTTGAGATTTCATACTCCTATTGGTAGTCAACCTGTCTTTTCATATAGATCAATATTTTCATCATAAAGAATAGCTCCTATCTCACCACCCTACATATAAATTTGAAAGGTCATTTATGCCTTAAAAAATACTAAACCACCCAAACACATTTGTAAAAAATGTATTTGATCATCTTTCATGCGAATCTTTTCATATTTTGTCTTGTTTAGTGAAACTTGAGGATGTGCTTTCTAAATCATTTTGACTTTTTATAGAAAATTCCTTTGACTTTTCTACTAAATTCTTGATATTTCTCTTTGGTGGAGCCATGATATTATAGTTGTACCTTCGACCAACGTATTTTTTAATAAGCAAACAAAGCAAAATTAAAATCTAACTTTGCATCCAAACATCATCATGCAATACCACATAATACTAATTCTACTAAAAATATAATGACAATGGTACACAGAATACACATTATTTCCATAACAAATTAAGTCAATCTAATATACCAATAATCATGTCTACCATATAATTAAACCCCCAACCAGCATATATTCTTTACTTTTTTAAAAAATGCTTCAAATCCACCATAAAAAGCTAGCATACCATTGAAACTAACTTTTATAAACCAAAAATAAAGGCTACACATAGTATATATTTCTTTCATAAAAAATTAAGTGTTTCTAAAATACCAATAACCATGGAACTCATACAACCAATCTCCCAACCAACATATGTTGTCTACGTATAAACTTTAAAAAATGAACCATAAATAGTTATTGTACCATAAAAATTAACTATTTTTTATATTATTTTTTCAATCTACAAAAGGCAAAAAAATCTAAACAAAAAATGGAAGGAAAAAAATGAGAATAACATACAACCAAACATTAACATCATCCACAGTTCAAGAACTGAATTTAACAACCTTTACTTGTAAATGAGATTGAAAGATGAATAACAAAACCAAACTCCTATAACAACATTATAAACATTAAATCTCCAAGTCATAAACACTTAATCATTCTAACTATTAAAAATCAAGAATAAATCTAAAAAGAAAAAAAAGAAAAAGCATGGTAGGACACCATCAAACACTAAAATCATCCATAGTTCAAAAGGTTAATATAAACCTTTACCTAAAAATGACAATCAACAACTAGCAACAAAGGTAAAACTCCCAGAAAAACATTTATAAGCATTAAATCTTCAAGTCATTAACACTTAATTACCCGAGCTCCTAAAAAACAAATATAAACACAAGCCAATTGCATAATTAGAAACATAAGAAAACCAAAAAACAAACCATCAACTGGATACTCCATAAAAATTAGTTAACACACACATATAGAACTATTATAATTTGGAAAAACCATCACACAAACAAAACAACTAAACATAGCACAAAATATGAATAATTTAAGCACTAAAACAAATTTCTCACCCTTGGTGAAATCTACAGCAACACTACAAAACCAAAATGATTCTCTAAATGAACTGAAAGAGCCTCATCCATCCTTTACCATCTAATTTTTCAAATAGTACAAAAGTGCATAACCAATTATCCATCTCAACCAAAGAACGGGCATGATCTCCATTTTGATATGAAAAGTACAAACATTTCCCTTTACCCGAAAAAACCAAAGAACATCCCCCAACTGCTGAAAACAAATGGCCCTAAGATTAGATAAAAACTCGTTCAAGTTGTGCAGAAAGTTCCAAATGCCCTCATTATTCATTGTTCACTGAAACAGTGTTTTTCTCACTAAAACCAAATATAAAATAACAATTATACACTTAGTCATAATCTTTCAAGAGAGAGCTTTAGACAAATAGGAGTTGCCTAAACTGTCCCTAAAATAACTTACAATGACCAAAAGGGGTTGAATAGTAAACAGCTTTATTGATTTTTTAAAACGTATAGATGATAGAAAAAAGATATTCCAAAGGCACTGCCTAGTGCTTATTTCATGTGTATTTATTAATATTATTTTATCTAAATATTATATCTTTAATGTATTAAAGTTAAACTTGACAAAAACTGACCCGATCCAAAAATGCAACCCGAATCCAACCGAAAATTTTGGATTTTGGACACAATTTTCTCTATTCGAATCCACCAAAAAAACCTAACCCAAAAACATGCAAATTAGCAAGTCAAACCTGACTCGAACTCATTCGACCCGTTCGGTAAAGAAAATAAAAACAACAATTTTTGGTTTGTGACTCGTTGATTGAATTTTTATGCCCGTTACATAATTTTTGTTTCACTTTGTCACTCTTTTAATAATGGTTATTTATCATATCACATTATTTGGAGAGAAGTTACATAATTATTGCAATCATTTACAAACGAACACAAAAATTATTTCCTTTTTCAACATCTTTCTCATAAAAAAAATTATATACAAAAATTATACATAATAAAATTTCAATAAAATATGTATGGGTTCAAATAACGTGATATATTAAAAATATTAAAAGTGCACAAGTTATACTATTGTATTTTTGATGAAGTGTATATACATAGTCACATCTTAAATAATATACTTTTTTGCAAAAATAATATTACTATAGTAACGTAAAATTTTGATGATATATAAGTAAATAATTTATTTTCTTGTAAATCTCTAATTTCCCATATATTTGAAATTGTTTAATTTGTACTTGAATAGGCAATGAGTCGAGTTAAAGCCGAGTCAAATTTTTCGTAGTGAATAAAATGGGTCGGTTGAGCCTACTCGGATCAACCCTTTCTCGATCTCTTTAAAAATAGAGTGAGAGCCTGGTCAAAGTTGCATATATACTAACATCTATTTCTGTTTTTTGTTCATTTCTTCTGTTCATTTATGTTCATTCTATTCGTCTTTGTTTCAAGTCATTATTATAATAGCGATAGCATGAGTAGTAGCAGCAGCAGCAGTAGCGATAGCAGCAGCGAGCAGCAGCGAGTAGCGATAGCAGCAGCGAGTAGCGATAGCGAGTAGCAGCGAGTAGTAGTAGCAGCGGCAGCAGTAGTCGTGGTCGTGGTCGTGGTAGTCGTGGTGGTGGTGGTGGTGGTGGTGGTGGTGGTGATAGTAGCAGATAGCGATAGCTGAGTAGTAGCGATAGCGTGATAGTAGTAGCGGGAGCGAGGAGCGATAGCAGGAGTAGTAGCGAGCAGGAGTAGTAGTAGCGAGTAGTAGTAGTAGCAGTAGTAGTAGCGGGAGCGATGCGTGATGCAGGAGTAGTAGCAGCAGGAGTAGTAGTAGCAGTACTAATAGCGGTAGTAGTAGTCGTGGTCGTGGTAATCGTCGTGGTAGTCGTCGTGGTAGTCGTGGTGGTGGTGGTGGTGGTGGTAGTGGTAGTAGTAGTAGTAGTAGTAGTAGTAGTAGTAGTAGTGGTGGTGGTAGTGGCGGTAGTGGTAGTGGTAGTGGCGGTAGTGGTAGTGGTAGTGGTGGTGGTAGTGGTGGTAGTGGTAGTGGTGGTAGTCGTCGTAGTCGTGGTAGTCGTGGTAGCGGTTGTAGCAGCAGGAGCAGGAGCGATAGCATGATAGCAGTAGGAGTAGTAGTAGTAGCGAGCAGCAGTAGGAGCGAGTAGTAGTAGCAATAGCGATAGCAGTAGTAGTATTATTGTTGTTGTTGTTGTTGTTGTTATTGATGATGATGATGAGTGGAGCGAGATATAGAGAGAAGGAAACCGCAATTGATAGAGAAAAAGTATATTGAATAGACTGCAATAGCATATCAAAATGAGGGTGGAGCAAGTGTAAGAAGTAGTTTCAGTTATTTTTAGATAATTTTTATTTTTGTTTTTTATTTTTTGTTAAAAGATAGAAGGGGAAACTATTGTCGGGTGTTTTTCTATTTTTTTAATATGGGGGTTTTTATAATTTTTTAATTGTATAATTTTTTGCCTTTTGTTAAATTAGAAAAAATTATATTTCTTAAATTATTTGAGATAGGTGATGGGAACATTTTTCCCTAAAAATTAACATAAAATAAAATAAAATAAAATATTTTAATAAATTATAAATTATAGATTTTAAATATTTATTATTCACCAAACATTTGATATTGTGAAATATATAAAATGAACAATATCTTTAACAATATAATAAAAATTTCGTAATAGCTCATAACAGTTTTAGTAATAGTTGTAGCAGCTAGAACAACTCATTTTTGTTCGTTTCTATTCGTTTCTGCTATAATATCTAATTGTTTCTGCTGATTTTTAATCGTTTTTGCTCATATATGTTTATTTCGTTTGTTTCTGCTCTTTTCTATTCGTTTATAATATGTATGCTATTTTTGTACATTTTGTCCGCTATTACGAACAGGCCGTAAAATGCATAAGATCATACTTAGTATAATAAAAGAGGTGAAATAAACTTTGAAACCTTAAAAGAGTCATTATAAAACAACTCATTATTATTCAATTCATTAATGGCTCGACCTTTCATTGGCCTTAGTTGAACCGGTTAGCGGTCAAGCCACTCAACTCAATGGGTCTTCATGCAAATATCATAATGAAAGTTTTGAATATTTATTAATATTTTTTTGGAAAATAAAAATACTATACTTTTTCATAGAACTATGTGCAATTTAAAGCAAAAAATATGTTGGATTCTTATAATTAATAAAAGAAAAATAACTAGATAAAAAGGCACTCTCAACCCATTGAGTCTACCAAAAACCTATATAACCCCATATATGACCGCATGTATTTTACGCAAATCCGAAATACACTCGACTCATATTTTACCCGAACCCTAGTATACTCAACTCATATTTAACCCGTCCGTACGAATTAACAAATCTAATTAAAGTTAATATGACTAAGAAAACTTAATATTTAAGTTTTGATTAAATAATAAACCTTAAAAATAAAAACATCACGAATACAAATTTAACTATTTTTTATAAATATTAGAGTTAAAGGTTTGATCAACAAAAAGAGAAAGTACTATATTAAGTTGCCACCAATAAAAGTCTACATATTCTCCGAAGCATGGGCGAGAATGTCGTCAAGTACATCAAAATCTCATAATCTTCCCTCCAAATGAAGAGGTTACCGGTGGCTATGGGAGCCAACACTTGTCTCCCCGGGCGGATCCAAAAGCGGAGCGTGCCTCCTCACGATGGTCGACTTCTTGCGAGGTGGGTCGCTTATTAAGTTTGATTTTTCAAATTAGGTTTTTGAAAGAAGTTTTAAAGAAAGGATTGATTGGCCGTTTTATTAAATATTTTATTTTTAAATTTAATTTTTAGAAATATCGGGATATATTTCACTTTTACCTTTTATTGGGTGCCCAGGGCTAGCTCTTTTCAAAATATCGAAGAGTCGGCGAGCTTTTATTTCCCTGGTTGAATTTCTTCGAAGGTGGAGATGTTAGCAACCTTCTTGATTTTGACTTCATGAATAATTCTTGTATGGTGTTTTTGTATTTTAATGTTTATTTTTAGGATTTTAACTCATGCAAAGGAGATGTATGCAAGACTCTATTCTAAAAACAAGTGCGGTCTTTTATTTATATGATGCAAAACAAAAATTAAGAAGACAAAGATAAAATTGTACTTTTAACCCCCAACTCCCCAAAATATATAAGTAAAGCACAACAGATCTGAGTAATAGGATGATGTTGAAGTTGGTATACTTGAAATGAAACCTGAAGTAATAGCACGACATATGCTTGCTGAATGGTAAGACCCACGTCCGATGGTTTCGTCAATGGGTCCGGTTTAACGGCATGCTTCTTGATTAACTTTTTGGCTCCTATGGAAGGAAAAGGCAAAAATGGATTTGAACTTGGGAATTGGAAATTGGAAATAGGAATTTGGAACAAGATCGGGATTAGGCTAAACCTCATGGGCTTTCTACGTATTCAATATAATGAAAATCAGGCCTTCATAGTTCAAAAAATATTGATTTGGGTTATTGCTTTTTTGGAAAAGTAAAAGAAAATAAACCTAGGGTGGATCTAAAATGGGGAAGTGCACATTTTATTATCATCGTTGATGAGTAAAAGGCTCATTGGATGGTGAAATGTAGTGCTTCACAAGGGAGTTGCCCGGACCTATGCATGTCCTCTAGATGGTTGTGGCTTTTGTGGCCGTGGATGATTGCTCCTCTCGTATGGGCATGCCAGCATCTCGCAATGCTTGGAAGTCCATAAAAGGCAAGAACCTCAAGTGCTAGTGATAGGTAGGTTTTAGGTGTTTGATGATTAGTCTCACCTGATCCTTTTTAGGGTTTCGGTCCGCCATGTGGGCAGTCTTGCTATCCAACAAGTGATGAAGTTAGTGAAGTTTTCTATATCTCCTTGCTTGATCGGCTCCAAATAACGCAGAGTGATTGGTAGCCGAGTATTGTACGAGTATTGATGTAAAAACTCTTTGCAAAGATCTAGACAATTTATAACCTTACTTGGATCAACAATATTGTACCATTTCATGATGTCTTTGTAAAACGTCCATGAAAAGATGACATGGTATGCGTACTCTGGTACATTCTTTATAGTCATTGCCACTACAAAGTTCCACATGTGGTGGTGAGGGTTTTCAATCCGATGGAACTTGATTTCAAGCATGGTTGAATTTTGGGAGCAATTCACCTTTTGGGATTGAAGTGAATCCTGCATGGGCTAAATAGTAATCGTTGAACATGGATGAGTCTCATAAGAGCTTCCTATTTGGGCTACCAGTGGATCGAATTGAGCCTTAGAAACTTCTTCCTCATCTTCTTTTTCTTTCCCTTTGGATTTTGGTTTCTTTTCCAATTATTTGAGTATGAGGTCAAGTTTTTAGACATGGATTCAATTTTCTTGTCCTGGACTTCAATTTTGAATTCCATTTTTAAAACAAACTCTTTAAACAAGGTCATGATGGGTATTTGCTGCAGTTTGATGGCCACTTTTAGAGGGGTTGCACTTCGACACTATCTGTGGGCGACGTGTCAAAATTGATCGTACTGGTGTGGTACATATTGATGTGGGACGTAACGGTGTTGAATGCACCGATGTTGAAGTATACTTCTCATTCCCTAGCCATTTCGTTCCAAGATTCCCCGATCTTAGAAGGCTTCCATATCCTGTAACACAAAAAATAATTGCTCAAGATAGGCTCTTCTTTTAAGATTTTGAGGGGAGATTGGGGCTTAAGTGTTAAACCCAAGGAAACAACCGATCCTCGAAAAATAAAATGATATGATCCTTGTTTTGGATAAAAATACGGATCAACAAAATGTAAAAAAATTATCCTTAAAGGGGAAAATGAATGCATTTTTATTTTGGCTAAGCATGTAAAAAATGGATTGACTCATAATGACAGAATACTCTTTTATTTTTGCTAATGCAAAAACGAAATGGATTCACCTAAAATGAGATGAATTTATTTTAGCTAATATAGAAATGAAATGAATGAACTCACCTTAAGTGAGATGATTTTTTTTTTTCCTAATGCAAAACAAAATGGATTCACCTTAAATGAGATGTATTTTTTTTTGGCCAATACAAAAATGGACTCACCTTGAGATAATATTTTTGAAGCTAATGCAAAAATCGACTCACCTTAATTGAGATGAAAATGCAAAACAAATGCGAAACGAAGCATGAACCTACAACTATTGAAACAAGAAATAGATCCAATGGCGGGACTCGACTTGAGGAGGATGGGGTGGGCCGGCACCGGCCTAGGGCCTGATCGGATTTTTTTGTTTTTTTTAATTTAGACCACGAAAAAAAAAAGGAATTGACCGATCTTTAAAGAGAAAACCGACTCAAAAATGCAAATACGGACCAGAACCCTAAAAGGCAAAGACAGGAAAATTTAAATTTGGTTAAAATGCACAAAAATGGATCGACTAAAAAGTTTTATTATATTTTTTATTTTTGCACCCACGCAAGGATTATTTATTGGACCGAACCAAGCTAACTCGCTAAAGGCTCAAGGTAGAGTATTAAATAACAAAAAGCACCCACATTCATTCAAGCATGCAAGTGAAGGGTCAACCTAAACCATAAAGGTTTTATGTTCATCGGAAAATTTTGGGCCGGATATATATGGTGGCTCATAGTTTGAGAGTTTAGTCCCTACGGGATGCATAGGGAACTTGAATAATCACAGTAAGGAATCAAGAAAGCTTGCTATGAGTGAGAGAGTAATCACACCCTAATGTCAAGTGAAGTGGACCCACCAAAATAATGATTCAATCTCTCCCAAAAAGGGTTCTCAAGGGTTGAAATCTATAGGTCTAAAAAACATTTATGTTCAAAGTCACCTAAAAGAATGTAAAAATGCCTAATGCAAACGCAATAATGACTCACAAATTCAACCTCTGAATCTCACCCTCTTAATAAGTGTCCACAGTAGAGTTTCCATTATAGTAGGCAACGCTCCCCCCTCCAAGGGAAAATCCAAAAGGCGGAGCGTGCCTCCCCACAAATGTCGATTTCATGCGAGGTGGGTCGCTTATTAAGTTGATTTTTAAGTTAGGTTTTTGAAATAGGTTTTAAAGAAGGAACTGATTAGTGGTTTTATTATTTTCAAATTTAATTTTAGAAATTTCAGGATATATATTTTTTAGGGAGAAACACCAAAAGATAGGAAAAATAATACTGTCGCAAAGCTACTTGGACTAGGTAGTAGGGACTGTCTGGGCTAGAAGTTAAGCCTGGGTAGTAGGCTGGGCAGCGCTAGCCCACCAAACTACTCGCTCGGTGTGGCAATCTTGAAGACTCGGACTTTGAAACTAGATCATTCTAAGTACTACCAAAAGACTCGGTACAAACCTCATCCCTCCTAAATTTTGATTACAAGTCATTCCGAGTGTTATAGAAACTACTAGATATATTTTCATTCGATTCCGATTGACTCGGAAAACACTTTCTTGTCTATCTTCTCACATTGATGTTTCGAGTCACTCGGACACCACTCAGATTTATCACATGTTCAAATATTCTCTCTAACACTTCTTATCCGAGTTCTAATCGCATATTCGAAGAAGAGTAAATTACTCGCGTTAATTCAACTTTCTAAGTCGAGCATATTTGTTTAAGAATTATTTGTCCATATCAAGTACGTATACTTTGATATTTTTCACTCTTATAACTTGATCTTTCCGAGGATCGACTCTAAAGGAATTTGAGTATAATGAATATTAGACTCGGAAAATTCCACTCTTCTAGGCCTAAGATAAGTATGAACTTAATTGTCTTAATTAAATTATTATCTGTTCCTAATCTTGGATCAAAGTATTTTATACTTGTGAGAACCAAAGTGGTTTACTTTCGTAGGTTATCCAAACGAGGTTATCTTATTTTTGAATTACAAAAGTAACCAGCTTCAAGTTGTCAATCACTAGCAGACAAGGCTTTTCTACTTCGAACAAGGCCCGGAAGGCTGTGTCGGGGTTGTCTGTTTCCAAAACCAGAAAACTTCAACGCTAAGCTCAACGTCGGTTTCCACCTTACTTTTCGGACACCACCAGCTGATTGGAGCACCTTTAGGAGTCAAGAGCCGTTGCACAACGTTCACATCTCAACAGATCTTTTCTAAGCGACTCGAAAAGACTTCGTTCGAAACTAGTCACAACGGCTAATCTGCTTGGTCATCTATAAATAGAAGCCAATTCTCAAGACTTGAAGATTGCTTGAATTATTTTTGATACACATTACTTAAGCAAAAGTCATTGTATTCATACTCAATCTTCTACTTACAACTCTCGACTTGTAATTCTTACTTTCGAGTTGTAAAGTCTTGTGATCAGTCACATCCTCTTTCTTACTTTCCGAATAAGGTCCCTTGATCGAGTCGGCTCACTTGTCCATAGCTGTAAAGGTTACCTCAATTAGGAAGTACTAGATCGAGATAAGGGAATTTCCGAGTCTCGGAAAACTTTGTAAGGAATTGTTTAAGGGAGCAATTTTGGTTGAGTTAGTCTGTTGTGTTTTGTGGATTCAAAATAGTGGATTTGACTTAGTGCTTGGACTAGCACTGTCCAGTGGTTTTCTGCCCGGGAGGGTTCCACGTATATCCGAGTTTACACTTTTCCGAGTCCAGTTTAGACTCAGATTGTCTAGTTCATTCTCTTCTAAGCTTAAATCTTCCAAGTTTGTTAAACTTTCCTCATCTCCCTATTCACCCCCTCTACGATGACTATGACTCTCCAAGAGCAAACCTTCAATTGGTATCGAGCCTAGCCTTTCAAAAAGGATCTAACAATCCAAAGGTCTAAAGTTCGGATGGCTCGGAACAATAGAGAGTTCGATGAAGGAAGATCTTCCAACAGACCACCTAAGTTCAAAGGATCAAATTTTGTGCACTTGGAAAAAGCTAATGGAATGCTTTCTGCTGGACCACGATGAAGATGTATGGAATATCATACAAGAAGGCAATTACATTTCAATGAAGATGGAAGATACAAGACTTGTGCCTAAAGCAAAGTTCGAGTACATCACTAAAGAGGCGTAAGAGTTCAAAAAGAACTTTAAAGTAATGAACATTATGATGTGGACCTTCGGTTCGGAAGAATACAACAGAGTGCCAGGCATGTGACATAGTTAAAGATGTGTGGGACACTCTTGTCAACATATATGAAGGAACAAGCCAAGTAAGACTAGCAAAGATAAGTCAATATGTTCACAAATATAAGTCTGTTCAAGATGGAGCTGAAGAAAACATCACTCGGATGTTTATATGCTTCACCGAGATTACAAACAATCTCAAATCTCTGGGTAGAAAGATTTCCCATGAAGAAATGTGCAGAAAAATTCTAAGAAGTCTACCCAAGAGAAGATGGGGTCCTAAGGTGACAGCCATCGAGGAAGCTCAAAACCTCTCTCAACTAAAGCCGGACGAACCGATTGGGAAGCTACTTACCCGTGAAATCCATCCGGAAGAAGAGGATGTCGAGGTCGGCACCAAAAAGAACATTGTCGTCGAAGGCCTCGGAAAGCGAGAGGAGAAAATTTGAGTTCCTCGGATTCAAAAGAAGATCCCATGGCACTCATTGCTCCAGGATTCAAAAGAATGATGAAGCACAAGAAATGGGAGAAAAGGCCAAGAGAAGAGTTCTACAAGAAAGATAAGAAGGATAGAAAAGGTAAACACTCATCCCCTTTAAAGTTATCTTTAACTAAGAACTTTGGCTATTTTGAATGTGGTAGCAAAGATCACATAATCAAAGACTGTCCAAGAAGAAAGAGGGACAGAAAGAAGAAGAAGGCTATGATGGCCACATGGAGTGATGAAGATTCATCTGAAGAAGATGAAGACTCGGACGATTCAAAATGTCCGATGGCACAAAATGTCCGATGGCACTATCCGACTTAGAAGCTGAATCCGAGTCGGACTCCGACAACTCATGCACCGAGGAGAGAAATCCTCGGGAGGTAATAGAATACTTTCTTAAGTTCTCCAAAGTTGATTTACACTTTAGAAGAAAAGTCCAATTCTGATTATTCTCAATACAAAGAACAACTTGAGTCTCTCACTTCGAGAGCATTGTTTTGAAAAATGAATTGGAAAAGCCGAGACTTACTCTAAGAGCACTCAAGACTAGTACTCAAGCTAATGAGACTGAGTCCGAGACACTTAGAAGAGAAAATGAGCATCTGAAACAAAAGCTCAACGAGTCTCAAGAGCTTGTTTTGAAATTTACTCAAGGTCAGGAAAACCTTGACATGCTTTTAGGCTCTCGGTGTGTCTCCTTCAGGAAAGAAGGACTTGGTTTTAACGAGGAAGAGGAATCTAACTCCTACTCAAACCTTTTCAAAATGGTTCTAGAACTGTGAAGTTCAGGAAGGCTAAGCATGGTCCTATCATAAAAATGAATGGAGGACTGAGCCTAGAACAGTTTATAAGAGAAAACCTTCTCCACTCGTTTATAAAAGAAAATATTTTTAAAAGAAAGAGACATAGACTTAGTTTTCTAAAAGGAAGGCTCATAATCGGACCAAACCCAAAGTAATTCAAATTTGGGTTCCTAAGAGTCTTCTTCCTTAGAAAAGGACCACGAGTAAAGGGAGTTATTGGGTTCGTTAGAGGAAGTGAGAAGGGTTAGTGTATTTCTAACTTGCAGGTAACTTAGAAAAAGACAAAGGTCATCTGGTACCTAGACAAGTGGATGTTCACGCCACATGTCGGGAGATTCAAGACTCTTTTCCGAGTTAGAAGATTATAAAGAAGGCAAAGTCATTTTTGGAGATGACGAGTAAGGGCAAAATAGTTGGAATAGGCAAGATTGGGAAAGGAGATGACCTGGTCAGCCCAGCCTATCTTGTCAAGGGATTAAAGTATAATCTACTCAACATCTCTCGGTTGTGTGACAAAGGTCAAGAGGTAACATTCACTCGACCAATTACTATATTTCGATGCAACTACCAAGGAGACTAAGCTCTCGGGTAAGAGATCGGGTAATACCTACACTATTCCGCTTTCGATCCAAGTCAGAATTTATCCTGTTTAAAAGCACCGAGTGCATGATGATTCTTGGACATGGCATCGTAGACTAGGTCATGTTAGCATGCATACTATCAAAAAGCTTGCATCTCATGGTTTAGTCGAGGTTTACCTAACTGTGCATTTAAGAAAGATAAAATTTATGAAGCATGCACAAAAGGGAAACAAGTCGGATCATCTTTCAAATCTCTCAAAACTGTTTCCACATCCAAAGTGCTTGAAATGTTGCATATGAATTTATGTAATGAAATCTCTGTAAAGAGTCTCGGAGGAAATCATATGTACTTGTAATTGTTGATGACTACTCACGATTTACCCGGGTGTGTTTTCTTAAGCACAAAAATGAAGCTTTCAAAGAGTTCAACAAGCTCTGCAGGAAAATTCAAGTAGAGTCTCGGACTCATATCGGAAGAATTCGAACCGACCATGGAAAGGAGTTCGATTACTCGGAATTTGCAAAGTTCGGGATAAGAATGGTATCTCCCACAACTTCTCAGCATCCAGAACTTCTCAACGGAATGGGGTTGTGGAGAGAAAGAACAGAACTCTTGAAGAAACAGGAAGGACAATGATGATTGAACACAATCTGTCTTACTATTTACGAGGCTGAGGCAATCAACACAAGCAAACTACACTCGAACAGATGCCTCATCGGACCCATCTTGAAGAAAACTCCATATCAGCTCTACAAGGGAAAGAAACCCAACACTTCATACTTCAAACCCTTCGGATGTAATTTCCATGTTCACAATAATGGTAAGGATCACTCGACCAAGTTTGATGCTCGGTCGAGATGAAGGTATCTTTCTTGGTTATTCATCTCATAGTAAAGCATAGCGCATTTTCAATAAAAGAACTAACAAGGTGGAAGAAAGCATCCATGTTGTTTTTTATGAGATTGATCGAGGAAAACCAAGTGAGTCAACGTTCTCATATCCGAAACTCAGTCAAGATAAAGATGATCTTGCTAGAGGTGAGCTCGAGACAAAATCAAGGAAAAGCAACCCAGAATGAGGTAGCTCGGATTATCATGACTTAGACTAAATCAGCTCAAGAGCCAGCTCGGAATGGTGAAAGTCAAATAGATGAGCAAGCTCAATCGGATCGGATCACTGAAGATCAACCAGTTCAACTCACTAATCGGGTGAACCAGAGAACAGGTAAAGCATTCAAATATGCTTCAAGCCACCCACCCGAAAACATCTTGTCCGACATCAATAGTGGGGTAAGAACTCGCTCTTCCTCGCAAAATCTATGTGCATTCACTGCATTCACATAATTAACCGAACCCATAAATGCACTAGAGGCCTTAAATGAACCTGAATGGGTAAAGGCCATGCAAGAGGAACTTAATCAATTTGAAAGAAACCAAGTTTGGACTTTGACCAAACGATCTTCCGACCACCCAGTCATAGGAACCAAATGGGTTTTCAAGAACAAACTAGATGAGGATGGTTAATAGTTAGAAATAAGGCTAGACTTGTGGCTCAAAGTTACAATCAAGAAGGAGGAATTGATTGTGGGGAAACCTTTGCACTGTTGCTAGGATTGAAGCAATTAGAATCCTATTGGCATTTGCATCAAGCATGAATATTAAATTATATCAAATGGATGTCAAATGTGCTTTTCCGAATAGTTTTATTCAAGAGGAAGTCTATGTTAAGCAACCCCTTGGATTTGAAACTCATAATTCCAAATCATGATTTCAAGTTGCAAAAAGCTCTTTATGGTCTTAAACAAGTTCCCGGAGCTTGGTATGAAAGACTCGAGCAATTTCTTGGTTGAAAATATTTTAAAAGAGTTCAGATTGACATAACTCTATTCATAAAAACCAAGGGGAAAGACTTTCTTATTGTTCGATTTATTTTGATGATATAATTTTTGGAGCTACTAATGAAAATCTCTGTCGAGATTTTTCTAAGTTAATGAGACAGGAATTTCAAATGAGCATGATGGGAAAGCTCAATTGCTTTACTAGTCTACAAATCAAACAAGAAAAAGATGGCATCTATGTCCATCAATCCAAGTATACCAAGGAGTTGCTTGAAGAAGTATAAGCTTCAAGATGCAAAACATACAAGCAACACCAATGAGTAACGACTGAAGCTGGACTCGGACGAAAAGGTAAAGCGAGTAGATCGAAACTCTATCGAGGTATGATTAGATCACTACTATGTCTCACATCCAGTAGGCCGGACATTATGTTTAGTGTTTGTTTGTGTGCAAGATTCCAAGCTAATCTAAAAGAATCACATCTCATCTGCGGTGAAGAGAATTTTTAGATATCTTGTAGGAGCTCGAGAATCTAGGTCTATGGTTCTCAAGAGACTCGAACCGACCCTCACTTGGATATTCGAGATGCTGATTATGCTGGATACAAGGTTGATAGAAAGAGCACCTCAGGAGCATGCCGGTTTCTAGGTCAATCCCTTATATCTTGGCACTCAAAGAAGCGGAACTCGGTTGCTCTATCAACTATTGAAGCTAAGTACATTGCGGTTGGAGCATGATGTGCTCGGATTCTATGGATCAAGCAACACTTGAAAGACCTTGGACTTTCATTCAAATCAATTCCAATCAAGTGTGATAATCGAGTGCAATCAGCATCACTAAGAATCCAATTCAGCACTCAAAGACAAAGCATATTGAGGTCGGGTATCATTTTCTAAGAGACCATTCTGAGAAAGGCGAGTGGCGGAACCACCGGGGTCGAGTGGGGTCAATCGACCCCTCTTCCAAAAAATAAAATTTTTATGTAGAGGAAAACATCAGCAAAAGCAACTTGCTTAGTTGGTAAGGCTTGTGTATTTTGAATGAGAGGTCCCGTGTTCGACTCCTGCTATTGGCAACTTTTTTTCCAAAATTCAATCCCTTATTTTTAATTTTATTTCCCTTCGTTACTTTGTCTTCCACGCATAGCTGCATAAACCCACCCTCTGCTCTCGCTGCTCGGCCAACCCCGAGCCCGACCGCTCTGCTCCCTCCCCCACCACCACGGCCGGTCGCCGCCGGCGCAGCCCACGCCTCGGCTCGACTTCGGCGACTTGCCCCAGCCCCCTCCTCCCCTCTACGCAGCCCTCTCCCGCAGTCGCACTCTCTCTCCCAGCCCAGTGCCCACTACACCACGCACACGGCGGCACGGCTGTTCGTCGCCGGCGCCGGCCCCAAACAAGTCGCCACGGCACTTCCCGGTCCGATCCCTATCTCTCCTCTCCCTCACTAAACTCTCTCGCTCTCTCCGGATCTATAAGTTGTAACTACTACAATTTTTCATTCTATATCAATTTAAGATTTAATTTGTGTAATATTAGGTTTAATTTCTTTGATTCTATTCTTAATTTATGTGATTTCATTGATTTTTCAATTTCAGTTCATTCGTTGTTTAGACAAATTTTACGATATAGGTTTAATTTTTGTTGATAAATTCGTATTGTAGGTAAAAATGTTTAGATATTTCAAAAAGATAGCAACAGAACCTTCCATTCCTTCAAGTTCTCTTGGAGTCGAAGAGCTCCATTGAGCATATTTTTAGATATTTCTATTTATTTCAAAAATGTTTAGATATTTCTATTATATACACTATTATTTCATTTATTTCGACCCCCTTCCTTAAATTCCTGGATCCGCCACTCGGAGTAAGGTGATATTGAACTTGAATTCATTCCTACAAAATTTCGGTTAGCTGATATCTTTACTAAGCCAATCGGTGAAGATCAATTTTGTTTTATTAGGAATGAACTTGGTGTGATAAATGCATGATTATGTGTCTTTCTAAGTGAAATTATTTTACATGATTATGTGTTACATGTTCCTTTCCTTTGTCTTAATGACAATTAGTTCGATTGACCCAGTGATACTAAACTAGGAGTTATTATCTGTTTGCACTTTCCGAGTCACTCGAAACTTTACTCGAGTCGGACTCGGTGTTTTGAGAAAATTGGACTTCAAACTACCGAAATCATCTCGAGATTAGTGGAGAATTTCAGAAAATTCTCTTAAAATATCTATTTTTCTCTCTCTCTACCGCACGCTTCGATCGGTGAACTAGCCGTTGGGAGACAAACACTGGAATTCTAACTGTTGAAGAGCAGAATAGTCACACCGGTCCGAGGCGACCGTTGGAGGTTTGGGTCAAAACGGATATTGAAGGAAATTCTTTTGCTATAAATAGCATCCCTTTTCCTTCATTCCACTGTTTTACTCTCTACTAACCTAAACTCTCACATACTCACTCTTACAATCTAAGCTCTCAAGCACTCTCAGTACTCTCTCTCCCTCTCTCTCTCTCGTTTCTTCGAGTTAACTTCCTTTCATCTCAAACATCTCAACCATGCTTAAAAGAGGTTCCACTCCGGACTTTCTAGGGTCCGCAACTAAAAATCCTAGAACCAAGCACTAAGAGGGTCCTTCTAACCCCTCCAAAATCCTCGTCACCCAACATCTTACGTTAGATGACAAATTCTTTCCAACCACAACCTTTTCGTGGTTGAAACACATCAAAACCATAGGTGTATACAACTTTCTTTGTTTCAGCGAATCCATATACCTGAACTCGTTGCTTGAGTTCTATTCGAACCTTTCTTGCTCCGAGGGCATCATTACCTCAAGAGTTCACAACATTGTGGTTCGTATAAATCTCTCTCCTCTATCATATTTTTAGAGTCTCTTCTATCTTTCTCAACAGACAACCCCATCCCTTTCAACGAAGTTGCTTGATGAGTTTTTGAAAAGTATGCTAAGGAAGTCCCCGAGTCACGTAAGAATTTTTCGTGACTCGGATGAAAACTGAGGTTAGACTTTTGTGGCCCTTGCTGATGAGAACATTCTTTTCTCATCATTCTAGCAAAGAGAATCCAAACTCAAAGATTCTCAAAGCTTTGTTCGACATTCTCGAGGGCTATGACGTAGACCTCTTTCCCGCTATAATCGAGCGGATGACCACCGTGCTAGCTCAAACAAAGAAATCCACCCCTCTTCCTTTCGGAGCCCTTCTTACTCTTAGCTTTAAACAATTCAAGGTTTCACTCCCTTCGGACCCAAACGAAGTGTCTAAGGCTGCCATAGTTGTTGGCGTAAAAGAGCTTCTTGGATACGGGTACTAGGAAACCCAACCCGGTGTCCGGGTCCATAGCTTAGAACCGAGGCAACCTTCTCCTCTACCTCGGACTCGAGACTCCTCTCTCACTCCCTCCTCCACCTGGCGGTGCTTCCACCTCGAGTCCTCCTCGCGAAGCCACTGCTGCTTTGTCTACCGCACTGATAGACAAGCTTACTTCGTGTCCATGGAAATCCGGGACACTCTTCGCTCCTTCGAGTCCATCCTTCAGTCCATGACCATTAACCAAAAGACGGCACAATCTCGGATTCGAGAGCAACAAGATGTGCTCCTCGAAAATGAAGTCTCTGGTTAAGGAGCAACAGGAGATGCTTGAGCTTCTCGAGAAAGGCGCACCAAAGCTACTCAAGACTCGGACAACTCGGACACGTCCGAAGAGTCCTCGAGCCCTGCCAAGTCTCCTTCCGAGAGGCAGCTGAAGAAGAAGAGGAGGCTGCAGCTAAAGCAGCTCCTTCGAGGAGAAGGAAGAAGAGAAAGAGGAAGAAGAAGAAGAGAAGGAAGAAGCCGAGGGACAAGGTGCTCCTGTTCCTCAACCAGAACTTATAAGCTCGGACGGTAGTTTGAGTGAGTCGAAGACCCTACGGATGTTGGACGATCAGTAGAAGTCAAGCCGGAGGAAGCACCCCCTCCGTAGCATTTTAAGAGGATGAGCCTCCGGACGACCTCGTTGTGGGTCGGCCACTCGGAGCTGAGCCACTCCCGGAATACTAGTGTTGTCGCCACCCGGATCTTCCACATCTTCACAAGCATACCAACGCAGCGCATTACACGCTCATCCGCCGCAACTTAAACCGCCCGAATCCACCATCTTAATTTCTTTTTCTCTTTTTTTTATGTTTTTCTTTGTCCGGACATCAAATTGTATCAGCTTGATACATTCTTCCCTATTTTTTGTTTTTGCTGAAAGGCAAGGGCAGAATACTAGAAAATTTGTTGTCTTGTTAGGGAGTTTTCTCACCCTCTTTTATGTACTTCTGTGTTTTATTTTTCGTATATATATATATATATATATATATATATATATATATATATATATACGAAAAATAAAACACGAAAGTACATAAAAGAGGGTGAGAAAACTCCCCTAAACAACAAATTATATATATATATATATATATATATATATATATATATATATATATGAATGAAGTTCTTAGTTTCGAGCATACTGATTTCGAGTTTGAATTTCTTATTTAAGTTTTGCTCCGGCATGTCAGCTCGCATTTTTTCCTATATTTTGCTCCGATATCTACATAAATATTCTAAGTCCAAATCACTTCACTCATTACTCTCTACTCTGAGATATTCTACTAAGTGAGAATGAAAACTCATGATTATTTCACTAACAAAGTTTCTATCTAAGCATGGAATGCCTTTCATCAAAAAGGGGAGATTGAAGACTCAAGACTCGAAACTAGATCATTCTTATTACTACCAAAGACTCAGGTACAAACCTCATCCCTCCGAAATTTTGATTATAAGTCATTCTGAGTGGTATAGAAACTAATGCATATATTTTCATTCGATTTTGATTGACTAAGAAAACACTTTCTTGTCTATCTTCTCACATTGATGTTTCCGAGTCACTCGGACATCACTCAAATTTATCGCATGTTCAAATATTCTCTTTAACACTTCTTATCCGAGTTCTAACTGCATATTCGAAGAAGAGTAAATTACTGCATTAATTCAACTTTCTAAGTCAGCATATTTGTTTAAGCATTATTTGTCCATATCAAGTACGTATACTCGATATTTTTCACTCTTATAACTTGATCATTCCGAGGACTGACTCTAAAGAAATTTGAGTATAATGAATATTAGACTTAGAAAATTCCACTCTTCTAGGCCTAAGATAAGTCCGAACTTAATTGTCTTAATTAAATTATTATTTGTTCCTAATCTTGAACCAAAGTATTTTATACTTGTGAGAACCAAAGTGGTTTACTTTTGTAGGTTATCCAAACGAGGTTATCTTATTTTTGAATTACAAAATTAACCGGCTTCAAGTTGTCAATCACCAGCAGATAAGGCTTTTCTACTTTTGAACAAGGCCCGGACGCTGTGTCGGGGTTGTCTGTTTCCAAAACTAGAAAACTTCAATGCTAAGCTCAATGGCGGTATCCACCTTACTAATCGGACACCACCAGCTGATTGGAGCACCTTTAGGAGTCAAGAGTCTGTTGCACAACGTTCACATCTCACGGATCTTTTCTAAGCGATCGGAAAAACCATTACAACTATCACAAAGGACTTCGTTCGGACACTAGTCACAACGGATAATCTGCTTGGTCATGTATAAATAGAAGCAAACTCTCAAGACTTGAAGATTGCTTGAATTATTTTCGGTAAACATTACTTAAGCAAAAGTCATTGTATTCATACTCAATCTTCTACTTACAACTCTCAGCTTGTAATTGTTACTTTCGAGTTGTAAAGTCTTGTAATCAGTCACATCCTCTTTCTTACTTTCCGAATAAGGTCCCTTGACTGAGCTGTAAGGGTTAACATAGCTCGGTTGTCCCTATCTATAAAGGTTACCTCAATTAGGAAGTACTAGATCGGATAAGGGAATTTCGAGTCTAGGAAAACTCTGTAAGGAATTGTTTAAGGGAGCAATTCTAGTTGAGTCGATCTGCTATATTTTGTGGATTAAAAATAGTGGATTTGACTTGGTGCTTGGACTAGTACTTGTCCGTGGCTTTCTGCCACAAGAGGGTTTCCACGTATATCCGAGTTTACACTTTTTGAGTCCAATCTAGACTCAGATTGTCCGGTTCATTCTCTTCTAAGCTTAAATCTTCCAAATTTGTTAAAATTTCCTCATCACCCTATTCACCCCCTCTAGGGTGACTATGACTCTCTAAGAGCAAACCTTCAAATCCGGCTCAAACTATCGCAACAATCTCGGCCGATGGCTTTTGGTCTGTCAATCCATTTTCCTTAATCTTAACTAAATGTGTGAAAAAAAACCAAGATATAATTCTAGATAAAAAAGATTAAAAGGAGTCGCTAGTCGGTTTTAGAAAACTAAGCTGTAACACCCCAAAACACCCCTTAGGAGTATTACGTCGCGGAGTTCCTTACGGGAACCGCCAAGGCTCTGTCAAGTGTCGGTTTGGCTCTCTAATCCCAACTTAGAGGTAATGAAGGTGGTTTCCCAAGTGAATTTGAGATTTCCTAAAAATTTCGCCGGAGTTATGTTTGTAATGCGGACTATCCCTTAGGCTTAAAGCCCTAAAACCCTGCATAAAAGCATAATATAACTCAACGAGCCACACGCTTGGAGTATACAACTCAACGGCCACACGCCGAGTTTAACCAATCATGCGACAAAACTTTAAAAAATCTAAATGGTTTACTATACATCCGGTACAACTATATGCACTAAATTACAAGTACAACATTTAGAAACATAACAATGCATGTCAGCCACTTGAGTCACTTCAACGATCAACAATCGGCAATCAGCAAGAGCCCGGAGTATGCTAAGTGTCGATCATGCTTCTGAAAGTGTACCTGCAACATTGGGGAGGGAAAAGGGGAATTTGTGGGGTGAGCAATAAACCACGAGCTCATTGGAGTCTTACACCCTTAAAATGGAAATTCTTTACACATATTACTCATAATAATGAAATCAATGAAAATGTAATAACATAATACAAATCTATATACTTTCAATGAAATCTCTTGCAACTTAAAGATCGGAATTCTTTTAATCATTTAAAAGCACGATTTCACATTCATCACAATTCTCTTTTTCCAACTGAATCAACTTTCCAGGCCTTCGAGGACTCGAAGTAGCACTTCTTTAATCTCGGGGCACAACCCCGAACAAAAGGCTCCTGGGACCTATCTTCGGAAGTCTCGGAGCGGGCATCCCGCCTCTGCAGGACCCCTATTAGAACCCTTCCCTCGAAGTTTCTAGCTGGGAGTCCCCATTTCGAACCCTTCGGTATGCTAAACGATCCGTAGCGAGTCGATTCAAAACAATTTGCACATATTCATTCATCACATTCACTTCACGGCTTTCTCAAATCGATTTTACATCAAGGAAGGCGTGACACCACGTGTCACCCTTATAAATTCACTTTTTCAAATCTGATTTACTTTCTCAAATAAGTTTTTCTTCTTTAAAACACAATCACGTTTGAAAGGCAATTCACAAGAAGTTTCATTCAAGTATCATCTCACGTAAAATACAAAACGCCTTTCAAAACTACTTTTAAGCATCACGTAAAGAAATCACTTAACACGAATAGTCACCATTCAATGCAAGCGAGTCATTATCAATCTGTTTTCCAACTATGCCTTTTTCAATCCATCAATTTAGTACGATTTATTCCATTTTCCGAGCCACAATAACCACAAGCGGATATCACGTAAGTTAACATTTCAAGTCCTTCACAATTCATTGTCTTTACCTCGATTCCTCAATTTATGTCTCTACTTTGTGAATCCACTTCGTTTGCTCACGTCTCAACTTTTCCCAACTCCCTGTATTTACTCCAATTCTTCACCCTAGGTCTACACTTTATAAATTAACTTCCTTTGCTCATACTCAGCCGTATAACCCTAATTCGCACTTTATCACTTAAGTTCCTCTTGCTAGACTCATCTTCCAACTTAATTTCATCTCAAGGGCCTAGATACATTCTAAACTCAACTTAACCTTACAATTCACAGCTCGTCATTTCCCTGCCTTAACTCCCATTGTATGTTTCTTTCTTATTAATCTCCTCTTGTTCATCCATCCTTAGTTATATCACTCTTAATCGCTTTTCATTATTGATCATCCGTTAGCTTCGCTTACCTTCACGTTCGGTTCCACCTCGAGGATTTAAATATAATTCGAACGTAATTAATCTCACAATCACCCATTTCTCACTTACATATTCCAATTGTGCATCACTCAATACGAATTTATACTCCTCTTTATACTTCGACCTATCATTCCCCAATGTTCGTAATTAGCTCTTAATACCACAGGTTCAAGAAATCTCTAAGGCTTAATTAACTCGTAATTCGTATCCATGTCCAACCTCCTTCATCCTTAATAGCTAACCGAAACTTCAATACTACTCATTTGACCTATGCAATCTAAGCTCTTCAGAATCGCTCGGTTCCCAATTCAACCTTAGGTAACTACTAAATCTCTTTAAAGTTCTCGATTTAATTCTACTATTTAACCCAAGTAACTCCTTTCATGTCCCGATTCAGCCCTATCAATTCTCTAAACCATTCTAAGCTCTTATTTCAATCTTAACAACGACTAGGTCCGTTCCGCAATACGGATGCTCGAAATTCACCACAAATTCAATATTCACAGACAAACATTCAACATTTACAATAAATGCATTTGGGTTTCGAAATTACTAATAGTTAGAGTATAGGACTACCCACCTTGAATTCTAGGATTTGGAATTGATTGAATTGCTTGCTCGTCTACGTTCGCGTTCGGTTGCGTTCGGTTTCGGGGACTCTCGCTTCTTCTTGCTTCGGTTCGGCGTTTCGGTTTCCTGCCACCCCTCGGTCCGGCCCTCGCGCGTTCGCCGCGGTTCTTCCCCCTTGCCACCGTTGCTTTTCCCGGTCCCCGACCCCTCGGACTCTCTCTCGTGTCTATCTCTGTTTCGAGTTCTTCTTCCGCCCTCGCTCCATTCTAGTCTCTCGCTCTCTTCCCTTCGCTTGTCGCCTACTCGCGTCACTGGCTGCCGCGTTTGGTTCGTGGTGGTCGCTGGCCCCTCGATCCTCCCGGCCCTTGCACGCTCGCCTCCTCCTCTCTCGCCTTCTTATGGTGGTGGCCCTCTCCTTCTCTGCTCCTGCGTTTCTCTTGCGTGCGCCGGCCGCCTTCCCTCCGTTTGCCGCTCGGTGCGCCAGCCTCGGCTTCGGTTCCCGCGCACCTCTCTCTCTTTCTCGGTCCTCCCTCTCGCATTTCCCTTTCCTTTTTCCTCTACTTGGGCCTCCAAGGCCCCCTTCTTTACCTGGCTCTCTCTCCACCACTTAATTGGCGCTTAAAGATCCTTATTGGACCCCAACTTATCTTTCTCATCTCTTCATAATTCAGCTAAAGTAATCACCGGCCCATATACGACAAGTCCATATCTCCTCCCTTCCGTCATCTTACCTCGCTGCATCCTAACTTATTTTAATACGCCGACCACGACAATTCCTAATCACCCAATAGTTTAGCTCGGATGGAAAAAGGGAGGCAATTTCCTTGATTTAGTTTATTCGACGGTAGCTTCCGAAGGAATACTGAAGCAATACATCCGGTCGTAAATAAAATTAGTCACTCAAACCCTAGATGCGTGGAATATTACTCAATAATTGTATGCTTTACAGTTGCTTTTCGTTAAAATTACGGGTATTACACTAACAAAAATAAAATAGCACATTTTCTAATTCCTAATTTACCGAAGGGACAAAAATTCATAATTTCAAAAAGGTTTTCAAAGGGACTCCATTGGTAAAAAACCAATGATCAAGTGTTCAGGGCGATGGTACCAAATGAGGAGGGAAACTCCTCATTCCGCCCAAGACCTCTACTAATTGAAAATGTGAGTCTAAATTATGTTTTAAAACAGTCAACCAACATGTGAACTGCGGAAATTAAAGCAATCAAGGCATGCTTAAAAACGATAAATAAAAGCAATAAAAGAAAGTTATAAAGAAAGCAATAAAAGAAAGCGATAAAAGAAATTACATCGGGCGGGGTGGAAAATAAAGTGATCACAACTTTTAAACCATAATACGTAAGGCGATAAATAACGGAAATCAAATGAAACTTTAAACAACAAGCTCCAAAATGGCTAAAGCGCACCCTCGGGTTGACCTACCTTCCAAACTTGAATCACGGTCACATTTCATAGAGTAACACCAAGACGAAGAGGAAAAAAGAGGCAAAAAGAGGGCTTTTTGTGTAGGTTTAGAAAATGAATTTTGAGAGAGAATGAGGGAGAGTAAAGATAATAGAGAGAGAGAGAGAGAGAGATAACTTTAGCATGAATGAGGTAAGTTTTTAGCTAAAATTGATGTGTAAGGGGAGGGAGTGGAAGCCCTCTATTAATAGGAAATTTTATTGTTTAGGTAACTCTAAAATCCGCACCTAGCCATTGGCTAAGCGATGAACTCGGGCCTAGAAATACCGGAAATGGATAAAGGACAAACCAGGACGCTAAAAAGTCAAACGACACTCGTTCGGAGACTTCCGGAGGTCGGCACTAAGCCCAAGTGACACGTTTTGTCATCTAAGAAAGCATGTTAGGCACGATCGCTGAAAGAAGGCAAAATGTTGCGCTTTGGCAAGTTTGCGGTCCGACGCCCATTCGGGTTTTGGCTTGGGAGCCCGAACCTGGATAGATCGTCCAAAAATAGAATAAAATATATTGAATTTGGCACAAAAAAGCAAACTGGACTATTATGTGCTTGTTGTTTCACTTTTTGTGGGCTAACTAGCTTTCGCCACTTTGCTTAGGTTGATCTCAAACAGAGCTTGCAAACGAGGTTGAGTTTTCATCACTAGGTTAACAACAACAAATCAAATAATTAAATAAATAAGAATAACACTTTTTAGATGTCTACGAGTGAGTAATATCAGTCGGCTATCTTATTACCTTGTCTTTATAAAAGACCAAGAAAGAAAATTAAAATTTTCAACAAAAGATCGAATAGAATTATTGTGGATCGAGCTAGTGGTACTCAAGTACATCGCTTAAAGCTTAAAGATTGTATATTTCTTCTAAGAAAAGTAAGACTTATTTCCTAACCAAAAGTTATGATTTGTTGTCAAATGTTCTCTCTCCTCGATAATTCATTTGCCCTCGTCCTCTCGGTCTCAACTTTCCTTTTTCTTCTAAGTTCGTAACAAATTTGTAATCTCATTTTTGGTTGAACAATATCATATGAATGATTAGGACGTAAAACGAAAGAGTTATCAACTATGAAAGATAACTCATTCAAAGATGTAGTAATCTCCCGAAGTTTTTCCCTATCTCCTTTCCCCTAGTAGTTACGAACATCACTTAATTTATTTACTCTCGGTATTTTTAGAAAAAAACAATTTAACTTCCTGAAATATTGTTTGATCTTTTATATTATTTTCTTTGTATTTTAAATTAAAGATGTGGAGTTGGGGAGTAGTGATATTGATTGACGGATAAGTTAACTATTGCTTGGTTTGACCAACATTAACTGTTGGTATATAAGAGTATACCTCAAAATTACGAAGCGTTTGATTTCCCGATTAGAGTTCCACTATCTTGCAAGTCCACCAAAATTAAGATTCCACTTGTGTCCCTTCTTCTCGGTAGAACACAGTCAGTAGAACGCCAGGTGCCTACCGAGTCACCGGTGGAATGTCACGCCTTCAAACCTCGTAAACCTAGGAAGGTAGTTTCTATGATGGAGTAATTTAGGAATCCGAGAGAAAACGGGGAGAAGAGCAAGCGATACTCTCTCTGTTTGATCTCACGTGTGTACATCTATATTTCTTCAAAATACCTATTTCATAGGAGACCTAAACTCCTATCATCCAAAGTTGAAGAGTTGAGTCCAACTCAACTTAGTTCAACTATCCCACTTATCCAGGAACCTTTCCTGGATAAGCGGGAGTCTGGATAAGTTGGGAATAATGGGCCTAAGTGGCCGTATATTGACTTCAGCCAACGGTTCCCACTAGGTCACGTAGCCTTTATACACATCTCCTCACGTTTCATACCGTGAATGAAGCGTGCGACCAAAAATTAACCGGTAGTGTTATATTAAGTCACCATCTAACTAACATAACACTTTCAAAAAGGACAATACCCTAAACCATCCAAACATCACTGTGGTATATTATATCCCTTTATGCCTACTGATATATCATATGATTTTATTCTAAATATGTAACGTCTCAATATAATCACTATCTAAAACGCACTCATTGAATAAATATAATATAAGAAAGCAGCGGAAAACAACATCATATCGGGCGTTACTGCCGTCCCTCCTTGAGAGATTAGGCTAAAAATTACAATAGGATAACACGATTATCTTTTAATTTACACCAACACTTAAAATCCCATAACACCATACCCGATATTTACATAACTTAAACCACCAACATGAATTCATTCTCATAAAAAATACAGTTTATCATAACCATCAACGGAAATTAACTTCTAGAAGCGAATGAAATCCGCAGGAGCTTTTTAACCAAGAAACAAACCATAAAAGCTAATTATAATACACCCAAGAGTAAGGTCAACGTACGATCACTATTCCGAGTCCAATTTTCGGATTCCTTTGTTCTTGTCACTTCTTGTCCAACATTAATATGTTTTTCTTCCCTAAAAACATTTAAGAAAACATTAAAACAAAAATGAGCCATACCCCAAGCACGTTACCCTTGTACAAGTAAAATATATTATAAGAGTCGGTGAGTGTGCACGGATATTTGAAATCGGTTTTAAAAGCTATTTATTTGTAAAACTATAGTAAATTCGCTATACACTAATAATTGGAATAGTTTAGGACCCATTTTTGTACATGTGGATGCCATGGCAATTTCGTGAGATCATCATATATGTAATCGTGACTCTATAAACAATTTATTTATCTCGATCGATCGTGGAGGGCCCTCATGAATCGTGACTATGAATGTACATTGTGATCTGTGAACTATGATCTGTGATTGTGAATCGTAATCGTAAATCGTAACTATATCTCATAACTCGTTAGCTATGAAGTGGGTCCAAATTATCTCTATAATCAAAACTGTAATCTCATTAATAAAGATGAACATTTTGGAAAAGGTACAAGCAATGACGTACCTTAGATATTATTTATTCTCCTTTTACACTCCCACGTGCTACCTATTCTTCTTGTATTATTTCAGTTTGGTATACTGTGCTCACATGAATCCAACTTGTGAATTTCTAACAATGTACGTTAATTAATTAATTGATTTAACTTGTAATTATCTTGAATCTTTAATAACTTATTATTATTTATTTAGTTATTAATAAGCTCCTTTAATTTAAATTACTTCCATCATTTAAAACTTGAAATCACATCTTAACCCTGGATTTAACCATTCCATATCCATTCAACTTGCAAACTTAAACCCATAGAGTCCCTAATTTGCATATTTCAACTTGTGAATAATCTTCTAGTAGACATCCGTACAGTAGATTCAATTCAAGACGCTGTTCTTCACTTAATAACTAACCCAGGTCACCCTACTCTTTAAATAATTCTTTTGACATCCCACACTATCCATTTATGATTGAATCGAATGAAACACTTTTATTTATTATATCTATACAATCAAATTAAGTGTATATATATATATATATATATATATATATATATATATATATATATATCTATACAATCAAATTAAGTGTATATATATATATATATATACTCACATATGAGCTCCTTGTCGTCTTAATTGACTCAAAAATTAAACACTTTTAGAAATATATAATTTAGACAAATATTAGCGCTATTAAAATCAAGACTCTTCCCTTAGTAAAATAACCTAAAATATGTCTTTTATGTTAATTAACTAGCATAATTTGTGATTCAATATCAAGGACCTCTTCCTCTCAATTTCAAGAATACTTACTCTGCTATATCAATGTCTCCATGACAATACACAATCACAATAATCATTTCACACTCATATAGAAGTTACACAAGCCTCTTCACAATTACAAGTAAATCCAATTTAATTTCCAACACCATATGAACATATACTCAACCCTAAATTCACACACAACCATATTTCAATTACTCCCCAAAATTCCTCCACTTCCACTACAACCAATTCAAAACTCAATTACAACATAAATTACAACATCTATTTGTCTAATTATTCAATTATAACATGAATTTGTAATAGAATTTACTTAAAAATTGAGGATTAGAGATATACCTCAAAAGAGGTTAGAGATGAAAATGGATGATGGAGGTTCGGTGATGGAGCTTGGGTTGTCGAGGTGACGTTGGACGGTGGCCGGGGGCGACGAGACGGCATCCGGGGCGGTAGACGGCAGCCGGGGTAGCTCCCGTCCTAATAGTGCAGTAGCAACTACATGGGGTAGAATAGCCCCTGCCGGCGTGAGACAGGGGGAGGAGGAGAGAGAAAAAGGTGTTGACGGCGGCAGGGGTGGCGTTTGGCTGGCGGGTGGCGGTGGGTACCAGCGAGGGTCAGCCGGCGGTGGCAGCAAGCTGCAGGTGAAGGGCGAGAGGGAGATTGACAAGGGAGAGGAGAGAGAGTGAGATTTTTGATGAGTTGGTTTTTTATTTTTGAAGGCAATACACACCCCCTTTTTTTTGTTAGTTGCTTTGCACGCTCTGCTTCCGATAGTTTCTTCCTTTTTCCTTTTTTTTTTGTTTCAACTAATGCTTATCTTATATTAGCATTAATCTCATGGTTATATTTTTAGCCATACAAATGGCTTATTCTAAACCACATAATTTTATTTTATTATTATTATTTTTATTTGTTAAGCAAATCGATTAACTTTTCGATTAAAATTGTGTTGTTCCAAAATATGTACATATCTATGAATTTATAAAATATTTAAATAACTATTTGTGTTTAGAGGTATTTATTAATTCGTAACAAAATAAATTATATAATTGTATACATCAATCATGTTTACAATTTCATGCAGCTCACTTGCTCTTAGACAATATTAAGAGGATAAACTACAAATTTAGAGTAATTAAATATGATTAAAATTTGGGGTGTTACAGAATATAATCGCTCGGGTTGATATGGTGAATATGGAATAATTTTCCTTAGCCACTCATGATGTTACATTTCAGTAAGATCGCTTTCCTAATGTAATCCACTGAGTTGTATATATCTATAATCTTGGAGTGTACATTAAAGTAACAACATCTAACTTAGATTTCACACCATAGTCTTAAGTCAAAGGGAATTGTATCGCATATACACAAAGCCCATAGAGATCACACGAGTAACAAAGAAGGGATTCATTTGTCACTCCTCTAAAGGTCGACAAAAACACACAATATGAAATGTGTGTCATGGCATAGCTCCCACTAAGTTGAGCATGTCATTCTTTTATGTATTGCAAATCATAAGTCTAGTTTAACGAAAAACTAACTTGAGCCACTAGATTAACATACCTAATGTTAATCTTGACACTCAAGATTTGGTTTTAAGGCTTTAATATGAAATCATGGCATTTTATATTTCAACTTTATAGAGTCTCATCTTAGACTTATTAAGACGACTATAAGAAACAATAACTTATCATTCATACAACACAAGTATGAAATATGACAACGTTACATACATCTAGTGTTAACATTGTTAAGTCTCTTCCTATCTCGCTACTCAAGCGTTAGGGTGATTACTGTGTGATAGGGTCAATCATAAGCATGATGATATTTTAACATGCCTAATCAAGAAGTCATTCATGTATAACTATATGAAAAGGAACACGATTTTTTCATATAAGTTTTTATACAAGACTAACATGTCCATCATAAAAATAAGATTTATCCATAAGATAAAAACTTGTTTCTTGAATTTCAAAAACAATAAGTAACAAATTTTGTTCACGCGAGTCATGCTTACGATCGCATCTCGACATAGCTCATCCACTAAGGATGAAAAAAATATTTTTGAGTTTGACCACCTAGACTTGTATAGGTTGCACCTACGATCAACAATCGAGTATCATCTTATTGTTAACTTTAAACAATTTGATTTCGTACCGCGAAGGTATTGTCATAAATTCTCTCAACTAGTTGCTAACGAGCCGAAAAATATTATTATTGTAATGTCTTACAAAAAAACATAAAATAATAACAATGAAAATGTTAAGCGACGTACACAACATGCTAAACATTTAAGTTTTCTACGCACTATCGTAGACAATCTGCTCCCTTTTCTAAGGCATTTGATCGAGACTCTCGAGGTTAAACTTTTATCAACCAGAGTGAATGAATTTGGAGTAACGTACTAGATGATGTTCTAAGATTTTCCGAATATCTACAAAGTTAGCAGTATCCCAAGAACTTCTTAGGATGATTTCTTATAGTCCTCATGAGTAGGACAAATCAAGTTTTGATTTGTGTCTTCCATCTCACAAATAAAAGAATTTTCACCAACATGATTCCCCTCTTATAAGAATGCACCACCTAAGTCACCCAATTCATCAACATAATTTTTAGATTCTCTGTATAGCGCTTCAACATCAACCTAACAAATCTTCAAGGTGAAGGGAATTTTGGTTTAATCCGACAACTAAATTTGGAGATAGAAGAGTTCTTAGGTTTGGAAAGGATTAGGATGATATCAATGTGTGCCTCGCCGAAGTTTTTCCTTCACCCAAAGTGAAATCATTTTCCTCTTCAACTAAAGGTATATTGTCACTACCCCTATCAACACTCTCCATAGTAAGTTTAATTTTGGAAACCTTTTAAGATCAACCATATAAAAGGAAACACAATGATTATCCATTCCTTTCCAATAACTAGTTAACTTACGCCAATCATCATCACAATCTAAACACCATCTTTGGTTCTCTCTCCGAGGTGGGTGCCATTGAATCCATCAAATTTTGGAAACAAACCCTTGCTTTAGCAGCCAACCCTCTCACATCCCTATATAAGTAAATCGGTTGATATTTATCCAGATCAACATCGAGAATACGTGTCATATTCCTTTTATAATGAACAACTATCGTTTTCATACCTCGTTTTCCAATCACAAAACACATAGCATATTAGATTACCTTTTATGAATGTATGTACTAAAAGTTATATTTTTTTGTTATCAAAGAAGAGAGGTTATTATATTACTCAACCGAAGAAGAAATACAGTAGTCTTTCGAGTGCCAAATCCATAATAAGATATGGGGTATCTTCATGCCAAACTCTAACGAGTACAGTCATAAGGTTGAAGATGAGCTAACGCATGAGCTACTTTGTTTTCCTCCCTTCTAGCGAAAAAAAGGCACAAAAATCAAAAGACAAACTAAGGTTGATAATATCAGCAAGAAATTCAACACTAAACAAAATTTACATCTCCAAACCTAACAAATTTAAATAAATCTCCCCTTAATTTGTTGAACTAGTTGATTTTACTGTCAATTCTCTCAATATATCTCATTGTGAGAAGAAATTCCTTTAGCTAACCTTTTCATCTTGGTTTCGTATCACTTATTGAATGAACAAAATTCATTTGAACTAATTGAATATGACATTACCGAATCTCATATGATAGCCAAAATTAACAAAACCAATAAAATTTATGCACAAAATCTTTAATAGACACGAGCTAATCAAATAAGATAACAATCCATTATAATTTATACATATGTACAAACTCGAGACAATCACGGATCAAGGTTAGAGTATATTATTTATGTACATACATACCCTTTGATCACTTTACCGAGCATCGAGATAAATTTTTATAGCATAGCAAAAATTTCAACGGAAAATCCATTTTGGCAAGAATAGAACATCTTGTTAATAAGCAAAGGACCGAAAGAAGTGAGAGAAGAAGATAGCAATAATGAGAGACAACCATGCACGACTAGTAATTGTTACGATGCGTGCAAGTCAAACATCATCATTAAAAAACAGAAACATATCAATCATAAGTATTAAATAATTGTTTCCTTTATAGTATATATTTCCTCCCACCACATATATATCTAATGAAGTGGCATGGATTACAATAGAAAGGAGGTCATTAAACAAAGTTAAATTAATAAGAAACATATCAAAAATAGTAAACCGACATGATGCTTTTCTAGAACCGAAGGACATGAACTCCCATGCTTCTTCCTTCATTTACCTAGAATGCTTTTCTAGAAATGAAGGACACATAAAAAAAGTAAATTAATTTAAGAAGTAGAGTGACCAATTTTATTTATATCCCCTTTCTCGTCTCTTCATATCTTACGGCGATCAATTTGATTAATAATCAAATAAGAAAAGTTTGATTAATAATCAAATTATGGAACTAAAACTAATTTGAGGGAATAGTTTGAACCCTAAAATCAAAGTCAATGCGAGTATACTAATTTTAAAAAACCCTAAATACAACATCAAGTATCCTGAAGATGAAAAAATTGACATTGTGAGAAGTAGGAGTAAAGGTAGTCACCATAAATGGGAGAGAGAGCAATGCACAACAATTGGGAGAGAGAGTGTTGCACACACCTCGACGAGATGGAAGAAAACGACGAGATAGAGAGATGGTCGAGATTGGATGAGCGAACGATGCACAACGATGGGATAGAGATGGTGAACAGAGAGATGAGAGAGAAAGAGATAGAGAGGAACAGAGTGTAGGAAGAAGGCGACAAACAAATTCGGTGCAGGGAAGGAGAGAGAGAGGAGAACATAATGTAGGGAAGGAGATGAAAAAACAAATTGAGCGCAGGAAGGAGAGAGAGAGAGGATCAAGGGTTTTGAAAAATAAAATTAAAATAAAATATTTTAAGGTTATTTGGTTAAATTTCGAGTGCCTCATTAAGGGTTAAATAGACTTTTTATATTTCCGGTAATTTTGTGGGTCGGAAAAGGGCCACAAAAAAATTAAAGTAGAATTTAGGGTACCTAGCAGTAATTTTTCATACCCGAGGCCTTAAAATAGTTACACCAAACCTTAGATACCTCTGCGTAGTTTTTTAATATGTGAGAATGCTAATATTATTCAACTTTTTAATTGTGAAAAAAATTCTAATATTTTTAAAAATTTTAAAATAAAAATCCATATCCTTTTCAAAGTTAATGTTGGTGTATATACTCTAACATATAGATATTGTGATTGAGTTTAGGGGTGAGCACAACCGATGGGCACCTCGGACCCGGACCGAAACCGGTCAAAAGGGTAAGGTTCCAAAACCGGCACCAGTCAAACGGTTCCGGATAAGGTTCCTAAAATTTAGGAATCTATCAAATAGGTTCCAGTTCCGGTTCCAAAAATCAAACCATGGAACAAGAACCTAGAACCGTTAAAATAGGTAATATTTCCAGCATTTTTAGTTTTCGGTTTGTAAATATGAGACCCATGTAATTTCAAGTTCAATTAGTTTATAATTCGTGATATTTACTCTTTAAATGCAAATAGAAGCAAAAATTGATGTTTTACTTCTTGTTTATTACTTTTGCCTTAGATGTTTAAGTTCTCCTCTAACACTTCCTGTGGCGATTGATTTGCTATTTATTAATACTTGAAATGTAATTAATTCAAGAATATATAATTTTTAAGGCCATAAATTTTTTTTTTCCATAAAAGTAATGGTATGGGATAGGGTACTCTGAAATCGGAACCGAACCTTAAGGTTTAGGTTCGAGTTCCTGAAATTCGAGAACCGGCCAAATAGGTTTCTATTTAAGTTACAAATTCTAATATGCTCCTATAGGAGTACATGCTCCCAGTTGCCATATCATTAAGTATTTTCCAACACATTATTTTTTTTAATTCCAACTCATTATTTATTACGATAAAAAAATAACTATCCCTTTGTAACCAATTTTATCCTCTTATAATTGTTTGGATAAAAAATTTTAAAAAATCAAACTCGGTTTCCCGGGTTGAATAGAACACTTCACTCGTTCAATTTGCAGCAATTATCAATTTTATTTTTTTATTAAATTTACTTTATCTCATGCAAAAGAGAAACTCCGTTGATAGTTCTTCGATTGACATTTTTTTTCTCTCTACATATCCATGGTTTTGACCTTTTCAATCGAGTTTGATGCTTAACTCTAATTGACATTAAATTGCTTCAAGTTGATTTGATTATTTAAAAATTGTAAACAATGTCGGAGATTCAATCCGAAAGAGTTCAACAAGATTTAATTTGTAAGTGTATATTTCTTATTACTTCAATAGAGTTGTTGATAATGTTTAATTAGTTGTTGTTCATATGACAGGTGTTAAATTGTCCATAAATTTTTAAGTATTTGTTCACACAGTATTTTCAAATTGTTCATTGGTAATTGTTAGTTGGTCAATGTGATTTTCTTTTTATAATGAACAGCGTAATTTTTATCAAATATATTGTGAGTTTACAATGCATTTACTTCGAATGAACAAATACATTATTTCGGTGAACAATCAAGTATAATACCATGAACAAAAATATTGTATGAATGAACAAATCTACCCTTTGAATGAATAACTTGAATGAACAAACAAGTGGAATAGTATGAACAAATTGAAGTATACAAATGAACAAATTGTCGATTTCTTATAAATAAGTAAGTAGAATAGTATAAACAAATTGTATTATACAAATGAACAAATTATAGTATACAAATGAACAAAATACATCACTTGAATGAACAAACTTTTGAGGAGACATCCTATGGAGCAAATTTCTATTCCACTCTTTTGTTTGTAGGATTGCCGTTTTTGATGTTTTATACCCTGTTTGCCTCGCTTCACTTGTTCATTTGGTAGGTTTTCTTTATCTTTTTTGATGTAAAATGCACCCGTTTTCTTGACTCATTATCCTCATGAAGTTTCTTCCTTTTTGAAGAATAAAGAGCTTTCTTAAAGACAATGGTTGCTCTTCATCACAATCTTCCTCAATTGTGCACGGGTCCCCGATTTTGGTAGAATTGAGTTTAGTGTCATGAAAAAGTAAAAAGCTGTATTCGTGAACAAAATAATCCAAATAATGAACAAACTATTCTATTATAATGAACAAATAAATATTACGACCACATTGAAATATTCGGATACCTAATGAATGAATGTACAATATACCGAATAAGCAAATGATTATTTAGAAATGAACAAATAAACAATATATAATAAAAAAATTATCTATTGAGGACAAACAACTACATTTTATGTAATGAACAAATAGTTTGACATCATTGAATAAATAGCCCGACATTCTTGAACAGATAGTTTAATATCGTTGAACAACGATGACATGCATATTAACAAATAGGAACGATAAGTATGAACAAAACATTCAAGTTCGGTGAACAAATAAATATTATCCATGAATAAATACAATATATTCATATGAACAAATGCAAAACACCACGAAATCCACGTAAATATAATTGAAATTTGATATTCTTGAACAAATAACTTGACATCGGTGAACAAATAATTTGACATCCTTGAACACACAGTTTAATATTCTTGAACAAATAGCTTGACATCAACGTAAATATAATACACGTATTTCAACGTGCAAATTCAATCGAGATTTTATTCCATTATAATGAATAACGTACAAATAGTTTTAACGTGCAAATTCAACATAAATATAATCAACATATTTCAACGAACAAATAGCTTGACCTGTTTTATATATTTCAACGTGAATTTTGCTAGCTTGCTTCTTGTGAGGTTACAAATATATTCAATTGAGATTTTATTTTTATTTTTAGGGAGGATTACACCTTTAACAAATAGTTTGAGTACCTTTTTAGGTGAAAATTCACTAAAGTTGAATAGTTTGACTTAATTTATATGTGCAAATTTACTAAAGTTGTAATACAATTCACCACGAAATAGAACATACCTTTTTTCTTGATGTAGGGTAATGTTTTCATTTTGCTTGCTTCCTCCATAACAAATTATCACAAAAAGAAAAAAGGCGATTAGAAGACAGTTTGATTAATGAGTATCGAGAGAACCCGGGACTGAAAACGGTGGTAGTTTTTGCTTCTAACCGGCGACGGTTTCTTCTTCTTCTTCTAACCGGCCATTGGAAGACAACAAGCTGGAGAACGGTAAGATAAACCGGCGAGAGGAAACAGACCAGAAAAAAACTACGAGGGAAGTTAAAAAGTTTGAAGTAAGAGAGAATTTTGAGAAACCAGATTTTGGAAAGAACGTGGAAGGAAGACTAATGGTACTCAAATTAGGTAATTAGTATCTATAACTTTATTAATTAAAAAATTATAGCTATTAAATTCTTTTAAATTCTTGTCACGTTAGCGTGAGAGTACATACTCCCATCTCCATTATTGTTATATTGTAGGTTGCAAATTTAGAAAACGATCAAACATGGTCGATTCATATTCCCAATTGTAAAGCATGGTAATCTAAACTGCTCATCTCTAATTAATTTAGGTTACAACTTTAAGTGCAAAAATTAGGGACGGCATCGGGACGGGGGTGGGGGCGGGGATGGGGTGAAGAAATTAGTCTCCGGGTGGGGACGGGGACGAGGTAAATTCCCCGTCCCCATCCCCCTTACCCGAATGGGGAATTTTTCCCGCCCGATCCCGAAAATTATATTTATATCCGTTATTTTTATTACTAATTATGAATATTTGGGAGTAGAAAGGTAATTATAGTAGAGAAACCTTATACCCGACAATCGGGTCATTCGGTTCGGGTTCGGTTCGGGTTAGTTCGGTTCGGGTTAATTTCGGGTCGATCTTGTTCGGGTCCGGTTCGGTTTCGGGTTCGGGTCAACTTCGGTTTGGGTAAACATCGGGTTGATCTCGTTCGGGTTCGTTCGGTTTTGGTTCGGGTCAACTTCGGTTCGGTTCAACTTCGGGTCAATCTCGTTCGGGTTCGATTCGGGTTAATTTCGGATCTAGTCGTAATCGGGTCACTTTTTGCATCAAAATCGATTCAAAATTGTACCACTATAATCACAAAAGTCCATCATGAGAGACCCAACAAAAAGAAATGTGGGTTGGCTCACTTTTATTCGGGTTAAATTTATTCGAATCGATTCGGTTCGGGTCATTTTGGGTTCGGTTCGGTTTCGGTTCGAGTCATTTTGCATTCGGGTCGGTTTCGGTTCGGGTCAATTCGGGTCGGTTCATTTCGGTTTCGAGTCAAAATCGGTTCAACTGTTTCGGATGTCGGTTCGGTTTGGGTTTCGGGTCGTTTGGGTTGACCTGTTCGGTTCGGTCGGCTTTGCCGAGTCTACCCTAGACTATTTAAACTCTCTAACTCTCAACCTTCCCTTTCAATTTCTTAGTCTCTCCTCCGACTTTCTCTCAACTCTCGGTATCTCTGTCTTTCTCTCCTCCCTCTCGCCGTGCTCTCTCTCCTCTGGCTCTCTCTCCTCCCTTTCGCGACTTGCTACTTCTCTCTCACCTCTTGCTACTTCTCTCTCCTCTTGTTCTCTCATCTTCCGCTCTCTCTTTATCTCCTCTCGGTCATCTCTCCGGTCGCGCTCACTCATGGAAATCTTCTCATCTTCTCTGGCAGCAATACCCACAAAATTTTATTTCGATATTACGTCTTTGAGTGCTTCTTTCAATTTTATTTCTTAGTCGTTTGTGAATAGGGGTTGCCACTCAATTGCTCATGCTATTGCTCACTTCCAACCTATCTCTTTTGACGAAAGGATATGGGAGGAAGCGGTGCCTGTTCAAATATGTGATCCGGCAACGAAGGATATGTATTCTTATGTGAATCAATCAATCTAAGCACCCTCTCCCCGTTGTTGATAAAAATTAAAAAAAAAAAGCAATGCCCACAAAACGCTCAACTCCTCTCTAGATTTCTCCGGTGGAGGCGGGAAGCGGGACCTCGGTGGGGGCCGGGGCAAAACCATCCCCCGCAGTGGGGACGGGGCCCGGGTCGGTCCTTAGCAAAAACCCAACAAAAATAGAAAAAATCCGCCGTAACCGCTCCACTGCTCGTTGATCGTTATTATATATAGTCACTAGTTTATTATTTTATCATCAATAAGGCTGACAGTCGAACACCACACCCGCCCCTCTCTTTCCTACCGTCATCGCTTGGCAGTCGACGAAAATCACTCTCAATCTCTCTCTCTCTCCTCTCCATCGTCAAGCAAACGAACGCATCGCCGGGGGAATCTCACCGGAGAAATTTGTCGGCAAGATCCCACCAAATGCAACAACCGGGAGGAGATTTCACTTCCCCTTACAGCTACCAATACCCTCCCCATCCTCCTCCAACTCCTCACCCAAATCTAAATCCAAACCAAAACCCCATCATCGATCATCATCCACCTCCGCCGCCGCCGGCGACCTACGCTTCGGCGCCGCCCTTTGCGGCCTCATCCGCCTCCTACGGTCCCCCTTCCGCGGCCGCCGCCGATTACTCTTCGTATCCCCACAATTACCCTTCGTTCCCTCATACTCCTGATCCCGTTCCTTCTCTCTCTTCTCCTACTGCCCCATCCCCTCACTACACTCCTCCTCCACCTGAGATCCATGGGCTTTACTCTCCTCCTCAACAGCCTGCTCCTACGACGTCGTATTATCCACCCTATGATGCCCATCAACCGGCATCTGTGAATTACCCCCTCCTCCTCCTTCCGCTTCGATCCCTCCAACCACTTATCCTAGCCCCAGTCCTAACTCTAATTCGAATCCGTATGCGGGTTCGTCATCGTTTTATGAAAAATCGTATGAGAGTAGCCCCAAATTTGATTATGGGTCGGGCTATTTTGATGAGAATTTAGGTGGCTATGGAAATTATGGGGCAAGTCGGTTTAATTCGAGTGGGAATTATGATTTGAGTTCGTATAAGGATGATGGGGTGTATGCTTATGAGGGGAAAACGGAACCCTATGGTGCTCGGGGCACTGCGTCAAAGTCTTCCACTTGGTCGGGTGTGTTTGATGATTACGGAAGGGCTATCAGCTTCCCATCATCACAGGAGAAGAAGTCGTCCAGCGCATTGAAGGTTGTGAAAGCGGTGCCTAAGGCTGAGGTTCATACTGACGTGAAGAGTGGGGTTCAGAAATTCAGGGTCAAGCTTTTGCCTGAAAGTGGAGGCCAGAGTATCATGGATGTTCTTTGCATGGTATTTGAATTCTCGCCCTCTTGTTTAGAAATATCTTTTCCTGCTTGATCTTTGCTTCCACTGTCTTGCCGGTTTTTGTTGTTGTCAGCAAACTGTAGGAGCTTCTCATGCATTCTTTGTATTTGTTGCATATACCATTTTTGTTGCCATTGGTTATTGGCGGGACCGAGTGCGATCAACGGTGAAAGGTTTACCTGGTTCTTAAAATGGGCTGCTTTTTCACATTTATTTCTAGAGTGTGGATTTTGCTGTTGTGATAAGTCTTACAAGGAGTTAATGGTGATTATCATGGTTTAATGCTTGTCCATTTGATCTAGACGTCTACAGTAGCTTAAGCAATGTTGCTTGATTAACCTGTGCAGCAGAAGTAAGTACATAATGGGGTCGGAATTGACCTTTTGCTTTTTGTTGGTTATTTGAGTTATAACCTCAACTGGAAAAACAAAGACAGGGATGAGGGAACAAGTAATAAGCCATTTAGATAGGAGAACATTGGTCCATGTAGAATTTGGAGGTAGAAGGTAGGTTCTTTAACAATTTCTCCCCTTCCCTTTGTGATGAGCCAGGAATGGAGGAGGTAGTCTTAATGTAAATCACTTTTAAGTGTCATGTAGCCCTGTTATGTGCGTATTTGTGCTTTGCTTTTCCTTCTGAGTTGAACAATAAAGCCCCCTTTACCCTGTTGGTCCTTTTGTTTTGGCTGGTTGTTTTTCTTAATTATTGAAAATTATATTAGATGCCTTTTCTTCCTTTATTGTTTAAGGATTGTGAGAGAAGAAAAAGGAGGAGGAAATAAATCCATATAGTGATTGAACAAACAGGCTTGTGTGAGGACATGCAACTGTGTGTAAGATATAAAAAATGTTGCATGATAACTACAACTGATATCTCCTCACCATATCCTTCCTAAAACTACAAGTTTTGCCATGAGAAAGAATTTATAAGGCATTTTATGATAATTCTGTGATCAACAGTTGTGTTATTCACACATGGATTCTGGTTCAGTAGAGAGAATAACAGGTTTCTAGCACTAGAAGATAGAATCCCATGTGGATTTAGTATCATCCTGTATTGGGGAAATGGGTGTATTGGAGAAGTGGATATAAAGTAGCTCTCTCTAGATAATCATAGCATGGCACCATGTTGCTTTATCAAACACAACTATATGTGGGCATAATTAAGCAATCACTTATGCGTCTTAAACTGTAGAATGGATGATGAACAATGAAACTTTATATTTAAAGGGGTTAGTCTTGATGGCTGCTGGTGATTTTTTCTTGATAAGTGGTATAACTAGAAGCAAGAGAGAATATGGAGTGATGCCTCTTTTTAAGTTCTGACTAATTTACTGGTCAAATGCTGTTAGAGCGGACTGCTCTGCATTGCATGACATTTTGACTGAAACATGCCCCTCCTTTTTAACTGATTTTTGTTTTCCCCCTTCCTCAACGATGGGTCAGTCATTATTTATGTCTCTTGTAATATATAGAACTTTAAATTAACCAACCAACTTGTTCCCTTTATTAATCAGTCAATGTTTTCTCCTCCTTTTTATATCTTGTCTCTTTATATTTTTAGATTTAGATATTACAATTTGTTACGAGGCAACACTAACCTAATAGTCATGTCATAAATATAAGGTATCTAACTTTGTTGGAGTGGAAGGCAAAATCAGAGTTGAAAAGATTCTAATCAGAATGGTTAAGAGAATATGAGCGATAACAATTAAATATTATTTCTTTGGAATCTTTATTAACATTCAATATGCAGTGTATTATTGGAAAATAAACCAATCAGTTTCTTTCTTACGTATTTGTTGGCGTGAATGTGAGTCATAGTAATTGAAGATGCACTAATCAGGTAAATTTATGGTTGACGGAATCTGCCATTATAATTGAGTAATATCTCTTTGGAATCTGAAGTTAAAATTTCAAATATGCATTGTATTATAATATTTCTCAATCTAAAGTCTCAATATTGTGAGTATCGTTGTAAACAAATACAATTATTGTTAATAAAATTTTCCTGCACTCAAGATAATAATATAATAAAATTGACCGAAAAAAGTAAATAAGAAAAGCCTGATGAATCCATTGGGTTAACCTTAATACACCTTACCATTAGAGAAAATTAGGAATATAGCCCTTTTTTCTGGAATTATTATTACTATGGAGAATTCCTTGTGTATTAATCAATACACTTGGTTTAGTGTCTGGGCAAGGAATTATTGGCCCTTATGAAAATGATGATTTCAGGAACTTTTCTACTTTTTGTTAATTAGTATCTAGTGGGCTTTGATAGGGTGACTGGAGCATGTTATGGAGTTCCATATGTGATGTTTATCGCCCTATTTCTCCAGGGAGTTATAGTTTCTAGCCTGGTCAAATCCAGAATAATATTGGGATTTCATTTATGAAAATCATCAAAGATATATTGTTGAGTTTGGACAGGATACTTATTGTGAACAAGAAAGGGAAAAGATGAGGAAGCCTGCTGGTGCCACATCTAGGAAACGAACTTCAATATCTAAGAAATAAATGTTGTGACACCCTAGCCCTACTAGAAGTAAGAAGCAAAAGATGTTCTGCCTCTGCAAGAACCTCTAGTTACATACTTACATCTCTTGTCATGTCTGTGAGTGCCCCTAAAGTCCAAGAAAGTGCTCCTAGAATCCAAGAAATTCAAGATGCTGTTTCATGTGGAAGTCAGTGGAAAATTTGTAGGTATAGAATATAGAGCTGTATTGGATTTAGAATCATTAGCTGTCAACTTTCACGAAAATAAGGGCCTTCCTTTTAATAAGTTTACTATAAAGGAGATGAATTTCAAGGGCATGTTCAATGCTTTGGCTTTTTCACTTTGGATCCACAATTTTCAAGGCCTCTCATTCAAGGCCACAATGTTTGCCCCATACATCACAATTCACAACTTTGCTGACTGAGCTAAATGTCAACCACACATGGATGATGGATGGCTAATTCCACTTTCATGATTCTTCTTCAAAACTTGTGGTCAAGTTTTTTTCTAAGACTGGACAATGATGCGGGTGACAAGGAAGCAAAAAGATTGGACTGTAATAAGAATTGCTGATTAAGAAAGTAGTATTTTATTTCTATTTGGATATTAGGTTAGTTTCTTTATCGTGTTAGGAGAATTGAGTGGTATTTTCAGATAGTAGATTTTAATATATCAACTTTATTATGATCAGAACATAGAATTTTAGTTATATTAGGATATTTTAATTTTCATATTCTGGTAGGCGTTTTTAGGGTGTAAATAACCCGATATTCTTGTCTTATTTTTAGAGTTGGATTCGAATAAAATTGAGTATTGTTTATTTGCAGTGGATCTATCTCATTAATCTTTAGCTGGAAAAAGAATGGATCACTGCACTGAATCTGTTTGATTGATATTGTCAAATGTAACTAATATCATCTTTGCTGCTTTCCAGGTTGGTCTTGATGGGATACGTATGCTTGATCCTAGCACAAATCGGACATTGAGAATATATCCTCTTGACACAGTGACAAGATGTGATGTAAGTTGATTGAACTTGGAAGTTTAACCTGCAGCAGCTTCTATGCTACATAAATTTATTGACTTTCTCTTTTCCTGTGTTTCTTGAATTCTACGTAGAAATTTGACTCGTCTACATTTGCATTCTGGTCAAAGACTCCCGTTGATATTGAACCACGACGTATTAGACTGCAGTCAAACAGCTATACTACCAATACTATTCTGGACACTGTAACAGCAGCTACTGTGCAGGTTTGCAACCACAACCTCTATTGCATATAGTGCATAAGATCTGTGTATTTCTCTGTTTATTGTGATCAGGCACAATGCAGCTTTCAACCCATGTTAAGGCTTTTCTCATGGTTGGATGTGGCCATGCATCGCTTGAATGCTTGCACTTGAGTACATGGATTTGTCCTGAACTGGCTGACTTTGGATAGTGGAGTACAGGAAGGGAAATCTGATGAATAGTGAGGGAGGTGAGAGTACACATGTTAATCCGTTCCTATAGGCTCTTGAGTACCCGCAGGTGTTTTTCCTACGTAAGCTTGCTGGAAGTGTGTGACAAGGCCTAATAATCTACCCTTGAGCTCCTATCCTTTTCTAAACAATTTGCAGTCTTTACTAGGAATGGCAACCGGCAGGGGTGTGGCCTCCCGCCCTACCCCCACTCCCAGACCCCATGCTATCCCTGCTGCCAGACCCCACCCTGTTCCCGTCCCCGGCCACGACAATTCCCCATTCCCGAGCAAAAATATTAAATAAACCCCTAAAAAATCAATTTTAAAACCAAAATTACCTGATAATACATACTTGGAATACTCGAGTAATTTACACTCATATAGAATATACTTGAGATAACTTGTATTCTTGAAAAATTTGAGGAAAAAAAAAAAATTTACTGTGGCACCCTTTGATGTTCAGCAATGGCAGTTCTTCGGGAAGTGAAGGAGCAACGATGGCGATGTCGATGGATAACCTTTGTCCATCAAGGTGGTCGAAAGTCTTCATTTGTAGAGAGATGATGGCATTGAGATATGTTGTTTTCTGCGAAAAGGGTAGTGGGCAGTTGTTCTAGAAGTATTTAGAGAGAGAGAGAGAGAGAGATGGAGTATAGCATGGTGATGGAGGAGATGGATGGTGGTTAATGGTTACTACATCTGGTAGTATGGTTCTAGAATTAGCTTCAGAGGGAGACACAGAGAGAGAGAGAGAGAAGAGGGATGGCTTTGCAGTATTACATAAATACCCTTCACTGTGACCATTAAAAATATATGCAAAAAAATGCAAAAACGGGGAATAGGGACCAAATCTCCCCCATCCCTCTCCCCACGCGGGAATGGAGTTTTTGCCCGCGTCCTTGCTCTGTTCCCCATTTGGGGCGTGGATTTTCCCCACTTCGTGTTGGGGCCCCGTCAATCCCCGCCCCATTGTCATCCCTGCACCTATCTAATTGTGGGACTAAGCCTGGGAGCTTCTGTTGTAGGGTTTTTATTATGTTATGCTGTAGGCGTTAATACTTAGCATTTGGGTGGATATAATGTAGTGGCAATGTAATTAATTAACCTTGTAATTCATGATTATAGTTTGCGGTAATAATAATTATGAGGTAACTTTTTAACTGCAATACTCTCATACAACCTACATGATATGGAAATGGCATTTTAATTTTATTGCATTAAAAGTTTTGCTGCATCCAACCAAACAAGCCAATATTGAAAATCAGTTCACCGTGAGAATATGGATTTGAAGCCTATTAGTTGTTAAAACTTGTCGATCAACTTGGATAGCATGTGGCCAGAATGGTTTTTACATCCAACATGTCCAAAGAGTATCTTAACTTCTCAAAGAGATTCACAGGTTGATTCTAGAGTATACAGTTTTTTGCTATTTGAAATGTCATAATTCATAAGGTCTAGGTGATTTATGAGCTGATTCAACTTTGAGATGTTTCATGATGAACAAAAAACTTTTAGAATCTGGTTTAGTTATTCCATGCCTAAATTCGGACTTGGCCATACTATGTTGAAGTTTGTGTCTATTTTCAGGGAACACATGATACATACCGACTTTAGGTTCTTTAAATTTTAAGCATCTAAATGTTGAATTAATAGGGCCTTAATTGCAGATGGTATACCTTTTGATTACTTATGGAAAAAAAGGAAAAAAAGTAGCACAGATGAATATGGGGTTGAGGTAGATGAAGTTTTGCCTGTATATTCCATAGCTTTCTAAAAATTTCGTGCACAATGGAAACAACATTTTCCTTAAGCTTTTACTCCGTCGGTTATGCAATTCCATAAATTCCATCAAATATGAAATATCAATGGTTAAATAATTCAGGAGTTTTAATTTCTATCAGACAGTTCTACTCATCCCTACACAAAATCAAACGAAAATTCGATCAAAGAGGGAGAAAAAGGAGGGGGGTGGGGGGCTCCCAAGGGCAAAGAGTGGTCTCTTAGTCTCTCCTTCTGCTTTACTTCTTTTGCATTTAGCACAGTAGATGAATTTAAGAGTACTTAACTCTTAGAAAATATTCATATGTGCTTGTCTTCCCATCTCTTCCTTGCATCAAAGTTTTTTTTGTCAAATCACCCCTCTTTTAGTTGCATATGAAGGTTAGAAGAGAATCTAAAATCAGTGCATATTTTTAAGCCATGTGTTTCTAGAGAGTGAAATGGTTTATTTCTCAAACTTGCAGTTTAAGGAGATGGGTGGGAGGATCAGGCCTGCTGAAGTACCAAGAACTCCTGAGCATCCTGCAGAAAAGAAGAAAGGTTTGACTGACTGGATAAACAAGTTGAAGCCTGTCAATGAAGAGAAAGATCATTGGGTATATCTGTTTTACTTTTTCCTTGTGATAAGCATACCATTGAGTGATGATAGTGGCTATGGCAATGTGCTGTTTTTCAACACGTAAAATAAGGTCTTCATGATGTCTTAGCAAAATCATCTGGTGGCAGAAAGCTGTTTCAGCTTGTTGCTTTCCAGATGTGCTTTTGCTTTAAGTATGCAGAAGGATGTTTGTGTTTTAACTGCTCCAAAGTGCTTACGGGTCTTCTTGAGGAGTAAAAATTTATGTCTCCCTGGAACTTGGAAAATCTTCCCTATCCATTGTAGATATGTTTAGTATTCTGTAGATCGTTTATTGTTCTGTAACTGTTGAGATTGCATATGATTACCATAGATGACTATAATGATGCATTGTGAACATCACCCTTATCATTACCCCCTCTGTCTCAGTAAGATTGTCGACTTGACTTATTTTGACCGTTTACAAACCATACTGATTCATAATATAAAACCGCTACCATTGGAGACGATTTGTGCGTAATATTCTTATTGGTGAATAGTTTTGTGATTTTTATAAAAAATATAGTAAAAATTAGAGGTCAAAGTTGATCAAAGTGGACTATTTTGGGAGGGAGGAACTCCATCACCATTTCCTATGAAGAATCTGTGGACTTCGGGACTTTCTTGTGATATTAATTGCTGGCTTATTCTTTATAACATACGCACACTTGTATGTATGTGTGCACACCTATGATGCTCGGACTCTGCACTTTTCCCTGTTCTACCCGTGTCCATGACACAGGTACTGATGCGGAATATGGATTGAACTCAAGCAACAGCAACCAGACTCTGGTGCGTTTCTAGATGAGGCAGAAAGGAGGGGAGGACCAGCATACGAAACGTCAGATTAGGATTTTTGTCTCCCTCTCCCTCCTCCTTCTGTCTCTTCCTCTATCTCTGTCTTCAGTCGGCCCCCCTCTCTCTCTCTCATGGCGGCAAGGATGAGAATTGGGGTTTTGCTTTTACTAAATGGGTGCCCTGATTTATTTGCGATGTGAGCCCTCTCTTCTTTTTTCCCTCTTTTTCGCTGTTAAGGGGCATGTGCAGAGCATTAATTTGGGCCTTCAACACTGGTTTATCTTTTTGAAGTTCTAGTCTTAGGCCCAGTAATTTATATTTCCACTTTTTTTTAAGACTTGACCCACTTCAATATATTCAAATAGTAATAAAAATTGAATATATTTTCTAGTTCTTTTAATATATGAAATAATTAAGGATAAAAAGTTTAGAAAAAATAAAATTAACAGCCGTATCCCTGTACCCATCTCCATTTTTAGGACAAAACTCCAGCGTTCTAAATTTTTTCTGAATGCTAGTTGAACGTGCAGATATGTGGTGAGCAAAAAAATTGGAACCGATAAACCGAACCAAAAAACCAGCAAAACCGAACCGATATTCCGGTTATCCGAACCGGTTAAAATATCCGGTTATCCGGTTCCGGTTACGGTTCACGATTTTGAAACTCCTGGTTAGCTGAATCGACCCGATAATTATTTTTAATTTTTTTGGTGAAATATTAAGTTGAATATGTGTTTTTTTTTTTTTACATTGTGTAGTTTTTGGGGAGGCTATGGCTTGGCTGGCTGGGGGGGCAGTGGCACATGGGAGGGCGGCAGTGGCACAGAGGGGGCAGAGGCAGTGCCCAATTAAGCTTAAGTCCATATTAAGTTCTATTAATCTTCATTTTCAAAATGGCCATATATGTTCATTTTTTAAATTAGATATTCCTATTACACCTTAAAATTATGCTCATTTTCCTATTGCATATATATGCTACACCTCAAAAAAAAAAAGAAAAAAAAAAGAACATTAAGAAACTTTATCTAACGGTTCCGGTGAACCGAACCGAAAAACTCGGTTAATCGATATCCAGTTAAGCGGTTTATCCGGTTATGGTTTCGATTCACATTTTTTGAACCAAAAATCCGGTTAACCAAATTGTAAACCCTGAACCGAACCGAACCGAACCGACCAATGCTCACCCCTATGTACCCATGTCCAACTCCTGTACCCAATTCCGAGCGGCATAGGTACACACTACACACACGTATATGTGTTTATATTTATAGTTATTTACGTACATACATATGCATACATATGATATATATTTGCTTATCTATGTAGGCTTATTGAGAATTGACTTCTACTATGTGTACACACTACTCACATGTATATGCGTTTATATTACATTTATAATTATATCTGTGTACATACATATGCACGTGCACATATATATAAATTCTTATCTATGTAGGCTTATTGAGAATTTAACTTATAGTATATCATCTTATATCCTTTTATATTTTGATTCTAAAAGCATATTTCTGCTTACTTGCATGATATTCTAGGTACCTGATGAAGCTGTATCCAAGTGTACAGGTTGTGGGTCAGATTTTAGCGCCTTCAACCGCAGAGTATGTTCATGCTTGAATGCATAGATCACTTCTTTTGGTTGTTTTATTTGATGAAAACAGAGGAATAGATCTCGATTGACTGTCTGTTTTTATGTTTTTGCTTTAGCATCACTGTAGAAACTGTGGAGATATATTCTGTGACAAATGTACTCAGGGCAGAACTCCCCTTACTGCTGACGACAATGCTCAACCTGTCCGAGTGTGTGATCGATGCATGGTATGTATATCAATATTTTCTTTGGCCTTATGTTGATGCATCAACATCTATTTTTGAATGAAAATTTGCTCCACCTGATCATAAGGCTCTTGATGAGGCCTATAACCCGTAGGATATATAGACGTGCTTAAGGGAAAACTCAAATTCATTCCGATAACAATCCCTTAATATGGATATCTTTTTAATTGGGATCTATGAGGTCTAGATGTACTTAGCTTTACCCCTAACAAGCTAGAACTGCAGGTTGTTAAACACTCACAAAAACAATTGCAAAAGAAGTTCAAGGGTAGTTGACAACATTTTCCAAAAGAGGTTAAAATGATAGCAATACTATTGAATTTTCTAGTTCATGTTGCATTCTGTTATTTCACTCAGGTATTTAACCATATTGTTCTTGTGTTCTTTCACTAGTTAAAACTACTGGAAGAACTTGTGTCATTTTGATGAGTGATTGATGTTTGCTTTTGGTTATAATCGCACCTAATATTTGGTTGTCTAAGCTTCTTGGGGATTGATTGTGAAGTTGCTTATTTCCTATTGAATGAAGATGATATGGACGTATCACACTGAAACGTTGAATGCTCTTTGATACTAAATTCTGGAATATCATGCAATTTTTCCCCCTTTTTGCGTTGATTAATGTGAATAGGCATTACCACCTTACCATTAATGGCTAAAACTTAGTTATTTTCTCGGAGATTTTTCTTTATGTTTTTGGTCTCATTTTCAGTTTCAGTTGTTAAGCTATGTCCAAGGATCAAAGGGGATGGAAATGGTATTTCAGTGTCTTATGATGATTCCAGTTCCAAGTAAGATAGGGTTCTTCTGAGATAAGCATTTTTAATGCATATCTAGAGTTCATAGCTTTGGATGATTTTTTCAGATATCATACTTGGTCCCTCTGTATGGTACATATGGTGTATTTCTATCAAGTCATATATGCATGGTTAATCCAGTGTGCTGTGTGGAGTTCTAAATCAGCCTGGAGTAGAATGTAACTGTAGAAAGTTGGCTTTTGTGGAGTTTGTTATTTAGAATGGTGTAATTTATCTGAATTATCACAGGCAGAAGTAACTCAGAGGCTGAGCAGGGCCAAGGAAGCCGCTATCAGGCCGGTCACTTTGCAGAGTCATGAAGACCTTGCAAAGAAACTTCAGGTAATTGCTGATACTGAGTGATTTGTTGGGTGGTTTTCTACTCATTCTCTCTCGTCTATACCAAGTTATGTTTTTCCTGTGCGTCTCTCTTGCGCACCCCCAATCGGTTTCGTTCTCTTCATACCAAAATCAATCCTTTGGGTTTTTTTTTTTCGGGGGGTGGTGGTTCAAGGATACTAGGTGAGGCTGTATTTTTGTTTTGTAAATCACGACTTTTAGAGTGCCTTGCCCCAAAATAGTCTGATGCATTTGAAATACATGGATTCAAGGTATATTTTATTTAGTTTGACCTTAAAAGCAATATTTTCTTTCATATACTGGCTATTGAATAGACTATCTTGGATCCATTCTTCTCTTCCCTTTTTTGTGTTATTTTTAGAGGGAGAGGGGAGGGTTTGAGGGGTTGGGGGTTAAGGGCTGCGTTCCGCTGTCTGGCTTCTGGGACCTGTGGCCTATGGCCTTCTACACTTACAGGCAACAATGTTCAGATAAATGCTTAGTTATCACGTCTGTCGGTGCTTCTCTTGGGCATTCATACTCATTCTGGAATATTGCACGTGTAGAATGCTATGTCAGTTACGTGCCTTTTGAGATTAATGTTGGTATTCCCAACATTTGATTCACATTTTGTTGGTGATTATGGCAGGAGGAGATGGAAAAGAATTTGCGGATATCAGGTAAAATCTTTGTATGCTTGCTTCCATTTGATTCTGTAACAATGGAATCTTACTGCTGTAGTAAATGTCAGGCGGCTTAGAGCCAATTGGGAATCGAATCCCTTAAATCATAGAATTATTTGTATAGTTTGGACTTAGCCATACCCGTGTTACATTGTTTAGTGTACAAAATGAATCTAGGTGCCAGAACAGGCATTATGAAAATTGTATTTTAAGTCTAGTACGAAGTAGGGGTGAGCGGTTTCGGGTACGCTATCCCAAAATCAGGAACCTTATCTTTACCATGTTTGACCGGTTCCTGAATTTTAGGAACCTTACCCTTATCCTATTTTACCGGTTTCTAAATTTTTGGAACCTTACTTGGAACCTCGGGTTCCGGTTCCGATTCCGTGGTACCCTGTTCACACCATTATTCTTATGAAAAAAATTTTAAGCCTTTAAAAACTTACAAACATCAACTTACGTTAATCATTTGATTAGCTAAAGTTCAACAAGCAAACAGTTAAATACCACAATTTTTAGCAACTTTTTACAAAATCAAAGTTGATAGTAGAAACAACGTTCTTAAAGGGGATGTGATCAAAATCTTACAAAGTTTCTTCAAAAACTAATACAACAAAATGTCTCAAGTTCATTAACTAAATTTAAATAAAAATAATGCAATCTTTAAACTTCCATTGCATCTTCAACATCAATAACTTATCCATCACCGTCGGTAAGATCTATGAAATATAAAATAAAATACCCTTTGAACGGTTCCAGGTTTCGATTCCATGATTTCATTTTAGGAACCTTACCCTTACCCGTTGACCGGTTCCTAAATTTTAGAAACCTTACCCTTACCCGTTTGACCGGTTTCGGTTCGATTTCGGGGTATCCATCGGTGATGCTCACCCCTAATACGAAGGGTCACGGACCTTGACCCTTAGAGTACAATTTCAAATTTGTTACATTGTTTAGTGCACAAGATGAATCCAGGTGCCGGAACCGGCATTATGAAATTTGTATAGCATACAAGATGAATCCATGTGCCGAACCGGCATTATGAAATTTGTATTTTAAGGCCATGTTCGGCAAAATGAGCTGGTTGTGTAGCCGATAGTCTGTTTAGGTAGCCGATAGCTGTTAGATTTTAACCGTTAGCGGATAGCTGTTTAATTGAGTGGTTGAATAAATGTGTTCGGTAAATTTAGCGATTGAGTTAGGCGATTATTGTAAATTGACGTAAAATGATATAAATAATTTGTCAAATATAAATGAATGAAGGGTTTTTTTGTCAAAAAATATGAAACGCTACTTTCAAATGTGAAAAGCTAATATTCTTAACTTTTCAAAAACACTATTTGAATGAAACGCTAAAAGCTACTGTAAACGCTAGTTAAAACACTACCTTATCGAACGCTAATATTTGGTTGATTAGTGTTTTGACTTGGTCAAAATGCTAAAAGCTACTGCCGAACAGGGCCTCAGTCTATTATGAAGGGACAAGGGCCTTGACCCTTAGAGTACAATTTCAAATATGTGACGGGACGGGAGTAGTTGATATGAAGGGAATAAATAATCAAGCATTTGTTTTTAGGGTCTTGCTTCAGAAAACATGTGATACTGAGTGCAAGTAATACAATTTATGCAGGTTCAAAGTCAGAAGCATCTGGCAGGAGAACGAGGGAAGTTGCTTGTCCTACGTGCACTGTTCACTTGCAGGTTCGGCTCTCTTTCATCCAGAACATAATAGTGACGGCTATGTCTGTCCAAACCTTATATTTTCAAGATTCTGTTCTTATTTTTTAAATTTTGTTCGTTGGTTGCAGGTCCAAGTCCCTTCCTCTGGTTCAGAGACCATCGAATGTGGTGTTTGCCAGCATCCGTTCCTCGTGAGTGCTCATTGACATCGTTAGCTCTTGGGTTGGTGTATGAAGTCTTGATATATTATGTTCAATATATTCATTTGCTCGAGCACTCAATAATCTTTCCGTGTTTGATGTCTCTTTGGTTTTACTGGTTCCAAGTTCCTTGTCAATCTTTTTAGTTGGCTTTTGTATATGGATTTGTGTCTTCTATTGCTTGTGAAAAGAAAATTCAGGGAAGCTTTGTCTGGAACCGACACGCATTCATGTACTGGAATCAGTATATTTCTGTCCGTTGAATTCAGCTCATTTTTTGTATGTTTCCGTTGACACTGGATTACGTCAACTTCAACCTTGGTCTTGCGATTATAAATACCCTTTGTGTATGTTTATGTGGACCGTCTGGTTATTTTTTGTGGTATTTTTATTTCTTGTTTTCCAGTGGGATAATGCATTGGATTGGGTTTTGACACCACCTTGATTAACTTGTCAGTACAGGCAGAAGGGTAATACAAAACAAGTGCATTAGGATTCAAGTAAAGTACGGTGTATTTGAAGTTTGGATAATATGGGAGTGTAGTTTGGTTTTGTGGCTTTTGAGTAGTTATTTTGCCGTAACCAGAATGTCAAGCTAACAAACACATTTAGTCCCTTTTTTATCGTTTGTCAACTTTGAAATGCGGTATGTATATACCTTTGAAAAATGTATGCAATTTATGAAAAAGTAGAATCATTGTATTTGTTTAAAAGAATGCTCAACATATTATGAATTTTGGTTATGTGATGAGACGTATGATTGTACTAAGAAAAATTGGATTTTAAATCTTCAATTTTGGGCCACCTGAAAGAATGCCCAAAGTATTCTTAATATGTTGTTTTTTAAAAAACTTTTTTACTTTGATTTTGTAACGCTGTAAATTTGTATTTAAAAGTACAGAATGTTGAAAATAAGTAAGGTGCAAAAGCCCGGGATATTGTGTATTATTTCATAGTTTGAAGTTTGGAATATTATGAATCAAAAGACTCAAATTTTGAGATATTGAAATCCGATTTTTCTTTGAACCATGATAGCTAATATTTTACTAACTTTGCGTACAATACAGTATCAACGGTGAACACGTTTCGCGTACAATACAGAAATTAGTCAAACGGATAAATTTTCAGAATCGGAACCGTTTGACCGATTCCGAGTAAATTTTTTTAAAATTTAGGAACTTGTCAAAGAAGTTCCAATTCCGGTTGCAATAATTATATCCTAAAATTGGAATGTGGAACCATGAATGAAGATAGATTTTAGGTTCTTGGAACCATGAATACCCAAAATCGTTAACAATATTATAGATTTTTTAACCTTTTTGATTTTTAGTTTTTGATATAAGATTCATGTGATTTTTAATTTTTAGTTTTTAATATGAAACCCAACCCTCAATTGATTAAAAAATTCGAAGTAATACTAGTAAACACTCTCACTTTTTTTCTTTTTTATAATAATAATGGTATGGGTAGAGTATCCTGGAACCGACACCGAACCTTGTGGTTCAGGTTCGGGTTTATAAAATTCGAGAACCGGTTAGACGAGGTTCGGGTTTAAGTTCATAAAATTTAGGAACCGGTCATACGGTTTCAGTTTTATGTTCATAAAATTCAGGAACTAGTCAAATAGGTTCCCTCTTGTAATTAGAAAAATTTTGTGATGAAAGCACTTTATTTTTATGATTATACAAAGAATTTAAGATTAAAAAGTTACTAAATATAATGGTTTAATTAGCACATTTTTACTATTTCTCTAGCTCATTCATATTGATTCCATTCAAATTAAATGTATTTCTTATGTTATGATATTTGATCAGCCACACTCTTGTTGGAAATATATTATCGACAATCCACATATGATATTGTCGCGCAAATTCTCTTAAATGATACTCATTCTATTGCACAATATATATCACTTTAGTTAATTTTTTTAGTTTACAATATCTGTTATCTTATGATTTCAATAACATATTAATGACTAGTTTACTAATTTTATTTTTATTAATTACCTTTTTCTCTCTTTCTTTCGACTTTCTTCATTTTCAAATGAAACTTTAGGACAACTTGGTATTTTAACATAAATTTTGTCATAAATTTAATACCTTTTGCTATTCTTAGCCCAAAAACGATATATATTATGAAACAGATAGAGTAGGATAAAATCGAGGCATACTATTAGCTTGTTAATGAGAAATGATTATTGTTTCATGTGTTGGAACCAACAATCCGATGACGCTCAGTCCGAGTTTGTGTCACTTAATTTTGGATTATCCAAAACTAAATTCACACGCACAGGGAAATTCTGTGCTCTTCCTAAGATTTGTGCCTAGGAAGTGAGAGAGGTGTAAGAAGTCTTGTGCCAAGCAAGCTTACTTGGGAAATGGAGGGAAATTACAACCCAAAACGAAAATTATTCTATTCTCAATCAAATATCATGTGTAAATCCGTAAATAAGTAAATTGATAGATATTATATTATGCTAACTTGACCTGACTTGATGATAATATAATTTATATTATTTAAGAAAAAATTATTCTTCGTGTTTAATTTGTGAGCTAATTGTTTATCTGACTAGAGTTAGATCAATATTGGTTAATATAAAATATAAAAATCTTACATCACATATTATTTTTCATTTGTGAGACTTAAATATAATACATTATCTTAAAAAAATAAAGCATCAAAATAGTTGAACTGAATTGCATGAAATATTCAAATTGATAACTATTATATTAAAAAATAAATAATAAAGCTTCCATACAATGTGACACTTCGTAAAGTTTTTAACACACCATATCCAAACCAAGAAAGCTAACAAAAGGATGCCATCCATACCCCCTACTTAACTTTCTATATTCAATAGACTCACACACAAATTTTTCTTTCCACTGTGTTTTAACAATTTTGTAGACGCGGTCTTCCTTTTTATTTGAAAATTAAGCCAAAACAATTTTCTTTCTTCTACGTGTCAACAATTTCCTATGCAATTTTCTCCTCCATTTCAACTCCCTTTCTCTTAATTTTCCAACCATTAATTTTTCAAACAAAGAAGTTGGTAAACCTGAAATTTATATTGTTGGATTTAACTTAAGGGTTAAATGCTAATGGGCCTCTTAATTAATTAACTCGGGGCTTATATATATATATATATATATATATATATATATATATATATATATATATATATATATATATATATATATATATATATATATATATATATATATATTATTTACATCATACTCTCGTGAATGATCATATATTAACTTCACTTTATAATTTCAATGACTTACTAATGATTAGTTTACCGATTTTGTCTATATTAATTACTTTTTTCTTTTTTTCTTTCATTGATTTTTTTTTTCATTTCTAATGAAATCTTAGGGTAACTTAGTCTTTTTAACACAAATTTTGTCATAAATTTTATGTTTCCTTATATTCTCTTATAACCTTAAAACGACAAGTATTTCAAAATAAAAGGAGTATAATTTTTGTTCTAATTTTTAAAATTTTTCTGAGTTCCCCACCTTCCTTTTCTTAACCAAAAAAAAAAAAAAAGAATTCTCCCTCAAAATATACCATATTATTACGTCTATAGTCACAGCTCCGTGGTATAACTTTCTGGACAATTAGGTATTATTTGTTAGACCCCATGATTAAATGCAAAATTAAGATTGAGGGATGAACTACACATTGCTTCTGTTCAACAACCTCAATTAAATGAAAAAACAAAATAAAGACATATTGATGGGGTGAGTGGCGACACAGTTGTGATAGAACTGCTGAGGTAGAGATGAGAGGTCACAAGTTTTGTAACACGTGGGAAAAGCTCATCCAATCAAAATAACTCAAAAGAAATTAATTAATATTACATACTCGAGTATTATGAATTAAAAAAAAAAAATCTGAAATACGTCTTTAGATTATGGCTAAACTCTTAATAATACTTTCATCTTTGGAGGTTTAGTCCCTATTCCGTAACAAAAGAAAATATATATTTCTAATGAAATAAAAAGATCACAAGAAACAAAAAAGGAAAAAGAAGTATATCAACCCAATAAATTATATTAATTATGTGTATCACTATAGAGGTCGATAAAGGTAAAATTTGAATAAATTTTTTATAATAAAAATAAAAAATTTATTGAGTTGATAAACGCGAATTATAAATACATACAAATTCAATGTGTGCTTTTATTCATCATGTTTATAATAGTTTTTGGGTCAGTTAAACACCCACCCTAACTTTATAATGGTGAAAATAAAAACCGTTTAACTTCATAAGGATGTTTGGATGAAACAGACAATGATTTGTTAGGAAATAAATTTTCAATATTAAGGTATTTGGCAGTCCAATAGGGAGGATAGACGTGTAAGCTAAAGGAAAAATCCTTCAAGCTCAATCGCTGTAGAGTTTGGCATCGCAATCAAGATCAAGGGACATTAATTAGGAGGAGATAATTCAAGTAGATCGAGGAGGATCAACTTGACTTGGAGATATTAATGGGATCAAAGCAGGAAAAGGATAGGGAATCCACTCAAAGGAGCTGAGAGGAGGAAGGCAGGCAGTGGCAGAGCTAGACTTTATTTAAGTATTATTTAGTAGGGCTGGCCAATGGGCAGGGTATCCATTGAGCAAGCTAGTGGCGAAAAGAAAAGAATAAAGCCCGAGTTTAGTAATAAAAGGTCGGGTTGATTCAAGGTCATGTGAAACGGGCCATTAAAGGGTCGACCGCCGGCCATTAATGGGTCAAAGTAAAAAGGTCATCTCATAATATTCACAAATTTCATTATTAATTCTAATTTTATTATTATCCTAATTTGTTAAGGTGGAAAAAAAGGGTATCTTTTCAATCTACTTTCTTTTTCCATTCTTTTTTTTAAAAATAATTTTATTACTTTTGATAACTTATTTATTTGTAGATAAATTAAAAATCAATTTACATGTATTTTTAATTTGTATAATAATTGTTATGAGAAATTAAAACTCTGTATTCATTCATTGATTGGGATTGCTCAAAATCTCAGCGCTGCCAACCTAGGATTCTTTTTTTTTTATGATGTTCCAAAATATTTTACTTTAAAAAAAATAATGAAATTTGATTAAGGATGATTTTTTTCTTTTTAAGATTAATTATTCTACATTTTTTTTCCATTGCTAGCAGTGAAAAAAGAGAACAGAACCTTCTATTTTTTGTATTTTTCGTTAACCAAGTGGGAATTTTTTTACAGTGGAAAATAGAAAAAAGTAAAGGGTTTTTTTCTCTAAAAAATGACGCTAATTAGGGCTGGGGCAACAGGCTGGACCGGGCCGGGCTAGGCTGCCCACTTACTTAACGGGCTGGGCAATACTTTTTAATAAATAGGTCGGGTCGGGTCATGGGTCAAATGACCCTGACCACCCAAGACCCACCCAATACATGCTTGCAGAGAATATGTGACACTCGAATTAAAGGAAAGTCTAAACAAGAAAGTTCGATTTATATATGCGACTTATTTATTAAATAACTCGAATTGAAAATTGATCATAAATTTTATGTAGTGCTAGTTTGTCCAAAACTTAGTATGAAAAGTATGTATCTTCCATGTGTATTTTAATGGGTTTTATTGAGCTAATACGTTATTTAGAATGTTGAAATAAATCTTTCATAGACATCCCACAAAGATAAGATAGATAGAAGATAAGACAATAGAGTTTGGGAGCCACTATCACTCACCACGGGTGTCCCCACAGGATGTGGGGTAGGCTGTGGTGGCCAACAGCGATTTATTTAACCCAAAATACCCACCTCGGGTGCTCCTACAGGCCGTGGGGTAGGCCGTGGTGGCCACCAGAAGTCCTCACTAACCATGGGAAGGCCCTTGATGACCTCTAGAGCCAACCATTGACCTCCACGGGCTGTGGGAAGGTCTATGGAGCCTCCAAAGCAATTTTGGACCCGCACAACCTGTGGGCTTTGTCCCGTGATGCTTGTAAATCTTGTATGTTGTGTCGAGAAACGAGTCTAAGAGCTTAAAGTATGGCTTTGGGTCCCGTGAAGAAGTTTTTTACTGAGAAACAAGAGTTTAATATCATGTAGACTTGCAAACTACGACGTATGCTTTTTCCAGGCGATTACCAATTTGTATTAGCTATGTCTTTAATGAAATTTGTCATGGGTTGGAAATTAGGAACTTTGTTGCCTTACAAGTTGTTTCAAGTACAGATGTTCTACTAGTGCTTTATGCTACCAAACCAAGCACTAATGTCAATTTATGTTTAACTCGGCCCATGGGCCGGTCATGGGCGGGTCGGGGTCAGCTGACCAATGACTTGACCCAGCCCATTTATTTTTCCCTGGCCCGGCCTGACCCGTTATAGTAATGGGCCGGCCTTGACCCGCCCTGCCCTGCCCCGCCCCATTGCCCAGCCCTATTATTTAGTATCCCTTATTATTGTTCCAAAAAATTCGTACTCGGAGTTTTGGGTAAGATGAGACAAATAATGTTTCAAATAGAGCTGGAAAATACGTCGGGTCGGGTCGGGTTTATATTCTTACCGAAATTAAACGGGTTAAAACTCCCTCGATTTGAACCTAACCTGTTTAATAAACGGGTTGAGAATTGCGAACCTGAACCCGACATGTTAAATAAATGGGTTGGCCTGATTTAACCTCGCTTATCCATTTAACAAGTTTTTTTAATTTGACTAATTAAACATACACAACTTGTAATAACATAAAACATTGCATGTACTGAAGCTAAGTTTTCAACAATTGTAAACCAAAATACGAAACCACAAAATATCCACACACCAACTATTAAACGGGTTAAATAGGTTATTTTTCGTGTTGAAAATCTCAACCTTAACCTAACCTATATAATTAAACGGTTTAATCGTGTCAACCCAATTAATTAAACGGGTTGAAAATTTCTACCCAAACCCGCTTATTTTCGTGTTGGGTTCGTGTCGTAATCATGTTGGATCAGCTTTTCTCACCTCTAATTTCAAATTCGGATGAAATATTTAATTTAAATTTGAGTCCGAAGAAAAAAAAAGAGACAAATCTTGTGTGCAGATATAAAATTCTTAAAATTTATATAATGTTCAATTTTTTTGAGTTGCATAAGTTCAGATAATTTGGTTGTACAAAACTTTTTCTGCCCTACCCGATCATACAAAAAGGAGACAAAAAGAAGAAGCAAGAAAAGCCATGGCCATCTTCTTAATTACTTTTGCTAGTACCATATAACCTCATAATTTAATATTTCTTCCAAAAATGAAATGATATGATTCGTAAAAATATGGTGATGCATGCTAGCGAATCAATGGTGGGTCTTTAAATTTTGTATAACGGTGTCTCATTTTTAAATTTTCTAATTTGTAATAAATATCAATTGATTTTTATAGATGTAAAATAAAATTTTAAGAACTTTTATATATGTAGTTTGAACTTATTTTTATGGGTTAAGGAAAGCCTACAACACCCTTAACTATAACACACATCTATTATCATAAGAAATTATTACAGCAGAAAGAAACAATTAGCCTACATATAATTGAGTGAGTATTGGTCAAGTGGTAAATACTCCACACTTTCACCCTTTCTACTTTTTACAAGTTGTGGGGGGTGAGTCTTGATCATGTAAAGACCGCTCACTTTGATAAAAAGGAGAACACAAATTATAATTTTCATAATAAACATACTTATTGGGAAAGATTTTACTTTAAATATTTTCGAAACAAAATAAATTACACCCTTCTTTAAAATAAAAAAGGGGTGTTGGACACTCTAATATCTAATCCAAATTTGCCCACATAAAATGATGGGACCTTCTTATGGACAACCAAAAACAAGAAAAACAAAAAATAAATAAATTAAAGAAGAGTATGAAATTAATCAAAGTCAACTATGATGGTTGTCATATCACAAAGAAAACATCAAGGTGGTTAGCATTATTTATGAAAAATTAATTTCATTGTTAATGTTAATAGCAGAATCCTCACCCACACCGCCCATCCTAATAGTTAATGGGGTCACGAAAGCGTATGATTTAGGTAATATACACCTAAAGAGTAGACTAGCTAGATTAGACTAGATTAGGGAAATTATTTTTCTTTCAATTTCTATAGTTTATAAAAATAAAATCCATTGTTTCTTGGAGCATAAACAATCTGGTAGTTGAGCGTGGATGATGTCCGCGCTTTCTTGCTCAATATAATTGCTATTAACGGATAACCATTATTTGATAACAAAAAAAAAAAAAAAAAAAACTACTGCAGCCTCTTCCTTTCCATACAGACTCGAATTTATAGACCTAAATTAACATATATAAAATTTGTTTTAATTTTTTAAAAGTCGCCTTCTATTATTATGGTCATCCTTTTCAAAAAATATTAAAATCCTCCCTAAATGATACCATATTACCGGATTCATAATGCAAGTAATATTGCTTTATGCGGCCGTTGATGCAATTGCTGCTCGTCGGTAGTTGAACTTCAGGCTATACGCCCCAACCACTGAGTAGAAATAGAAATAAAACGAACGTCGAAGGTTTTGGAAGGATTTTCAATACAAAATAATTCAATTTGTCTTTTTTGAATTGGGAAAACCAATAAGGTGTATCGATCAACATGGTAGATGTGTATCAAATCAATTAGAATGGTTAAAATATTTTATTTTTAATTAAGATAAAAAATTCATTTTTGAGAAATCAATCAATTATTTCTAAAATTTAATTAGATGATTAATTATTGTGGTGTTTGGCAGTTGGCACAATTTGATTAGTTGCCCTAAATAAATAAAAAAAAAAGCCGCACAATGCAAGACCTTCAACCCCTAATTAAACTCAGAAAGGCCATTATTTTTGACCCTTTGTCGACAAACACAAAAGTCTGGACTCACTTACTAGTGGCAGGAGTAAACGCCTCTAATATATCTCTCCCTCTCGAGTCACAGATTGTGGTGGTTGGTGACAAAAACTCATTAAGAACGCCATTATTTTCGGCGACTCGTTGGAGAGCATGACTTCATCGACGGTGAAAATTTGTATCTCTTCTCCTCTCTTCTTTCTCGCTGCCTCTGTCGAGCTTTGCTGCCAATTAAGGTTGATGGCAGTGGCATGTTGGTTGCGATGACAATCGTTGGCTCCTCAGTTATGGCGGTGCATGCATGATAGCCTTAATCTGGGGATTAACTGAATGATTCTTCTTTGTTTTCGACAAATAATAATTATATATAATTAAATTAGTCAAATTAAAGCCCACAAAAGAGCAATATCCTAGTGGTTAGTATCGACTCCCCGTCCTCCTCCCTCTCAACTACATAGCACCTCTGAATCTTCCGCGCATTAAACTCGACATTGTTTTTCGCTCGACAACCCATCCTATTCTCCTTCTATTTGAACCATCAACCAAACTCTGTAACATCGTGTCGGCCACTCGCTAGTGAGAAAGAACTCGGTAGCTTACATCTTGGTTGTAGGAGAATGTCATGGAGCCAGTGCCAGAAGTAATGAAGGCCTGACGTATTTTGGATGGAAGTTGAAAAGATGGAGAAGGAAGTTAAAACCTCTATGTTTTTTAATTTAAAACAACCAAACAAAGCCTAAAAATAAGTGTTATTTATATTAGTAAATATTTTCTAATTCAAATCATACAATTTTAAATTTTTATCAAAATTTAAAAAATCAATGGCTAAAAATATTCTATGACACATGTACGACTAGAATTCTTTTAATTGTGGTGATTGTTATATATCGACAATAGTTGTACACATATCATTATAAAAGAGCATGATGATTAAAAAAAAAAAATACTAATAGAGCTTCATATAGCAATACAAAAGCTAAAAATTTACCATTACGACCACAAACATAATTTTTCTATGGCAAGAAATTATTAACGAAATCAATTTAATACTTCTTAAAATATTTAAAACGAAATCATTTAACCTTGTGGTAGTCTATGCGTTTTCCCTCGTTTGGTATGAGATATGAGAATTTATAATGAGAATTGTATTTTTTTTTTTTTTGGGAATGAGAATTGGTTTATGAATTCGCACTATTGTTGTTTGATATATATGGGAGTTTAAAGTGAAAAGGATTGGGAATAAGTTAATGTTGCTATTAAATAGTTGTACATGAATTCCCAATCAAAATTCCCACCTCCCCCAAGGGAATAACCTTTGGTAATAGAGGGCTTCTATTCCCATTTTCATTATCTAATTTATTCCCATTTTCATTAATTAAACATGAAAAATATATTACCTATTCTCATTCCCATAGGGGTGAGTAGTTATGGGTATCCTCCTCTAAAATTAGAAACTTCAGCTTAAACCTGTTTGACCGACTCCTTAATTTTAGAAACTTGAACTGGAATTTGTTTATTATAACATAGGGCAAACATGTCATTTGAGTTTTACCGGTAGGATGCAACCTTCTCTTTTCCTTTTCTTATTAATACTTTATAAAAGTTTCAATTATTTTTATAAAAAGAAAAGGTTATTTGGGTTCTAATTGATTCGATTTGACACCAATTTTAGTTGTATCAAAATTGATGAACAAATTTGAAGTTGATTTATAAGGATTCAATGTAATCACGATTGACATGTTGAAAACGGGACAGAAAAGGCAATTAAGGGGCTAAGATACCAACTCTGTATGCTGATGAATTATATCCCAAGATTTGAATTTAAGATTGTCAAATTATCAGCTGGCTTTAGCATATTCTCTTCGGTCATACTACTAATTAGAGAGCAACTGCATGTGATGCCAAATCCTCGGTAATCTAAGCATTGAATATTCTTAGAGAGTGATTAACTACATGGCCAACTTAACACTTCTAAGTATATGCCTTTTTTTTTTTGTAATGGTTTAATCTCCATGTGATGCTGTTCTCTGATTTTGTTTTGTGGGTTGACAAAACCGGAAAAATGGCAATAATATGCGACAATTATTGAGATGTTTACGTCTTGTAGTATATGTACTTTGATTAAGTGAATCTGGGCATATTCTTTTCAATTTATGACGAGTATTTGATCGTACTTTTTTTAAAACATGCTCAATTAAGCTGAAACATAATGAATTATGCTTAAACAAACTACGTTGTTGAATTATGCTTAAACATATTAGAGCAATTGTAACGAAGGATCATGTTGTGATCCAATTTTGTCTATGTGATCCAATTCATCTTACTGCAACGCTCATTCCATTCAATCCGAGGATGATCCGCCCGCATGGTCGCTCGTGTGCTCAATCCGCCCGTGTATCCATCTTGCATCATTTTTCCTTTTTTTGTTTTATTTTTGTCAATATTTCCATTTTTAAAGAAGAAATCTCTCTCTCTCTCTCTGTCTCTCTCTCTCTCTCTCTCTCTCTATATATATATATATATATATATATATATATATATATATTTATTTATTTATTTATTTGTAGGATACATAGGAAATATTTTATTTGATGATCCAATTTGATAATTCAAGGTGTAGAGGTGATCGATTGAGTTCTAAAAATTAGATTGTAAAATCATGTGGAGTAGGGGTGAGCGGGGCCAGGAATCCAGTCATTTTGGTTGGACCCGGTTCGAACCAGGTCCAGATTTCTGGACCCGATCCAAGACCCAGTAGGAATCGGGTCCAAGACCGGGTATCCAGGTTGCCTTTTTTTAAGTTAAAGACTTAGAGTATCATTTGAGTTTTTGTAATTTTTTACTTTTTATTTTTCTTGTAAAATTTTAACTTATAATTATCTTATATTTCAACTATTTGCTTTGCCTTTGCAACCCTCTAATTGTGACTAATAATCCAACATTAACAATGAAAATTCACATGCAAAATAAATACCAATTTAAGAGTTTATAATATATATATATATATAAAGACCTGGTCCGGGTCCACGTTTTCACTACCCGGTCCCGGATATGACTTTAAACGGGTCCTAAATTTCGGCCCGATCCCGGACCCGGTTCAACCGGGTCCGAGTCTAGACTCGGCGGGTCTAAACTGGGTCCGAGTTCGAATCCGAGTACCGAATTTTTGCTCAATCCTAATGTGGAGGATGTATGCCTCACATGTAATCCAAAATTTCGAATCATGGATACGAATGCTCTTAAGTCATGCTAAATTACTTTCTATAATTAAAGCCTAATTATAATTAAGCCAAAAAATATATTTATAAAGTCGTTTAGTACAATGTTAGAATAATTTTTGAAATACACAATTGACATACATCAACCTATCATAGAATTTCAAGCGTCGCTGGAAAGTGAAACTCATAATGCACAAATTGTGTGAGAGTTGTAAGACTCATAACTTCCTTTCACATATGGTCGTCCTGAAGTGATTGATGCCAGTATTTTTTCAAAAGAAAAATATTTCTAATATTGCATATTAATTTTGTTCACGTTATTTAAATAATTATGTAATTTTAGTAAAATTATACAATAATTTATTTAGTTACATAATCATTTTTTTTCAAAATTAAAGCATTTTATAATTAATACAATAAATGTATTTACACTAGATTCACTTATTGATAAACAATTACGTGATTATGTTAGTCACAACCTAATAAGTTAAGTACTTTTTACAAGTACCAAAAGTGCTGAATTATACTTAATTGTACTAAATTTTGTTCAATTCTATTAAAATTTTATGATAAGTACCTATCATAAGTTGAGAAGAACAGTCTTGAATTCAATGGCTTGGTGATCCAACTTAGTTTTATTACATCCCTAATTCTCTATCAAGTTAAAGACATCTGAAAGTGTTGATTTGATAACATTGAAGCTTAATTTTATTATTTCTTTTTCAGAAGAGTTAGAAAAGGTTGTAGAATATAATTACAATATAATTGGAGATAAAAAAAAAAAAAAAAACTTGGAACCTAAATATATCTTATATCTCAGTTTTGAGTATTAGGCCAATACTTCATTTGTTATAGCTTAATTTATCATTCTATAGATGATATGATTTCATTCAATTTTTTCAAGTATCATTATTTATATACTAACTAAGAAATTATTTGATCGTATTTCGAACATTGAAGATATTTATTTTATAACCCTAAAAGTCTGAATCATAAATAATTTTATACATCAAAATCTTATGATCGTAGTAATAACTCATTGATCAAGCATTATGCAATCTGTAGACAATTAGGAATAATACCATAAAAATTACCAACAATTTATGACTAATTTTAAAATAAATTGTCACAGCTATTTCTTCAAAATGGAAAAAGTTATTAAGGACAATACATTAGAGGTAGAAAGGTTGCTTTCATTAACTATTACGCCAACAAGTTGTTGGGTCCCTTTCTTCCAACTAGCGAATGTATAGATCTGTCCCTATTGGGTATTGTGTAGTGTCCACACAGGCAACATATGCTCATGAACCACACTAAAACTAAATAGGGTCTTTTTCATTCTCATGAGTTATATTTGGATAATAAGTGCGGTTAACAATCACATAAAAACATCTAAAGTATTATCTTGTTTCCAATGTTAAATCATCATGATCTTAGGTATAATTACGTAGAGAAGTCATGACTTTATTCACAAACTAAATGGTAGTTGTGGGAGCAAGGAAACATGCGCTAAATCTCCGAATGCTGACGTCAAATGTGTAATGCACACTAATATGACGTTTGATTGGGTGTAATGCGATATGAGTGTAACGTAATAAATTATGTAATGTAATGGGACAACAGTTACATTATCATGTTTGGTTATATAAAAGTGTAATGTACTCACAAAGGTAATGAATTATTTCAATGGTAAAAAATAGTAATTAAAAAATTATATTAGAGATAAATGTTATCTAAATAAAAATTTAAGGTACATATTTAGATTTAAATTTTTAAAAATATTTTCTATCAAATAATTAAGTTTTATTTCTTTTGTGGAAAATATCAACTATATTATTCTAAATGATAATAAATATCGTAATAGAGATAAATGTTATCCACATGAAAACATTTTAAATTCAAAATCATATTTAAAATTTTTTTAATCTTTTCTATCATATTTTCTAATTTTAATTTTTTTGGTGGTAAGAAAGATCAACCGGATTATTTTAGTGGCGATAAATGTTTGTCATAGTGAAGATAAATGTTATCCAAATAATAAAATTTTAAACTCTAAGTTTATATTTGAGATTTTTTAATCTCTTCTATCATATAATTAAGTTTTGAATTTTTTCATTGATAAAAAATACCAACTGAATTTATTTTATTGATGATAAATATTTATTAAATTAAAGATAAATATTGACAAGTAAAAAAAAATTGATCTAAAAATTTTAATTTAAGCTTCTTTTATCTTTTTAATTGAATAGTTAAATTTTGAATCCAAAATATTAAATTTGAATTTTTCTCTTAATGACCAACCGATCATTTCATATTTTAAGATAATAGAAGAAAGAAAATCAATGGATGAATTTTTTACTTGCCAAGGAGGAGAGAGAAAAAAATGGAATAGAGAGAGAGGAGATAGAGAGAGAGAAATATTGGAAGTATATTAAAATTTGATCACAAAGATGGATGTAATCATGATTGTTTAGTAAATGACTAAATAATTGTTATTACATAGGTTGAGGTTAATGTGATAACAATGCAATTTTGATTGCATTACAAAGTTGTAACCAAACATGGTAATATAATCACTATTACCACTTTGATTACATCCAACCAAATATGCCCTAAGTATACTACCGATGCACACCAAATATCCCATTGATGCACGCCAAACATAATCCTGATGCACATTATATATTTGTTCATACTTTGAGGTATTTGGCTAGTTTCTTTACCCTCTATTTTATTGTTATTATATTCATAATATTATTTGTAATATTATCAATAAATATAGAGCAAAAATTACCATATGTATTACAAGTTATTATTTTTGTGGGTTTTAGTTTATCTAACTTTTTTTCTTTATTAGAAAAACTTTATTTTTTTTCTTTAGTAGTATTATTTATTAGGAATACCCAAAGTACTGTATGTATGATATAGTGCTTAACAATTATGATATTAAGGTTCACCAAATATACTATTAATGTTCACTAACAGTAATATTAGTGCTCACTAATCAAATATAATATAAACATTCACCAAACATAATGCCAATGCTGAATAAATGTAATTCACAAGTTAACTACGATGCTAATTCTCACTAAATATAATATTAATGTTTACCAATATATTGAACAAAAATGTAAAAAACTAAACAATTATAATCTCATTCATATTTTCTAGAATTATTGATACTTTTCTATACCCTGAGCATCTAAAAAAGAATTGGGTTGAGTCTTTTTCCATACATTTATAATCCTTAATTAGATTACAGAGCATCATCTTAACCGTTAATTATTTTCATTGACTAACTCCCGCTCTCTCCCCTTTTAACATATCCCCTCCCCAGTATATTAATTATCCTGATTTGATACATATCATGTGGCTGGTAAGGATAGTAGTTGGGTTTTTTCGAAAATAATGGGTGTTAGCGTTCAAAGCTTACATCTCTCCATTCTAAATTTTTTCCCCTCAGTATTTGCGCATGTTGAATGTCTAAAGTGCACAAAGTGGGTCTTTCATTTTTTTCCCGCTCATTCTTTATCCTATTTGTCTACTTTTTTTCTTTTTTTTTTTTTTTTTAAGGGAGAGTGATTTTTATTACCAACATTAGCCCATCCCAAATGGGAATAATTACATCAGGTGCTCAAAGAGGTATACAATATGTTTGCCAATAAGAGAACTGACTGTTGAACTTAGCTAGGTATTGCAATCTTATGCTAACCTCTCTTTGGATGTCTTAAACAAGTTCATCTGCATTCTTCCCTTTATCGTGTAAGCTTCTTGAATTTCTTTCTTTTCATATGTGATAAACACTGGTTGTATATGTAGCAAATAGACTGTGCCTATGCAGCTTACTTCCCTTCCATGATATAAGACACCTATGCATTTTTGGTCCAATGATTGCGCAGTTGCACTACAATTCAGCCAAGTTAATAATGCTATTCTCACTTCTTCAGTGTATCTACACCCCCAAAACAAGTGGTCTTCATTGGTGGTTAGAGGTTAGAGTTGGAACTTTTTTTTATTGCCTTTATAGTTAATACTGATACTAGACATGACATTTTTTAGAAAATGGATCAGTGATATTTTGTTCTTGGGACATACATTATTTTTTCAGTGATACTGAAAATGATAAATTGACCTCAATCACTTTCTGCATATATATACTATTAAATTCAATATTTCGTCCCCCTCCCCCTAACATCAAATGCTGGTTTCGCCCCTATCTCCCCATCTCCAATTGTAGATTCAAGACCTCCCCTAAAAAAATCATGCATTCTCATTTGTAGCTCCCCGCTATTTTCACACCTCTCCAGCCTAGAATTGTTTCCTTTGTCTTACTTCAGTTTATAACCTTCAATACTGGATTTCCTCCTCTTCCTTGCTCGAAGTGTAGAATTTTCACTTAATGAACAGATCAAATTTGAATCCCATTGGCCTCATATGCAATGATTGATCTCCCAAGGTTTGTGTCATCCCCCTTTGAGTAATACTACTATATTTTTTGGGGGTTTAAATTTGTTTAATTGTGTTATACTGCCAGTTTGATTCTATGCTCATGAATTAGGGTAATGTGGCGCTCCCTTCTTGGGGCAGGTTAATTTTTTTTTTTATTAAGTTTGTGTAATTTCATGAACGTAGCTTTGATTTTGTGAATTAGGATTCTATTTTTCAAGATATGCACCATCCTCTGTTTCAATAAGTTTTATCATTACCATGCATAATTTAATTTCTCTGTTTTATTTTAATAAAGGTTTATCAAGTGCAACATTTTTGGGATAAATATTAATTAATTTGTTATGTTGGGTTTAATTTTAGGTTTTATCTCACCTATGCTTCCTATAATTCAACGGGTAATGAAAAAGGGATGATAGAGATGGTTGGTGTTGAAGTTGATTGGCCAAGAATATATTGATTTTGTCTAACATACGGGGGAAAACATTGAGTTTCCTGCTGAGCCATAAGGATTCTTTGTTGAGGCGTAATGTGTTAATCTAGAGGTATTTTAGTATTTATGAGTTAGTATGTATCATTCTCTTAGTTGGGCAGTAATTTCACTAAAACTCAATCGAAGGTTCTGTGGTTTTGGGAGTCTTCACTTCTGTAACCTCTATATTTCTTTTATTTTTTAAAGTTATAATATTTTCTGAGTTTTATCTCTTTTATTCTTATTTTACATCCTTCTTCCTTTCAAAACTATTCATCTCGTCTTATCACAATCACTAAAATTACGTTAAAAAATATCATTTTTGTTGTCAAGGTAATATATTTAATCCAAAATTAACCCCGTTCCCTAGTCGCTATGCATCAAACTTTTAATTGTCTTGATGATCAAAGCTTTATATAGTTTTTCGAACCTATAATTTTGTTTGGATTATATCATTATAGATGAAGTGATTCACTTTAGCATATTAGATAAGATGAGATAAATAAGTTGTTGTATGTTTGATGAGTGGATGTGCTATGGCTTCATACAAATAAGTGTATGATCATGTAAGTTTTGTTTTGAGGATTATTAGGTTGTGGGAAAGTTATTATACTTTGGTCAACGAGTTGTGAATTGTGATGTTTATGTGGTTTATATTTTGAAGTTTGAGAAAGTTGTATATTTAACTACAACTTTGGAGAGAGCGAAAGTAGTGAAACAAGGGAGACATGAAGGGTCACTTCAAGGTATTTGGGGAGGGGGCTATGAAGCGGTTTCGATGAGAGTCTTGCTATCCACCGTGGTGATGGGATCAAATAGATGGAGTCGAATGTCTGCTTATAAATTGTTTCTACAGAGAGGGGGAACCTTGATAATTAGACTAGGGATTAAGGTGTACATGAGGGGAGGGGTCAAGTTGTAGAGGCGAGTGTTCGTGGTATTTCAAGGGTTTAGAAAATGTTGTCTTTAGATAAAATGTAATTACAACTAATGTTTTGATTGAATGAAGTTCACAAATAAATTATCAAACTAGCACACAATTAATGCTAAATCCAACAATCACACTACACCGAGCTATTTAAGGGTGATCGAAGCCCACATGGCTTACAACAACCAAACTTCTTCCTCAAAATATTACCTATTCCACAATTCACTACTAAAGGAACCACTTTTAACGACGTGTCTTTAACGATGGTTAAAAGTACAAACCGTAATGAAAAATGGACCGATGGCATTTTCGTAAAAAATGCGGTTTTTAATGTATATGACGACGGTTCAACATAAGAACCATCGTCTAAAGTTTCTACTCGACCCTTAGACCACGGTTCTTTTACTGAACCGTCGTCATAGATGTATTATGACGACGGTTCAGTTTAAGAACCATAGTATAAGAACTTTAGATGACCATTCTTGGCGAGTGAACCGTAGTCTAAAGTTCTCGCACAAAAAACCCTCGGCTTCTCACTTTTTTCACTCTCATTTCCAGTCCTACACTCGTAATACCCATGACTTTAACTAAAGTGGTTATAAAGAATAGAATTTATAGGGTATTATCCTGCGAATCTAGAGGGGGGACGAGTGACTAATTTTATTTATAACAGGGCATATTACATTTAGTGCTCCTTTGAGAGCTACTCGTCGAATAAATTAAATCAAGGAATTTTCCTTCTTTTTCTATATGGGCTAAACCTTTGTGAGGTTAGGAATTGTCGTAACCGATATATCAAAATAAGTAGGAGGCGAAGCATAAGAGGATGGAAGAGGAAAGGATATGGACTTGTTGTACATAGAACGAAGGTCACCTTGGCTGGATTATGAAGGGATAAAGGAGATTAATTTGGGGTCCAATGAAAAGGGGAAGCATCATTTGTCGGGCAGTGGAGAGAGATAATGCTAAAGATAAAAGAAGAAAAATAGACTGGCAGGGGGGCTCGGGAGGGAAAGAGGGAGGACCGAACGGAGAAAGAGAGAGAAAGAGAGAAGGCGAGGGGTGCGAGGGCCAAGGAGACCGAGGGGGTCGGCGAACACCGTAGACTTGAAGATGGTAGTCGGTGACGCGAGTAGGTGGCGAGCGAAGGAAAAGAGTGAGGGACTAGGACAGAACGAGAGGCGGAAGAAGAACCCGAAACAAAGACAGACGCGAGAGAGTTCGAGAGACGGGAACCGGGAAAAGGAACGGCGACAAGGGAGGAAGGTGAGCGGACAAGCACGTGAGGGCCAAACTTAGAGGCAGTAGGAACCAAAAACATCGAACTAGAAGCGGGGAAGCGAGAGACCAAGAGAGACCGAGCAAGAACCAGTAGAGAGAAAGACCGAGACCATAAAGGAGGAAGTAAGGAAGCACAAAATCAATCCCAAACCCGAGAATTTCAGGTGGGTAGTCGTATGCTATAAATTTATAGTAATTTCGAACTCAATTAAATTTTATTGTGAATATTGAATGTTTATGCTATTAAACGAATTTAGTAGTTGTTAAAATTTGAAATTAGGAGCCTTGAAGGGACTTGGTAGTTGTTTAAGCTTGAATTGGGAACTTGGGAATTCAGATGAAGTTAGGTTGCTTAGGTCTAGTGAGTAATATCGAGATTTCAGTCGGTCGGGGATGAGCACGTTGTGATTTGGGCATAAATTATGAATTAATGTTTCAGTTGAACCCTTAAGGACTTCCTGAATTCTCTGCGTTGGAAGACAACTATTGATATTTGGAGACAATGACTTGGAGTATAAAGGGGAGTATGAGTTTATCTTGATTCAGGCACAATCGAGGCGTGGATGTGACAAGCGGGTGATGTTAGGTTAAATTGAGTTTAGAATATATCTAAATCCTTGAGAACAAATTACACTTGGAGATGAATGGAGTTGGTGATGTTAGGTTAAATTGAGTTTATATTCTATATCTAAATCCTTGAGAGCAAATTGTACTTGGAGATGAATGGAGCTAGAGGAATTTTAGTAGTAAAGTAAGAATGAGAACTATCCGGCTAAGTATGGGTAATAAGAGTTTGACTAGTAATGTGGAGGCATAATCGGAGAACATTGAAGCAAAGATGGTAAATTGTGAGAAGTTGGGACATGTGAGATTAATGGTAACTACTTGTGGTTATTGTGGCTTAGAAAAAGGAATTAATCCTACTAAATTGGTAAATTTAGAAAGGTATAGTCGGAAAGGAGCTGAGAATGACTATCTGTGTTGAATTGTGGCTATTTGTACAAGTGATTATGGTAAATGATGTTCAAAAGTAGTTTTGAAAGGAGTTACGTATTTTACGCGAAATGATCCTTGAATGCAACTTCTTGTTAACCGCCTTTCAAATGTGATTATGTTTTAAAAGAAGCGAATCTGATTGAGAAACCGAATTTGGAAGGATGGCACATGGTGCTATGCCTTCCATTGTGTTAAACCAATTGGAGAAAGTCTGTTTAAAGCGGACGTGATGAATGATTATGTGCAAACCTGTTTTGAATCGACTTGGTTAGGATCGTTTAGCATACCGAAGGGTTCGAACTAGGATCCTCATTCATGAGGATGCCCGGCTAGAAGCTTCGAGGGAAGGGTTCTAACAGGGGTCCTGTGGTATCGGGATGCCCGATCTAAGACTTCCTAGAAGATAGGTCCTGGGAGCCTATTATTCGGGGTCGCACCCCAAAGAAACTAAGAAGTGCTAGTTCGAGTCCATGAAAGCCCGTAAAGTTGATTCAGCTTTTAAAAGAATTGTTAATGAGTGTGAAATCGTATTTTAAATGATTAAAGTGTTGTGATCCATGTGTGACAATTGATTTCAAGGGATTTTATTGAAGAGTATATAGATTTGTATTATGTTATTATACTTTCACCGATTTCATTATTATGATTAGTATGTGTAAAGAATTTCCATTTTAAGGTCGTAAGACTTTCCAGTGAGCGCGTGGTTTGCTCGACCCCACAAATTCCCCATTTTCCCCTCTCGGTGTTGTAGATACGAGTCTCGAAGGTGTGATATGTATTTAGCATGTCGTGGACTCTTGCTGATTGCTTGCTATTTGTTGAAGTGGCTCAAGCTGACCCGCATTTCATGTTTTTAAGTGTTATAGCTTGTAAATAAGTTCATGTAGTTTGTACCGGATGTATAGTGAACCATTTAGATAGTTTTAAGTTTTAATGCATGATTGATTGGACTCCGACGTGTGACCGTTGAGTTGTATACTCCGAGCGTGTGGCTCGTCAAGTTATATTATGATTTTTATATAGGGCTAGTCCATATTACAAACGGAACTTTGCCAAAATTTTTAGAAAATTTTCAAACTCTTTTGGAAAATTACCTCTATTACCTTAAGTTGTAATTTTTAAGCCGGACCGACACCTGAATAAGCCTTGGGAGTTCCTTTGAAGAACTCCGGCGTTGTAATACTCTTAGGGGTTGTTTTGAGGTGTTACAAAAATGGTATCGGAGCATAAATCTTTATGAACTTAAGGTTGCATTGCATATAGTCATCTAGAATCCTTATTATGTGATAATGTGCCTTATTTGTGACGACTATGCGTATATTTCTAATTGTAACTCCCGACTTGTAAGAGATTACCTAATCAACCTAGTTGGATTAATCGATTGATAGCTGCCCTTTTAGATGGGAATGTATACTGATTGACTGTCCTACTCCTTGGCTAAGATACTTATTAATGTGTGCCCTAAGTGTGAAGAAGTAACACAATTCGTCTCGCCTTACGTAACCATTCGAATGGCGTTCACATGGGAAGATTATGCGTATATGCCCTTCCGGTGGGCGGCTTGCAATGCTGTCTTCTTCCGGAGAGTTATGGAATTAAGAAATGAGTGGAACATAGTCTTGACCACTTCAGATTTCTCGCCAAGAACTTTATCTAAAACCCGCCCTTGGATGGTCCATGGGCATAATCACGATCCGCTTACGGGCTACCATACCCTTTAGGGGTTGGTGTCCCTTCTCTTAGCGGAAAATGGTCATGTTCTTATGGAACATGGGACCATTACTCCATGAGATGGAAGGACAAACATCGGAGGCTAGACGGACTATCGCGAACCACCTTGTTCGGCTTCATTTGATGGGCCCAGCAGAACCTAGGACATTAGAGAAGGCGAAGCTTCGTACGAAAGACACAAAATGAATACCTTACTCCACAGACACGCCCTACTTCCAAACCTACCAAAGGGTGGCAACCATGTGCGCTAGATGGGCAGACTCCATGCCAGGAGATGGGGTATACTACCCCGAAGGTTGGATAGCCACCATGAATCGAATGTTCGACTTGGTGATGAACGTGGTAGACATCGAGTGGGCTTCCCTTGCAGAAATAGAAAACCATCTAATGCCCGTACCGCCCCTAATTCTAGCAATTCCATGGGATCGGAAGTGGTTGATCCAAGTGAAGGCGGGATGGAGACAGGAGATGGGACGGAGACAGGAAGCGGGACGGAGATGGGAAGCGGGACGGAGACGAGAAGTGGGATGGAGACAGAAGATGACGAAAACTCGCTGGGAAATTCTTCGGACTAGTGATGTATGGAAGGACTCATTGGGAACAAGATAGATAATGTAAATCCCCTTTTGATATAGTGTTATGATAATCTAGTGACTTATGTATACATGTAATTAGTGTAGAGATAGAAAGACACAAACTTTGTGTCTTGAGCGACCTTCGGTATAGAATTCAAGAAAGGTTGAAATAAGTATGTATGTATAGTCGTGTATAAGGTTGTATATAAGAGCGACCTTCGGTATAGAATTCCGTTGGCGTCCCACTCATTCTCTCTGCTGTTTCCTGGTCGTGGTTGCACTCCCCTACTCACTCTTTTTGCGTTTCCGGTTCTGGTTACACCACTCTCTCGCCAGCTTCTCTTTCCGACCTCAATCTGTCCGCGTGGCTGCACCTCTCTCGCCGGCTTCTCTTTCCGGGCACCACCAGTTTTGTCTCTTTCTCTTCATCCGTAGCATTTTTCCCTGAATGCCATTGTAGGTTTTTAATTCTGTTATTGTTTACCTTATCATTTTCGGCATTTTCATGAAACTCGAAAGTGTAGATAGTGCTTTCCAATTTCAGATCTAAACTCGAAAGTGTAATTTAGGAGTCTTATATTTCGAGGTGTATTAGAGAAAATTTGTAGATTAATCTTATAATTGAGGAATGTGAATGGATAGAATATGAAAATTGTTGTACATGTTTATTTATCAAGATTTGTATAATTGTTTACATTATAAAATGGATTCTTCCAAAAGTACAAAAAATCGAGGGGTGAACTATGATGAATAAGGAGAAGTTGGTCCGGAGTAGAGACGATCCAATTATCCTTAAACGAGGTTGATTTTAATAAGTACGGAAATGCTGTAACTAATAATAAAGCTCCCTTTATGAGCTACGTTGGTGCGGCAACTCGCTCATACGTGAACATCAATAACGGAAAATGGGCTGATGTCCGTGATTCCATTAAGGACAACCTTTGGAACGATACTAAAGTAAATGAAATACATCTCAACTTAGTATTGCAACTTATATTGTAAATGATTAATATATATGTACTAATGCATATCGTTTTTGTGTTTTAGAAAACATTAAACTTGAACGGTAATGAATATGAGATTCCCCTTATGAAACATAAGACCCTCATGTCGGCGGCGGAAAAGTTTAGAGACTTCAAATGTCGCATTGCCGCTATATGGGTCTACAAAACAAAGCAGATAAAACGAGAAGGTAGACCATGGGAGGACTAAAATTGTATCACCGAGGAGGACTGGAGATCATTTGAATTACATGTCACCTCTCCGAACTACATGGTAATTTCATTACTTTGATACCTTTTTTGGATATTACATCATCAATGATTGTATAAAAAGTTAATGGGTAACTCTAAGGAGAAAATGGAGGGTTTGAATAGTATGCAACTTCATTCAATATTTATAGACAATCTCATATAAAAATAGTGTGATATTGGTTTTCTATAAATGTAAGTGGTGAGATATACTTGAGAAGGGCGATTTAGAGGACAATGAGAGGGGAGTTGTCTTATGCACCGATATTTTCGTTGTCAAATTGATATAAAAAGGAAGAAATTGTGAGTAATATATACAACTATTTTCGATTTAAGTGTTATACACTAATATTTTCGTTGTTTTAATTACTTGTGCATGCGATAGGGAAGCCAACCGGAAGAGGATTAAAAGCAATGTGTACCCTCATGTGATGTCCCCATGGGGGATACACGAAGTTGGAGGAGAGGTTGTACAAGCAAAAGCTTCAACAACTTCAAACCTCATCAGGTGAAAGTTCCACCATAGATACTTCGCAGCTTGTTATCGATAGGGACGAGTCGTGGGTCGAAGGAAGAAAGAAGAAAGATAGAACCTTCACTAAGACCGATGTAGAAGCTATTGCGCAGCAACTCGTGAGGTTTTTTTACTATTTCTTTATTTATTTTGAGAACTTATCGGTTTTAATATTTATGAATTGTCAAATGATAATATTTTTTTCTTCTTACAAGAGTCTTTATCACGGACATTGATTTCGAAGTCGCCGACACCATTGGGAGGATGGACAAGCTAGCCATGGCCTTACAAAAAGATGAGCATCCCGGTCGTGTTCGAGTCGTCGTTGGGTGGGTGGGTGGGTGACGGACTACAAACGCACGGTGTATGGTTGTAGCTAGCCAAGGTCGATCCCACAAGGACTCGATCTAGTAACGCACTAAACTAACCCTTCACTCAATTGTTAAGCAAATTAGATTTTTGATTAGTTGTTTATCTAAACTAGTTCTAAATATTAAAATCAAGGAAAGTTATCTAAGTTTAAATCAATGGATAAAAACATCTAGGGATTTGATTTCCTAACAATGAGTTTCATTATTAAAACATAATTTGTGCAATCATTCTTTCAATTGAATCAAGGATCGACAATCACAAAATTTTATTGCTCTTTCGATGCTAAATAGAATTTCTCTAATTAACCTAACAAACAACTTTTGTATACTTTTCAAGTTAATCAAAGTTAAAGATTTTAAATTATCAAAGTGATCCCCTAACTCATTATTCCTTTTTCAAATTTCATAAATTAGGTATAATGGTTGGTTGTCGGATTAGTCCATTTCACTTTTTATTATTTCACAAATTAATCTCTAATCATAAGTATTTTAGGCCTTGAAAATACCCATAAGCATGAAAAACACAACCATCTATTGATTCAATCATGAAAATTCAAGCACAAATCATGTAAGCCTAATCAAACAAGATTGTTTCGGATTACAAATCCCTACATAAACTAAAACTACTCACTCATGATTATTGAAAACTTAACAAAAATAATCCTAAACATGGTAATCAAACTTCAATAGCAAAAATGGAGAATTAGTTTGATGCCCTTCAAGAACTCTACTTGAATCTCTCAACTTCGAATGGAATTCTATAAAAATGGAGAATTACTTTGATGCCCTTCAAGAACTCCACTTGAATCTCTCGACTTCGAATGGAATTCCCTCGACTTACTTCAAATCTTCTTATTTGATCTTCAAAAATGCTTTGGTTTGATGTGGTGAAAGTATGGAGAATGGAAATGATGAATGGAGGATGAATGATGGATGGATGCCTCGAAAACAGCTGAAAATCGGCTTAAATCAGCCATTAAGAGGCAATCAAAGGCCGAAACCGTCAAAACCGAAGCGTCTCGGCAAATTTACATCCAACATGGGCCGTGTTCGTCGGCACGAGTTGCCATTGTGGCTGCTGGCTCATCATAACTTGACAAAAACAATGAAATGGGTCGTGTCCGTGTCAATGGACATGGCCCACCCGTTCTCGATGCTCGACCTCCAACACGGGCCGCGTCGGTGGACACGGGCTTCCGGTGTTGGTTGCTAGAAGGCTTACGTCAAATTGATTTAGTCATAACTTCCTCGTCCAATGTCCAAATGATGCGATTCTTGATTTGCCGGAAAGCTCATTGAGTCTAGTTTCTAATTCTTTCATCATTACTCTTGGTTCATAAGTGTAGGAAAAACATGATTTAGAGAGTAAAGAAGTGTCCATTACCGCACCATTCTTACTTTCCAGCTCATATCTTTTCCGTTCCTCAAAAGAATTGAGCTTATAATATGTCATTGGAAAACTCTTTCAGTAAGAAAGTTAGAAACATATACTTAAAATAGCTTTGGACAAAAAATATGACTAAAAATCAGGTCCAAATCACTAGAAAGTTGTAGAAATAGACCAAAAACGCAAAACTCGGGTGTAAAGCATAAATGGGGCATAAAGTACAAAAAGATGAATTTAAATCCCCAAAAATGATAAGTAACCTCCTTTGAAATCTAATGCCAATATGACACTTATCAAAGTCCCCCACGCTTAAACCTTGCTTGTCCCCAGTGCAAGTACAAGACTCAAACAAAAACAAAATCAAAAAGAAAATAAAAGGACTCAAGATGAAAAAGAAAAATATATTTACACATCCTCCTCGGGTAAGCATTGGTAGAATTGTCTAACAACTAAGTTTAACCAAGAATAGCCTGAAAGTGATGAAAACCACTAAGTACAAGTAAGAGGGAAGTTTTTGAAAAGATTTCCATGAATCACACAATCAAGATCAAATCAATCACCCTCTTAATCTCCAATGATAGCAAGTTGGCACGTGTATAAGCATAAAACTAGAAAGATTGAGAGCAAACCTCACTTTAGGGAAGTGGAAACACTCCTCTCATGTGTTTGAAAATATATAACAATGAAAGTTTTCTCAATACTCTCACCAAAGAAACAATCTACCATATTCTTACAAAGAATCTCAACTCTCCACCACGAGTATGCAAATGTAAATGACAATCAAGAGGTCTTTTCAAGGGTTGTAACGGGACTAGGGGTTAAGGGTAGGAGTGAAAAATTATTTGGATAAAATGGAGCTGAAAGCCAAACTTTGAGCTAACTCATCAAATATCTCATATATACAATACTACCCATTTATAGACATTCAAAACAAACCCTGAAAAATCCATTAGAAACCGCCTTAAATCTACACAAGCCAATGCAAACACTTTATTTCTTTCTTTTTTTCTTTTTTTTTTTCTGATTTTTTCTTTTCTATTTCATTTTTTTAATTTTCATTTTTTATCATTTTTTGTGTGAATGGAAAAACAACAAATTTACAATACCAGGCAAGTTTCCAATCTTCAACCCAAATGAAACTACAGCAAGTGGAGAAAGTTTCAAGGTTGAAATTTCACAACTATTCTCCATCAACCAAACCACAAAATTTACCACAATCAACCCACATCACACTCAAAACACTCTAAGCAATGGCTTAATGGTAGGAGAAATGTATTTGGCCAAGACTTGTTAATGTCAGTTCAATCAAAAAGAGTGGTCAAAGGTTAGAAGAGGGCTAAAAGTGGTAATTCATACAAGAAAGGGTGGCTTTTTGGCTTATGTAGCTTACAAAATCAACAATTGAATGCCTCTATCATATTGTCAATGCAAATACAAATTGCGGTTTTGAAGAGATTCAAAACAAGTTTTAGAGATTGCAATAAAGATAGAGTCACACATGGAAAACATGAGACTAATAAAAATGATTAGTCTTTTAAGGTTTAGTGGTCTTACGGGTTAATGCTCAACAACCAATCCTAATTCAAGATGTTCCACATGCCAATCTCACATCAAAAGATCGGGAAGGGTAATCAATCATCTCTATCAAAGTGCAATCCTAAACCAAGATTCTTTTACAAGCTCTCTTTAAAAACTTTTATTCACAAACGGGTTATACAAGATCAAACAAAGTCAAATGAAAAACTACCTAACGCAAGAATCATCACCAAATGACTTATTCACTAATCTTAAGTCTAACCTAATTTTTTTCTTTTTTTCCAGATTATTTAATTTTTTTCTTGATCTTTTAATTTTTATATATTAAAGCAACAAAAACTACCCCTACATGTAACTTAAATGCAAATACAAAACCTAGAAATCACAAAAAAAAACTAAAAACAAAAGACAAATTAAAGAAAACTATGAAAACTAAACTAAAGTAAATACAACTATATGCAACTATATGAATGAAAATGCAACTATATACATCATTCTTCATACACCACATGAATGCAAAACCTTTCCCCCATGCTAGGACAAAGCATCGTCCTCAATGCAAATAAGAATAAATGTGATGGGAGGAAAGAGAAAATAATCACTCTTCAGGTGCATATAATGATGACTTTTATGCAAAATGCAAACAACCTAAATTTTTTTTTAAAAAAGGAAAGAAATCACCTTAGGTCTGTCTCCCAAGCAGCGCTTCTTTAATGTCATTAGTTAGACCTAGCTCCAATTATTTGTTTAAAGCAAGAGGATAAACCGGAAGGAAAGGGGATTTCTCAAGAAACATCCCTCCTTTGTCACGAGACTTCAAAATCAAACTCATGTAAAAAAGGGACCATTGGAGAAAGATATCATTCTCGTCCTTCTTAAACATATGGTACTTCCAAATATCCTTATCAAGGATCACTATTTGCTGTGAGCGGTCACCATCAGATGGGCCACCATCACATTTGACCTTCCAGTTGAGGTCTAAATCAAGAGCTCCAATGCATGGAGCATCAACCAAACCAAGCTTCAGCCTAATACACTCATTAAAACAAATTTCGTTAAACACATAGGACATGCCCTTGTCAAACGTTGGCGAAGGCAATTTATCAACCTTTACTACATTAGCATTGATGAGTTCATGGCATTCATGCAAATATTTATCACATGTCACTTCATCATTCATCTCAACACTACAACATTCAGCGAAATGGGGAAACACCATTTTTCTCAAAGAAATTAAATTTAGCGTGATGCTTCCCCACATCAAAGGTCTTCTTTCACATCAATATTACACCCACTAGTAGCCAAAAAGGCCTCCCAAGAATGATTTGGGTGTGAGTGTCCTCAGCCATGACAAGAATTAAAAAGTCCATAGGCACAACGAAATCACCAACTTTGACTGGGAATGTCCTCCGAAATACCGAAAGGATATGTCACAAAACTATCCGTTAATTGAAGAGAAATGGCGGTGGACCTCAACTTACCTAAGTCTAAATTCTTATTATAAAGAATAGGGCATCAAGCTCACACTTAACCCCAAATCACATAAAGGACGAATGGACACATTCCCAACTAGACATGGGATGGAAAAACTACCTAGGTCTTTAAGATTTTCGGGAAGCTTATTTTGGACTACCGCACTACACTCCTCATTCAATGCAAAAGTCTCATGCTCATTTAATGTCCTCGCTTTTGGAAATGACCTCTTTCAAAAATTTACCATACAAGGGCATTTGAGTCAAAGCATCAATGAAAGGGATGTTCATATTGCATTTCTTAAGCATCTCCAAAACCGCCCAAATTGCATATCAAGCTTAGCCTTAGCTATTCTTTGCGGGAATGGTAAAGGCGGAGTGTAAATTCTATGGGGAATTTTTGTTTGGTCATTAGGAGTCTATTTCTCATTTTGCACAACAACATAAACCAAGGGCTCTTTGGAGGGTAAAGACACCTCCTCATTCACAACATCATGCAAATCATTCCCAACGTTCTCATCATTCTCATTTCGCACATCAAAGACCATATGCTCAATACTAGCACCCATACGCCCGCCAATTGTGTACCACTCCTCAAAGTTATGGCATTACATTTTTCCCTAGAGTTAATCTCGAGTTAGCTAGGAAGCTTACCGGGAGGGCTAGAGGAAGAGCTAGCTTGACTAGCAATATGAGTTTTCAGCATTTTATTATGGATGGCTAAAATTTTAACTTTTGTTGTCAATTACTTGATAATCTTATCTTGCTTTTGTTGAGCCAAAAGCATGCTTTCCATCATGACCTCCAAGTTAAAATTTTAGGGCACTTGAGGTTGGCTAGGTTTATGGAATCTAGGGGCGGGTGGTCTTTGGACTTGTTGCTCGACCCATGGGATTGTTGTTCCGGTAGGAAACAATAGGGTGATACCTCAATCCTTGGTTATAGAAATTTGAGAAAGGGTCAAAGTTTGGCCTTGGGTTCGGGTTGCAAATAAAATTGGCTTGGTCGGTTGGTCCATTGCTAGCCATACCCATAGGACAAAACAGAGTCTCATGCTCATAAGAACTACATAAAGCATATGGAAAGGGAGGGACAACATTCACATTCAAACAGACCATTTTTGAGTAATAGCATCAATCTTAGCAGAAATGATAGAAAGTGCATCAACATCCAGCTTACCTCCCATTCTCTCGGAACGGGGTTTCGACCATTGAAAGCTATTTAGCACCATTTGCTCGATCAAGGTGTGGAGCTCATCAACGAGACTTGCTTATAATGTTCCCTCCGGCCGCCGGAAGGATGGTGGCTCTCGGTTGATCAACAACCCCATTGTAGAAAGCTTGATGGCTCAAATCCATGTTGAGGGCATTGGCGAAGGAGATCCTTGAACCTTTCCCAAGCATCATATAATGTCTCATTCGGATCTTAGACAAAGGTGGAAATCTGGTTCCTCAAACTTGTCAATTTGCTTGGTGGGAAGTATTTTGCCAAGAAAGCACTTGCAAGTTGATCAAATGTGCTTATGGAATTATCGGAAGAGAGCTTAGCCACTCCCATGCTCTCCCTTCAAGTGAAAATGGAAACAATTGCAACTTGATTGCATCCAGTGAATCCCCGTTCGCCTTGAAAGTGTCATATGCTTGGCGAAAAATGCGAAGGTGCCAATTGGGGTCTTCATTGGGAGGCCATAGAAAGGAGCGACTCTCGGCAAGTTGATGAGGGAGTTCTTCAGCTCAAAGTTATTGGCCGCCACATTAGGAACATTGATGGCCATTCGCGGATTAGTGACATTGGGTGTCACATATTGCCCAAAGGTTCTTCTTTGTTCATCGACCATCTTGGGCTTTTGCTTGGAGTCTACTTTTTGCTTCTTTGTAGCCTTCTCTAGCCTTTGCTTCTTCCTTCTAGAGCGGAAGGTTTGCTCAATTTGATGTTCAAACTGGAACAATTAAGCTTTTTGCATGCAAAGAGAGAAAATCTAGTAAGAACAAAAATAAAACTACCAAAGCAATCAAAACAGAAAAAGAAAATAAAATACTTAGTCAATTTGAGAGTATTCATCTATTGGCTACTAAGGATAGATTCCCGACAATGGTGCAAAAACTGGACAAATCGCAAGGGTACGGTGTATTGTTGTAGCTAGCCAAGGTCGATCCCACAAGGACTCGATCTAGTAACGCACTAAACTAACCCTCTACTCAATTGCTAAGCAAATCAGATTTTTGATTTGTTGCTTCTCTAAACTAGTTCTAAATATTAAAATCAAGGAAAATTATCTAAGTTTAAATTAATGGATAAAAACATCTAGGGATTTGATTTCCTAACAATGGGTTTGATTATTAAAACATAATTTGTGCAATCATTCTTTCAATTGAATCAAGGATCGATAATCACAAAATTCTACCGCTCTTTCATTACTAAATAAAATTGCTCTAATTAACCTAACAAATAACTTTCGTATGCTTTTCAAGTTAATCAAAGTTAAAGATTTCAAATTATCAAAGTTATCCCCTAATTTACTATTCCTTTCTGAAATTTCATAAACTAGGTAGAATGGTTGGTTGTCGTTTATTTCATTGAACTTTTTAGTACTTCACAGATTAATCTCTAATAGCAAGTATTCTAGGCCTTGAAAATATTCATAAGCATGAAAACTACAACCACCTATTGATTCAATCATGAGAATTCAAGCACAAATCATGTAAGCCTAATCAAACGACATTATTTCGGATTACAAATCCCTATATAAACTAAAACTTCTTACTCGTGATTATAGAAAACTCAACAAAAATAATCCTAAACATGGTAATCAAACCTCAACAGCAAAAATGGAGAATAGCTTGATGTCCTTCAAGAACTCCACTTGAATCTCTAGACTTTGAATGGAATTTCCTCGGGTTACTTCAAATCTTCTTCTTCAATCTTAAAAAATGCTTTTGTTTGATGTGGATGATGAAATGATGGAGAATGGAAATGATGAATGGAGGGTGAATAATGGATGGATGCCTCAAAAAACAGATGAAAATCAGCTTAAATCAGCCATTAAGAGGCAATCAAAGGCCGAAACCATCAAAACCAAAGTGTCTCGGCATAATTTACATCCAACACGGGCCCTGTCCGCCGACATGGGCTGCCCTTGTTGGCTGCCGGCTCATCATAACTTGACAAAAACAATGAAAACAAGACGTGTCCTTGTTAATGGACATGGCCCACCCATTCTAGATGCAAAGGCTTTGACCTCCAACACGGGCCGTGTCGGTACACACGGGCTGCCTGTGTTGGTTGCTTTGGAAGGCATGCGTCAAACTAATTCGGTCATAACTTCCTCGTCCGATGTACAAATGATGCGATTCTTGATTTGTCGGAAAGATCATTGAGTCTAGTTTCTAATTCTTTCATCATTACTCTTGCTTCATAATTTTAGGGAAAAACATGATTCAGAGAGTAAAGAAGTGTCCGTTACCGCACCCTTCTTACTTCCGACTCATATCTTTTCCGTTCCTCAACGTAATTGAGCTTATAATATGTCATTAGAAAGCTCTTTCAATAAGGAAGTTAGAATCATAGACTCAAAATAGCTTTGGACAAAAAATATGACTAAAAATCAGGTCCAAATCACTAGGAAGTCTGTAAAAATAGACCAAAAATGCAAAACCCAGGTGTAAAGCATGAATGGAGCATAAAGTACATAAATATGAATATAAATCTCAAAAAATGACAAGCAACCTCCTTCGAAATCTAATGCAAATATGGCACTTAGCAGTGGGATAGTTGAGCACTTTGGGGTTAGGAAGAAGGCCCCCGTCACTTCCCGCCAAGCATATATGAAGGCCGAAATGGCCCAAATGAGGTCCCAAATAGACTCCCAATACTTTATACTTGGAGTTCCAACATACCCAAATGACCCAAGTGGCTGCAAAGATGGCAGAGATGGAGGTCCGGATGAGTTCGTACTTTATCACTAACATGGGTATGCTATTACCTAGCCACTTTGATGATGTACGTCCATTATCACTCCACACCAGCCATCGCGAACGCGAGCTCACCCGTCGATCAATTTGAAGTTCATGCGTAGGTAATTCAGATTTTACAACCTAATTATATTTACATGCAAGTTTATATTTTGCCTAATTAATGTATAATCTTGTTGAATAATTACTTATAGTGGATGTTTTTGTTGTTTCGGATGAATGCCGTTACTTACATGCATATTTATATTTTGAGTAATTGGTGTATAATCTTGTTGAATGAATGATGTATATTGTGTGGTTGTTGCGTAACTCCGGCATGTGGCCGTTGAGTAATTACTTATTCAGTATGTTTTTATTGTTTCGGATGAGAGCTGTTATCCTGGAAAAATGTTTACTTTTAAGGGAAACTCTATCCGTTTATTTTCACACTACTATAATAACCACTTTTAACAACGGGTCTTTAACGACGATTATAACGGAAAACCGTTGTAAAAAATAACGCAGTGGCATTTTTGTAAAAAAGTGATTTTTAATGTACATATGATGATGGTTTTTTAAATGAACCGTTGTCATAGATCTATTTATGACGATGGTTCATAGAAGAAACCATCGTTAAAAGGATTTAAAATTGAAAGTTGAAAAGTCCGTTAACAATATAACCTTAATACCGTGTCTCTCCCCACTTTCTCTCTCCGAGCCGCTGAAATCCCCCTCTCTAGTCTCCATCGAGTGCCCCCTTCTCTGGCCTCTCTGGTCTCCCATCGGAGAACCTCTCTCCTCTCTCTCTTTCTCTCCCTCTCTCTCTCCCTCTCGCTCTCTCTCTCCTATGGTGCCACCGAAATCCTCCCCCTATCTCTCGGTCTCCCATTGAAACCTCCCTCTCGGTCTCTCTATCTCCCATCGGAAAACCTCGCTTCTCTCTTTCCCTCTCCCCTCCCTCTTAACGACCGATTGATAGATCTTCTCGGCGCGGAGGGAGCTTGGCCTTCCACGAGGGTAGGGGCTCGACAACCTCTCTCCTCTCGCTCTCCCTCTCCCTCTCGCTCTCTCTCTCTCCTATGGCGCCACTGAAATCCTCCCCCTTCTTTATGGTCTCCCATCGAAACTCTCCTCTCGGCCTATCTCGGTCTCCCGTTGGAAAACCTCGCTTCTCTCTCTCTCCTCCCTCCCTATGGCCGATTGACGGATCTTCTCGGCGCGGGAGGGGCTTGGCCTTCCACGAGGGTAGGGGCTCGGCCAGGAGCTCGTGGCTAACTGTTCGGTATAAATATTACGTTATTTATACCTTTATTTATCTAGTTTTTGTCTCGTAAAACAATATTTTTAATAGATTTTTATTTATTTTGTTTGATTTTGCGGGTAATAAATTGGGTTGAGTGGATCCCATAATTTGAGCTTGAAATAAATGAAAAATACAGATTAAGAGACCGAGTTGCACAAATCGGGTTGATCAAATGCGAAAATACGAGGCCCAAAACCCATATTCCATTGGCATGCATGGCAAAGGAAAAAAAAGAAAAAAAGAAAAGGAAACAAGATTCGATGATGACATCGGCATGATGTCATCATCGAATTCCCGAGATTGCAAAGAAATCAAGGGCAGCGGTAGCTTTATATATAAAGGGGCGTAGCTTGGTTTTAGGCGGCTGGAGTTTTCTTAGGCGAAAAATTACGTTTAGTTATAAATTTAGGTTAATTTAGTTTAGTTTAATTAATTAGTTTTCTCGCATGTGAATTTTAGACTCCAAAAATTTAGATTCAATTATTGTTTTAGTTTTAGTTTTAATTCGGTTCCCGATAGTTTTCAGTTCGGTTCGATTCGTTCTGGTAACTTCTTCCCTTTTGTCTCTCCTTTGTTTCTAATTTGTTTAATTTAGTTTAAAGATTCAATTTTTATTATATTTTGATGTTAGTAGTAGTTAGTTTAATTGTTTAATCTTATGTTTAATTTTATTTTGTTAGTTTATGTCATTCTTTGAGTCAATTTTTATTAGTACTTATTAGATTAATTGTGTTTCATATTAATTAGTTGTTATTTTGAGTCGCTTTGGTTGTGATTAGCCTCCTTGATGGCTAATTAATTTCGTTTAGGCCTTTACTTACCTAGTTTATAGTAGTATTTCGGGATTGTTTCTCATACTTGCCACATAGGTTCGATGAGATGCCCGAAATGGTCTTTTCATCTTGATTTTTAAGCGGTTGGTCTATCACTGAAAAGTGGAGTCAATTTGCTAGTGTGGGTAAAGAGAAAAGTTAGGATTTTGGCATGAAAATAGCCCGAATTCTAGCTAGGTCCGTAGTTGCTATGTTGTAGTTTAGTTGGGTTAACCCTACGAAAGGAGGTGGTTAGAATAACTAAACTAGCTCATGATCCTCGAAAGTGTGGCTTGAGTAGGCTTTGATGGAGCAACTAAGCACTCCTAAATACTTGTATAAACTTGGGTAGCTTTAGGGTTGACTTGATTAATTAGTTTATTAAGTGGTAAAATCACAACCCAAGTATCTTATTTTTATTGCTTTCTAGGTTAGTTTAATCACCTTATCTATCTCATCCGTATTGATTCGCCTAGATAGAAAGTTTAAGTTGTCTTTGATATTTGAAACACAACTCTTTGTGGATACAACCCGTGCTTGTCGGGTAGCTACAACTACGCCGTACACTTGCGGTTACAATTTTAGAACTTAATTCTTCCCAATAAGTTTTTGGCGCTGTTGCTTAGGGAGTTGTTCGTTTCAATATTGGAGCTTACTTGAACATTCTAGATTAGGTATTTAATTGAAAAATCAAAAAATAAATTGAAAAATCAAAAAATCCAAAAAAAAAAAATGAAAATATGTCTACTTACCATTATCCGCAGTATGAGCATGAATTATTCTATCCGTACTTTGATCGACTTAATGCTCTTCTTGCTATTTCTGGTAACTGTTTGGAGAAATGGGAAGTATTAAATGTTGTATATGAGGGTGTGAATAGTGAATAGTGAAACTCGTGGTCTTTTAGAGTATTGAGATTTTTGTTCTAAAAGTGTTGATGAAGCTTGGGATTTACTTGAATGGATTGCTTGAGATACTTGTGAATTTGAAAAGGCATGTACTGATTCTCGGATTTTCATGTCTCGACCCTTGTGCTTATCATGGTAGATCTTAAATCCAATCCCCTTGTATTCCCGATCCTATCCTTCTTTGGTGTGAAAAGTGTAACTCTTCCGATCATGGTACTAGTTCTTGTCCTTATTATAATACTTTATCTCATGAATGTTATGATAATTGTTATAAAATGATAAGGGCTATGGATGAACAAAATGAGCAACTTGCATGTCTTACTAAGATTAGCGAGTCCGTCCTATCGCATGAAACCGACCTTAGTCTTAGTTCAGCTAAATTGAGGCATTTTTCTATCATGATGATGATGATGAGTCCTCATTTTCTTTAGAGTCCGGACTAGAGAAAGAGATCAACCCTCCTACACTACCCACAGTTGCTCCATCCTTACCTAGTACACATAGGGACTACACCGAGTCCGCCTTTGGTATTGATGCTAGTTTAGATGGTGAGGATGATTTATATTGTGAATCGAAGATGCTTGAGTTGAAGTGTTTGATTAGGAGACTTCTTTAGGGGAGTCGTGTGAGGTGGTTGTGGTCGAGGCATCGCCTACTAGTCTTGATGTTGATGATCATGTGTCCCCCGACCCACTTGCTTTAATCCCTACTTCCTCTATTTATTCACCACCCTCCCCTTCCCCCAATATCATTTTTTGAGCCCGCTACCTATTATGTGATTTGTGATTCTGATTTGGATGTGGGGTATGTGAATAACTCATTTGACATGTTTGAAAGGGATATGGTTGACAATATTGTGTCCCTAGGTACCTTTGGAGGTTCTAAGCCCTCCTTTGACCCTTATCATGTTTACCTAGAGGATCTGCCCTAGAAAAATCATTCGGACAGCTTTCTTTGATCACTCTTTTGATTTTTCTAAGGCATTTGATAAATTTAAGAGGGCATTGAATGTCATTGATATAGTTTCGCTTATGTTCTCTTACTATCATTTGTCCGAGTTACATGCTTAGGAATTTGATAAGCTCCTTAGAGCTCCGACAACATCTAAGTTGGAGCTTGATCTTGAGATGAGGAGGAGTGACCGATGCTCCTCGAGCCTTCTTAGTACTTGTTTTAGGAGGCATTAGTTTAGGTGCACCCAAGCACCTAACCCGGTATACTCATTCTATCTTTTTCTCTTTTTCTTATATTTTCTTTCTTTCTTTCTTTATATATTTATATATTTTTTTCTCTATTTTTAGTTGTGGATATTTATTTTGTAGTGTCTTGTATATAATTGAGTCTTTTTTTTTTTTTTTTGGTTGGTGTGGTTGCTCATTGGCTCCCAATGAGGACATTGTGAGATTTAGGTGTGGGGGAGGAGAAGCCATGCTTCAATATTTTGAAAAAGAAAAACAAGAGAAAAAAATTTTAAAATTGCAAAAAGATTTTTGATTTTTTAAAAATTGTTTTTGGGGAGTTTGTAGCATTTTGATTAATTCTGACCCCTTGTTACCTGGCTATTAGTTTGTATATATTTATGATGTATATTATAGACTTTGATCCAAAATATGTCATTCTATGTCCCTTTTGAATCTCGACATTCAATTATTGAGCTAGTTTGACTTTGGTAGAGGAGCCTCGTGAGATTTTAAGCCTTATAAACTAATTCATTAATTTTAGTCTCATATTTCATTTCATGTGTGACTTTTCCTTGATGCATTTCCTCTAGAACTTGCTTTGTCTCTCTTTAAGATCACATTTGGCATTTGCATTATGTAATATGATAGAGGCATTTATTCATTTGTTTTCAAACTACATGAGCGAGAAAGCCACTCTACTATATATATCCTTTTTGTTAGCCCTTTGAGTTTTAACCTATTCTTTGTTATACCTACATCCACTTTACCCTTGGCCCATATATATTTCCTATACCTGAGCTAGATCCATTGGAGTAACACTTCTTGAAATGGGCAGTTTTGAGTTGTATATAAATGGTGTTTTGTTTATTTCTGTGATTTGAAAAGGGGGATTTATATTAATGAAAAATTAAATGTATCCCCTAGAGGTTGATAGACCCTTTGGAATTGAGTTGTGTTCATGATTCCCATGCCAATAGTATTTGTTTTCAAAATAAAAAAACAAAAACAAAAAAAATGATGAAAAAATGAAAAAAATGAGAAAAGTGAAAAAAAATATAAGTGAAAAAAATAAGAATAAGTGATTGGCATGAGGAAAGTTCAAAAGTTGTTATGCTCATTCCTTAGGTTTTCTTGGGGTTTATTTGTGCTTGGAAGAAGTGTATTGAGATAGAGATTTTATTCATATTTTGGATGTGTTTTTTTGCTCTTTAGTCATTAGGCCTTGGATATTTAGCTCCACATTTCCTAAATTGATTCCCTTTCTTACCCATGAACGTTAGCCCCATTACAACCCTTAAAAAGTTCTCTTGATTGCATTTGCATTTTGCCTACATAGTGGTGGAGAATTGAGAATATGGCCAAGCCTATGGTAGGGTGCGCTATTGAAATGAGTTTTGAGTGAACCATTATTATATATTCTAAACACATGAGTGTGAGTGTTCCACTTTACCTTAAAGTGAGGTTCTACCAGTCTAACTTGGTCATTATTTACTCGTATGGGGTGAAAAATTGGTATGTGGATGTCATTAATGGAGGATCAAATGTCTTGATGTGTGCATTGTCTTTATATGCATGTTAATATCTCGTACGAGGGTGATATGGTTGCACAATTCCTTCCCACTTTGTATATATGTTTGTGAAAATTTTTGAAAAACCCAAAAAGATTTCCTTTTTCTCTTTCTCTTTTGTTTTTCTTTTTCAAGATTTTGTGGGTATATCTTCTACAAACCCTCACGAGACCTCACTCGTCCACTTGGGCTACCAAGGAGTTTAAAGGGCTTGTTGTACGTGATAAGTACAATCGCAATTCTGCGAAAGTGAGTTAGATTTTATTTACTTTTATTTTGCTCGAGGACGAGCAAAAAGTTAGGTGTGGGGGTATTTGTTCAGTCTAAATATTACGTTATTTATACCCTTATTTATCTAGTTTTTGTCTCATAAAATAATCTTTTTTTATAGATTTTTATTTATTTTGTTTGATTTTATAGGTAATAAATTGGGTTGAGTGTATCCCATAATTTGAGCTCGAAATAAATAAAAATACAGATTTAGAGACTAAGTTAAGCAAATCGGGTTGATCAAATGTGGAAATATGAGGCCCAAAACCCATATTCCATTGACATGCATGGCAAAGAAAAAAAGAAAAAAAAGAAACAAGATTCGATGATGACATCAGCATGATGTCATCATCAGAATTCCCAGGATTGCAAAGAAATCAAGGCAGCGTGCAGCTTTATATATAAAGGGGCGCAGCTTGGTTTTAGGCGAGTTGGAGTTTTCTTAGGCGAAAAATTAGGTTTAGTCATCAATTTAGGTTAATTTAGTTTAATTTAATTAATTAGTTTTCTCCATGTAAATTTTAGACTCCAAAAATTTAGATTCAATTATTGTTTTAGTTTTAGTTTTAATTCGGCTTCCGACAGTTTTCAATTCGCTTCGATTCGTTCCTAATAACTTCTTCCCTTTTGTCTCTCCAAGTGTTTCTAATTTGTTTAATTTAGTTTAAAAATTCGATTTTTATTATATTTTGATGTTAGTAGTAGTTAGTTTAATTGTTTAATCTTATGTTTAATTTTATTTTGTTAGTTTATGTCGTTCTTTGAGTCAATTTTTATTAGTACTTATTAGATTAATTGTGTTTTATGTTAATTAGTTGTTAGTTTGAGTTGCTTTGGTTGTGATTAGCCTCCTTGATGGCTAATTAATTTCGTTTAGGCCTTTACTTACCTAGTTTATACTAGTATTTTGGCATTGTTTCTCATACTTGCCACATAGGTTCGACGAGATGCCCGAAATGGTCTTTTCATCTTGATTTTTAAGCGGTTGGTCTATCACCGAAAAGTGGAGTCAATTTGCTAGTGTGGGTAAAGAGAAAAGTTGGGATTTTGGCATGAAAATAGCTCGAATTCTAGCTAGGTCCGTAGTTGCTATCTTGTAGTTTAGTTGGGTTAACCCTACGAAAGGAGGTGGTTAGAATAATTAGACTAGCTCATGATCCTCGAAAGTGTGGCTTGAGTAGGCTTTGATGGAGCAACCGACCACTCCTAAATACTTGTATAAACTTGGGTAGGTTTAAGGTTGACTTGATTAATTAGTTTATTAAGTGGTAAAATCACAACCCGAGTATCTTATTTTTATTTCTTTCTAGGTTAGTTTAATCACCTTATCTATCTCATTTATGTTGATTTGCCTAGATAGAAAGTTTAAGTTAACTTTGATATTTGAAACACAACTCTCTATGGATACGACCCATGCTTGCGGGATAGGTACAACTACGCCGTGCACTTGCGGTTAAATTTTAGAACTTAATTCTTCCAACACCGACAACCTAGCCGACTTGTTTTTCATCTGGAAGAGGACCCTAAGGGTAATTTTTTGTTCATTTGCTTTTACCTATTGTGTTTCTTCGTTTATTTTTGAGTAATTTTTTCTTCGTTTGTTTTTCGGATGTTCAAATTTGGGACTATTTCGTTGTTTTTCTAATGTTCATTTGTTTTTGTTCACCGGAGACCTTATTTTTCTTTGTTTGTTGTTTGAGTAATTTTTTCTTCTTTTAGTGTTCCGAGACTCGTTTCGTTTAAGTAATTTTTTTGTTCATTTGCTTGGTGATTGTGTTTTACAATTGCACTCTTAAAAATTGTATAATTTGAACAATTTGAGCTTAGAGTTCGAACCTTCCCTCCCTGAATAATTTATTTTTTTAGATAATTGTACCTATAACTACGGTTGTTTCTCCGTAACCGTAGTTATAGGTGCTCTTTGACTACTTGTTTTGGATACGTATAACTATAGTTGTTTCTTAAGAATCGTAGTTATAGGTGCTCTTTGACTACGGCTTTTGAACCGTAGTGAAAGGTGGTACATACAACGACGCCCACATACACGATGCATGTTAACAATCGTTAAAGGTCATTTTTAACTCGTAGTTAAAAATGGTTTCTATAATAGTGTCGGGATTTTTAGGTTGTTTAACTTCTATGTCAAAGGTTATCCCATGATTGTAATTGTTATACTTATTCTTATGCAGCTGGCGAAGTGCAAGCTAACTTCTCATCACCCTCCCCTAGAGCATGTTGTGGCATTAGGTGTTGTTTTCCCGTGGAGGTCGGATATTATCGTTTAAGGGACACCCCTTGCAGCTGTTGAGGTGAGCGTGAGTATGAAAGAGGTCATGCACGTGAAAGGCGAATGTGAGTTGCCAATCTGGGAACCGGACCTCCACATTGTTAACGACGCAGTCAACATTTTTCTTTGTTGGCCTAAGTGTTTGGTCATCCTCTCTGTGGTGATTCATTTTTATTTAAAATATTAGATTTAGCTCGTTATTAATATCACATATATATATTTCTCATTTTTTGTATTGATTATTCACTAGGATATCGGGGATGAGAGTGGGATGAAGGGCGCCAATGGCACAAGCAAACATTCAGTGGCCCCATTCATCATCTCGAAGAAGTCTCCTCTAGTATCCATTGAGGACCGCATAGATTGATGTGTTACTCTAGAAAGTTATGTGAAGACTATAAAGGAACCGTTCATCCGTAGCACGTCAGGTCACGTGTTTGGCTAACATGAAGGGGATATGACCGTTTATGTCTCCCCGGACGCCATACCGCAATTTTTGCAGATAGAGGATATCGGCGTATCCGCTCTTATGCTTGGCATTTATGTGGCTATATGAGATTGGAAAGGACTTCATTCAGTTTTTCAACCCTAATTCCATTCAAGGATTGGGCGGAAACTTGAAGAACGAGTCACCTATATCTTCGACGTCATGAAACATAATGCGCAGGATAAAACATGGCACTTGACGCCATTCAATGAGAGGTAAGTGTACAAATAATAAACTAGTTAACTGAAGTTTTTATATGGTGTTATACATACTTATATAAAAATGTGTTATTTGTAGTTTTGTAGTCACCATTGGATGCTTGCTGCCATATATCCAAGGGCTAATATCACCTACTAGCTTGATCCTTTGGGTCATGATGTGAGGGAAGATATTAAGGAAGTTGTCGAGTCGTGAGTTTATACTTTTAATTATTTTATGCTATTTTGTTAATTAGTAATCATTCAATGGTATGTCTAACTTGAATTTTATTTTTCGATTGAAAAATAGTGCTCTAATGCGTTATTATTATGGTGGAGGCGTCAAAGACAAACGAGTGAAATCAAAGTCACTAATTGTCCCCGTAAAGGTGAAGTTCTCTTGGTTATTAGAATCTACTTTAATTGTTTTTTATTTCATATTACTTGTTAGCTACATAAATTACTAATTAATTCTTTATGTGTTGGGAATCTATTTTATTATTGTAGTGCCATATACAACCTAGGGAATGTGGAATGCGGCTTCTACGTTCTCCACTACATGAAAGAGATTGTACCCCAACTCAATTTAAATTTTAGTCCCAAAGAGGTATACTTGCATTTGCACTTGTAATTGATTATATTCTTATTTCAACTTGATTAACACTTGCACTTGACCTAATTAATATTTCTTTTACAGCATTGGTTACAATATTTCCTGGGAAAGAAGTCACTCACTCCCTATACGAGATGAAGTGCGCAACAAGTTAAAAGAAAGTTAGGCGGGGTTTGTATATAACCGTATAAAGAAATAGGTATATATTTATATTTATTCTTCATTATTTGATTGGTCAAGTTTGTGACATTAATAGTCATACGGTTATAGGTGTGTGTATATATATATATATATATATATATATATATATATATATATATATTGTCTTGTACCATATACAAAATGTGATGAGTATGTCTGTTTTATAGATATTCTAGTGAAGAATGTATTGGATTGTAGTTTGTATATTTTGAATGTGTAAGGTTTTACATGATTTGTGCTGTACGGAGGGCAAGCAAACCCAAGAAAAATTATTAAAATCAGATTTATTGCTACGGTTTTTTAAGGCACAACCGTAGTAAAAGGTCCGGTTGGAGGCTTATGACTACGTTTCTTCACCTGAACCGTAGTCATAGGTCAATCTATGATGACGGTTTCTTCATCTAAACCGTAGTCATAGGTCAATCTATGATGACGATTTCTTCATCTAAACCATAGTCATAGATCAATCTATGATGACGGTTTCTTCATCCGAACCATCGTCATAGGTGCTCTGTAGTAATTTTTTCAACTACCAAGAAGGTCTATGACTACGACTCGGATAAAGAAACCGTCATCGCAGATTGACCTATGACTCGTGGTTTTTCCATCTGAACTGTCGTCATATAGTGACCTATTACTATGGTTTTGAACCGTAATAAAAGATGATACATATAACGACAGACTACATACACGACGTCGATTAACCGTAGTTAAAGTTTTTCACCGTAGATAAAGTGGTTCCTGTACTAGTGATTACTTAAAAACTAACAACAATCCTAGATATCCACAACTAAGAAAGCAAATAAAAACAATCCTACATAGCCGCAACTAAGTAAGATGTAAAAAGAGAGAGATTAGGGAAAACTTACCCATTCAAAGCATTCCTAAGACCACTTCCATTTTCAATCTCAAGCTGATTTCTCCATTTAAAGGTACTCATTTTATGAGTCTAATATTAAAAAACTAGACAGAAAGGGGAAAAGAGAGATTTCAATGGCACTAATGCAACTAAAGTGGTGTTTGATATTGCAAAAGTAAGAAAAAGCCTCCAACCTAATTAAAAGTGAGTCTTTGCTCACTTTTGCCCTCTCTCTCACCTAAAAAGGGGGATTTGGATTGGATTTTGACAAAAACTCATAACAGAGCATCAACTAAAATGCTTGATAATAACATCAAATCAAATAAGATTAGCAAAGAAATTAAATGGAAATAGAAAAACTTAAACTTGCATTGATTCAAACTCAAAATAGCAAGTGAGTTTAGAAAGAGTTTAGAGAGAAAAACCGATGAAAACTCTAAAAATTCTAAAAATGACGGAGCCCCTTTTCGGGGGTCGAAACAACGATATTATACAGCCCAAAATCTAACTTGGCACTGTCATGCCACTTGGTACGGTCATAACCATGCCAACCCTCTCGTTTCTCGCTTTAACAAAAGACACAATGTGGTACGATCGTGCCCGGTCTCAGGCATTGTCACGCCATGTTCGGCATGATCGTGCCATGAACTGCTCGGGCTTTTTTTCGTTACTTGATCTTCATTTCCTCTAGCCCGAACCTTGAACCTTCGTTTGGCTCTTCAAATCTTTGATAACTTTGAGTTTCTTATTTCTTAACCTCTTACCTAACAAAGCATAATAACATATATAAGAAGTCGAAATTAGTCAAAATCGTGAACTAAAACCTAGTGTTAGGAGTATCAATATTGCTTCAGTACAAGCTCGAATAAATACCCCTACACTTAGATTTTTCTCATCCTCAAGTCAAACAAGAGGAAATCACATTTTCATAGGTGCAACGATTGCATTTAACACATGCAACAAGTCCTTTAAACCCTTGTTAGCCTAAGTGGTCGAGTGAAGTCTCGTGAAGGCTTGTAGAAGATATACCCACAAAATCTTTGAAATATTTTTGTAATTTTTCGAAAAACATGAGTTATATACAAAGCAAAGGGAAAGTATGTACACATCAATAGGATTTATCACATTTATAACTTAGTTACAAAGCTTATATACAAGCAAGACATGCAATCAAGACTCACATTGACTAAAGATGCACCCTCGCTTTCTTATTTTTCACGCCATACTTCACAATGATAAGATATGTGCACCTTGGTGCTTAAGTGCAAAGTGTTATTACGCCTCGAGAATCAGGTTGCTAAAATTAACACGGTTTCCTTCTATTTAAGTGACTTCCATGCTCAACTTTCTTTTGGATTTTCCAAAATTAACACACACACGCACACATGCAAAATTAACAAGGTTGGGTAGCTCTTGGGTTTTTCAGACCCTTAAGTACTCCGGAGGAAACACAAAGCAAGTACATAATTAGGTCGTCTTCCCTTTTGGGGTTTTATTAGTAACTTGTGTATAACACTTATTTACAACCCAATTACAGGTGCAAGAATCAAGAAAAAGCAACCACATATTCAAAGTCAATTAAAGATATGGATATAAATAGTGACTATGAACAATGATGCCAAATTTATTCATGCTTTATTTTAGCATTACGAAACCACTAAGTAAACAAAGGTTCCCTGGCCAACCTAGCATTCCAATCCCCAAAGTGATGATTTAGTGAACAAGGTAGTTACAAAATCAATCATGTAAAGTGAAGTTATTAACAAAAACTGAAAACTACAATATAGGTCAAGTGATCAATCATACATATTTCATCTATGTACAACTAGCAACCAAATTATAAGGGGTCAAAATCCCATCAACATGACACAAAACTCCTCAAAGCTAAGCAAAACTACATCGGAAAAATAAAAATTTTGGATACATGACTTCACCACCCCCACATTAAAATCACACAATGTCCTCATTGATGTAAAAGAGTACCAATAATGGAAGAAATAAGTACGTCACAAAGAGGAAAAGGAAGGTAATAGCTTGTCCATACCTTGGAGTGAATGAAGACGCATCTCCCTATTGTCATGAAACGCCAACACAATATATTTGTACATATGGAAAATAAACACAACTCTAAAGACAAAGCTATATACACAAGGACTATATACAGTATCACACCTACAAACCAAAAATTGACATATCACATCTCATCGAATTTCCTTCAATTGGCCAACAATATCAATTAAACATTTCACCTCAAATGGCCAATATTTACCAATCGTATTGAAACAATCGGGGAAAGGCAAACAAAGCAAGGCAAGATATAAGATAAATGACGCTGAATTAGATGACGTCCCAATGAGCATGTAGTTCCCCTCGATGACATACAAGATGAACCCCGTAAATGATGTACAATGAGAAAGTTGGGGTGGGGGAAAATGCGCTCACAAACTCATCGGCTCCCATATCGAGTCGGAGCCGGTGGGGTCTAATCTGGTGAAGCGTACGCAGGCCCTCCTTGTTGCACATGGTGATAATACATGGCTCGTAACATCTCCTCATTCCTCCTCATTACCTCGGATTGCCTCCTCCGCTCTTTAATTGCAAGGAGCTAACGTTCCTTATATTCATCCATGCGCCCGAAGATCCCCAATATTAGCCTCAATAGACTGGCAACAAGCTTGCACCCCCTTCAAGTTTCCCCAAATGCGAGATGGTCGGAGCGGAGTGAAGAAATGTCAAGTTTCATGTTAGTCGGGGCTTGAACCATTGAATCTTGATAATGAAAAGGAGGGGCTTGAGACGAGCCACCGACTTCAAATTGTGGGTTTTGCATGGTTAGCTCTTCCTTATCACCATCTCCGTCCTCTTCCTCCATGGCTACATTTTCATTGCCATCACACCACCATCCTCAAATTTCCGAGTTGTTGGGATTGGTTAGAGTGGTGCGGTTGGGGTTGGGGAGCTGAAAAATAGGTAGGCCATGATGATTGATAAATCAATTACTCCCTCGAGCAAGCACAAATTTCATCCTAAGTAATGCTTTCATGTCCAACCTTTCTCCCAAAAAGTGGGGCTCTAACTTTTCCACTTTGTTACTCAAATTTAGCCTTAATGTAATAGCTTAATCAACCTACCACTATCTTTTTCTTTCGATGCTTTGCAACATCTTCCAAATGACTCGAGAATGAAGACCCCCATATCTACCTTAATTTGTTTCACCGCCGCCCAAAGTAAAAATAACTTAGGGTCAAATTAAGGAAGAAATAACTTCAATTGATAGAAAAAACATAATTTACTTTGGGAAAAAATTTACTCTTTTGAGATCAATTTAGTCGAACGATTCCTAATAACTTCAATTGACGAAAAACACGGATTTTTGGAAAACTAGTAGTTGAGGAAATTAAATTGGGAAGAAATCAAGCAAAAATGGAAAAAAAATTAAACCTGGTAGCAAAGTAAATTATCACCAAAACTGAAAATCAAAGGTAAGGAACAACCAAGGGGCAGCGGCTACGAGTGGCAGCGAAGGGGTAGTCGCGAAGGGAAGGTAGGTATGGAGAAAAAGTGAGACAGTGAAGGAGATTGAGAGAGGAGAGAAAAATTTTAGATGGCTGATATGTTCAACCCATTTAACCTAAATTTAGGGCATTTTGTAAATATATTTAATTTGTAAGGGTATTATTGTTTTTTAATTATAACTTATGGTATATGGATATCCTATTATCCACTTAATACCCACCTAAAACATGAATAATCATCCATCATCCACCCATTACCTATCCTTAATGAATATTATCCACCCAAATTAGGTGGGCGAGGTTGGATATTCAGTTAGTGGATTCTAATTTTCAACCTTACTCGAAAAGGAAGCATTCTTCTAATACTTCATTTTTTTCGAAGAAAAGAGGGCTTATAATGATAATTGATTAATGAAATTACACATGTCTTTTGTAGCCGGATCGTAAACAATATCTTGCCCTTCCTCCATCCATATCCTTTCCTCGAAATTGATAGGTTGGAGATGGTCAATTACATGAGCAACCGAATTACCCTCTCATTATTAGGAACAATACTATGTTGTAGCTTGTGAATCAGATTCTTGCAATCACTTTCAAAAATCACCTATTGGACTCCTAATTTCTTTGCTTGTTGGATGACAAACAAATAAGCTCTTACTTCCTCAAGTTCAGCCCCGAAAACCCAAACCTTGCTTGACCCCTGTTGGATGATTTCACCACCGTTACCTCGAGCAACAAAGCCACGGCCCGAGCCTTCTTCTACAATTTAGCCGAGTATCCAAGTTCACCTTTATGAAGTCGAGTGAAGGCGGAATCCAATTGCTACATCCGTGGTTTGTAAGCTCCTTCTCGCTTTGTGTGTTTCCCTAGACCGAGTTACACGGTTAATAGCTCTTGGTCCCAAATCCCTCAAATTTTTTATCTTTCTTGCCAAAAACAAATCTGTTCCGAGCATTTCACAGCTCCCACAAAACCGCCGGATACTCCCTTATTCAGCTTTCCTCCAACTGGTTATAAACTCTACACAAACAATCAACTATGGAATAACCTCGACCATCCCACAGTACTTCATCAAACCAACTTTGTTCCCAGATTTCTTGGGCTAGAGGATAGAGAAAGGTGTGTGATATTTGATTCTTCCATAGCCCCACAAATACCACAATGCATATTAAAATTAGGGACTCAAGAGGCAATATTTACCTTAGTTGGTAGTGCTTTAACCGCAACTCTCCATCCAAACACTCGAATTTGCGGTGGTACATCCAGCCTCCATATCGCCTTCCACATAGCTTGGTATCCTGTTCAACTACTAGTCGGTCCGTCCCTCATTTTTAGCTCTCTAGCAATGGTACGTGGACTTTACAAGTAAGTTCCCCATGGTTAATAGAGAACCAAGAAATTCTATCATGAGGCGAATTATGACATAGAGGGATTTGTAAAATCAATTGGGCATCACAAGCAAGGAAGATATCTTTCACTAACTCCTTGTGCCATTGCAGGAACCACGGCCGACCGGGGCCCACCGAGTTTCCCCACCTGTGTTGGGTATCTTTTTAAAGATTGATTTTGAAGATGGTTTTGAAAGTCGATTTTGGAATGCGGGGATGAACTTTTTATTAAGATTTCCGAATTTTATTAAATCTGATTTAAAGCGAATTAAGCAAAGTTGAATGGCGGTTTTATTAACCTTTTTATTTTAGTAATTATTTTGAGAAGTGCCCCAGGATATTATTTCTTAACCAAAAATTGAATAAAATTAGGGTTCTAAATCGTCGTGAGTCTTTAGAGCCAAATCGGTGTGAACACCAATGTCGATCGAAGCCATTACTGCCGACCCCATGATGCTGGCCGAAGCCAGCACCTAGGGGTTGGCGGCGCTGGCCATGAGGCCACGGCTACGATATCAGCCTCGGCCTCTTGGCCTGGCTGGAAAATCAAGAGCCCTAAACTTTTTATCTTGCAATAAAAAAAGTCGAGATGAAATTAAATAGAAATAAAGCAAAAGGTATGAGTTGCCGGTAAGTTTTTAGGAAAGAAAAACTAACAAAAACAAAAGTAAAAATTTGCTCTTCCAATATTAGTACGGGAAACTAAGACTAAAAGAGGCTAAAAATGACTCCATCAGCCTTTGAACCGAGAATCGGATTTCGGGGCGAGGGTACGAAACGTAGGGATAAACCCTTCCATTTCGCCCATTTGAAGACGACCATTACTAGTTCGAGTAGTGAATTAAAAGAATGTACAAAATCAAGCAAGCAACATACGAAACGAAAATAAAGCAACCAAACATGGTAAAAGAAAGCGGTAAAAGCGGAAACAAAAAGCGAATGCGAAAGAAAAGCGAAGAAAGGAAAAGAAAGCGAGAAATCTAAAAGATTACATCGGACAAGGAGGAATCAAAAGTGATACATCATTTGTCCACAATACGGAAAGTAATAAAGAAAGCATAAAATAAAATAAACCATTGTGAAAACTAGATTTGTGCCCTCGGGTTGTCCCACCTGCCGATCCGGATCTTTTGATGCGACGGTGGTGAATCAAGGAAGGCTTTCGTGAGTATTTGGTGTAGGTAGGTGAATGATGGAGTTTAGGGATTTGATGTAGGAAGTATGATGGAAGTAGGCTGAAAAGGGACCAAGAGATTAGAATACAAAGATGAGTATTTAGTCGCTCGTAGACGAATTTTAGTAGAGTAACATTGAGGGATGAGCCATTGTAGGTGGAATGCAATAGCGTGATGTTAAGGCATGAATACGTATGGGAATGAGAGCCAAGGCTCTCTATTAATAAGGAGAGATTGAGTCAAGGAAGTGACTTAGGGTTAGCTCGGCCAGCCGTCCAAAAGCAACAACAGAAAATCGGGCCAAGGTCAAATTGATAAGATAGCATAAAGCAAAGAATAAAACCGATAAAATTGCGTAAATAAGGGGTGGTGGGCGTCGGCCACCTGAGCACACCTAGGGTTTCGTGCCCTAGCATGCTACCTTGAGAGTCTCGCATGATGGAACACGATGTTTTGAGGTGAAACTATGTGTTGAAGGTGCCGGCCATGTAAGGTTTTTCTAGGGTTTTGTGCCCTTCCGTGCCTGTCTTGGGATTCCTTAGCCAAAACGTAGCATTTCATTTGAAATTACCGATAGGGGGTGCAGGCCATGTTGGGCTTCTCAAGGGTATTGTGGGCTCCTAGTCTCGGGTGGACTTTCTTGGAGCTTAAATGCAGCACTTTGATTCTCGTGATCATCAAATGCAACGTTTTATGCCGTCTTGAGTACTTCGACTCTTTGTCTAGTTGGACTGAAGTAAAATGTAGTATCCGAACTTGGAATTTCCCGTACGTGGAACTGGACTCTATTGTCTCCGAAGGCTTGGCCGGTTCTTGGATCGTTTGAAAGAAAGAGGGATTTTTCATCGACCTAAGGTAAAAGGTTGTTTTGGTGCTCGGGGTTCTTTATGGTTTACTAGCTTATGTCACACCAATCGATCACAGTCCGAGATCTAAATCCTCAAACAGGACTCGGGATTTCATCAATAGGCCAACAAACAAAAATAGAGAAAAGGACGACACTTTTTGGTATCTATAGCCATTCACCCCGTTCATTATCAATCAGGTCCGAAACTCTCATAGCCACCATGCCTTCTCTCACGGGGGTGATCAACATATAAAATAAAGGACGAGGAATCCACTTTGAGCCCCATACTTTCAGCTTTAACCCATTGCCTACAATCCATCTAGCTCCGTAGTCAACCACTTTGCGCGTACCCCGGAGGCTCCTCCATGTATAGCTTGGTTTAGAACCCAAGCTAGCCAAAAGTATATCACAATCTGGGTAATAATGGGCCTTAAGAAATCTAGAAACCAATGAAGAATCATACCGTATCGGTCGCCAAATCTACTTTGATAATAGAGCATCGTTGAAAGCTTCAAGGTCTCTAAACCCAATCCCATCGTCTTCCTTTTTATCACACGCTTTGAGCTCCCAATTCAATGAATCTTTTTCTTGTCGGCTCCATAACCCCACTAGAATTTGTTAGTAATAGATTGGATGGCTTGACAAAAGTCTTTCGGGAGCTTGAATACACTCATGGAATAGGTAGGAATAGCTTGGGCAACCGCTTTTATTAGCACTTCTCGACCCCGGAAATGAGTTAGTCCATCCATCCCGAAAGTCGCTTCCCCACCCTATCCTTGATTGAGATGAGGGCTTTCTTCTTTGATTTGCCTATAAAAGTTGGAAGGCCTAGGTATTTCTCTTGGGCCAACACCTCCCGAATGTCTAGAATTCCTAAAATCTCTTTCCTTCGCGTTTGATCTGTGCCTTTACCAAAGACAACACTCAACTTCTCCAAGTTTATCTGTTGACCCAACATAGCCTCATAGAGCCCAAGAAGTGATATAATATTTTGGGCATGTGTAGCTGTAGCTTTACAAAAAACACAGAGTTGTTAGGGAACAAGAGATGGGACATAATTGGCACCCCTTCGCACAATAGATGACCGGTTAATCTTCCCTCATCTTTTGCTCGTTTAAACAGTCCAATAAGTCCCTCCGTAACAAAATAAAGAGATAAGGAGAGATTGGATCCCCTTGTTAAAGTCCCCTCGTTGGGATTACCAAGCTCTTCGGGGACTCGTTGATCACAAAAGATAGAGAAGACGTTTGCACACAACCCTAACCAGCTCAATCCAAGTATCACGAAACGCCAAACACTCCATAATCCCCTTTAAGAAACTCCATTCTACCCGATCATAGGCTTTACTCATGTCTAACTTGATAGCCATAAAGTCGTTCTAAGAATATTGTGAGTTCATAGAATGAAAAATCTAGTACGAAAGTTTGATATTATCGGTTATTAGCCGCCTCGGGGTGAAGGCACTCGAGTTTTAGAGATAATTCGAGGTAGGACCACTTTCAATCTACTCGGTAAGAACCTTTTGATGCGCTTGTAAACCACATTGCACAAATTAATTAGTTTAAACTCTCCCATTTTAGTGCGTTTGTTCGTTTTCGGGATAAGAACAATGTTGGTGTGGTTAAGGTCATTTGGCATCACTCCTCCCCACAACACCTCTAACACCAACCTTGACACATCACTGCCCACAACATCCCAAAAATGTTAGAAAAATCCCGGATTTAGCCCAACAGGGCATGGCGCCTTATTTGGATGCATAGCCTTCAAAGCCTCCCAAACTTCATTTTTAGTATACTCCCTGCACAAAAATTATTCATTTCATCTATCACCCTCTGTTCCACATAGCTCAAGACTCCATCTATCCTTACTCGGCCGGTTGACTTGAAAAGGGTATCAAAATATGTGGTCACCACCTGCTCAATACCATGCTCATCTTCCACCATTACCCCATTTCCTTTGTCTAGTTTGGATATCGAGTTTGTGGAGCGCCTCATACTAGCCCGTGCATTGAACCATTTGTGTTGGCATCCCTAAGTCCAATAAGATCTAATTTCGCTCTTTGGGCCCAACATGTTTCCTCCTTCCTTCGCAAAGTATTAGTCCGATTTTGTAGCTCAAATCTCCTCTTAATCTCCCTTTCCTTGTGCAATTGATTTTCCAAAATGTTGAATTCTACCTTTAACCTCTCCTACTACTTCTTTGCTCCACTCGCATAAGATCCCTTGAACAAGCATTTATCTTTACGATCAAATTTGTCCAAGCATCATCGTGACTTTCCTTTCCCTAAGCCTCCATTACCACATCTCGGTATCCTGGTTTAGTGATCCATGCATTTTCGAATTTAAAACCATGTTTTTGCTCCCTCTCGCTAGACCTTCATTTGAAGATTAGGTGGATAGGTATATGATCCGACAGTGCTATCATCAAGATGGATCACCTTCGTCTTAGGGAATAGCCCGGTCCAAGTATCCATTGGCACAAAAGTGGTTTAACCATTCTTCAACCGATTCCTCACCATCTCTTCCATTCCACCATGTATAATCGTTACCCGTATACCCAAGATCAAAGAGCCCACGAGGGATAAATGTATCACAAAAACTTTGGAGTACATTTTGAGGCTTCAACATACCTCCGTTGTTCTCACAATTATAGAAAACTTCATTTATATCTCCTCCCACCAGCCAAGGGTAGTCTCCATGAAAAGCCAAATCTTATACCAAGTCACAAGTTTTCGGTTTAGCCCCGTCTTCGGTCAGCCATATGTACCCATAAATCTCCATACCGACATGTCTCCATATTTCGTAATCGGTAGATCAATATGATTAGAAGAGGAAGACAAGAAGGATACTTTCATGTCCTTACACCACAAGCACACCAAACCTCCAGTCGCTCTTCTCGCATCAGCATACACCCCTTCAAACTTACTCAACCGAGCCTTAACTATTTCATTTCAATCGCAACAAGTTTTGTCTCTCATAAGAAGACAAAACTCGGTGATTTCCACTTCAAAATAGAGCGGAGAACCTTCACTACTTGAGGGTCACCGAGCCCTTGGCGATTGAGACTAATAAGACTCATTGGGCTTGGCGGGGTTGCACCGCAACCTCCGCCTTTGATTTACTAGACATCCTCTCCCCTTTCCTTTCATGTCCTTGCTGAGGTCTTTCTCCATCCACTACTACAAAACCGTTAATTAACGACGGAAAACATTCCATCGCCAAATAGCGACCGAATGGCGACGAAAACCGACGGAACCGGTGTCCGTGTCGGACAATGACGGACTCAGCGACGGAATAGGGAGTCCGTCGCTAAAGTGAAATTAGCGACGGATTATTCCGTTGCTAATCCGTCGCTGTCGGCGACGGATTTTTCTGTCGCTATTTGGTCGCGTGAATTTCGCTCGAGGAATAAAGGAAAAGAAAATAAGTTTTATACTTTTTTGAATAGCGACGGATTATTCTGTCGCTATTCCGTTGCTAAGCGGACATAAAACCGGATCTGCGTTTCGGCCAAATGCAATTGACGAAAAGGCAAAGAGAGAGAGAACTCCGAGTGAGCGAAACGAGTGCCGAGCCCAGACCATGTTCGCTGCCGCCATCGCCGTCCGGCCGCTGCCGCCAAGCCTCCCGGCCCGCCGACGCCGGCCATCCCTCCTTCCGTCCGCCGCTGTCATCCACCGCTTGAGGAACCCTAAGCCCAAAGCGGAGGGAGTCCTTGGTTGGTCCCATCACCGCCTGCCGCCTAGTCTTGTCGCCACCGCCTGCCCGCCGCCGCCCGTGCCGCCACCATCGCTGCCGCCTAGTCGAAGATATTGTGTTGTTGATTTTTTTTTCATTTAGGTTTTTGAATAATATATTTCACATTGATGAATTTATATAATTTATTGCAAATGAATGTTGTTTGTGAATGAATTTGAAAAGAAACATGTGCAATTTCGTTATTTATGTATAAATGTTGTGTTGGTTAAAGCTTGTGAGGTTATATTTGTTGGAAATTATTGTTAAAATTGAAGTAAATGTTATTTATGTATAGATGATGTGTTGGTTAAAGTATGTGAGGTTAGATTTGTTGGAAATTAATATTGAAGTTGAAGTAAGTGTTATTTATGTATAAAATTTGTGGTGTTTAAAGTATATGGGGCCGGGTTAGATTTGTTGGTAATTATTGTTGAAGTTGATGTAAATGTTATTTGTGATTCATATATGTGTAATTGGTTGTGGTTTATTTATAAATTTATTTAAAATTTGGCAAATTGTTAATAAAATAGTGGTTAGTTGTGTGAAATTAGGAATGAAATGTTTGTTGTAAATTTTGAAATAATTGTATACATGTTCTAATTGTGTGTGCGTTATTTTATAGTAATTATGTAGAAATAATGTTATCAATTATATTAATATGAGTATAATTATGTTAATTAGGTATGATTAGTTTAATTATGACATAAATACTTACGAGTAAAATATAGAAATTAAAGAATTTTATGTATAAGAAAAATATATATGGATAATAGTTATATATATTATATTCATTAAATGTAACCATAACATCTTCATGTATTGATTACTATAACACTAATTATTGAACAAATTGTCAAATGTGAATCGAGATATATATGGACGGACCTACGCATCATAAATAAATGTATCATAGGTTATTACCTGGTAGAGTTGGGTATAGACAAGAGTTTTTAGATGGGGTTGAGGAGTTTGATGCACATGCTAGAAGTCAATCGGAATTTCTACATAATCAACAATATAGGTGTCCATGTCGCAAATGCAAAAATCGAAAGTATAAGGATCCCGATGAAGTGAAGTTACACCTTTATCAATATGGTTTTCTTCCAAACTATTGGTATTGGAGTAGTCATGGAGAAATCGATCCTCATTTACATGAGGATGGTGGTATGACTTCTTCTAATATATTCAACGACGAAAGTGGCTCCAATCATATGAACTACGGCGATGTAGCATCAAATATCAAATGTAAGCATGACATGGTCACGAGATGCCATGATCTCAAATCAAGGCTCTACAAGTGAGCCTCCAAATACCCATGCCCAAACTTTCCTTAATATGGTTGAGGCTGCCCAACGACCTTTGTGGGTAGGAAATGAAACTCACACTGAGTTGTCCGCCACCGTTAGAATGTTGAGCATCAAGTCGGACTACAACATGCCTCGAAATTGCTTTAATGAAATTGCTCAACTTATGAAGGAAATTTGTTCGCCTCATAACCGAGTTCCTCGTGACATTCACCATGCAAAGAAGGTGATTAAAAATCTTGGGATGGATGTTCAAAAAATTGATCTGTTGTCGAAAAGATTGCATGTTGTTCTACAAAGAGGATATTAATCATGATTCATGCAAGTTTTGTGGTCATGCGAGATGGAAGCGTCAAAGGGAAAGACAAGGAAAAAGTCAAAGAACTCCGTTTGCAAGAATGCATTATTTGCCATTAATACCAAGACTTCAATGTTTGTTTGCTTCAAAAACCACAGCAGAGCACATGAGATGGCATTATGAGAATGTAAAAGAGGATGATGTCCTATGTCATCCTTCGGATGGTGAAGCATGGAAACATTTTGATAGAGTTCACCCCGAATTTGCTACTGAGCCTAGAAATATTAGACTTGGTTTGTGTGCGGATGGGTTTAATCCATTCAGCCAACCTTCAAGGTCTTATTCAATCCGGCCGATCGTTGTTACGCCCTATAATCTACCACCGAGTTATGCATGACAACGCCTTATATGTTCTTAACATGCATCATACCAGGGCCTACAAATCCGAAAAATAAAATTGATGTGTATTTGCAACCTCTTATTGACGAGTTGAAAACATTATGGGAAGATGGTGTGGAAACATATGATATTTCAAAAAGTGAGAACTTTCTAATGAAGGCTGCATTGATGTGGACAATTAATGATTTCCGGCCTATGGTATGTTGTCCGGATGGAGTACTCATGGTGCCATGTCATGCCCGATATGTATGAATAAAAAAAAAGCATTAAAACTTAGAAATGGGCGAAAATTTTCATGGTTTGATTTCCATCGGCGGTTTTTGCCACGAAGTCACGTGTTCGAAGGAATAGCACATTATTTATAAAAGGAAAAACCGTACATTCGGGACCTCCTCGTCGATATACGGGGAAGAAATTAAACAATGGGTTGAGAACTTGCCCAAAGTAACAGAATATCAAGAAATTAACATTTCGGGTTCAAAAAGGATCATAATTGGACCAAACAAAGCATATTTTCGGAGCTTCCATATTGGAAAGATCAATTGCTTCGCCACAACCTAGATGTGATGCACATTGAAAAGAAATTTTTGAGAATATAATTAACACTCGTTATGGATATTCCTGGGAAAACAAAAGATGATATCAAGGCAAGAATGGATTTGGCAGAGTTGTGTGATCGTGTAGAGTTGAATTTAAAGCATGGAGTAAATGGTAAAATTCTGAAACCGAAGGCGAGAATATGCGTTGACGTTGGAGCAAAAGAGGGCAATATGTGAATGGGCAAGAGAGTTGAAAATGCCAGATGATTACTATTCTAACATTTCATACCTTGTAGACCCAAACTCCTCTAAGTTTTAAAGCATGAAAAGTCATGATTGTCATGTTTTCATGGAGAGTCTTCTTCCAATCGCATTTAGTGCACTCCCGGATGAGGTTTTAGCGCCTCTTATTGAAATTAGTGAGTTCTTCAAGAACATTTGCTAATATCTTTTACGGGATGCGGAGTTGGAGCAAATGCATTGAAATATTGCAATAAAACTTTGTAAATTGGAAACAATATTTCCTCCTGGTTTCTTCAATATCATGGAACATTTGCCTGTTCACTTGGCGGAGGAAGAAAAATTGGATGGTCCGGTACAATACCGGTGGATATATCCATTTGAGAGGTTCTTTGGCCGATTGAAGAGATCCATAGGAAACAAATCGAAGCCTGAAGGCAGTATCGCTGAAAAATATACACGATTTGAAGAAACACATTTTGCATCTTACTATTTCGGCTCTAACGTGCCTTGCATGCGCAATAGAAGTCGACGAAATGAAGGGAGTGAAGTTTCATACCACAATCCTACTCTTTCGGTATTCATACAAGAAGGTGCTCCAATTGGGAAGTTCACTCCGCGTTTCCTTGATGATAAGGAAAAGACGGCTGCACATCTCCATGTTTTACTGAATTGTTCGAAGTTAAACCTTACCTTGAGTGAGTATATCATGTCCTATATAACACTCATTTCAATGAATTTTTTCCCCAACGATGATGTCTTATTAATAACCAATTTAAACTCAGTCTATTCGAAGAACAAAAACGGGCTATGTATGCCGATGTTAGTGATGCTGCAATTGATGCAATGGTGGAAAGTGAGTTCGAAGATTGGTTCAAAAGAGTTGTGAGTATCATATATTAGGACTTAATAAGGCTCCTGCCTCAAATTTATTAGTATTCGCTTTTTCAATTTTAATACACTAAACCAATATTATGTTATTCACACACATTCATTGCTATCGAGTATATCATGATGAAAAGCATGTTTACTTGATTCAATTAGCTGAAGGTCCTTTACGGAGAGTGAAAACATGGACAGCATACACGGTGAATGGAATGTTATTTCATACCGAGGCTCGAAATGAAGGGAGGATGACCTTCAACTGTGGTGTTTGTGTGAAAGGAACTGATGGAGGACATGTTGAAAACAATTACTACGACATCTTGCAAGAAGTAGTTGAAGTTGAATATGTTGGTGAACCAATAAAAACGTGTGTGTTGTTTAAATGCGATTGGTTTGACCCTAGTCGTCTTCGGGGAACTCGGGGCCATAAATTTAGTTCGTATGTTGAAGTGCATCGTACAAGGCGTTATCGTAAGTACGATCCTTTCATATTTGCTAGTACTGCAACTCAGGTGTATTATATGTCATATCCACAAGGGGTCCCTAGAGAAAAGCTCAATTGGTTCGTTGTAGTGGCAGCAAAACCAAGGGCCGAGTTGATGACCAATATACTATTCCTTTTGCATTTCAAGAGGATAGTATCGGTACGATCGATCCTATAATGGAAACTTTGCTCGACACTTTGGTTGATAACTCAATATCAGCAAAAGAAATACTTGATGATGTAACTTTAAACCAAGAAGATGGGATTGAGGATGTTAGTGAACAAGAGGATGGTCGAGATGATGAGGAAGGTGAATGGGATGATAATAACATCACCGATGAGGAAGACGAAGATCTCATATTCAATGATACTGAAGAGGATAGTGATGAAGACGATGATGCTACTGATGATGAGGATGATGGCTAGTTGAACATGTTATTGTTATGGTTTGTTTTATATTGAATAACTTTTACTTATGTTGTAATTAAATGAATTGTTATTAATGTAATCAAAGGAAAAACAATTGAAGCGTAATTTGTTAATAGAAGAATATTTATATCTAACGCTTACATGTTTATGTTTTGTGTTATATTGAATCACTTTAACCGTTGGAAGTTTACTAATAATGTTTTTATGTTGTTTATGTTAGGAAATATGGAGAGAGGTAGAGGCAGGTCGAAAAGATCGGCTACTCGGGGACAGGCTAGAAACATCATTACCAATGGTGAAGGTAATGATGTAGGCACTTCTACCCCCTCTCAAAACCCTCATAACCTTCAGTCTCCTATAGGTAGAGCAGTATCTCCACACTCCCCTTACACCCAAACTCCAATGGGTGGATCATTCATTCCCAACCCTCCTTATTTCCAACATCCAAACATCCCGCATATGCAAAACCTATTGGGTGGGTCTTTCATCCCAAACCATCCTTATTCTCAACAGACCTCATATGTACTCAAACTTGCCCAATACGTACCCTTATAACCAATATGGTACGACCCTTATACCACACTCCACCCTTGGTGCTTGAACAAAGGCCACCACAAAGGCCTACAAATGATGGGCCAACTAATGTAGGCAACGAACATGCTAGTCATGAATCAAGCAATATTACTAGCCGAGAAAAGATTCGAATTGAGCCATATGGTGAAGGGTAAGTGTGATAATTAGTAGTAAAATAAATTAAGCTTTATAGTACTTAGGTGTATAACTAACTGTTTTATATGTTTCTTGATTAGGTTCTACCCCATTGACAAAGTGTTGGGCACGATTTCCCACATCTTCCAGAGCAAATATGACGGATCATGGCCTACATGGGGTAAAGTCCCTCGCTCACAACGTGATCCGTGGTTTTCCGAGTTTAAGGTAATGACAAATCTTTAGTTTTTGAAATTGAGATAACATAATGACTTATTCCGCATGTTATAGCATTATATTATAATTTCATAACTTATAAACTACTTTTTCATTTATGCAGAAAGTTTTCACTTGGTCTCCAACCGATGATTAGAAGAAATTTTGAGAAGAAAGGAAGTGATCGATTAAAGGACTTCATGCTCAAAGCAAGAAAAATAAGAAGAAGCCGAATTGGTTGGGTGACAACTACTGGCGAGAGTTGTTGGAATATTGGGAAAATATTTACAAGAAATTCTGTGAGCGAGGCTCGGAAAAACCGCCATGCTAATCAAGGTGGACTTGGTTCATCACTCCATACTTGTGGCTCAATCCCTATGACAGAGCATAAGCGGCGCTTGGTACATACCCATTTATTAGTAATTACGCATGCAACTATTAACATGTTCATATTAGTAAATTGATTATGTACTAACTTTTGTTGTATTTAGATGAAGGAACTTAAAGGAGTTCAGCCTCTACCGACCCAACTATTTTCAAGAATCCACAAAACAAAAAAGGACGAATGGGTCGACCAAAAATCCAAGGCCATTTATGTGAGTAACCTTATATATGCAATTTTCATATTTTTCAATATATGGTTTTCCTTCACAACCTGTGATAGTTATATGCCTCAAATATTTATATATTATTCGGGAGAAGTTCCAAAAAGAGTGGGAAGAGTTGCAAAACACTCAACCCACTCAACCTTCCAATGATGACCCCAACTCTTCTAAGGATAATGTCTCAACCCCTTCACAACATGAGTTGTGGCTCAAAGCCAATGCGAACAACAAAGGTCGCATTTATGGACTTGGATCCGAGGCTAGAAACTTAAAACAAACCATGTCCTTCAAGTCACCTAAAGCTTCTACTCCGGATGACTCAGATTTGAGAGCAACGAGTGCATAATTTAACTTCGAGTTACATCAATGGATTAAACATGCTCGTGTGCTTGGGTTGGAAAATCGGCAGCTTTAAGAAAAGGTGGACGAGTTAAGTCGAGCCAATAGCACGCTTGAATGAATTCTTGAACTCTCAGCAAGCATCCGAATCTCACCGTCCACCGAGTACAACCACAAGAGGAAGAGGAAGAGGAAGAGGATGAAGATGAGGATGAGGATGAGGATGAGGAAGAGTGAGGACCTTGCTCGATTCATTGAGACTTTTGTGTGTATTTGTGAACATTTTGCAAATTTTTAACATGTATGTGCTTATGGTTTCTATTGAACTTTTGTATGATTATTTTTGTGAATTTGTTAATTGGTTATAAATATGTTTGATTGTGTACGTTGGATTTGTATATCCAACTTGGATGAGTACTTTGTGGCCGACATATGTAAATGCCACATATATGAATGTTGGATTTGTCTATCCATTCATAATTTTTTGTATTAGGGTAACGAATTATTAGAAAAATGTCTTTTGGAATTCTGCCCAAACAACGACGGAATAGCGACGCAATAGCGACGGATTATCGACTACGGCGACGGAAAACACCGCATTTTCCGTCGCTAAATCAGCGACGGACAAAGCTTTCCGTCGCTGACCGCCAACAGCTACGGAAGCCCACCACCGTCGCTAGTCCGTCGCTAAAATTTAGCGACCCATGAATTAGCGACGGAAATTTTCCGTCGCTAATTCCGTTGCTAAATCCGGAGTTCCGTCGCTATTTAACAGCTTTTTGTCGCTGTTTCCGTTGCTAATTGTCTGTTTTGTAGTAGTGATCCATTCCCCGCACATCCTCAATCTTCCATTTAAACGCTTTGTAATATCCCGAAAATTTAAATTTAAATAATTTAAATATATTGATGTTATGTATGATTTAGTTTAGATGTTTCGAGTAGCTTGAGCTCATAGGTTATCGATTACAATGTGTATTTTTTTAGTTAAAAAGAAAGTTTAATATTAAAAAAATAACTAAAACCTTAAAATAATAAAAAAAAAATATCAATGTGCATATTAAAAAGGGAAAGTAGACTTTAGTTAATAACTATTTTGGGCCTAATTAAAGGTTAAATCTATTTCTTTTGTCTCAAGCAAATCCCCAGCTGTGATCTTTCTCTTAAATTCAAAAACTTCTAGCTTTAAAAATAAAATTAAATAAATAAATAAAAATAGTGGGAGGTAAGTGAAGGTTAGTGAGTGTGGAATGCGAAGAGGGGAGTAGAAGTTGAAATCGGTTTATCGGTTTCACAGGAGTCTTATATTCTGATTCCCTATCAATGAGAAATCTTTCTTCTCTTCTCACCCTTTCCCTTCAACCTTCTTCTTCATATAATTCACTTCCGTTGGTGAAGAATTGGTTGGGTTCGCTTTACCCTCTTCAATTGCATTAAGGTAATAATTCACATCATGTCTCTTCTTTTCTTAGCATGGTGGAAAAATTAATGAACATGATCTATTTTAGTATGAATTAGATATGGTAAAAATCATATTTTGTTGATAGCCAAAGTTGCTTGGGTCGAAGTGTTTTATGGTTGAAGAAATTTTTAAATTTACATTTAGCTAAAACAGTTTTGAGGGTTGACTTTAAAAATCTACCAACATTCGTATTCATGTTCAAAACTTTTAATATTTGGTGAGGTGGTATATTGTCGAGTTTACTGTCATTAGGTTTTTGACTCACATCAATTGGGCCTAAAATGAATTAGTTATAAATTTTCTCCCAAAACTGTGATGGTCAGGCTTGAATTAGCATTAGTTATGTTTTTGCTGATTTTGAACCCTTTGCGGTTCTTGGACCCTGTTGAGTTGTGAATAAGAATTTTAGTGTACAGGATAAGCTTTCCAAATTGTATTTTTATATAAAAATCCAGTATCAGGAACTTGAGTTATGGCTTCCGGAAGTCGAGCCTGAATCTGGACAAGTGCTGGAAAATTTAAATCAATCATAATTGATAAATAATAATAATAATAAATAATTAAAAATTTAGTTGCATAACCAAAAGTTTTTATATTATGTTGGTAATCATAAAGTATGCGTGAGTTAGGTTTTACTTGCATTACATAGCGAAATTTAGAATTAATTGAGTGGTGACATGAAAATATTATTATTTAGGCCGTCAACTAGTTGAGCTCAAGCTTAGGAAATTGCATTTTTTTCCAGGTAATACTTATGCCTTAACTCCCCTTTGATGCCTTTGAAATATTTTTTGGTAATTATTAAAGTATGTTTATGTTGTTGGCATCCCGGAAGAGGACTTTTGAAACAAATTGTGCTTGTTTAATGTTGTTTACGAAATATTGTTGAACTTATGGTTATGGAAATCATTGAATTAATGATTGAAATTTTTTTAAATGTTGGACTTATATTTTGGGTTAGGATGGTTGGTGTCGATTAAATGAAAAAACTCTATATAAAATATTAATTAAGAAAGAGAAAGAACACGACGAGTTTAGCGAGATACTTATTTTGTTAAGTGAGACTAATAAGTCTCCCACAAATAATTGCATGCAAGGTTTCGGGCACGACTCTCCATAAGAGGCGTACGCCAAGATTTTTAGATATGGACCATAATTAAGGAACATATGCCAAGGTTTCGGGTATCGTTTAGCGGTATGTCATGAGTTAGTTTCGGTTCCAAAGTATGAAATTAGGGTTGCAAGCCATGAAACCCACTTGGGTCGTTCGCCAATAGATAATCAAATATTTATAATGCCTAAGATAGTGATTAATGGGAATTTTGCTAATGAACTAGCTAAGTAACGCGAATTTAAGTAAATCTTTTTATAAATTATTTGATTTGTGGCTATTTATCTTTGTATACTTGTTTGAACACCTTCCCTCTCATCCATAAATGTTTGAAATGTATTGAATTGTATTTGACTGTTAGGGGTAAGTATTATTGAGTTTCGGCTCATTGTATGAACTGTTTTGTTTTCAGGTGTTGATGGGTTGCATGGGGATCGGGGTTTTCAGTAAAGTGAGGTCGTTGTGTCAATCCATAGAGTTGGTTTAGTGTGAACTTGGATTTCGCATTTTAGATTTCTTTGGTCAAGTTAAAACTTTTATATTTAGGTTTAATTTTGGTAACACGTTAAGTTGTTACATTGAAGTTTTTGTATGGTATTTCTGAGTTTTAGCCTTGTGTTTCTGCATGAAATACGGCGGTAAATCTCATTTTTAGTTTTTCCGATGTATAATTATAATTTAAAATATTAAATAAGTAAATAAGAAATTTTAGTGCGTTACACACTTGCTTACCTGGCATTATTGCCACATTGTCATCAATGATCATATTAAAGGACCCTTGAATATCTTGGATTTCTGGCATCCCCCTCCAGTGTGCTTGTCTCCATTTCCACCATCAAAATTGAGCCTCACTCTAGCTTTTTCTCATTTCTTCTTGAGCGGAAAGCTTCCACTAATCCCTTTGCTCCTTCAGTTCTGCTTCTGCATTCCTTCTCCTACCTTCTCCTAGATTTTATTGGTGAACCTGTCAGACACTCACCATATTGTAGTTCCTCCTCTGGAGTATCAGGAGCAAAGAGGTCACACCAAATTAAAGCATGACCCAAACGACCACATCCATAGCAAAAATCAATTAACTTCAGGTATCGGAAAGCAATCCACATTGGTTTATCATCTATCTTTACCCTTATCCCGTCGAAGGGGTTTTGTAACATCCATATTCATCCTAAAATTCAAAGATTTGTCTACTCCGCACATATTTGTCTCATCTCCTCCCACAAATTCTGCTGTCCTCGAAGCTAGAATTCTTGCAAAGGAGATAGTTTGTTTAATGGCTGGAACATCGTCGCCCGAACTAACAATCTCGCCATTGTAAATTCAACTTCAGAAGGTTGTTCGTGACGTCCTGTCAATGATTTCAACAGTAGTAAGCAACTGTCAAAAGCCCATGGTCCTTCATTCAAGACAAATTCTTTATCCGCCACCGAGAAAAATTGAAAGGACAACAAGTTCTTCCCGAGTTCCTTTATAACAATCCCTTTTGATGGCTTCCAACGTTCCTCATCACAGATTTCATCACTCCGATATTATGTTCCGTGTGCAGACGCCTTAGAAGTCAAAGGGCAATCTGTTCGACCCGTTCCTCCGTTGTCTCATCTTCAAAGACCACAACCTCTGCTTCTTTTATCAGTCAATTTCAAATTCTTCCAGGCTTCCTCCAGACCAGTTGCCATGGTTACACCTACATGCTTAGCAGTCAAGCAACCTTTGGTCAAATAGCAAAACCTAGCATACTCACGGCAACCGTAAGGACGGACTACCAACCAATCACCAAACTACTACTCTCCCTACAGTATATTGAGGGAAGACCAAATCAACCACCATGTCCCACGATGGATCAAGGGCAAAAGTAACCTCTCACTCCGTCTCTAGGGTTCCACCGAGGAGAGAAAATTTCAATTCGAAAGTCCTCTTCCGATACTTCATGAGAATACATTTATGTATTTATATACGTGTGTAATCTTGTCGTTATGCCTTAATCCCGAAAAGTAATTGGTTGGCAAACTGCTTTATTCTCGTGAACAATCATTGCTTATTGCTTACATAAATGACATTGAAAGTACAATCTCTATACAACTTTGAATGTAAACAGCTAAAGAGATTGCCAATAGTTATTTTATTTTATTTTGTTTTATTTATCAGTTGTTATCTCAGTTTTTAATTCCACTTGTATCTGTCTTTTTATATATATATATATATATATATATATATATATATATATATATATATATATATATATATATATATATATATATATATAAATTCCACTTGTATCTGTCTTTATATATATATATATATATATATATATATATATATATATATATGACATATCTAGTGACAACTTCCTCTTAAAGTGACAACTTCATCTTAGAGTGAGAATTAAGAACTATATATCTGAGCCATTAATTTCTAATCTAACGCACCAGATTCAGTCTAGTCGAGTAAAATATTAATTATCAAATTTACCCCCAACCTCCCTCTCTCTCCTCCCTTTCCCAATCTCCCTCCCCTCAACCTTCTTCTCACCAGCGATGGCCGCCTCCACGACGCTCACCGGATGACAAACACCGAGACTCGCCGTCGATCGGCATATATCGTGACAGCCGTCAACTAGCGATCATCGTGGCACACTATATATATATATATATATTCAAAATTTTAATATATTTGCATGACATTAGCATATTAAATTGAAGATTTTTTTATATTATTTATCAATCATGAATGTGCGTTTCTAAAATTACTTTCTTTTATACCTGGCAATCGGGTCATTCGATTCGGGTTCGGTTCGGGTTAGTTCGGTTCGGGTTAACTTCGAATCGATCTTGTTCGAGTCCGGTTCGGTTTCGGGTTCGGGTCAACTTCGGTTCGGGTAAACTTCGGGTCGATCTCGTTCGGGTCTGGTTCGGTTTCGATTCGGGTCAACTTCGGTTCGGTTCAACTTCGGGTCAATCTCGTTCGGGTTCAATTCGGGTTAATTTTCGGATCGCGTCGTAATCGAGTCAATTTTTGGGTCAAAATCGATTCAAAATTATGCCACTATAGGCACAAAAGTCCATCCTCAAAAAAAAAAGTGGGTTGGGTCACTTTTATTTGGGTTAAATCGATTCGGGTCTAATTCGGTTCGGGTCATTTTCGGTTTGGTTCGGTTTTGGTTCGGGTCATTTTAGTTCGGGTCGGAATCGGGTTCATTAGATTTCGGGTCGGTTCGGTTCAGGTCGGTTCATTTCGGTTTTCGGGTCAAAATCGGTTCAACTGCTTTTGGATGTCGGTTCGGTTTGGATTTCGGTCGTTCGGGTTGACCCATTCGATTCGAGTCGGTTTTGTCGAGTCTACTTTCTTTTAGTTTTGTGGAAGACATCAAACAATGTCAACTTAAATGTGACTATTCGCGTATCTTTCTACAAACTAGCAATTAAAGTTGAAATTTGAAAATAAATAAATATTTTTTGATGCTGAAAAAATAAATTTGTAATAAAGAAATGATTGAAATGTTACTAAAAGACATCTAGAGTATTTGAACAATAAGAATGAAAAAATATATTTATTAGAATAGAAAAGGCATAAAGAAAAAAAATACTAGCATGTTAATTATTATGTGGTTTGACCAAAGGCGTAATCATTTTCGAGCCATCAGTGTTCAAGGTAAATCCCCTTTGCACTTACAAGAATTCAATTGTGTTGTGTCCTCCTCTTTACCAGGGTCAAGCTTCTATATCATCAACCGACACTTTGTTTGTTACTAGCTTGTTAATAAACTAAATTATCTAATATCTCAATTTATCATCGCCATATGAAAATAAATTCACTATTTTTATATAATAATATTTAAGCATGATAAATATAGTATTTAAAAATAATTTAGCTCGGCTATAACCCTTGTAATCTAATACTATAATTAGAATTCTTTTAATTATTACACCACATTTAATCCCACCAAAATATAATGCATCATTACCTTCCAATTATACACCATTTGAAATTTAAATGTTTTAAAAATTTAGAAATGATGGAAAATACAATATACCCTTCAGGAAAATAAAGGAAATAATCACCGGACATTATCTCCTCGTAAAAAAATGAAAAATAATGAATATTTACTTCCATACCAATTATACACTATTTATCTTTCCTTTCTATGATTGTATGAGTATACATATGAAGTCATGAACAATTATAATATGTAAACTTTGATTTTTTTCAAAAAAAAAAATTGTAGGCTTACAATCATATAATTTTAGCATGATCCTGTGTTTGAAACTTTTAAGATCCAAGTTGAATTTGTTAGAGTTTGTTCTAATTTAATGGGTATTATTTTTTCAGGCTTTCACAATGTGCCACGAAATGTTCTTTCCCTCTTTCAACAGTAATTTATTTGTTTAATGTGTAAATTACTTAATATTTTTGCTTTTGAAAAAGTAGTTTGAAGTCATGAGTTAACCTAACATTTTATTTTATATTTTAAATAGTTTTTCCTTTTGCCCTTAATTACCTCCAGTTCGCCTTACTGGTTTCATTTTCTCACATAATTGTACCAAATATAAGTATCGATCCTATACTTTTTTCCTTTCTCTTTCCCTTATACCTTTTCCCTCAAGTCCTATAATAATTTCAATTATCAATAAATATTAGTTAGGCCCCACATGGCACAACATTTTGCTTTAATTTCTTGGAGAAGTAGTATGATAAATAAGAAGTAAGAGATATATAGCGATAACAATTCGTGTTTTTTATTTATTTGTTTATTTTTGATTAAAGGAGCCATACAAGCAACAATATATAAATAACAGATGAGGGTCAATTGAATATGTGAGATTTATTATACTCATGACTTAAGTCTTGATCATTGGGCTAAAACCTTATTAATTATATATATATATATATATATATATATATATATATATATATATATATATATATATATATATCATTGTTTTTTATAAACTATATAAAGTTAATTGTTTGCTTTTAAATTAGTAAAAGTGATACAAATTAATGATCCATATGTTGGATTATTTTATAAGGCAACTTTTTGTACTCTTTTAGTACAATTGAAGGTGCAAAGAAGAATCCAAATTAACTATCTAAGATTAAGATAGAAAGTAAATATTACTTTTAACTAAATAAGTCTAAAATAAAATTTATTGAATAAGATTTTTAATCACTACTCTATCCATTTCACAATACATATTATTTTGGACTGTGAGGGAATACAAGGAAGCATAAAATTTATGATAAAATTTTTATTAAAAGACCAAATTGTCCGAATATTTCATTGGAAATAAAGAAAATCACTAAAAAAGGAAAAAAAGAAGCAATTAATAAGGACAAAAAGTGGTAAACTAGTCATTAATACATCATAGATATTGTACAGTGACGAGATATTGTGAAATAAAAAAGGTTAATTAAAGTGACAAGTATTATGAAATAGAGGGAGTAATATTTAACAAATTAATTTTTTACCTCTTAATAAGTATCTTTATTAATCTAAAGTACATCCCATATATAGCATGAGCTAAGTTTGACAATGAGAATAAGATGGATACAAAAAGAATAGGAGATAGAACCATAGTAATTACATATAGTGGTATAGTCATCCCCATAAAATGCTAATGGCGGTCATTTTTACAATTTTAATCGTTCATGTGATAATGTTTAGTCTATGCCGTTGAATTTTTTAATGCAATTAAATTTAAAATTCATGAATTATTAAAATATTGATAAATTACTTAAAAATTATTTTTAAGGTCATGTGTGGATTGTCAAAATTCTTCCCTTAGGCCAATAGAAATGTAAAAAGTTTTAAAAATAAGTTTGAAAAAATAATCAACTTATATATTTTTTGGCCACAAGTTTCATATTTTCTAACCACAAGTTTCACATTTAAAAATAAATTTGAAAAATAATTACATAAATTATCTTATTTCCGAAATAACTATAATTAGCATTTATTTTTATATTTTTGAGAATAATGGATGAATTTCAGAAATTAAATGCCGTACCTTCAAACTCAAACAAATTCATAACTAAAATAACAAAATAACTCTTTTGATTGAAACAACTAATTGAAACTCTTACGAACACTCCTCTTCTACTCAATCGTTATTTCATCCTACAACTTTTAACAATGAGATCCACAAATCTTGTATAGTCTTCCTATTGAATAGATTTATTTGTTGTAATAGTTCAAATTGGAAGAATTGATGCTTGTTTTAGACCGATCCGACAATCAATCAACAATTCACGCACACACAATCATAATACCATGAAAAGAAACTGATAAAATCGCTCCAAAAGTGAGATAATACCACTCATTCAAAGAGGGTATGGAGAGACTCTTACAAATGGAGAGAAAATAATATTGGAAATAAAATATTAGCTAAAACATAAAGAAAGATATATTGGGGCTTATCATTGACAAAACGCCAATGGCAGCTCTAAGAAAAGAAGAAATTAAAGTTTTCTAAAGAGAAGGGGAGAGGAAGAGCCAGAGGCCGCTAGGGTTTTTAAATTACTAATGAGCATTTGTTTGGTGACATTTCTTTTGTTTTTTACCACTACTTAGTGATATTTCATTTTCAAGTATTAATTAAAAGAAATTGTTTCCAAAAGCATCCATATATTATTTGCAGTTAATGAAAAACAGTATATACTAAATTATAAAAGACTATTAATAAGATGAGTCGCTTCCCAAATTTAAAACTCAACTCTCCCTATATAAAAATTGTGACATTTACTACACAAACCATGTTCTTACCCGTTTGCCGGTTTTTCTTCCACTAAAAAGACATATAAAAAATTTCTAGAAAATTTTCAAAGACATTCACAAAAGTAAATGAATATCCATACAAAAAATAAAATAAATAAATATTCATTAAATTCCATAAAATATTAAATGGGATACCTGTAAATAAATTTTTGAATCAATAGTCTAAGATAGTCGCAAATAAGAGAATGGTCGATTTCTTATTATCTTATATACTAAACATCTTTTGTTAATTTAAAAATCTTGTGCAAAAGCACGGGCACAAACTAGTAATATATATTTTATAAAATTGAATGTCAATAATCCCAACTTTAATACCCAATTTTAAATTATGAGGTATTTATGTTGTCCACCACCGAGTGGTCCGAGCACAAAGTAGAAGACACTTTAACATATTGGTTAATGTTGAAAGTTAAATTGATCTTTTAATACTCAAACCGAATCCTAACCCTAGAGGGCAGTCTGTGAGGGCTTTCTTGCTCTCGGATCTTTTCGTGGAGCGGCGATTGATCAAGTTTACCCTCCTTGGTAGGCTTGTGTAGTCTTTATTAACTCTTTGGTATCCTGGTTTCGTTGGTTTGGTTGGATATGAGTTTCCCATTGGGTGCAACATGTTTTGGTGATTGGCGTTCAACTGTCTTTATCCATCAAAATCCATGGAGGATGACTTGGGGATTGATTGGAAGAAACTAAAACTAATGGTGAAAGAAGAGGATGTGATAGAGTTTGAGGAGGAGATTTCGAAGAGAAGAAGGAGGAGATTGAACTTAGCATACTAGGCAAGTTATCGACCCAGAACAATATCAACATCCGTGTGCTTGAGAAGTGTGATGCAAAACATTTGCAAGCCTGCAAGGGGTCTAGTAGTTTGGCAACTTGATAACCGTGTTCTCTTTTTTCACTTTTTCTCGAAGAAGGATAAGGATTTTGTTCTGAATGAGGGACCTTGGGCTTTTGATGGATATATTTTACTTTCGAAAACTTGGAATGGTACGAAACCATTGCCAATTTGGAATTTCATATAGCTAGGTTATAGGTGAAAGGGTACGATGTCCCAACCATTCAACAAACAGTTTCTTTTGCCAAGATCCTAGGTGATAAACTTGGTACCTTTGTCAATTACGAAGCTCACGAGTATGTATGGGGCGGACAAGTCTATGTGCTTTAGGGTAAATGTTGATAACACTAAACCCCTAAGGAGAGGTATCATGGTGAAGGTGGACGATAAGTCCATATGGATTCGCTTCAAATATCTAAAACTTCCTGATTTCTACTTTCGATGCTTGGTACTTGGGGCACACATTGAAAAACAGTGAAAAGGTGGACCTGGATACTCCAACGGAGAAGCTCTAATATGGGGCTTGGTTGTGTGTGTTTCCTACAAAGTCTAGGAGGAGGAATGCCGAGCGAATATCCAGGAGGATTGATGTCTATTCAAACCATTCCAGGATGGAAAGAAATTTTCAAAGGAACAACAACGTCTACACTTTGAGGGGATTGAACTTGGCCATGGCAATCAAAAGGGTGGCATGCACCACGACCTTGGGCAAGGCTCTAGTGATACGACGATTGACTATGCAAAAGTTATGGTTGTAATTAATGAAGTCTTTAAAAGAAAACTGGGTAGAAAGTATGGTGGAGCGAGCAACAAGAAAGTGAGGTTTGTTAAGGATATGGGTCATACATCTAACACACATTCCGAATAGGCGGTGATTGCATCTCATCCCCGCCAAAGGCGATGAGTTCCCTTTGCATCAACTACTGGGGATTAGGCAAGTCTTAGGCGAGTGTCCGACCTTCGAGCTCTTATTCAAAGGTTATTGCCTAGTGTGGTCTTCTTATCGGAGACTAAGAAGAGTAAAATAGATATGGAAAGTGCAGTGATCCAGGTTAGGAGAATTTCAAGGTGTCTTTGTGGATGCTAAGGGGAGGTCGAGTAGTTTGGCGATTCTTTGGAATAAGGCGGTGGACCTCTTGCTTCTTTCCCATTCGATCCATCATATTGACGTTACCGTCAAACTTAATGGGGATGACTATTCTTGGCATTTTATCGGGGTGTATGCGTGGTGTAAGACTATTGAGAAGCTTCGAACTAGGGACACGATCAACGATCTAAAATCTCATTCGAGACCTCCCTTGGCTTACCGGGGTGACTTGAATGAGATTTTTTTATCATGAGGAGAAGAAACGACAATCCTAAAAGTGTCGGATCCTCATTGATCAATTCCAAAATGCCTTTCTAGATAATGAACTATTTTGTCTAGGTTACACTAGTGTTAGGAAGAATTAAGTTCTAAAATTGTAATCGCAAGTGCATGGCGTATTTGTAGCTAGCCAGGCAAGTACGGGTCGTGTCCACAAGGAGATGTGTTTCAAATATCAAAGTTAACATAAACTTTCCGTCTAGGCGAATCAGCACGAGATGAGATATATATGATGATTAAACTAACCTAGAAGGCAATAAAAATAAAATACTCGGGTTGTGATTTTACCACTTAATAAACTAATTAATCAAGTCAAGTCTAAACCTACCCAAGTTTATACAAGCATTTAGGAGTGATCAGTTGCACCATCAAAACCTACTCAAGCCACACTTTTGAGGGTCATGAGCTAGTTTAATTATTCTAACTACCTACTTTCGTGGGGTTAGCCCATCTAAACTACAAAAATAGCAACCTCGGACCTAACTAGAATTCAGGCTATTTTCATGCCAAAATCCCAACTATTCTCTTTACCCACACTAGAAAATTGACTCCACATTTCAGTGATAGACCAATCGCCTAAAAATCAAGATGAAAAGAGCATTTCGAGCATCTCTTCGAACCTATACGGCAGATATGAGAAACAATCCCAAAATACTAGTATAAACTAGGTAAGTAAAGGCCTAAACGAAATTAATTAGTCATCAAGAGGCTAATCACAACCAAAGTGACACAAACCGACAACTAATTAGCATGAAACAAAATTAATCTAACAACGACTAACAAAAATTGACTTGAATAACGACGTAAACTAACAAAATAAAGTTAAACATGAAATTAAACAAATAATATAACTACTATTAATATCAAAATATAATAAAAATCGAATCTTTAAACTAAATTAAACAAATTAGAAACAAAGGAGAGACAAAAGGGAAGAAGTTATTAAGAACGAATCGAACCGAACCGAAAGCTGTCGAGAACCGAATTAAAACTAAAACTAAAACAATAATTTGAATCTAAATTATTGGAGTCTAAAATTTACATGGAGAAAACTAATAAATTAAACTAAACTAAATTAACCTAAATTTACAACTAAGCCTAACTTTTCGCTCCTCCAAGTTGCTGGCTGCCCCCTTTTTATATATATATATTCGCTGCTCTCAAATATAGGCTCGTGAGGATTTTTGCTCGCTAACATTATGCTGACGTCATGCTGACGTCAGCAACCAACTTTACCAAAATTAATCCCGACCCTTTTTGATGATTGCCACGACTGTTGCTTCACCTTCCTTTTTTATTTTTATTTTTGTATTGTAAATCTTGAGTTTTAATGTCCAAGATCATACTTTCCTTCCCTTTGAGTCCAAATTTCCGATTCTTGCTCGGTTGAACATTATTACCTATAAAAGTAAATAAAATAAGTGAAATTCCTAAAAATATATTATTTTACGAGTCAAAAACTAAGTAAATAAGGGTATAATTAACGTAATATTTGGACTGAAAAACTAGGTATCCCTTCACCGGTGTAACAATCGCTAGGAGGCTAAGTAGTTGAAGAACTTTTGGATCTGCTTCCATGCCTCCACTGAATGGTCTTTATTGTTTCGAACACAACTTTTACCTATAATGATAGCAATTTTTTGGACCATCTCCAATCAGATTAAGCTACGGACCCAACCGGGGTATGCAATGTCACCTGTAGCGAGGCCTTTCCGATTACAAAATATGTGGGCTACGAGATGATTCTCGTCAAAGTATTGTAGAGAAAGCATAGGCTAAAGTTTCACTTGTAGATGATGTGGAAAACTTGACTGGTAAATTCAACCGGAGTCTGCGACGTCACTCGTAGCAAGCCTTTCCGGTTACAAAATATGTGGGCTACGAGATGATTCTTGTCAAAGTATTGCGGGAAAGCATAGGCTAAAGTTTCACTTGCGAGATGATGTGGAAAACTTGATTGGTAACTTCAACGCTTGTGTCGAAGGGCTTTTTATTGGAATAGAAATACATTTGGGTATGTAGGTGCTGAAATTGCTAAGCTTGAACGAAGTTAAAGCTGGAGAATAACTTGATAACTAGGTGGCAATTGATGGCGGATATCCGAGACTGGAGCCAAAAGAGGAGATACTAGGGTGACAAAGGGTTCGTTCGGACTATTTGAAGTATGGTGATGCAAATACGAGGTGGTTTCACTCTAGAGCGATTATGCGGCATTCTCGAAATCGGATTAATAGTTTGATGTAAAATGAAGGGATCGGATGACCCAAAAGAGGTGGATAATATAGTTATACAATATTTTTGATCACTTTTTTCTACTAACAACCTTAGTGACACGAATTGCGTTTTTTATTGCGTATTACCCAAAGTTACCACCGAGATGAATGACATGTTGGCTGCCCCTTATTTAGTCCTGGAAGTTAAGAAAATTCTACCACAAATGCATCAACACAAGGTCCTAGGGCCGGATAGGTTAAACCCGTTTTTCTTTCAAAAAGTTTTAGGGGCAATTGGAGATGATGTCTAGAAGGCGGTGATTGCCATCCTAAATGGCCATGATATCCCACCTAGGTTAAATCACACTAGTGTGGCGTTAATATCCCCCAAAAGCCAAATCCGATAACCATGGGGGACTTTCGACCCATTAGTCTTTGCAATGCCATTTACAAGCTTGTGACAAAGGTAATAGCTAACCGACTCAAAGGTATGCTTCATAATATCATCCCCGATTCACAAAGTGCCTTTACCCTGGGTAGACTCATGACAAACAATATCCTTGTGGCTTATAAGATGTACCATGACATGCATAATGACTAGAAAGTGGGCGACAATATGGCTATCAAAATTGACGTGGCTAAAGCCTATGACCGGGTTGAATGGAATTACTTCGAAAATTTTACGCTAAAGTTGGGGTTCGAAGGGAGCGAGTTAATGCTAGTGATGAAGTGTGTGCGCACGACGTCTTTCTCATTTTTAATAAATGGAATTCCCATGGGGCATGTAATTCCAAGTCGGGGTTTGCGACAAGGCAATCGTTGTCTCCATATCTATTCCTATTTGCTTCATAAGGCCTATCGGGTTTACTAAGAAAGGCTATGGAGGACTGAGTCATCGATCAAACTTTGTGAGGGTGCACCAACTATCTCTCACCTCCTTTTGCGAGATGATACCCTCATTTTTTGTAGTGCTAACGAAGACCTGGCCTTAGGCTGTGAAAGATGTGCTCCATACATACGAACGAACTTCTAGGCAAATGGTTAACTTTGCTAAAACTATTGTTTCTTTCAGCAAAGGTGTCCGACCCGATAAGCGTAGACGCATTGCCCACACGTTGGACATCCGTGAGGTTCTCTCGCGGGATAAATATTTGGGCTTACTAATGTTTGTAGGTAAGTCTAGAAAGAAGTCATTCTTGTTCCTACTCGACCACATCAAAGAAAGTATGGGTGGTTAGATGGAGAAAATTGTTTCATGGGCGGGATGAGAGGTGCTAATAAAGTTCATAGCCCAAGCTATTCCGACATTCACTATGAGTGTCTTTAAGTTCCCTAAGGACTTTTGTCAATCCATTCAATCCGAGATTACGCGTTTACGGTGGGGTCATAAGAGAGGGCGAGGAAAATCCACTATCTTAGTTACAAGAAGTTGTACCGATTGAAAGCGAGATGGGAGGTTGGGGTTCAAGGAATTTGAGGCTTTAACGATGCACAATTAGCTAAACAAACATTGCGTTTGCTTCACAATACCATGTCTTTGGTGGCCCGGCTGATCAAAGCTAAATATTATTCACATACGGACATTCTCCATGTTGAGGTCGATCCTCAACCGAGCTTCACTTGGCGTATCTTATGGGGTGCACGTAACGTTGTTATGCAAGGGTCATGGTCGTTAATTGGCAATGGTCTTTTGGTGGACATTTGGGAAGATAGATGGGTGTTGAGACCGTACTCTTTCAAGCTCATCACGCCTAGGCCGCAACATGCTACCATTTCAAAGGTGAGTGACTTTATTGATTTTCCCAATTTTTGTAGGAACGAAGAGCTTATTCGAGACACACTCTTGTCGTGTGACGCTGAAGTAGTGTTGGGGTTACCGATTGTGCGATGCGTGGCCTAGTGATAAGTTAGAGTGGCACTTTACCAAGGAAGGGTCGTTCTTCGTGATGCCAGCGTACAACATGATTATGGCCTTGAGAGGTAACTTGGGAGGATCTTCTTCAAATGTGGATAGGAAGGTATAGAAAATTATTTGAGACTTATTTGTGTCTCCACGAATCCGTCTATTTGCTTGGAGGATTTTCCATAATATCATGTCCACTTGTCACTAATATTGGATACCGAGTCCCTTATATTGATATGTCTTGCCTTATTTGTGGTAGCTGTGAAGAATTCGACCTCCACATTCTATTGGAATGCCCTTTTGACGAGAAGGTCCGGGAGAATAGCCCAATTGATCACAAGTTACGGGGAGAGCGATTTAGGTCTCTTCGGGATTGCATTGAATTGGCAACAAGTAGCATGACACAAGAGGAGTTAAGGAAATTTGTTGCCATCTTTGGGAGGTGTCGAATGTGAGGAACCGATTCCTTTTGGCAAGTCGGATAAGAACTTATTTGTCCTTAATGAGAACGTCATCCTTTTTGTTAGAAGCTTTAGAGAAGCCCAAGAACGGACTACACCGACTAACACTTCCCGCCCTTGCGAGAGTCTTTGGCATCTGCCCATATCTTGGCATCTCAAACTTAATTTCGATGGAGGTAAGGTTGGGGATGACTCGCTGAGGCTGGGAGTGGTGATCCAAAACCATGATGAAGATATTGTGTGGGCTGGTACAAAGCAAAGGGCTTGGTTTGCTAGGGTTGAAATTGAAGAGGCGCGTGTCGTGCGTGTCTTCATAGGCTGAAGTGTGCTACGGAGGTTGGTATCGAAACTTGATGGTTGAAGAAGTCTACCTTGCTCTTATGCAAAAGCTCAAGAAGAAACATTTCCAAGAGAATAATGTTGTTGGTTTTTACATTAGAGAAATCTTATCTCTGGTTAGTTCCTTTGATTTTATTGCTTCATCTCACATCGGAGAGGGGAAACAAAGTGTCTTATGAATTAACTCATTTACAACCTTATAGCTATGTACCCTGAGCATCGGACGATATGCTTGCTTTTGTTGATTTGAATTTCATATAACCATAGCTCCCTTCTTCCAATTGAAAAAAAAAACTTATTGGTTATAGTATTATAACGTAGTCTTTTTTGAGGTGATATAATAGTTTACGTATAGAATATAGAAAATGGTATTAGGGGAAAAAACTCCACTCGGGGTTGTTAACTTGTTATGTCCTACCCTTATGAGGAGAACTACTTGGATAATAAAATTAATTATATATACTCCATTTTTAATATGAGTTGTTTAAAAATTTAATTTCAACTAGTTTTTAGCCCACGCGTTGCATGGTTGGTATTATTCTTAATGTATAATATTTTTTTATCTTATTTTGTTTTAAAGATTGCATAATTTTACTAATTTATTTTTAAAAAAATTAATGTATTAAACATATATGCAAGTTGATGATATGCACACATACTATCCTACACTTATGATAACTTTAATATCATGTCAATTAAGAAAAAAATATAAAAATGAGACAAATGAATATTAATAATTTTAGATTATTATAGTTAGAATATAAATCCATAATTTATTTGTTGTTTTTGGTGATCTATAAGAAATTATAAATAATTATGTTACTTCTTATATTTTTAAAAATATTTAAATTATAAAACATTATCTACTATGTTTATTAAATAATCCTATATATTTATAAAATTGTAAATTTTATATTAGGTATGTTGTTAATGAATTCATAAGTAACATAAGTTTTTTAAAAAATGGCGCAATTAAAATTTCACCACAGGTATAATGATGACAAATAAGTAAAAGACTAATTCTAGAAATCATGATATGGAAAGTATAAATTTTTATGAAATTTGATGTGAAATACATGACTAACCAAGTTTAGAATTAATTTATTACTGAAAAATCATAGATAACATATAGTATTTTGAAACTCCAATACCAAATAAAATATATTAATAAAAATATATTAAACTTATTTCTACTATATGAAAATCTAAAAATACGAATTTATACCACTAATTGATGGAAATAAATATAGTTGGGGTTCAAGATGCATTGCAATGCATTAATAAAATATATCAAACTCATGCAATATTCCTAACTAATGCATATATTTTTAATGAACAAAAAAAAAATACTAATGCATATATTAATATAAAGTTACGAATTATATGGCTTACATTATTATATTTTCCTGTCAGAATATCAATGATTGAGTTTATGTATTAGTTGAATAATAAATTTGTACATAAAAATTTTGTGAAAGAATTCAATGTAAAATAAATTATAACGTTAAAAAAATACTCCCAGAGAGATATTGTTATATTAGTGCGTAATATTAGGCAAGAAACACCAAAGGAATATTATAATTGACAAATTTATTGAATTTAGGTAATGATATTTATGTTTTTATAGTGAAATCAACTAATTCGGTAATAATTTTGTGAATATATTTTAAGAATAATTTTAATTAAAAAAATTATTTGATGGTCTAATATAATACATTATCATTGCTTTCTTCCAAACCCAAAGTGGGGAAAAAGTTCTATAATATTAAAACCTTAAAATATATTTGTGCAAAAATTTTTATAACAATACAGTAATTTAATATTTTATCACAAAGTGGCCATCCAAAAAAAAAAAGAATTCCAATTTAAACAATATAAACTTCCATTTATTTCATTATAGGCAAAGGGTAAAAGAAATAGTTTGTCGGAGATATTTTAGCTCAAAATGATGTTATTTCATATATTTAATAAAACTAAAATAAATTAGGTTTTGAAGATAAAATATCAAATTTTTATTTTTCTTTAATTTGATACAATATTTTCTTAAACATTAATTGTAATTGTTTGAATAAGTATTTTTAATTTCTCGACATCTCTTACAAAATGAAAAAAGAACTTCTTTTAATAAAACACATTAGTTTTACAAGATGTAATTTGAGCAATTATTAATCAATATTTTTTATTTGACTGAATTGAATACATCATTACTTCATTAATATAAATCCCTCATGATTAAGCACTACATTAAGTGACATTTCAAGTAAGCATCTTATGTGTCATTCATATAGAGTTTCTACCCAACTTTTATATATATATATATATATAAAATTTTGCCGTTCTAATTTCATTTACTATTGACTATTGATTTTTTCCAATTCTAAAGATGATCTAACGTAGCTTTATAGAAAATAAGAAAAGGGCCCAACGGTTATAATTAAAGATTTTGGATACATCTTTTATTTGAACTATTCTTTGTTATTACATGATTATTTATTATTACCTAAAAATTAATGTAGAAAATAGGCCACCTAGACCTTATTGAAATGGACTGTTAGCTAAACAAAACAGCCATTAAACATAAACATTATAAGGTTAATTGTGAGTTAGACATGTCTAAGTGATGCATAGATATAATTACTCTCGATGATGCATGCATCTACTAAATACAAGCATCCAATCAAAAGTAGATCTACCTCTTCATTATCCACATATTAGTGAATCTATTTTGTTTTTTTTTTTTGACATGTGAGGATTCCTCTTTATTATATCCTTAATTACAATAGAACAATCCAATAAAATTTAGTGAGTGTGGCGCAATAAATTCTATAGGAATCCAGACCCAGACCTGCAGTTAGTTATTTTTTAAAATTTCGCCTAAAAATTACTGCTTTTTAAAAGTGAATACATAATAATGTGTGAAACTTCTAGCCTACATATCCGAAAATTGAAGGAGATAATACCAACCCAGAAAAAACCCATCCCAAAAGAAAGGCATGTACATGATATCTGAGCTGTGCTTCATCACCCTTCCATTCACTCATTCTTTCATTTTGTTGGTGAGTGATATCTGGAAAAATGTCGTTGAGCTAACAAAGCTACTACTATTAAAGGAACGAACACGTCGTTTGACACTTGTCATTTGGTAAATTTTCAGGCGCAAAGTCCCTATAAATCAAATAAATAATTTAATAATTATTTTTTCTCTAATATATATATATATATATATATATATATATATATATATATATATATATATATATATATATATATATATATATTCTTGATGTTGATGTGGATTGTGAAGTTTGTCTATTCTTGCAGGGGCGAATGCAAGCAACCAAATATCAATTTCTACCAGATGGGATGTGTATAATTTTGGGATAAACGTATTTACTATATATGAGTGATTATTGAGTATATATTTGTGGTCCATTGGGTGATTGATTATTGTCATTTAGTCGTCCCCAACTGTCAACCGCTAACTCACTTTTCAATTATTGTGCATGCTGGCTCACCCAGTTGCACGTAGAGAGAGAGAAGGAGCGAGCGAGAGAGAGAGAGAGAGAGAGAGAGAAGTTGAGCAAATTAGCAATATTGTAATCGCACAGTTTGATTTTACCACAAGTAAAGATATTGTATTCGTGTGGTTATGACCCTATACATAGTTTAGATTTGAGCGTAGTTCCAAGTAAGCATCGGTATGACTATCTCGTTAATAAATTTTTAATTTAATAATCAAAACTGAAAATTTAATTATTTTAAATTTTAATTTTGATTTTTCCATCTCTATTGTGTTATCCTTTATCTTTCATCTTTGTTTTTTAATAAATCTTTCTCCCACCATTTTCTTCTTTATTTTTCTTTCTTTGTTATTGGGTCACTCATCACAATTTTGGATAATGTAGTGTATTAGATATTTTTTCGTAAAATATTTAAATTTCTCACAATTTGAATATCTTTTTCTCTCCTTGATCTTTATCTGAAAAAATACACAATTATGTTATTATCTTAACCCTAGGAGTGGATGTTTTTGTTATGTTTCTCTTACATTTTCATGAAATTAAACTCTCTCATTCAAGTTTGTATATACATCTATCTACCTCCTGCAGAGATGCATAGAGTTTTAGAATTTGAGTGACGATGTCCGAGAAGTAAATGCCTTCTACCCTCTATCACCTGTTCCAAGCTATAGCTTTCAATTCACCTTTTACACCCACTATATAGGAAACTACCCAACAGGACTCATGTGTATCTAACTTCAAATTCTCATTCTTCTCCATCTACATTATTGGCAAGTCATAAAACATATATGTATATATGATAGAATTAATATCTCTCTTTGTAGGCTAACATAATCTACATCCACATCTTCTCATACCTTAGTTTGGCAAGTTTTTTCATGGATTTTTTAATACTCTTCTCCATTGAGGTCTTCATAATATTAATGAATTTAACCCTGAATAAGTTAATTTTAATTTTAACTCTTTTAAATTTTCAGTAACATTTTATTTTAATGTGACTTCAGCAAAGAAATGAAAAATTGATAGATACTAATCGATATGTCCTTAAATAATGGTATAACATAGTTGATTTTTTTCTTTTGGCAGGTTAAGGTAATTACCTTCAATCAAACAATACCTAAGATTTTTAATAGGATAAGTTGTGGTAATTCAACACATTTTTCTCTTATTTTTATCAGCATGTCATCTTGTAAATGAAAATGAATGTTACTTTAATAAATCATCACCAATCAATAATGGTAAATTAAACCGAATAATTTTGGGTTGAATCAATTAATGTTAGAGAGCTCAAGGGGGAAGAGTGCAAAAGATTCCAAATTCCATGCTAAATATCATATTTTTAATTCTCATGTCCTTTCAGTGCTCATGCATGTGTATGTGTATATATGGCCTGAATGTCCATCGTGCATATAATGGACCCAAAATTACCCAACATTAAGATACATAAATGTAGAACTGAAATTAATTCCATAAGAATCTATATAATTTCTAATAAACATAATAGTTTTATCAGTATTAGTTTTGGTGCATGTGATGATTGAGCACTAAAAAAATTACTTGTAAACACAAGGGCATGCATTGTAATGTACTTCACTGCCCTTTACTGCGTATTCAAAGAAAAGAAAACACACGAGGACTTCTGCACTACAAATACTCTAATATGAGTAACCATTCACGTCTTATGAGAAGAAGCCATATCTAAATATAAGTGCATGTCTAGCTAACATAATTGGCATCATATGTTTTTGTTTTTTCTAAATATATATAGAAGTGTTTATGGATAACTACTAATAAAAACAATTCAATTTTTTTATAAAAGTTATTAAAATATTTAAAGCAAATATAGATAAATACTAATTGAAGCTATCACCTTTTTTTAGAAAACTGAAAACAGTGACATTATACGAATTTTTGTTGATGCTCCACTGATTATAAATATCTCTATATATATCTCTATTTCAGTTTATTTATCGTTTTAATTAACTTTTTTATTTAATAATATTTACCGCGTGACATATCCAACAATTAGTTTACCAATATTTCCATTATTAATTGCTTTTTGTTTCTCTACTTTCTCCAATTCCAATGAAATTCTAAAGATATTTTGATCTTTTTAATTATTAATTTATCTTAAAATTAACTTGTATTTTCATGATAGTTCAAAGTGATAAATAAATTGAAATGGAATGAATACATTGTGCTTTCAATTTTGAGAGACAAGCGTATTTAATTGTGAAAAGAGCTTTATTCCTTCACTGAAGACTTGTGGATGGAAGGTGTCTTTAGTTTCTTAAGTTTTTGGTTACTTGTTTCTCAACAATCACGAAATTAGGGTACTAGCTAACTTTGGACAAATTCAGACTCTACTGCATATTTCTATTCAAAATCTCTTGACTCTTTCTAGTCTGACTTTCTCGAACTACCTATTTGTTTGGTGATTCAACTTCGGAAATGAATATTTCTAAATTCTTGTTTTCGGACTTTACACTCCTATTTTTTTATTTTTTTTTTTGGGAATAATTCAACCTCAGCTTGCTGATTCATATCGTATGGAATTAAACGAGTTGAGAGATAAGGTAATTTGTCATCTCAGTATCAATAATCTAGATTTTTCATCGCTTTTTCTTCTTGATTTCATTGCAAGATCCATATTATGAACAATTAAGAGTAAACCATAATTTACCGAAAGTTTATTTATAGTGATTCAAATTAAATTGAAAATATTATGATTGAATTAAGGTTCATTTTTATTTTCATCTTTAATTAAAATTCTCTCCCTATTTTTTGGGTGATTTTTTTCTCTTTTGATTGCCATAATATATTGGAATAGTATTGATGTAACCAATATAAATCTTATTGGTGTTTTTAGTAAAAATTCTTTCTCTTATGCCCCAAAATTATAGTAAGAAAAATAGAGATTAAAAAGCGGTAAGAAATAGTTATTGATAAAGAATGGAAGTGTTGCCCATACTTTTAACATATATATATAATAATAATAATTAAGAAGAACCTTGACCATGAATAAATGTGATCACTATTCTTATTAAGTACTTCCCTTTTAGTTTTAATTACTTATTTCACATGCAAATACTACCACATAAATTTGAGGCACATCTAGATAAGTGCAAAAAGGAAGACTTTATTTTAAGGGTTTATATAACTATTCTCGTGATTCTAATATAAAAATAACGCCATATATACCTAAAAAGATAAAATGTTCCGACATAATGCCATTTGTAAAAATATAGGAAGATTTGTAGAAATAATAAAACATGAATTTTTTTACGATATAAGTAAAAGAAAAAAGAGGATGAAGATGGATTTTATTAATTGGTCTACAGTTGGAATTCATCTTATAAATTTTTGGAATCAATTTTACGACAGTTGCCATTGCTACGTGTGAAAGTATATGACATTAGATTGTGACTTCAATAAGTATGAGGTATGGTGGTTGTGATTATTGGTTGTGAGTCATTATCTTATCATGGATGGTGAATCATATATTTTGTAGTAAAAAAAAAACCCTAATGAATAATAACTGCTGCACAAGAAAGCAGTCACCATAAATTATTGTACCGTTTTACTACCAATGTGGCGTCATCGGATTCGCTTCTGCTTTTACAAATATGGAGTTGTCTATTCGGTTTATGACTGATGATTCTAGATGCAAAAGGCCCGATAATGTCTATTTATGGAAATAGTACCATCTCATCTGCCAATGCCATGCCCTAGCTATGTGGCTTTGTGCAACTAATGGTTCTAGTATCGAATATGGATTAGGCGAGACTTGTGCTTTGCCTCAATTTTTCCTCCTGGTAACACCCACGGATCGAATTTAATAATTTTAGATGCAAAACAGCATGCAGTAAACCGTACAATAATGTTTACACGACACTATTTCGTATAAGATATATTATACAATATATGATATTGTGGTAAGTTTTAATAATAATTATTTATTTAGAATGATTATGAGATGAAAATTACAATTAGATAAATTATTAGTTACTCTTAAAATTAAAAATTAATTTATACAAAAAACTTTTTTTTAATCCGGTATTCAGTCATGTTGAATTACTGTTGGTATATGCAAGGAGTTGTAATATTTTCTTATGACATTATCTTCATTTATAATACTCAAATTTAAAATCTTGTTAAAAGAGAACAAATACCAAACTACTTAACCTAACTATGTTGGTAGCTAGCAAAAGTAATACTATATTATATGAGTATTTTGAATATTTGTCTATATAAGCAGCAAGTATTGTTTACCCAAAATATATATATAAGCAGCTGGTACTTGGTTTTTGACAAGTACATTCATGTCCATTTCTTCTCAATATTCGTATGGTTAATGATTTAATTAATAAAATATCAAGTGAATTTATGATAAAATTGCACATGAATAGTTTTAAATACAAAATATAGAGAAAACTTAAATTTGTCTTTTAAATAATAAAAAATTTACGGTAATTGTCATTGTAATATAATCACTAAAATCATAGTAATGGCAATAAATCTCCATTTTACATGTATATGAAATACATATGACCATTCATTTTTTTTCAAGCTTACAATCAAGTTAATAAATAAATTTTAAAATTAAACATATTTTTTGGAAAAAGTTATTAAATTTGTGTTTATTGTTTAATTACTCACCCACTAGAAAAGAAACCCACCCCCTTCCCCCCAAACAAAAATTTTCCATTAATATGACAACTTTCTTCAAAGTCATGACGATTAATCTTGAATAATCTTCAAAATGGTCTCTACATTTTGTAATGAATGAGCTAATAAGCCATAACTGTTAGAGTATAAACCTATTTATGGCCCTTCAATCATGAGCTTAAATTTTTGGTTGCAAGTTGGTTCTTGAACATGGTATCGAGCCTTCCCGAGCGAGAGGTTTCGGGTTCGAATCTCAGCAGCCTCCATATCAATTATTGCACAAGGTAAGGAGGAGCCTTTGTTGCATTCACGCTTCAAGCCCAAAGGGCATTCGCGTGAGGGCGTGTTAGAGTATAAACCTATTCATGGGCCTTCAACCATGAGCTAAGCTTTTGGTTGAATTGATTCTCGAACAATAACGATTTAAAAGTCGAACTTGATGTAACATTTTTTACTACAGAAATGAATGACAAGTCTCACGAGCAGAAGAAAAAGAAACTAAAGGACTAAAATCATACTAATGGGTAAAAAGGCCTCTTATAACTAAGAGACTGATACTATTAAACTAACTAATACTAATATATAAATTGATTAAAATGGAGCTTTACATAAACAAAAACATCTCTTAACACAAAAAGGGGTAGGTAAAGGTCCACAATAAGGGTTTTTTATAAAAAAAAAAAAAAATTCTGTACAAATCTGCTGTTTCTTTTGTCAGTGTTTTTTGGCAAAAATACCATTTAGATGCTTGATTTGATTATAATTTTGTTTTAAGAACATGTTTGCATTTAAAGGTTTTCCTTAAGGTCTAATCCATCCTAATTTTTAAGCAAAACCATGCTTTTAGACTTGTCGACTACGGAGTGACCACATCCAACTCGATCGGCCCCTACTCTTTCAATGGCATCTTTAATTTTAATTGATAGAGGAGGATTTTGCAGCATTGAATGAGAATTAGAGTAACCAGCAACCATGGTAGGATAGTACTCCTAATTCATTATTTAATTTCATAGGCCCCCTCCCACCCAAAAATGCTGTAAACAAATAAAGAGGTTGATGGTGGGCCATTAATCAATTTAAATAAAAACTTCAATTTTTCTTTTCTTCTTTTTTAATAGTCATCGTAAGAAAATAATTTTATTATAAAAAATTTATAAATTATACTATGAACCTGTGTTTTTGACCCAAATTACCACGTATGCTATTTTATTTTAAAAGACACCTCATATTTTCATGGTTTTTTTTTCTAAAAACTATTATATTTATTCCTCTAAATTATATCATGTCATTAGATCCATAAACACAGGTTCCCAATATAAGTATTGCGAAAAATTCCTATTTAATTGTGTGGTTATTTATTCTTTTTAAAAAGATTTTACGATCACATTATATATTATATGAACAGTCAACATAAATTTAAGATAGTTTTATAGGTCAATAGTAACTTAATTTTAATTATTGAGATATGAAAAAAAATTAAAAAATAGTAAAAAAGATTCTTGAAACTAGCTAAAAGTCAATTAAAATCATTTCTTCTGAGTTCCAACAGTTAGGTAACGTTGCTATAGAAAACTCTCACTATAAAATATAGTCCCTTATATGTTGGAATCTTTGAGAAGGCTTCTTTCTCACATGTTCACACAAATTTGACATTCACCAAAAATTTGGCCATCCCTTAAAAAATATTAAAAACAGAATGTACAGTACATATGTGCATGGTATTTCCATTTCCTATATAAGTGAGTGAGACATTTATGCCTGGCTTCATTGGATATATGTAAAATAGCTAACAAACACATTTCACTTTATTCCCTCTCTTCTAACTCCAATCCTACAACAGAAAGGAATATCATTATTATTTCATCCAACTCCTCAGCCACATCCACCATGCAAAATTTTTCAAGGTTACGCTCGTTATGTCTCCTTCTCTCTCTCCTGCTCGTCGCCATCACCACTGGAGGGATTCCGCTCCCTCCAAACGTGACGGTGCCGGCCCTTTTGGGTTCGGGGATTCGATTATCGACCCGGGTAACAACAACGGCATCAAGACGATAATTAAGTGTAATTACCCACCTTACGGCAAGGATTTCATGGGTGGAATTCCTACTGGAAGGTTCAGCAATGGCAAGATTCCTACTGATCTTCTAGGTATGACTTATGAGTATAATGTTTCCTGTTCATTAGTCATGATTAGTTCAACGTTGATTTTGGTCAATGAATGGTTCTCTGCTTTCATAGTTTTTGATTTTCGTTCTCTGCTTTTGTATGAGTTTAGGTTAATTCAGTTGGTAAATTGACATTTACTATCAGAAACTTTGTTTCAAATATAACTTCTGTCACTTTTTATGTCTCGTTCTACACAGCCCCACCTACAAATAAGTGTAGCTACCTCTACTTAGTTATAATATAAAACAACGAATACTCTATTCCTACCAAAAATACCTTTCTGATAACGAGTTTAATAAAGAAAACAACCTATCCATAAGGAGTACAAATAAAATAATTATATTATACATTTGACCTTCATTTTGTACTCAAACGTAGAAGTCAATGAATGATAATTATTAATAGCACTTATTGTTATTGGAAGGTTATATATCCTTGCTCTAGACAATAATTATTTCCATTGACCCATGGTAATTATCTTATTTGACTTTATGTGGTCCAATTTTATAGACTTTGGATATAAACCTATTTAGAAAATATAATTATTCCAAAATCATACCAGTAAATGTTGTGATTAAAATATATAATAATATTTATGAGGAGCAACGATGACTTTAGTTTATATAAATTGTAAGAAAGACAGTTACAATTCAAAAAAAATCGATAATAATAAGAATATAGTGTGTATGCATACATTAGCGTTGTCATAATGGATTCTACATTGTTGGTTTTTTAGGTAAAAACTGTGTCATACTACGGATATATGAGAGATCTATACTTCTATTTATCAACCTCTTAGCTATACCATTTAAATCCCCTCTCCCCACTCTTTCTCATATTTAAGCACAAGAACTTATATGATTAAAATCATTTATGTTTAACCCTATTGAGTAAAAGTTAAATGTTTGAGTAGCTGATTACTGCAATAAGCTACCCATAGTTGGTTCACCAATAAGAGAATGTACTCTTAAGTTTAATCTTTGGGTTCTTTTATTAGCTATAATTCCAAAATCATAGTCAATGAAATATAAAACTAGTTAAGAATATATTTTGAAATAAAAATCATGAAAATTTATTTTAAAATAAAAGCTAATTGAGTAACCAAGCTTGCTGGTAAGGATCTTTCATCTAGTTCACATGCTTTTCTGATAATTTGGATGGTAGGTGGATTTTTTTGTGTCATATAGCAGTGTTGTTTTTCTTTTGTATTCTGGTTTACCAACAATCGAAAAAAATATATATTAAAAGTTTATTTATTTTTTAACTTTTTAAATACTACTTCAAACTCTAAATGATTACTTAAATATGTTATCAAATACGAGTTTATTAAAGGCCAATCTGTTTATACTGAATATTTTGATTTTTTAAAATAGGTTGTTCCAACACTAATTCACTAAAACATTATTATACTTCCAATCCAATGTGGTGGTCAGGAAACATTTTTAAAATAAATAAGGAAAGAATAAACTCATTTCAGCAAAACTTTTTTTTGTCAACTATGGTACATAATTAGTTTTTTTTTTTTTTGAAACTATGGTACAAAAAACTATAGCACAAAATTAAGAGAGGAAATCTTATCCAAGTTTAGCTTGCTAAGGTTCAAGTCGTGTTGAGTGATGGAAATTTACTTTATATCGGATCTTTTGTCTTCTTCTCTTTTGGGTTTTAATTTGACTACTTGAGCATTGACTTCTCATGCAAATGATATCTGAGCTTTTGTATTTATTCATTATTTTTTTCCAATTTTAGATATTCAGCTTTGTGTAAAATTGTTTCTGTTTGAAAATCAAAATATATTATGACAAATTAATTCCTTTATTTTAATTACTTGTTGCAACTTTGTAACTTTGTTTTTAAGATGTAAATCCTGTTATTTACCTTCATATATTATTTTTTGATTTTCCAAAAAATTGTGACACATTAATATTACATTGCTCTATATTGTACTTGTTATATTTTCACCCAAAGAAAATATTGTAGTCGTTATAGTCCATGTTAATTGTTTGACATTTTCTTTTTTAATTTGTGGAACTTTATATCGTAGAAATCACACAATGAACATTTTTAGGTTTATAAAAGTTTTTTCTTAATTGGAGATATTAGGTCCTTAGGAGCTTTGAGACTTAGTGGGTCAAACTCCAATTTCTTGCTGATACGTCCAATCACACATGTAGTTGTAGTGTTGTACCCATGAACCCATTGCATTAAATTAGGTTTCACGTAGCTTAATCGTGGAAGTATTTTTTAAATACAACTTGTAAACCTTGGCGTATAAATAGTTATATTACACAATAAATTTGATCATTACTATTTAATAATATATACAATTAATCCGTTTTATAATATTTGATATTTTTAAATTAAAATAAAAATTACTCTAAACTTTATTTTTAATTTACTCCCTTAACTCCTTTTTAATACAAAAAAAAAACATGGATATAACAACAATAATAACAAATTTTCATATAAGTCTTACTTTTAGAAGATTTGAAAATTTATTAAATGTAGAAGTCATACTTCTGATAACAAATAAAGAGATCAATTACACTTTTATTTAATTTTCATAAAATGTTTCGTATGTTTTATAAAAAATTATTTTTATGTTTTAAAATGGTTACATATTGAATGGTGGCTTGGTTGAGTTTGGTGTTTGCCAAGTGGGGTAGTTAAGAAGGTGCCAACCAGATTTGGGGACATACTATTTGTTTGTCACTTTCCACATTCACGAGCTCCAGGCCACACCTCTGTAATGTATGTACTGTAGATTGATACTATTTATTCACATTCAACGGTTGGCGGCTTCTTTCCACAATTAATAATCAATTGAAATGTAGCGATTAAAAGCACTACATAACGCCAATCACACGACTTACATGATAACTCACTCTATAATGTGTACGTACTCATAATTGATTGATTAGCTTCCTTAAATGGCTGAGTTGGCATTTGAAATTTTAATTTTTTATGTTAACCTTTCAACATATTATTCATAATATTTTAAAAAATGACAGTTATTATTCTACAGAGTCAATTCAATTAAAATTTTATTGTTTGAAAAGTGGTAACAATGTTTAACTTATTGATAGTAAAATTATTTGTAATTAGCTATATTTTGTAACTCAAATGCATTAGGTTAAAAACTGAAAAAGTGTTTAACAAGGTTATCTTTGACGCTCTTTACCTTTTAATTTCTATACACCAAGCGCTTGCATAAAAAAATTATACGTGTGAGTGTGAGTCGTAATAGGTCACTATTCCTCATTCACTGGTAGGACCCCAGGACCTTTATCCTTCCTAACTACATTGAATATAAATGGTCCAATTGGCGAAGCTTCCTGCAGTTTCTTTCTTGTCCATAGAATTAGCCTCTCTATCCACACTAGCCCTAACAAATTATTATTAGTACGGTCTTGATCAACTCATCCGACATGCAAGGGCCCTCCCAAATCATCCTATTCCTAACCAACGTTCACGTTTTTATTTCTGACCCAAGATAAAAGAAAATGAATTATATGAATCACGACGGTGCTTTCAAACCTAATAAAATCGCTTCTTTAATGTGACAAAAAGTTAGGTGTTTTAGGAGGTCAAATTAGCGTCTCTATTGAACCAAGTCAGATTCTAATTTATTAGTCATTTAGGGAGTGAGTACACTTTTCCAATATAGTTGATAAAGTCCACACTAATAGAGAGGGTTGGGGAACTGGATTTGTACTATTCCAAAAACAAGGCTGTGTGGGTATTTAAGAAATGATATTTACTTTAGTTTCGGATGAGTTAACTTTGAGTTGTATTATGTTTTTAAGTCAAAAGATTTGGATAAGTTTTAGTTTCCATTTTGGGTTGAGTTGGGTCAGTTTATAACAAATATTCTTTTAGAAAATGTTCATATTCAATTTAGTTCAATTTACGTCATTTTGAGTTTATGTCAACTTTAGGTTAACCATTTCAGTCGTCAATTGAGGTCAGGCAAATACATACTAACTTTTGGCCACTATACTTCGGGGAGGGGGTTTTCTTTTGGCCATTATACTTCACCAGGGGAGCTATTATCAATTGTTTTTAAATAGATACTAACTTTTACTTATTTACAAATGTAAATACTTTCATTAAAATAAGTTTCGGAAATTTATAATTTTATACATGAAATTGATTTACTAGTCCAAGATAAGTTGTGAAACATATAACACAGCCTGAATATGGTATTGCACATATGTATATATCAACATAATAATGTATGCTTACTTCCATGAACAGAAACGTTAAACTTTTCTTAGACAATGGCAGCTACGGTCAAGTAAGATCAAAGAAGCAAATCTCTTTAAGGTGAACACCTTAATTTATGATGCTAATTTTTGGTTTGGTTTTATATTTCAGCCTCAGAAGTATCAGTGAAAGACTATGTGCCAGCATACTTGGACCCAACTATAGGACCGCAAGATCTCCTCACTGGTGTGAGCTTCGCTTCTGGTGCTTCTGGATATGACCCTTTGACATCTAAAGTTGCGGTAATATTACTTCCAACAATCCAACCACTGTTCTTCTTGATACGATCCTACTATTTTTCATTCATTTAATACGTCATAAATTAATTTTTAAACCAAATGAAAGGATTTACAAACCAAGAGTAGTCCCGAATTTGAATGCTTTTGTTTGAATTGTCATATTTAGTTGGTGACCTAATTGATTAACAATTATGTACGTTGGTTGGATGAATGAATGAATGCAGTCAGTGATACCACTCTCACAACAGCTGGATTACTTCAAAGAGTACATAGGGAAAGTGACACATATGGTTGGAGAAGAAAGAACCATGTTCATCCTCAACAACGCCGTCTTCTTAATCGTCGCTGGCAGCGATGACATTGCAAACACCTATTTTGACACCCCTTTCAGGAAAAACTATGATGTTAATTCTTATACCGATCTTATGCTCCACTCTGCTTCGGCTTTTGTACAGGTAATGTGATCTCTTATACTATCTAGCAACAATGATACCATCGATAAATTTAATGGGTATATGCGGCATAAACATGATATTCAATTAATCAGCAAGTTGAATTTATGTCTAGAATCTTTCAACTTATTTAGGTGTGACATAAATACGAACATTATTTGTCCTCCTAGTTGTAAGCTTTGCACTAGTTGTAAGAGCAGCTTAGGTCAAATTAAATGGGAGAAATTTTGTTTGAAAAGCCTTGAAAATTATAGGAATCCTTTTAGCTTTCTTAGTTAGAGTGATCACAAGTGTGTTGGATAAGGAACTACTTATTTCCCCTTTATTCAACCTACGTTGACACATCAGATCTTAAATCATAATATTAGTAAAAATTAAAATTTCATTAGTTATCTAGCCAAGTTTGAGAAATCTATAAGCTATCTATAGAAAAAAGAAAATCCTAATACATCAATCCTATGTAGGTGAAAGGATAATTATAAATATTATCTTGTATTAATCAAGAAAATTTACACATGATTAATACGGCGATTTGAGACAATGCACACATTATATTTCCACCATGGGTACGTACTATCATATTTTGCCATTTTTTCTTTCATCTGAAGCATGATAACTTAACATTGATACTAAAGGAAGGCCCTAAAATATATATATATATATATATATATATATATATATATATATATATATATATATATATATATGAGTGATTAGGGTTTTGTATAGAACACAAGAACATCTGTAATTCTCTATAGTAAGATAAAAAACATGCATATGAAACTGGCAGGATTTGTACAATCTTGGGGCACGGAGGTTGGCAGTGTTTGGAGCACCACCAATTGGGTGCGTTCCATCACAGAGAACCCTCGCAGGAGGAATCGTAAGGGAATGTGCTGGGAAATATAACGAAGCTGCCCGACTATTCAACTCCAAGCTCTCTGCTGAGCTCGACAGGCTTCATCGCAAATATGCCAACTCCAGGATTGTCTACATTGACATCTACAGTGCTCTGAACGAACTCATCGTAAACTCTCACAAATATGGTACGTAGCTACTCTCTCTCTCTCTCTCTCTCTCTCTCTCTCTCCTGTTAGAAGAATGCCGTTGATTGAATTGAATTGATGGGGATTAATTTGAACGAACAGGATTTGAAGAAGTGACGAAAGGGTGCTGCGGAACAGGGCTAATAGAGGTGACTAGCTTACTATGCAACAAACTAGATCCAGTATGTCCAGATGACACCAAGTACTTGTTTTGGGACAGTTACCATCCCACGGAAAAGGGATATGAGTTACTCGTCAGCATGCTTATCAAAAAATACGTTAATCAGCTGTTTTAATTCAACTCCCCTTAATTCACAGAACAAATTAGATATACGTGTGTGTGATATTCATTTCACATTTGGGATCCATCACAAATAATTAGTATATCACTATGTTTTCAATTGCTTCTAATTATTATTGCTTTTCATCCATTTATTTATATCATCAATTTATCCGATTCATGATATGCCTCAACCATCGCAATTCATTTAATGTAAGAGCAAATACATGAATGAAGTCTTCAATGAAAATTCATTTGTATTCCCTTAACTACCTAGTAAGATAGTCCTATGAATTATAACTTCTTTTTCGTTTTGTTTTTAATTCTCTAAACTCTGCCCTCTCCTGGGGCTCTAAAGTAACCTTGAGTAGTTGCAAAATCAAGTGGTCATCTTTTGTTATATTGGTAATCTTTTATTTTTAATTAGGCTTAATTTTGCTAATTTATTGTTAGGATTGGAGAGCTCTCAAATAATGAAATTAGGAACAAAAGAAATAAACAAAAATGGACACAGGATTTTTACATGAAAAACCCAAATTGGGAAAAAATCACGAATGATGCACTAGAATACCGAATAGGTTTACAAGGAATTTCACTCAAGCACTCACTAACTTACACCTTTCTCTAGCTATTCTTCATAATCAACAATGGAGGTTTGACACCGATTAAGTACGCTAACAAGTAATTACAACATTTACAAGCAATTAACCAAGACATTAAAACAAAAAACGCAACCGACAAAAAACGAACAGCTAGCCGGTTTTAAACCTGGCACGGTTGTGCCAAGTGCTCGGGCACGACCGTGCCTCCTCTCCGGCCGGTTTCGCGTTTTGCTTCATGTTTTCTTTGTCCGTGTTGTGTCCGTGCCACCTTGTCCCGTGACAATGCCAACTTCTTTGCTTGCAAAACCCGAGCCCAACCAACCATTAGGCTCCATAACCCAACAATCTCCCACTTAGAGACTTATCGCTCACCTCCTTGTTGCACCATCTAGTTCACTCGAAACTTTCGGCCCCTTCAACATGAGAGACCCACCGAGGCCTTGCACCACCTCAATGTCTTGGTACCTTGACCTTGGACTAGCTCCTTTACCGGATTCCCGCTATCCAAGCCATCAAGCCCATTACTATCACTCGACATGAACTCCCACTCAAAATGATCAAACTCTTCCACACTTTCATCATGCAAAACCGGCCTACCGGCTTTAGTCAATAAAATATAATGAAGAAAAAATTTATACCTTTGGGCTTTACCTTCCGTTGACAATGTCGATTTCTTCATTAAACGCGGTTCTTGTAAATTTCGTTGTGAAGCACCCGATGACCCGTTTGTAGACCCAACAAACACCCCGTCATCATCACCAACTTCCACTACAGCGGAACCTTCACCAAGTCTTTCATCTCGAAGACTCCCATCGGAACCGTTGACCTCGGCATTCAAAGCTAAGTCACTAGAACCCCTGGTAGAGTATAAAGAGCAAGATTTTATACCCTTAGCCATAACCAATGCCCCTTTTACAATTTTCTAGCCACCATTGCCAAATTTTATTAAGTATCGTGACTCATCTAATTGCCTCACCGAAATAAGATTTTTAGCCAACCCCAGGATATACCTAACCCCTTGCAAATTCTAAAACTCCCCACTTGAGGTTTTGATCCTCACATCCTCCTTGCCTAGTGTAGGAACCACATCCAGCGGGGGCCGACCGAGCTTCCTCACGAGTCCGGGGTTTTAGAAAGCTTTAAAGAATGATTCAGGTTTTTGAAGATGGTTTTGAAATGTGGGGATGAGCCTCTTATTAAGGTTTCCAAATTTTATTAAATCTAATTTAAAACGAATTAGGAAGAGTTTGAATGGTGGTTTATTAATTATTTTATTTTAGAAATTATTTTTAGAAATCCCGGGATATTATTTCCTAACTGAATGATAAATAAGATTACGGTTTACGTTTCTGCCGTGAGGATCTAGGGCCAAACCGGTGTAAAACACCGGTTCGGACCCGAGCCTTGCCTACTCACCACTTGGTGCAAGTGGCAACCTGCACCTACCGGTGGCCGGCGTCGGTAAGGACAAAGGCTGAGAAAGTCAGCCTCGGCCTCCGGCCCGGCTTAGCGGATCGAAAACCTTTTTTTTTTTCTATTGTTCGATCAAAAATAGTCGGGAGGCAGATTTAGAAGAAATAAATCAAACGGAGGCGTCGGTAAGATTTTAGGAAAGAAAAACTAACAAAAACAAAATAAAGTTTACTTTTCCAATCTTAGTATGGGATAAACTAAGACTGAAAAAGATAAAAAATGACTCCATCGGTCATGGAATCGAGACTCGGATTCGGGGTTGTAGACACCTAAAAAGTGTCATCCCTTATCTCTTTATTTTCGTATTTTTATTTGTTGGCGTAATGATGAAATTCCAAGTCCTGTTTGAGGATTTGGATCTCGAACTCGTGATCGATTGGTGCAACATAAGCCAGTAAACCACAAAAACCCCCAACACCAAATAAATAGTCTTTACCCTTGGGTTGGTCCCCAAATCCCTTTTCTTTCGGACGATCTAAGAACCGGGCTGAGCTTTAAGAGACAATGGAGTCCAATGTTATGTGCTGGGAAATTCCAAGTTCGAGTACGCATTCTACTTTTATCTAGAGTACTAGGAGCCGACGGCTTGAAGACGACATTGAAACGTTGCATTTCATGATCAAGAGCATCAAAGTGATGCATTCAAACTTCACAAGATAGTCCACACGAGACTAGAAGCTTCCCCCTCGAACAACGTTGTGGCTGGCGCCTGCCTTCTAGAAGCATCAAGTGGAATGCTACGTTTTGGCTTGGAGAGTCCTTTGGAGACACAACTAGGGCACGAAACCCTAGGGCGCCTGGTTGGCTAGCGCACGCTATCCGGTTCTATCCAGCTTTATTCCTTTTTGATTCGGTTCTATCTCTTAGGATTTGGCCCGGTTTATTTTCGGTTGTTTGGATGGCTGAATGGAGGCAAACCCTAGGTCATTTGTAACCTAGGTCCTCTCCTATAAATAGAGAGACTTGACTCTCATTCCCATACGACTTCCTCCCTTTGCATCACGCTACGTAAAGCTAACCAAAATTCTCTAATCTAAACGTTATCGAAGACTCGGACTGTCATATACATCATTCCGAGTTCCATCAAGGAATCAGGTATAGGACTTCATCTCTTATAAGGTTTTGATTAAAAGTCATTCTATCTCGTTTTATAAGCTTTTCCGAGTGATATAGCATCTTTTCGAGTGTTACGTAAACTATCGCATATGTTCTCTTTTGACTCGACTCGACTCGTAAATTATATTCTTGTCTATCATTTCACACACAGTTCTAAGTCACTCGGACAACACTCGGATATATTGTATGTTCAAACACTTGTTCTATTTTGCATAAACTCGAGTCCGACTTCATGATCTAAGTTTGATTGGATTCTCGGGTTAATTCATCTTTCTAAGTTAGCATGCTTGGCAGTCTAGATCAAGTCTTTCCACTCTAATGTTATTTATTTGACTTGGTTTACTTCTAGACCGACTCGGATGGAATTTGAGTATAATGGATATTAGATTCGTAAAATTCCATTTCTTTTCGACTCGGATAATTATGCACTTAATTATCTTAATTAAAATTATTATCTATGTCTAATCTTGAACTAAAGTATTTTATACTTTGAGAACCAAATGGATTTACTTTTGTAGGTTATTCAAATGAGGCTATCATATTTTTGAATTATAAAAGTAACCGGTTTCAAAACATCAAATCACCAGCAGACAAGGCTTTTTCCACCTCTAATCAAGGCCCGGACAATCGTGTTAGGGTTGTCTCGTTTCCAAAATTGGAAATCCGCAACACTAAGCTCAACGGTGGTTTCCACCCTACTTTTCAAACACCACCAGTGGATTGGGACTTCCAAAGGAGTCAAGAGCCGTTGCCCAACGTTCACACCTCAACGGATATTTTCTCGAGTGACTCGGAAAATCCATTGCAACTCGTCACAAAGGACTTCCAGTCGGAAGATAGTCACAACGGCTAATCCGCTTGATTATCTATAAATAAAAGCCAACTCTCAAGACTTGAAGATTGCTGAACCAACTGTCAATACACGCACTTAAGAAAAAGACATTGTATTCATACTCAATCTTCTACTTACAACTCCAACTCGTACTTAGTATTTTCCGAGTTGTAAGGTTTTGTAATCAGTTTACAAACACTCATTTTTACTTTCCGAGTAAGGTCCCTTGACTGATCTATAAGGGTTAACTCAGCTCGGTTGTCCCTAACTATAAAGGTTACCTCAGCTAGGAAGTACTTGGATCGGATAACGGAATTTCGAGTCTAGGAAAATCCTGTAAGGAATTGTCTAAGTGAGCAATTCTGGTTGAGTCTTTCTACTGTATTTTGTGGATTCAAAATAGTGGATTTGATTTGGTGCTTGGATTAGTACTGACCGTGATTTTCTTTCCCGGGAGGGTTTCCACGTAACTTTACGAGTTAGCACTTTTCCGAGTCTAATATAGACTCGGACTCTCCACGAGTCATCTCTAGTTTTATTCTTCCATTACTTGTTTAAATTTCCCCATCACCCTATTCACCTTCCTCTAGGGTGACCTAGTCTCTCCAAGAGCAAACCTTCAGTTACTCTGTCGAAATCAATCTTAAGCATTCATCTAATTATTGTTCACCGTCGTTGAATCCATGCAAAGAGGTAAAGAATATTCAATTATTTTGATTTACGGGCACTTATTCAACTCGATCTTTACCATACCCTACACATATACTTCACAAAAATAAGCCCTTTTTCTTTCACTTGTCGCCATTGCATCGAGAGCTCCAGTGTGGTGATCCGGATCAGCAAGGTGGGACAACCTAAGGGCAACTATTCGACCTTCAAATGGTTTGTTTATTTTCACACTTTTTATCGCTTTCCATATTGTGGTTTAAGAGATGTAATCGCTCGTTTTAATTCCTCCCCGACCGATGTAATTCTTTTCACTACTAGAAAAAAGGGTTCTAATGATGAATAAATTGGTCGTTAAAAGTACATTTTATCGTTGTTAAAAGTGATTAACGACCAAAAAATTTTGGTCATCGATCGTCGTTAGTGGTTCCCTTGTTAATACTTTTAACGATGACTTTAAAATTTTCGTCGTCACTTAGAATAACGATGAAACAAGATGTCGTCGTAATTAGTTGATTGAATAACGATGAACTACATATCATTAACGACAAAATATTTCGTCATAGATTTAAAAAACCATAAATACAAAAATTAAAATCATGATCATTAACAACCAATTTGGTTCATCGTTATTTCTTTAACGATTAACATTTTCATCGTTAATAATATTATGGATAACCTAAATATATAATTTTGCCAATTATCTTTAAAATAATCTAATAAACTATTGATCACTAATATATAGTAACAAAAAACTCGAATTGATATGTATTAATTGCTTTGAATACCACTCGGTTTGTGAATACACAATATAAAATATAACCTAATACCAAAAGCATCCTAAAACACATAATCTAAAAAACAATCGAGGAAACTAGAAGTTCTCATAGTAAGTGATATCTGAGTACTAGCAATATTAACGAAAAACTAAAAAAAAATAAATTCCTCCAAATGATTTAGAAAGTATAAATCTTCATCAACTACTCATAAAAGGTAACGAAGTGTTGGAACTTGAATGAGTAGTCCACATCTGCAAAAAATAGAGAACTATTAGAACTTTTACAAAATTGCAAAAGTATTCAACTTCTTATCAAACAAACATATGTAACTCAAACAAACCAACATACCAGGTGCCGTAAATGACGGTTTATCGGACCACGGCATACAAGACTTCTTCCCGATCCGGTGGAATTAATCATCTTCCTGCAATATGTTAAAAGCAAATAAAATTAAATCATTTCCCAAAATAAACATGTCAATACAAGATTTATAGCAAATGGCTGCTCCGGATAGCTGTGGATGGCTGCTCTTGGTCTGCTGCAGATAGCTGCTCATCTGCACTGGTCGTAGAAGCCAACAGCAGCAGACCATCTCGCTGCAGATAAGTATTCTCCCATGCAAGTATTAGTTAGAGTTCACTTGTGCGGAATCTATGGATTCTATGTAGTATTTGCCTAAGAGGAAAAAATCCACAGGCTCAACCCACCAAGCGGAATCAAGAATTTAGGAAGGGAAAGCGGATCGAGAAAACTAAAATGAATTTGCTCCAGCTAGAACTTGAAATTTCGTGTCACAGGTGGCCCGGTAAACACCTAGTACATAAAATCCTTATTTTCTCAATTCCCAACAGTAGCCTCCTCAAGGTCACATCCCAAGAAGTCCTATGAAAAAACTTGCACGGAAAACTTCAAAAGGTACGATTAGAAGAACACAAAAAAGAAGAGTAAATGAACTGTCATGAGTAGATGTCCAAATACGAGAATGTACGTGCCACTGGGAAAACAATGACCATGATAGATGCTCCCAAAGCCATAATTGCTAATACAACTTCCATTGACGATAGAATTTGCAGCCATCGATGCAGCTGCCAGGACCAATGCCGCAGTCACACCCACCAAAATTGGATTGGAGGTTATTCTTCCCACTGCCAGAATGATACCACCATATCTTGAGATTCACTTCAATGGAGCACTTATTTCCATAAAAACATAATCATTTCACCCATGAGATCCTTAAATACGCTGCCATAGCTTAAGGTTACTAAAAGTTAGTTTCTAGGCTTTTGTATTTACCACATATGATTTCTATTTTCCAATAGTGCGCGAATATATGATACTCAAATTCCTCATTTGACCTTAAGAAGAGTACACAACACTCGAACAAGGAGAAAGGCACTCAACCCTTCATTTTAGGCTACAAAAAGCAAGATTTCAGGAAACAACAAAGTCCCATATCTTGACATGCACCCGTGAAAGACACTTGTAACCAATTCCAACAAACATATCCCCAAATGATGTGTTTCTTATGTGTAGCCTTAATAAGATCAGTCACCAAATGCACACATGTGATTCCCTTTGTTCACCCATATAAGGAGCAACGAGTGATAACTTCCCTTTCTTTGTATTGCATAAAACTCACATGCCTTTCTCCTTAAAAGATATAATAGACATAACCTACATGCAGTATTCTCCATTTCTGAATAAAAAATAGAGGAAAATAAATTTCAAGACCACCGAGCAGAGACCACAAAAACCACAAGTATTTCATTACCGATATAGAAAAAGGTTGGCAAAAAGATCATCTACTTAAAGATATGCCAATAAGCATAGATAAGTTTCTTTTAAATTTCATTTTAAACGGGTATGACCAAGATGAATTTCTTTGGGAAAGCAAAGGAACAGACTACTCATAATTGAAATTTGTAAAAGTCGGACATGAAAATGTACAACAAACGTGAAACAGAAATATATACCCTTTAAAATTAGCCTCTACTAGAAAAGGAGAGATATTCAACTGTTACTACCAGAAGTTACATAGGGAATATCTTACCTAGCAAAGCCAAAGTCACCTATTTTCAGCAATGGAGTCACCCCCTTACCGGACAACGGGTTCTCGAAAGTTCAAAGCATGTTATTTCAAGCAACATACTTTAGGATTCAAAAAATAAAAAGCGTGCATAAACAATCGACCACTAAATGTAATATTATAGAAACCAAATAAATCCATTATATTACTCCTCTAGCGTAGATAATAGCAATTGATAGCTATAGTGAGTTCTGGTAATGTTCAATATGTAGTCTTAAGATTGCACAATGCGGATAACACACTTGGGGTTTCAAATCTCTATAAATGATTTTCTAATTGTGCTTCTTTCTATGTTCACTGCTATTTGACTTGAATTTCCAACTCTATCTCCATTTTCATTAAAATGCGTATTAAGAGCATGGAAATTTTGCAATACTATTGACCTCTAATTGTGCTATAATCCCACTAATGATGGATCTTTACATTGAATTCATCTCCTGAGAACATTATGACAATGAGAACACTCTTTGCAATCCAAGTGAACATCCGCCCTAAACAAGGTGAATACTCAAAATTACATACTTTTCCACTATGTTTTTGGGTTTCCATAACCTACAATACAAGAACTACTACATGGTTCGAACTAGCAAGCAAGTCACTGTCACAAAACTTCCAACACATTATTCTTTTCAAAATACGATACATCCGACAAACAAATCCTATAATATATACTTTTTAGTTGTGTGTTTTTTTTAGTATTAGCTTATTCGATATTATCAATTCTCTAAAGAACTTGTCTTTCACGAGAATGAACACAAAATTGATAGTAACTACTGGTAATAGTGTAAACCTTGGTTAGATAAATAATATAAAACAAAAGGCACATACACAATTTCTTGTGCCTTTGACATAAGACCAAGAACGTTAGAAGAGTGCTTCTATAGTCCTCGGAACCATATTGCCCATTCAATTTGGTCCTCAAGCAACGATGTGAAGTCACCATTTTTCACAGCAAGATTTGAGCAATTATTGTTTAGTTAATAGGAACGTGAAAGGGAATTACAGTTGAAGAAGAAACCATTAGAAGGTTGCCAAGTAGAACAAGGGAGAAGGGTGGAACATACTCCAAAAAGTGCCATATGAGACTTGTGTAATGGGAATTCTATTTAACTAGACAATGTCTCTCACAGTCTACTAGTTCTAAGTAAATTATATGTGCTGCTTCGTCAATCTCTCATCTTCAACACCGCATCGAATTTTTGCTGCGAAGGATAGGCAACAACAAAGAAAGCAAACACATGGCAAAATTATCACTACTATTAATTAACTAATATATCTCTAACTCAACCTCTTTTTAATCATTATTAATATAAAAAATTAGATAAAAAAATAAGACATTGAGATCAGCACAACAAAAAGGAAACTGGACTCTAAACAAACCATCAGCTAGCTAAACGAAACACAAATGGCTAAACAACTCTTTCTCTCGCCTCTCTCAATTATGCCAAGCTCACCAAATGACACAATTCCGACATAAGCTACCAAAGTTCATAATACTAAGAAACAACAGGTGATAAGCTATTTCAAACCTCCAATTTCACCCAACAATAATCAAAATCGTGGACACACAATCGCACAAAACATAAAAGTATTAAAGATTACAAATCAAAGCAGACATCAACTACAAAATTAGGGGATAATTTTCAGAACATAAACCCTCATACCTGGATGCAATGCCAAGGAGTATCGGAACAAATCAAAGCGTAAACTTAGATGACCAAAGAGAAATAAGAGGGCAGACAATTCGGGGCTGCAGAGCAGTTGGTCGGAGGCGGTGCCAAGGAGTACAGATCCAACGAGTTGTTAGTATTAGAAGGTTGAACCCATAATTAAAATTCAATCAAAATTCAATCAAGAAAACCTAGAATTTGATTCCATCCTCAACACAAACAAAAAACCCATAACAAAATTCAACATAAACAACAAAAACAATGCATTAAAAGGACCTGTCTAAACTTCGGATCGGGCAAGGGTAGGGCTTCCCCGATCGGTGATTGAGCGTCGGTGGCCGGTGTGAATGAGGAGGGTGGAGGGCGAGAGGGTAAGAGCGAGAGAGGGGTAGTTAAGAGCGAGTGAGGGGTGGGTTTTCCACTAGGAATGAACTCCCGCTGGTAATAGAGTGTCCGAGAGAGAGCGTGCAGAGAGAAAGCGAGCGACGACTACGATTGAGGGCGGAAGGCGACGATCGGTGATGGCCGCGGTTGAGACTCGCCGTGAGTAGTGGAAACCGAACAAAGACCGGAGAGCAGAGATGGAAGACAACCGAACGAGAATTAGGAGGGCTAATTTTGATTTTTCCAACTTAAAATTTTACCTTAGAAGGAAAATTTTTAATATATTTTTTAAAAAATTTATTTTAAAAAAGGAAATACTAATTATAATTAAATTTTTAATTCTAATATTATTAACGACCAACATACTAAAAGTAATAACGACCAATTTTTTTATTCGTTGTGTAATAATAGTTATTTGATAAAATTAAACGACGAAAAATTAATTCCATCGTAATTAGTAACTTTTAACGACCAATTGTATGATTCGTCGTTAAAGTGTCATCGTTGAAGCCTAATTTCTAGTAGTGTTTATTTTTTGCTTTTCTTTTCTTTATCGTTTTCTTTACCGTTTTCTTTATTGCTTTCTTTACTATGTTTGGTTGCTTGTATTTCACTTAGCATGTTTCCGTTTGCTTGTTTGTCTTACATAATTTTAATACACTACTCGAATTAGTAATGGCTGTCTTCGGACCGGCGGAATGGAAGGGTTTTGCCTACGTTTCGTACCCTCGCCCCTAATCCCATCTCGGTTCAAAGACCGATGGAGTCATTTTATCCTTTTTCGGTTTTGGTTTTCCCATACTAAGATCGGAGGAGCAAATTTTTATTTTGTTTTTGTTAGTTTTTCTTTCCTAAAACCGACCGACGTCTCCCTTATTTTATGCTTTGTTCTATTCAAATTAGCATCTCGGTGTTTTCTGGTTGTAGGAACAAGTAAGATGATGTTTTGGATCCGCCCACCGGACAGAGGCCGAGGCGGACTCCAATTAGCTCCCGCTTCTAGCCGGTGCCTACCACCGCCTAACACAAGCTACCGCCTGTACTCGGGTGGTTAGCGAGTGAGGCTTCGGTCCGGATTGATGTTTTCACACCAATCCGGCCCTAAAGCATCATGGTAGGACCAAAACCATAGTTTTATTTATTCTCAAATTAGAAAATAAGATCCCGCGAATTCTGAAAATAATTATTAAAATAAAATAATTAGTAAAATCGCCATTCAAATTTTGACTAATTAGATTTAATAAAATTATGAAATCTTAATAAAAGGTTTATCCCCACATTCTAAAATCGACTTTATAAAATCATCTTCGAAATCAATATTAAAAAAGAGACCCGACACAAGTGGGGAAGCTTAGCGAGCCTCGACCGGCTACGGTTTCTACAATGGCGACTCCGTTGGGGATAAATCATTTATTAAGAGGGTGTAACTTGAAAATTTGAGTAGTGTGTTTTTAATGATGTCCTTGGATTAGACATCCTGCATTTAGCAACCTTTGAACTAGTTTAAATACGGCTTTGGACCACTAGGAAAACTTTATTGTACCCCCTATTTACCCTTTGTGGAGAGAGGCTCCCACTTGGTTCCTTTAGGCAGGCCCAACTAGGCTTGATTGCCCGAGGAAACGGTACCTCCTCCCTCGTAGCACGCACTCTTGGGCTAAACCCTTTAGTTCACCAAGAGGCACCGAGAATTCTGGTTGGTATCCTTATCTCGTGCAACCCATGGGGGACCAAAATCTCGGACTACGTGTCACCCCGTATCCAAACTCTTGAACTCTTTGACCAAAGAACTTTTGGACTATTAGGTGGTCCCCCTCCTTCATTTGCTTGTGTAAATGAGTGTGTGTGTTTTAGATTTAATCTTCTGTTTGTGAGGCTTTAGAAATAGGTGAAGAATGCTGATTAGACCCTTGCATGGGTGAAAATAAAATACTTTAATGAATTTCCTAGAGTCTGTCCATTATGTCCATTTACTCAAAATTCAAAATTCCTTTTCCTATTAGGGTTGGTCCATTGTTTGCACTTTTGTGTCATTTCAAAAATTCCCTTTCAATAGCCTAAGTAATGGCTATTTGTGAAATGGATTTACCGAAAGTCCCCTTGTCTTATTGTCTAGTCCTTTCATTCTTTTACATTCTCATTCTCCATTTGCATTAGCCAAATAAAATCATCTCATATTAGGTGAATCCATTTGCATTAGCCAAATAAAATCATCTCATACGAGATAGGTCCATTCCTTCTCATTTTACATCTAGTTCAGAATTCATCTCAAATAGGGAAATGCATTATCATATAGAAAGCATCTTTTCTTTAAGGGTCATCCATTTATTAAATTATCATCTCGATTAAGTCATGCATTATATCATCATCTCATTCTTTTGTGCATCCAAATAAAAACATCCTTGGTCCTTTCGGGTCTTGCGCTTAGTCCCTTCCTCCCAAAAGCGATCTTCTCTCACTTGGTCCTAAACCTCATCCTCTCGTGTTGTAGAATAGGGAAGTCTACGCAACCGAGTATCATTGAAATTTGAGCTCTAAAAGATTAGAACGTCTCACCAAGGAGTCCGGTACATCTTCTTCTTTTTCTACTCTGCAGTCTGTTTCGGTGCGACAAGCATCGGTTCATACTACACCGTCACAGTCTACTCTTTGTTCTAAGACAAGTACTTAAAAAGAGTTCCCTTCTAATGGATCCTAACCTACAGCAAGTATCTTAACCTTAGTTTACTCAATGAGAATATAGCTAAGGTGGAAACCAGGTTGAATGATCAAGAAGAATAGATATCATCTATATCAAGGGATCTTAAGACTATCATAAGGGCCATTGAGGCTAGTAAGAGAGATGAGGAAGCTGAACACCAAAAAAGGGAAGACGCCGAAGAAGCTGAACATTTGAAAAGGGAAGCAGCCTTGGTTGTGCCACCTCCACCTGTTTGTCTCCTCCAAGCGAGTCCCAAATGCAAATCCCTTAAACACAAATCCAAATCTCAGCCTGATTCTTGTATAGATCGGATAGAATGGATGTTAAGGGAGTCATCCATCTTCAGTAATCATTACTTCAATCATAAAGGATTCACTTAAATCCCTAAGGGTAAACTACCTCCCAGCTTTATCATGTCCGATATTAAGTTCAAAGGTTATGAGAATCCCTATCATCATGTACGCAACTTCTTGGGAGTAATGACTCTTAAGAACATTCCTGAAGACACTTACCATATCATTTTCCCTGGAGATTTGATACCGATGTAATGAAGAGGTACAATACGGTTGAGCCACGCAAGGTTGCTAATTAGACAGATCCGTGCAAGGGGTTCCTCCATCAACACTCCTATACTACTGATTTACCTATTACTTTTAGAGACTTGGAATTAATCAAGCAAGGCTAGAAGGAAAGCTTCACGAATTTTCTTACCAAATGGAGAGCAAAGGTAGCCCGTATGGTTGATCGACCCTCCGAGAAGGACCAAGTTCGAATCATTGTAAAAAACCTTCAGCCCAATTACAATCAACACCTTAAATTTCTGCCCATGATGAACTTTTCAACCCTTAGAGATGCTGGTTTGCTGATAGAAGAAGAGTTGTCTACCCCGACCATAAAAGTTGCGACTCGGGTATAGAGGTAATTATCATTATAAAGATAAAAAAACCTCCAATACTGGCAATGCTATCGGGGTGCAGATGTCAATGCCCTCAATAGGTATACTGACTACACTCTTATATTGACACTACTTACACCAAAGCCCTTGACCGTCTTTTGGAAAAAAGGAAGATAGAATTGCCACTTATTAGAGAAGAATCGAAACCGCGACATAATTCAAAAATTAGGACGCGGAAAATTTTGCAAATACCATCGTGCACGAGGACATGATACTGAAAAGTATTGGACATTCAAGAACAAATTAGAAAACATGTTTTGAAATGGCCAACTACCCCTACCTAAGGTTGCCTAGAAACCAAGCAACTGTAAAAATCCTTTTAATGGCACCTTAGCTATTTTCATTGAACCCACTCCAGGTCAGTGGGATCCATCTATTTTTGTCCAAGATTTTACCAAGTCGAAATCACTTCTTAGTTTACATCCATTAGAGCCAGAAGTTGAGGGGCTATGGGTAAGTGACGAAGAAGATGTTTATGAAACACAAAACAATAATGACGAAGATACTAACAACTTCGGGGCACACCACCCTTAGAAGAAGAAGAATTTTGGGGAGACACTAAGAGTCCTACAATTCAGTTTCTTACTAGATCCGCACGACATAATGTACCTTGGGTCCACAAAAGACTCAAGAAGCCCCAAAAGCGCCTGAAGCTACAAAGGAAGAAGACCTAATCCTTAAGCAACTCCGGAAATTAAAAGGCGATATCTCAATGTGGCAATTAATATCCGCTTCCCAAAAACATAGACAAGCCTTGATCGATGCACTCAGCAAGATTGAAGTTTCTCCCGAAACCACGCTAGAGAAAGTAATAGGATTCGTTAACATTAGGGATGGAACCATTAGTTTTGATAAGAAAGATCTCCCGGAAGAAGGTATTGCACACAACAATGCCCTTTATTTAACTCGTAACTTGCATCAACAAGTTTGTTCCCTAACCTTGGTAGACAATGGATCGAGTAGTAAACGTATGTCCATGGAGAATTGCTAGAAGGTTAGGAATTAGAGAGCAACAACTCTCTAAACGGACTATTCATCGTCGAGCTTATGATAATTCTAAAAGAACAGTCTTGGGAACAGTGACCTTGCCTATCAATATAGGGCCGAGTGGAGAGAAATATCGAATTCCAAGTCTTAGATATCCCGACTAGTTTCAATTTGCTTCTAGGACACCCTTAGTTGCATGATCATCAAGCGGTTCCCTCTACACTGCATCGGAAGGTCAAGATGATCATTAAAGGTCAAGTCATAACTGTCGGTAGGGATAATCTTTGTGCTACTATCACCTCCAAAGAATCTATAGTTGAGATCGAGCACGATGCCAATGATGAAGAACTGTATGAATTTGAAATCGTTGTTGCCTTAGAAAGGGATGAAACACCTTTTACCTTTAACCCTCATGGCAACCCACGGTTCGATGCGTCCAAGTTCATCACCGACGTAGATATTGAAGGGTCCAAGCATGTTACTTGGATTGACGTTGAGGAGGGCTAGGAATTTGCTATTATCCTAGGAGCCCATCTTCTTTACGAGTCTAGTGCTAGGGCTTGTACTTCTCCTTCTGTTGTTTCTAGTTCTTTTCCTAGTTCCGTTGTTTCTAATTTTTTTTCCGAGTCTAATGTACTCGTTGCTTGATTTAATAAAGCGAACCTTTCTGCTTACTCCTTGCCTCCTCTTGCTCTTAATTGTTTTGCCTCTAATGATGAACGAGAAATTCTTAAAGAATTAATAAAAGTTATGGAAGATCATGAAAATCGCTCACCAATAATAGAAGAAACAATAATAGTTAATGCGGGGTCAAATGATCAACCTCAAAAAGTTAGGATTGGGAAAACTTTGGATTTAGAAGAGCAAAAGCAATTCACTTCGCTCCTTACGGAATTTATCAATGTCTTTGCATGGTCCTACAAAGACATGCCGGGTATAGATCCGAGTATAGCGAACGCAAAATTCCTCTTTATAAGGATGCTAAGCCGGTCAAGCGAAGTTGAGGAGGATGAAGCCAAAATGGGCTTTGAAGATTAAGGAGGAGGTTCGAGAATCGGTTAGAGGCTGGGTTCATTAAGGTAGTTCACTATCCTCGGTGGGTAGCAAACATAGTTCCGGTCTCGAAGAAAGATGGCAGGGGTTCGTATGTGCGTCAACTTAAGGAATTTAAGCAAGGCCAGTCCTCAAGATGATTTCCCGTTGCCTCATATCGATCTTCCGGTAGATAATACAACAGATCATGCTCTACTCTCGTTCATGGATGGGTATGCTAGGTATAATCAAGTGAAGATGGTTGAAGAAGATATGGAGAAGATGACCTTCATCACTCAATGGGGAACTTACTATTATGTGGTGATGCCATTTAGGCTAAAAAATGCGCATGTAACATATCAAAGGACAACAACAACACTACTGCATGATATGATCCATAAAGGAGTTGAAGTCAATGTAGATAATATGATCATAAATCCAAAGATAGGGCAGCGCACTTATCCAACCTGAGGAAATTCTTCCATAGACTCGGGAAGTACAACATACGTCTTAATCCTCAAAAGTGTGCCTTTGGAGTGACCTTGGGTCAACTGCTAGGCTATGTTGTTAGTCTTAGAGGAATTGAAGTTGTTCCATCCAAGATCAAAGGCATTCAGGAGATCCCCACACAGAGAACGAGAAAAAGAGGTAAGAGGTTTCCCGGGATGTTGATAGTACATCGGTCGTTTCATATCAAAGCCGACTATGGTTTGTGAACCTATTTTCAAGAAATTAAAGAAAGGATCTCGAGCCCATTAGGGATACTGAGTGTCAATAAGCATTCGAGAAGGTTAAGGAATACCTGGCTAATCCTTTAGTGTTAGTTCCACCCCAATCGGGGAAACTTTTACTCCATATCTCACCACAATGGAAACTGACTATAGGAGCCATGCTAGCTCAACGAAACGGAAAAGAAGAATGTGCGATCTACTATTTAAGCAAGAAGTGCCTGGATTATGAGACTAGATACACACCATTAGAGAAGACATCATTGGCATTAGTCTAGGCTACCAAGAAGCTCAAACACTATATTTTAGCCTACACGGTACATTTAGTAGCACCTGTGGGTCCTATTAAGTACATACTTGAGCAAGTGACCATCAACAGTAAGATAGCATGATGGATTGTCATGCTATCAAAATTCAAACTCAAGTTCGTTCCTCAAAAAGTGATCAAAGGAAGGATAGTGTAGGAATTCTTAGCTGATTTGCTCGTGCTTGAATCGCAACCCGAACATCTTGACTTTCCGGATGAGGATATTTTGCAAGTAAAGGTGGACGTTTGGACAATGTACTTCGATGGAGCTTCCAATAAGAAGGGATTTGGACTAGGAATTCTTTTAGTACGAGGCTTGTATCACAGGACTTTAGGCTGCAACAGAGATCGGGGTCAAGAACATTAGGGTTTTCGGTGATTCCAATTTTATCATCAACCAGATTTCACAAAGGTGGAAGGTACATAGTGAAGTCTTGACACCCTACCAAGCATACTTGACGGAATTATCTAAACAATTTGAGAACATCTCTTTCACCTACATTCCGAGGGATGATAATCAATTTGCGAATGCATTAGCTAAGTTAGAATCCATTATCACTATCCCTACTGGAATTCACTCAATGCCCATTTATATTAAGCGACGGAGTCATCCCGTACACATCCGCACACTAGAAGTATCTAATACCGACCATACCAGTTGGTATGATGATATTTATCGATATTTGGATAAACGAGAGTATCCCTTGGACTCCACACCTACAGCCCGACGAGCCATCAGGATGTTGGCTACCAATTCTTCATCAATCGGAGGCAACTGTTCAAGAAAACTAATTCGGGATTCGCTTACTTTGTATTAATCAACATAAAGCAAAATGCATCATGGAGGAGATTCATGGTGGGGAGTGCAGCTCTCATATGAATGGTAGAATGTTGGTCCAGAAAGTTCGGAGGCTTGGTTATTACTGGTCAACCATGGCATCGATCGTGATGAATTTGTTATAAAGATCCATAAATGTCGGTGTATGCAAATCTACAACACCAACCACCGTCATTTCTTACAACGTTATCTTCACCATGGCCATTTTTAGTTTGGGGAACAGACATTATTAGCAAAGTGACTCCTAAAGGAACAGGTGGTCATGAATTTGTGTTAGTAGCAATCGACTACTTCACCAAATGGGTAGAGGCAGCTTCCTATACAACTTTGACGTCGAAGCGGTAGCTAAATTCATCACCCGTAATGTAATATATCGTTATGGGGTGCCTCACGAGTTAATAATTGATCTTGGTAGCTATTTTAAGAAGGAAGTAACGGATTTGTTGGATAAGTATAAAATCCAACATCACAAATCTTCCCCATATGACCCTCGGACTAACGAAGCGATTGAGGCAGCTAACAAGAATATTTAGAAAATAGTGGAGAAAATGGCGAGTTATCTATAAGGATTGGCCACATAAATTTCTTTTTGCTTTGTGGGGATATAGAACTTCCATTAGAACCTCTACAGGAGTAACATTTTATTCTTTAGTTTATGGCATGGAAGCAGTCCTTCCAATTGAGATTGTCATACCTTCGTTAAGGATGATTGCTGAGAGCCGAATTCGAAAGCGGAATGAGCTAAAGCACGTTATGAGGAGTTAGTATTATTGGATGAGAGATGCGTCAACACCTTACGGAATGTCCAAATATACCAGGCTCGCTTATCCAAGGCATTTAATAAGAAGGTTAAGCCTCGAAATTTTCAAATTGGGGATTTGGTCCTTAAGGAGATAAGAGCACCGATTCAGGACCCGCGAGGAAAGTTTAAGCCTAACTGGCAAGGCTCGTTTATACTTAGTCAAATTTTACCGGGCGTAGTGGTCAAACTAACTAATTTGGACGGGGAAGAGATTTTCCAAGTACACCAACGTAGATCAATTGAAGAAGAATTACGCCTAGCATACCACTAGGTAGTAGGCCGAGCCTAGCCCAACCAGGCTAGGCCAAGGCGGCGCCGGCCACCACCCGAACAACGGTGGGCTGGCCGGGCCATAGTGATCCCTCATATTCTGTGTTTTCCTTTGATTATCCGGTTCATTTATTCGCTAGGTAGTCCAATTAGGCAGTCCAATTTATCTATTTGTTTTTACCTCTAAGTGAGCGATAAAAATATAATAGTTTAACATAACACTTACTTTTATTTAATAAAAGGTAAACCTACTACTTACCTAAATACATAGCTAAAGGAAAATAATTGTAAGCATACTACTTGTAAATAAAAATAAATGCTTGCTCTAAAGAGGCAAAACTAATCCTCCCTTTCTTTTATTCTATCCTAAGAGTTTGAGCCCTACTCTATCTTTACATTCTTTCCCTTAGGATCGCTTGACTCAGCTTCTTCATCTCGGGTGCGTTCTTTCAGTTCTTGAATTAGGCATGCCCTCCTTTCTTCAAGTTCTTTGGCTTCGGTTTCTCTTCGACGAGCGCAGTAGCCATCCGAGGGTTTATTTCACGAGTTTGCAAAGGGGTAGTAGTATGGACATTTTTCTCGGATCTATCTCTCTAAGTCTTAGTGACTTCCGCGTTCGGGATCTACTTCTATTATCCACTCTAGCTAATAGGGAGAAACAGCAATGTTAGGTTTGCCTTCAGGCGTCGGCAAGTCTATAGGAGTCGCAGTCTCGGCGGACCTCTCCAGTATCGGGCCACGACCTGGTCCGTTTAGAGCTACCATGCCCTTTGAAAAAGTTCAAAGGTAGCAGGCCATATACAATCAAATAGTGGAATTACTTGCTCTCTACCCATTTGTCGCAACACACGGTTAGGCAAGTAATACGTGCTCTCTTTTAGGCCCGAGTAGACGTATGAATGGGTGTCTGTGCAGTATGTGTTTTGAACTGGGACACCTTCTAGTGTTTAACATACCATAGAAGATCGTTGTCTGTGATTTCTAAGGTATTCCTCCCACTAAGACGCAGGGTGATAAGCTACCACTGGTATTCGTTTTGCTAGCGAGAAATGAGTCGCTAGGTATATATCCAACTTTGGAGGAGCATCAACAAACTTAAGATGTTCCATTAACTAGATCTGCACATCATATATGCAAAATCAAATATTAGTGTCTTGCACGGTCAAAGCTCAATTCTTTTAGGCCCAATAGGAGCAAAATCGAAAACATAATAAATAGCAACAAAGAAGCAAAAACGAAAGTTAGAGTTTTTAGGCGCAAACTGGAGGTGTCTCAGCCTCGGTTGTGCTGGACACCCGCCTTATAGTTGGCGCTGTCGACCAATCCACGCTCGCTTGCTTTTGTTCGTTTTTTGTGCTTACCTGCAATAACAGGGGGCTCTCGTGGAAATTCTTCTAAGCATTGGCTTCAACTCGATCTAAGCCAATTATTGTTTCAACTACTATTAGTGGAGTTAGGGAACAATAATCCTCCAATTGTTCCACTAGATTTAGTAGGGACGCCGGCGCCAAGTCTTCATGGCTTCTTACTAGCAAGAATCCATCTATCATACAAGTTATGATAGCTCACCGCTTAGGGATGATAATTGGATCAGCATAGTCATACATGCTGCGATAGTGCTTCATCGGATTGGTCAAACTCACCCGGTTCCCAATAAGAATTCACCCTAGATTTTTATTACTCAATTTTGAGTAGGTATTTATGTTTCTCGTGAAGGTTTTCTAAAGATTTGAGAACAAGCTGGTTTTGTTCGCCTAAAGCTGCCGAGTATGGCATCGAACTCTTCGGACAGGGGGCACGGTTCCTTATCCCCGAACCCGAAGACATGGTAGTGAGGATCCCAAGTAGCCCACATTAGCTCTTAGGAAGGGCCAATAGATCTTCACCTGGAAAATGCTAAATAGGACATTCAACCCATAATTGGTTAACTCGGATTTATCCATGTTACTCATCTCATGCATCCACCGGGTTAACTCAGTCATGTAGTTCATGGTTTTGAATGTGAGAAGGAGATATGATGTGTTTTTTTTAGTTTGGCTCGATGAAAAGATTTGAGTTCATATTTCTTCCGCATCGCATCGATCCTATTTATAGGGGTTTTTTCGGAGTTCTCGGAGTCCTACTGCAACTTAATCACCGACCAATCCCAACCGCCCTAGGATTTTCAGGTGGTCGTCACCGGCCATAGTTGTGGCCTAGCCCATTTCGTGGTTTCCTTTGGTCCAAGAAATCCTTGGACTATTTATTGCCTCCACCCATGGCGCATGCTATGTTATTCTTTTGGACCATGCACTTGAGATTTTCATTTTTTCATTGTATTATTTTCATTAGGGGGAATGGGGGCTAGTGCATTTTTAAAAATTTTGTCTTTGCAACTTTCTTCTTAGATTTTGTGTATCATATTAAATAAAAGAACACATTTTTAGAATCGAGTCCCGCATTTCATCCCATTGCATAAGAGTCTTCATTACAAAGTAAATAATACATTAATAAACAAACACCCTTCAAGGATTTATTAATCGAGTAAGCAACGGAAGTAGCAAGGAGTCTTTTACGCATCACCATCGAAGATATAATTCCCGAAGTCATCTAAAATAGACGTAGAGAATCGGCCACCCTCATCACCTTGATACGAGCTCCTCCTTGGTCCCAAGATTGAGAAGTCTCATGGGATGGACCGCTATAAGAAGACTAAGGGAAATAAAGAGGATTCCTATGACGATCAAAGGCCTACAAAGGTAGGATGTTTAAACTCTCCCAGGAATAACTAGGTCCCGCATTAGAAGTGCTAGGTCTGGATGTGTTACGTCCTGCCTCGGAAGCACTCCTATGGTGTGCACACCATGAACAATGCCGTGAAGAACTTTGTCTAGCATTACTACTAGAAGGTACTTGTTGATCGGGAGCATGAGATTGTGTCTCGGGGACATTAGGGAGACTACCGAAAGAAGGAGCTCTAGATTGGCGCCTCTACAAGATCAAAAGAGTGGTTAGCAAATCATTAGAAGCTCAATAATATTATCAATCTACTAATCAGACTTACCTGGAAATTAGGAAAAGATCGCCCGGTCAAGAAGTTTTGGATTCCTCGAAGAGTCGACTGAAATCCAATGGATATGGCTCTAGATTTTTCCCGGTTATACTACAAAATTTATTCGATAATATTAGCAAAGGAAATATCTTCAAACAACTAAAGGAAAGAGAGCATATAACTCTTACCCCTTACCAATTTCTAGGGAAGGGATACCCAACACATTCCTCTTCCGGGATTTCTAGAATTCTTACAAAACGAGGCGGTCCCCGGGAAGAGTAACATCCACATTGAGACTTAGGATATGGATATCGGTTGAAGTGAGCTGCCAAAAGATGAAGATTAATTTTTATACCTGAAATTCAAATTACAAAAAGAAATTGAAAACTCACTAATTGGGTCATAATACATGCCGCATGATGGGCGTAAGATGTGTTTAAGTTTAAGAATGAGGTAAAAGGATACCCCACCATAGCCGCTGCTTGTTCATCTAGAGGAAGAGAACGGAAGTAGAACATTGTCGAAGGCGGATTGGCCGGGATAAACAAAGGTCATGTGTTAACCCCGATTTGAGGAGTGACCCTCTCCCCTAGATACCAACAAAACCCAAAAGGACCTTCAAACAAGATCCTTCTTTTGCTCAATTTCTGTGCCACAAGGACACTTTGAGGAAGTTGAAGTTGGGCCCAAGGATAAAAATTGGCCTACATACAAGAATTATCAAGAAATCAGCTAGCAAGGGTGAAGAGCAACAAGAAAATGGATGAAAAACAGCAAAAATTTAGGGCTGGAGTCCTCCACGGGCAGCCCCACAGGCCGTGGGCAAGGTCAAAGGACTAAAAATGTGGTAAAAAGTTCTTTTAAGCATGAGAAGAGAAGAAGCATACCGAGTCCGCACGATTGAGGGCTGACCTTAAGAAGTCTATTCCATGAATCTTTGAACATTGAAGATAGACTTTGGTCCATGACACGAGGCCGGAAATGCGAGGTTGATTTATTGAGCCTGGAGAGGGATGCGTGAAGTATTCGTACAACCACAACTACATTTTGACAAATCAAGTAAGGCTTTTTATCCACACAAGATGAAAAGTATAAATATTGGAAAAACGGAGAACTTGAGCATACCTTAATAATCTTCCATAAGCCATTTGAAGGAAGATAGTTGGTGGAGTTTAGCTCCGATTTTGTGTACTTGCACATTAGCATAGAGACCCTTAATGAGGCAATTGTATGCGGGAGCACCCCAACTTAGCTTCTTTAATTTATCTAGGTCCACTAAGTTCACCAAATAGTGAACATGAACCTTAGCGGCCTGGTCGGAAAAGAGGATCGTACTCAAGAGAAGAGCAAGCACGATCCCGACTTGTTGGTGAGGAGAATGTTGAGACCAGAAAACAACATCCTTAAAACCTCGTAAAGAACAATATATTTAAAGTTATTATTATATGGAAATTTGTCGACTACAGGGCCAAAGAGGTGACAGAGGTAATCATGGTTTTTGTACAAATTCCATTAGTAAGCTAAAGGTTCTCCTTAAAAGCCCAAACCGGACAAAAGAGCAAAACCAAAAGGAGTTATTGTAATCTCCCTGAATGGAGATGGAACGTTTTGGTAGTATCCCATAAGCTCTCGCTAATGGCTCTAATGGGATCCCTCTTCCTCCTATTAGTAAGATGGTATAAAGCTAGGTAAAGAGGTCCAAACCTGACGTTGTACATGACATTCTCAAGAGGAAAGTTCATCCTCTCACATGTTTCCATGAACTTGGGGATCGCTCCACTGCTTCGAATCGAGCCTTTCTGCAGGACAAAATCCAACAAGATTTTGGTTAAAAGAGATACTCTAAATGAGCAAATGAAGAAGTTTAAGCCAAGCTTATCGAAGAGGAAATAGCCAGCGAGGAAACATGGTTTTCAACCTCAACTAGAAGGTCACTTGGATTCCATTCCCTTTGAGGACGCCATTCTCGCTCAAGGAAAGAGTCTTGAATAAGACTCTCTGCTCTAGTCCTCCCAGCAGGATGAGCTTTTCTTTTGGATATCTTGAAGACAAGTTTTTGAGAACCAACTAGTTTTCAAGAAGGAGCAAAGCAAGGAAACACAAGAGAATAGCAAGAGTAAGAAGTAGAGTTGGTGTGCCAAATGAAACACACCATACACTCCCTTTTATAGGCAAATTCAGTCAAGGCATCCAAGCACATAAGATAAGAGTCAAGCAAATAGTGGGGAACCAAGGGATCCGGCAGGACATGCCGGGGCACGCCTGCCAAAGGCTGTCCAAGCACCGGTCACGAGACACCGAGAGGTCCAATTAGCGACAACCTTTCTAGCCTAGCCCACCTCCCTAGTCTATGCAGCCTTGTCCAACTGAGACATGTGATCTTTGTCCCCTTGTGCATGCAAGTGGGAGTTTCCGAGCCCACTAATAAGCTTTTTCGAACAGTTTTATCGGTTTGTTTTTGACTCGAATTACTCGGGTAAAACACTCGAACTTTTGTCAATTCAGTTATGCAATAACATAGCAGATTATTTAGCCAAGCTTCAAATCAAAGAATGATCGGAGTTTCACCACCAAAATATACCAAGTTTCAGGCTTTGATCAAGCCAAGCTTAGGATCCTTTTACCGGACTTCGAACATATGCATCGTGATCAAGTCCGGACCCCCATTTGGAGTTGAGATTCGATTACAACTAATTCTAAGTAACACATAGCGCTTTACAAAGATTGAGATAAGTATCCTTTAGTGTCTACTTTGACCCTTCATATTTTAGACTCGGTCAAAGTAGGGGCTAACTATAGATACCTAAAAAGTGCCGTCCCTTAACTTTTTATTTACGTATTTTTATTTGTTGGCCCGATGATGAAATCCCAAGTCCTGTTTGAGGATTTGGACAGCGGACTATGATCGATTAGTGCAACATAAGTTAATAAACCACAAAAAACCCCAGCACCAAATAAATAGCCTTTAGCTTTGGTTGGTCCATAAATCCCTTTTCTTTCTGGACGATCCAAGAACCGAGCTGAGCCTTAAGAGATAATGGAGTCCAATGTTGTGTGCTAGAAAATTCCAAGTTCAGAATACTACATTCTACTTTTATCTAGAGTACAAGGAGCTAAAGACCTAAAAACGACGTTAAGACGTTGCATTTCATGATCGGGAGCACCAAAGTGTTGCGTTTAAGCTTCACAAGATAGCCCACATGAGACTAGAAGCTTCCCCCTCAAAATGACGTTGTGGCCGGCGCTTGCCTTCTAGAAGCATCAAGTGGAATGCTGCATTTTGGCTTGGAGAGTCCTTTGGAGACATAACTAGGACATGAAACCCTAGGGCGCTCGGTTGGCCGGCGCACGCCATCCTGTTCTATCTGGTTTTATCTCTTTCGATTCGGTTCTATCGCTTAGGATTTGGCCCGATTTGTTTTTAGTTGTTTGGATGGCTAAATGGAGGCAAACCCTAGGTCATTTGTGACTAAGGTCCTCTCCTATAAATAGAGAGCCTTGGCTCTCATTCCGATACAGACTTCCTCCCTTAGCATCACACTCGTGGAAAGCTAACGAGAATTCTCTTATCTAAACGTTACTCTGTCGAAATTAAGCTTAAGTATTCATCTAATTATTGCTTACTCGTCATTGAATCCGTTCAAAGAGCTAAAGAATATTCAATTGTTCTAATCTCTAGGCACTTATTCAACTAATCGTCACCATACCCTACGCACATACTTTACAAAAATAAGCCCTTTTCTTTTACTTGTTGCCGTTGCATCGAGAGATCCAAGTGCGGAGATCTAGATCGGCAAGGTGGGACAACTCGAGGGTAACTATTCGGCCTTCGAATGGTTTATTTATTTTCTCGTTTTTGATCACTTTCTGTATTGTGGTTTAAGAGATGTAATCGCTCTTTTTAATTCCTCCCCGACCAATGTAATTCTTTTATTTTTCGCTTTTATTTTCTTTATCGCTTTCTTTACCGTTTTCTTTATTGCTTTCTTTACTACGTTTGGTTGCTTTAATTTCGTTTAGCATGTTGCCGCTTGCTGGTTTATCTTACATCATTTTAATACACTACTCGAATTAGTAATGGACGGCTTCGGACGGGCGGAATGGAAGAGTTTTCCCTACGTTACGTACCCTCGCCCACGAATCCGATTCTCGGTTCAAAGACCGATGGAGTCATTTTAGCCTTTTTGGGTTTTAGTTTACCTATACTAAGATCGGAGGAGCAAATTTTTATTTTGATGTTGTTAGTTTTTCTTTCCTAAAAACCGATCGACGAATCCCTTATTTTATGCTTTGTTCTATTCAAATTAGCATCTCGGTTGTTTCGGTTGTAGAATATTAAGATGAGATTCTCGGATCCGCCAACCGGGACAGTGGGCCGAGGTTGACTCCATCAGCCCCGCCTCTAGCCGATGCCTACCACCGCCCGGCACGAGCTACCACTTGTACTCGGGTGGTCGGGAGGTGAGGCTTCGGTCCGGATTGATCTTTTCACACCAATCTAGCCCTAAAGCCTCACTGCAGGACCAAAACCTTAGTTTTATTTATTCCTCAATTAAAAATAAGATCTCGGAAATTCTGAAAATAATTGTTAAAATAAAATAACTAATAAAGTCGCCACTCAAATTTTGACTAATTAGATTTAATAAAATTCGAAAATCTTAATAAAAGGTTCATTCCTACATTCTAAAATCGACTTTCTAAAAGCATCTTCAAAATGAATCTTAAAAAAGTGACCCGACACAAGTGGGGAAGCTCGGCGTGCCTCGTCCAGCTGTGGTTCCTACATTGGCGAGAGTATGAAACGTAGGGATAAACCCTATGTTCCGCCTCGTCAAATGACGACCATTACTAGTTTGAGCAAGTGAATTAAAATAATGCACAAAACATAAGTAAACAACATGAAGCGAAATTAAAAGCAACGAAACATAATTATAAAAGCGGTAAAGGAAGATATGAAAAGTGATAAAGAAAGTGGTAAAGAAAGAAAACAAAAACAAAAAGAAAAGAAAAGCGAGAAACCAAAAAGATTACATTGGGCAGGGAGGAATTAAAAGTGATACAACTTTCTCCACAATAAGGAAAGCGATAAAAGCATAAAATAAAATAGATAACCATTGTGAAGATTGATCCGTGCCCTCAAGTTGTCCCAGCTACTAATCTGGATCCGGTGATGCGACAATGGTGAATAGAGAGAGGCTTTTTGTGACTTTTGTGAGGATAAGTTTGTAAATAGTAGGAACGATTAGTTGAATAAATGCCAAGAGATCAGAATAATTGAATATTCATTACCTCTTAGTAAGGATTCATAGATGTAGTGTTTAAGAAAGAAGCTTTTGAGGTTACTTTTTAGTAGAGTAACGTTTTAGGGAAAGTTTGTTTGTGGTTAGCTTTCTACGGCTTAACGCATAGGAGAAAGCCATATCGAAATAAGAGCCAAGGCTCTCTATTTATAGGGAGGAAAGTAGGTCACAAATGATCTAGGGTTAGTCTCGGCCAGCCGTCCGTAGCTAAGCAAAAAACATGGGCCAAAACTAAAGTGATATGACCCGATAGAATAGAATAAAACCGGATAGAATCGAGGTAGGGGCGTCAGCCACCAAGGTCTTACCTAAGGCTTTGAGCCTTCCATGCTGCAATAGGATTCCTTAGCCCAAAACACAATGTTTCAAGGTGAGAAAAGTGTTAGAGACGCCGACCATGTAGTGCTCTTATAGGGATTCATGCCCTTTCTGTCATGCAATAGGAGTCTCGGCCAAAACAAAACGTTTTGAGTGAAAAATATTGTAGGGGCACCGACCATGAAGTGACTTCATATAGGGAGGAAGCTCCTAGTCTCCAGCGGATTATCTTGGAGCGTAAACGCAACACTTTGATACTTGTGATCATGAAATGCAACGCCTAACGTCTACTTGAGGTCTTCAGCTCTGTGTTTGATTGGAAAGAAAAATAAAATGCGAATTCCGAGCCTGGACATTCCCGTATGTGGCATCGAACTTCCGCCGACTCTGGAGGCTTCGACCGTCCGAAAGAAAAAGGGATTTCTAGACCGACCCAAGGCAAGAGGCTATTTATTTGGTGCTGGGGGTTCTTTGTGGTTTACCGGCTTTGATCACACCAATCAAATACGAGTATGTCATCCAAATCGCCAAACAGGACTTGGGATTTCATCATCGGGCCAACAAATAAATAAAATAGAAAAGACATGACACTTTTTATGTGTCTACACCTAGTATGTCCAAGCTTTTTCCATTTGCCACAAACACTTCCCCAAAGTTACCGCAACAAAATTATGGAATACACTTCTACTAGACACTGGAATCAAATGACTCCCTGGAATCAACCATCCAAGACTCAATAGGATTTTTCGCACTAACCACAAGTGCATCACCTACATCTTCCATGGAATTTATAGAATTCCAATTATCAAACTTTTAGGACACATTTTCTTAAAATGTCCCTTCTCCCCATAGTCCCAACACACAACCTCCCTCGGGTTTTAGGACCGTCCCCTTGGTTTAGTTTTAGACTGCCCTTTTTGTTTCTTCCTACCTTTAACATGAAAAGAATTCCTCAATGACTCCCCAAATCTTTCTTCCGAATGCTTTCGCTCAAGATCACATCCCATACCTCATCATACTTTAACGCATTGGATCCCACAACACTACTAATAGCCGACACTATGGTATCCCATGACACAGGTAATGAAGACAACAAAATTAGGGCCTTAACCTCATCCTTAAGATTTATTATTACCGAATTAAGACTAGAAATGATCATATTAAACTCATTAATATGATCCGCTACACTAGTGCCATCTACCCTTTTTAAGTCAAACAACCAACACATGAGATATACCTTATTCATCACTGAAGGTTTCTCGTAGAGGTTGGACAATGCCGCCAACAACCCCTTTGTCGTTGTTTGGTCCATCACGTTGGATGCCGGCTCCGCCCCAACGTCAATCTCACCGTCCCAAGAGCTTGGCGATCCAGCACCTCCTATTTCTTTTGCTCCGTGTCCCCGGGCTTCTTTTCGAGGGGTTGATATAGATCTTTCTAGTACAAGTAAGTCCTCGAGTTGCTTTTTTCAAAATGAGAAATCTTTACCATCAAACCTCTCGGTCTTTACTTTTTCACCCTCCATTTTTGTGCACTCTCCACCTCACCTTGCTCTAATATCGGTTGTTAGGATCGGAGAGCTCTCAAGCAATGAAATTAGGAACAAAAGAAATAAACAAAAATGGACACGAGATTTTTAACGTGGAAAAACCCAAACCGGGAAAAACCAGGAACGATGCACTAGAATACCGAATAACTTTACAAGGATTTTCACTGAAGCTCTCACTAGCTTACACCTTTCTCTAGCTATTCTTGATAATTAACAATGGAGTTTTGACACCGATAAAATAGTGTAACCAGTAATTATAGCATTTAAAAGCAATTAACGAAGACATTAAAACAAAAAACGCATGAAAAGCGACAAAAACGAACAGTCGGCCGGTTTTCCACCTAGCACGATTGAGCTCGTGCCTACTCTCTGGCCGGTTTCGCGTTTTTTCTCGTTTTCTTTGTCCATGCCATCGACTTCATGTCTGTGCCACCTTTTCCCATGACCATGCCAACTTCTTTACTACCCGAGCCTAACCAACCATTAGGCTCCATAATCGAACATTTATCCTCTAAGAAAATATACGCATACAAGATTTTGTTCCATATGCCTTAGAATCTCATACTTTTCAAATTTTCTTTAAACTACTCTTGAAAGCATAGCATTTTTGTATTCATTCCGAATTGATTATATTCATTCAATACGACTAAAAATGAAGGATGTATTAACTTTTAATTGGAGGCAAAACTAGGGGTTAAGCACTTAAGCATCGTAAAACCGGAACTACTGAACGAGAGGGAATAGTTTTTTTTTACCAGGCGGGTCATTGTTAATCCTATTATTATAGAAGCAAAAAAAGGGTCAAGCAAGCCGTATATTGCCTCTCGTAAGAACATAGCTATAGTTCCTTTTTTCTTTCCTCAAGTATTGCATCCATTACTTCTTTCTGAATCAAACTTACAAGGTGTGATGTGGATGAAAGTCGAGAAAATGGGTTTACTTTCCCGACCTTCGAATGATGGACTCGAATCATTGGGCTCCTTCCGGTGCTCGCTCCATCCTACAAAGAAGGAACTCCCCGGGATACCTCGTGGAACGACCCTCCGACGTTTAAGTTAGTTGATTAAAGTCGGAAAGTCAATGAGAATCCTCCTCAAAGTGCATGGAGGAGGTTATTTTTGGAATTTGTGTGGTTTTCACCAACATGGAAAGATTCCCCTTTCTCTCTTGGGAGTAGAGAATAAGTAAGTAAAAACAAAATATATAGGGATTTTTGGGAGTAATGATATGATATGATTTGTGTAAGTCGGTTGAGTATTTGTAGAGAAAAAAAGAGGGGTAAGATATTTATTTACCGTAGTTATGTAGAAAATACCATAATGGACTTGGACTTTACCTAGCCTCATGCGAATGAGGGCTTAGACCAATACAATGTTAATCTGCTGATTTGGTTATACTCGAGACATAGCAGATGAGCTGGAATTACCCAAGAAATACGCGGGTAGGTGGGACGTGATGTACATTCTACCACACTTCTCGCGGCCCCAATTCATTATAAATGGAGATGGTGAGTTGAAAAGAAACTTCTTTGCTTATTTCTCATTTACTTCGGACAAAATGGGACTTAGGCCGCTTCCTTGCGACTATAAGAAGCTTTGCCCTCGCTTCGGCAAGGCAAATGCTCGAAGAGGTTGCTCGTAACAACCAATGGTCGACACCATTTAGGAGTCTGTTTTATGGCTAGCTTATCCAAGATGTCTGTTGAGCTCTCGATCATAGACTGGAATGATGCTAGGCAGCTTGGACACTCTATGGTGTACTCGATTGGAATCGCCTTGAAGCTTTGGTGAAATGCTATCCTTAGGACTTTCTTGAGTTTCGTAATGAAGATCCGGATCCAATCTGCGACCAATGCGCCGGCGAGGGTGCCACTTCTAGTGTGGGTTCATCGCCTTATCCTTCTCACCGATCATTGCCTAAGGAAAAAGGTGAAAGCAACGACATAGTTGATGGTTCGTTTTCCCGTGCTTCTCTTCGAGGAATTTGCCTAAGGACAAGAAGAGGAACCTTCCCAAGGGGAAGAATTCAAGGTGAGACCCTTTCCCTTTGTTAGTCTAGGTAGATGTTTATGAAGGTTTGCTCGGGCAGAGTCCGAGTCACCCTAGAGGGGAGGGGGTGAATAGGGTGATGGAGGATTTTCGATGAAAAACAAACTATTTTGCCAAAGTAGAGACAGAAATAGATTCCGAGTCTAAAACGTGGTCGGAAAAGTATGAACTCGAATTGCAATAAAGAGTAAGGAAGCGGATTAAGCCGAAGCTTTGAGACTGTCTCGAGTCTAGAATGAACTCGAAAGTAAAGACGCAGAGATTACGTGGAAACCCTCCTGGGGCAGAAAACCATGGACCGTGCTAATCCAAGCACGAAGTTAAATCCACTATTTTGAGTCCACGAAATACGATGAGATCGACTAAACCCGAGTTGCTCCCTTAAACAACTCTTTATAAGTTTTCCTAGACTCGAAATTCCCTTATCTCGATTTAGTACTTCCTAGCTGAGATAACCCTTACAGCTAGGGACAACTAAGCTGAGTTAACCCTTACAGACTCGATCAAGGGACCTTACTTAGAGAGTAAGAAAGTGTTTGTAACTAAGTACAAGACCTTACAACTCGGAATATAATGAATTACGGAATGGGAGTTGTAAGTAGAAGATTGAGGATGAATACAATGACTTTGCTCAAGTATGGGTATTAACAATAGGTTCGGCAATCTTCAAGTCTTGTGAGTTGGCTTCCTTTTATAGATGACCAGGCAGAGTAGCCGTTATCTCCATCTTCCGACCGGAAGTCCTTTGTGACCGTTGTTAACGACTTTCCGAGTCACTCGGAAAGTATCCGTTAAAATATGAACGTTGGACAACGGTTCTTAACTTCTTTGGAAGTTCCAAAACCACTCGGCGGTGTCTTCAAAGATAAGGTGGAAACCACCGTTAAGCTTGACGTTTCAGCTTTTCCAGATTTAGAAACAGCATGTACTCGACATAATTTTCTCGGAGCTAGGTCGAGAAGGGGAAAAGCCATGCTCGCTGGTGATTTGACGTTTTGAAGCCAGGTTACTTTTGTATTTCAAAAGTGTATCCTCGTTTGAATAACCTACAAAAGTAAATCAAATTGGTTCTCAAAGTATAAAATACTTTGGTCCAAGATTAGACATAGATAATAATATAATTAAGATAATTGATCGACTAATTATCCGAGTTAGAAAAGGAATGGAATTTTCCGAGTCTAATATCCATGAAACTCAAAATTCCATCCGAGTTAGTCTAAGCGAGAATCAAGTTATACAACGAATATCGAGTGAAACAAACTTGATCTAGACTAAGCATGGTTCAAACTAGAAGCGCTGACTACAACAGAATAGGACTTATAACACGAGGTCGACCCGAGAGCGGTTAAGCAAAATGCTAGTCACTTCAACATGCGACAAATCTAAGTGATGAGGGGCTCGGAACCGAGTGAGACAAGCGTGAGTGCATATTTGTTTTCTAAGTCACTTAGAGACAAGCAAGAAATACATGAAGTCAATGTCATATCACTTAGAGAAAATGCTATATCACTCGGAAAAGTTTCTAAGGTACAGAGAATGTCTTGGAATCAAAACTCTATAAGTGAGAAATTCTTATACCCGATTCCTTTGTTAGAACTCGTAAAAGTGCGGAGCAAGTGTCCGAGTCTTCAATCTCCCCTTTTGATGAAATGCATTTCATACTTAGATAGAAACTTTGTTAGTGATAAAGATCTACTTTTGAATACTTGTGCATGAAATCGGATAAGTAAAGCAAGCTTAATGTATCGGATCATAAAGAATATATGCTTAGCAATGAAATGATGTTAACCGAGAAATGGTTGCAATAATCAATAATCATAGAGAAAATTGAAGAGAAAGCATTAATTCATTGAAATTAAAGAGAGTACACAGATGAAGAAACTCTCCGTAAACAAGACAACAAATTTTCTATCTATATTCTCCTCCTTGCCTTTCAAGTAAAAACAAAAAATAGGAAGAATACAACAAGTAGTACATATTTGATGTCTAGACAAAAGAAAATTTTCGTAAAGAAGAAGAATCACGGCAGACCGTGGAATTGTGACACGATGGCATGGCACCTACGAGGGAGAAGGGGATGTCCGAGTAGAAGCGGAGGGATGAGAGGTACGCCAGCACCGATAGGATCTTGACGATGTGCTTGAGCGCGGCGGAGGGAGAACCGGGATTGTCGTCAAGGGCTCAGCTCCGAGTGGCTGACCCGTAACGAGAGGATCTAGGGGTTCCTCCCCGTGAGCCACGGTAGCTGGTGAGGTCCGCTCAGCTCGACCCGCCGCATGTTGTCGTAGCGTAGCTAGGTCTTCGACCCACTCGGACCGCTCGTCTCGAGCCGAGAATGGCCACTGGAGCTTGAGGAGCAGCTCGACCCTCAGCTGTCTCGTCCTCCTTCTTCTTTGTGAGCCTCCCTTGCCTAGAAGGAGCTGCCTCGGCTGCGAGCTCCTCGACGTCCGCTTCTTCTTTGTCTCGCTTCTTCTTCCTCCCCACTTTCCGAGGAGGTCATGGCTGGGCTCGAGGACGCTTCGTAAGTGTTTGAGTCGCCACGGTCCCGAGCCGCCTTGGACCTTCTCTCCTGGAGGAGCTCGACCAGCTCGTTTTGCTCCTTCACCAAGCCCCTTATCTCAAGAACCAGCTTCGCTGCTCGCGAATTTGGGGCTGGGCTGTTTTTTGGTTGATGGTCATAGATTGATAGATAGTCCTAACTCGACCGGAGCAAGTTCTTGATTTCGAGGACACATAATTAATTTTGTCTAGGAAAGTGGATGACAAAATGGAGGAGAGGGACTGAGTGACTCCTGAGGTGTAAGCACCACCAGGTGGGGCAGGAGAGAGAGAGGGGTTTCTTTTCGAGTCCGAGGTGAAGAAGAGGGCCTCAGCTCGAGTTGTGTACCCGGACACCAGGTTGAGTTTCCTGGTATCCGTTCCCTCGAAGTTCCTTTTGCCGACAACAACGGCAGCCTCAAACACAAGCATTGGGGTCCGAGGGGAGAGGAACTTTAAATTGTTTAAAAACAAGGGTGAGAAGAGCACCGAAGGGAAGAGGGGTGTTCTTATTATTTTGGAGTTGAGCTGGCACACCTGCCATCTCGCTCAATGATAGAAGGGAAGAGGTCTACTTCATAGCCCTCAAGAATGTCAAAAAGAGCTTTAAATGTTTGGAGTTGGGGTTCTCCTTGCTGGAATGCCGAGAGAAAAAGGTTCTCATCGCCAGGAAGCACGTAAGACGTGCTTCGACTTCAACCGAGTCACCGAAAAATTTTTCCGTGACTCAGGGAACTCTTTGGTGAATTTTTCAAAGAAGTCGTCGGCGACTTCAAGTGAAAGGAATATGGTTGCTGTTCAAGAAAAGAGAGGAAACCTTGAACAAGCGGTGGAGGAGAGAGGTGTTTATTCGGACAAGTAACGTTCTTAACCCTAGAGGTTAGAACACCTTCGGAGTGAGTGAGGTGAGTGTAAAACTCGAAGCAAGTTCAGTGGTAAATGAACTCGCTGAAACAAAGAAAATTATATACACCGGTGGTTTGAATGTGGGGCAACCACGAAAATTTTGTGGTTGGAAAGAACTTGTCGTCCAGCGTGAGATGCTCGGGTGACAACAGGTTTAGAAGGTGTTGAGCCTTCTTGGCTTTTGGTGCGAGGTTTCTTAGAGGAGGAGCCTTGAAAGTCGGGATGATTACCTCTCTTAGGCATTTTTTTTTGAGAATGATGAAAGAAAGATGAAACTTTTGAGGAAGAGAAGAAGAGAGTAGGTTCACGAGAATGAAAGAAAAAGAGTAGAAGAAAGAGATTGAGAGCAGATCAAACTTACTTGAGATGATCTTTACATCGTTAGAAGAAGTCCAGAGATCACCGTAGACGTAGAAAGCTTCCACGAGAAGTTTTGCGTTTGAGAGAGAGAAAGAGTGAATGAAAATGTAAAGTAACGAGAAGAAGGAGAATAGTTGCTATTTAACGAATAAGAATCGTCCTTCAACGTAAAGGTAATTGTAACTCCGTTCGGCTCCCGCTCTTTCAATAGTCACCTCGGATCGGTATGACGGTTCTCTTCTCAATGGTTAAGAATCATGCGAAATCATCCAACGGCTAGAAACTGATCACAACGCCCAAGAGAGAGAGAGAAAAAGAATTTGAAAATACATTATGAAATTCTCCACTAATCTAGAGATAATTCCAGAAAATTTGAAGTCCAATTTTTCTCGACGTCCGAGTTTGACTCGCATTAGTTTCGAGTGACTCGAAACCTAACAGCTATCGGCTCAGTATCACGAAATCAACCGAACTAATAGCTAGCAATAAAGCATAAGCACATAACACATAATCAAGCAATGAGATTATCATAAAGAGAAACACATTGTTATGCATTTAACATTCCAAGCTCATTCTTAATGAAACAGAACCGATCTTCACCAAGAGGCTTAGTAAAGATATCAGCTAATTGAAGATTAGTAGGAATGAATTCAAGTTCAATGTCACCTTTCTCGGAATGGTCTCATAAGAAATGATATCTCGACCTCAATATGCTTTGTCTTTGAGTGCCGAACTGGATTTTTGGTGATGCTAATTGCACTTTGATTGTCACACTTGATTGGAATTAATTTTAAAGAAAGTCCAAGATCCCTCAAGTGTTGCTTTATCCATAAAATCTGAGCGCAACATGCTCCAACCGCAATATACTCAGCTTCAGCAGCTGATAGAGCTACTGAGTTTTGCTTCTTTGAGTGCCAAGATATTAGGGATTGACCCGTAAATTGACACGCTCTTGAAGTGCTCTTTCTATCAACTTTGTATCCAGCGTAGTCCGCATCTCGAATATCCAAGTGAGAGTCGGTTCTCGAGTCTCTTGAGTACCATAGACCTAAGTTATGAGTCCCTGGAAGATATCTCGAATATTCTCTTCACCGCAGTGAGATGTGATTCTTTTGGATTAGCTTGGAATCTTGCACATAGACACACACTCGAACATTATATCTGGCCGGCTGGAAGTAAGATATAACAAAGATCCAATCATACCTCGATAGAGTTTCGATCTATTGCTTTACCTTTCTCGTCTCGAGTCAAGTTTTATACTCGTCGCTCATGGGTGTAGATGCGTGCTTTGTATCTTGAAGTTTGTATTTCTTCAATAGGTCCTTGGTATACTTTGATTGATGGACATAGATTCCATCTTTGTCTTGTTTGATTTGTAGACCAAGGAAGAAATTGAGTCCTCCCATCATACTCATTTGAAATTCTTGACTCATTAACTCGTAAAATTCTCGTACATGAAATTCATTAGTAGCTCCAAAGATAATATCATCAACATAGATTTGAACAATAAGGAAATCTTTCCCCTTGGTTTTTATAAAGAGAGTCTTGTCGATCCGACCTCTTCTAAAATCATTTTGAACCAAGAAATTGCTCGCTCTTTCATACCAAGCTCGAGGAGCCTGTTTAAGACCATAAAGAGCTTTTTGAAGTTTGAAAACATAATATGGAAATTCTGAGTTTTCAAAACTAGGAGGCTGCTTGGCATAGACTTCCTCTTCAATAAAACCATTGAGAAATACACACTTAACATCCATTTGATATAATTTAATATGCATGCTAGATGCAAATGCCAACAGAATTCTAATAGCTTCAATTCTCGCAACAAGTGCAAAGGTTTCCCCACAATCAATTCCTTCTTCTTGATTGTAACCTTGAGCCACAAGCCTAGCCTTGTTTCTGACTACCACCCCACCTTCATCCAGCCTTGTTCTTAAAAACCCATTTGGTTCCTGTGATCGGGTGGTCGAAGGTCGTTTGGTCGAGTCTAGACTTGGTTTCTTTCGAATTGATTGAGTTCCTCTTGCATGGCCTCTACCCATTCAGGTTCATTTAGGGCCTCTAGTGCATTTCTGGGTTCGGTCAATGAGATGAATGCAGTGAATGCACATAGATTTTGAAGAGAGGAACGAGTTCTTACCCCACCGTTGATATCGGATAATATGTTTTCTAGTGGGTGACTAGAAGTGAACTTGAAAGCTCTTCCTGTTCTCTCGATTCACCAAATTTGTAGATTGAATCGCCTGTCCTCCGTAACCTTGTTCCGAGTGAACTTGTTCATCAGATTGTTCTTCAACATTCCGAGCAGTGTTCCTCGAATTCTCTCATTCCGAGTCACTTCGCTTCGAGTGACTTCATTCTCGCGCCGGTTGAGCTTGAGTCTTTGTAGACTCGGCTTCATCATCTTCTCTGCTGAGTTTCAGATCTCGAGTATGAAGACTCACTTGGTTTTTCCTATTCAAGCTCATCAAATACAACGTGGATGCTTTCTTCCACTTTTTAGTTCTCTTATTAAAAATGCGATAAGCTTTACTCGTGAGATGAATAACCCGTAAAAATACCTTCATTTGACCGAGCATCAAACTTGGTCGGTGATCCTTACCATTGTTGTGAACGAAACACTTACATCCAAATGGTCTGAAATAGGAAATATTTGGTTTCTTCCCTTTTAGAGCTCATAAGGTGTTTTCTTCAATATGGGTCTAATGAGGCATCTATTCGGAGTGTAATTGGTTGTGTTGATCGCCTCGGCCCGTAAATAGTAAGGTAAGTTGTGCTTAATCATCATCGTCCTTGCTATTTCTTCAAGAGTTCTTTTCTTTCTCTACACTACTCCATTTTGTTGAGGAGTTCTTAGTGCTGAGAAGTTGTGAGAGATTCCATTCTTATCGCAAAACTCCGAGAATTCCGAGTAATCAAAATCTCTTCCATGGTCGGTTCCGATTCTCTCGAATCTGAGTCCGCTACTCAACTTGGATTTTTCTACGAGCTTTCGAACTCCTTGAATGCTTCATTTTTGTGCTTAAGAAAACACACCTAGGTAAATCGTGAATAATCATCAATAATAACAAATATATATGATTTACCTCCGAGACTCTTAATTGGGATTTCACCACATAAGTCCATATGTAGCAGCTCAAGCACTTTGGATGTGAAAACTTTCTTCAGAGATTTGAATGAAGATCCGACTTGTTTCCCTCTTGTGCATGCTTCACAAACTTTATCCTTCTCAAAAGTACAGTTAGGTAAACCTCTAACCAAACCATGAGATGACAATTTCTTGATAGTATGCGTGCTAATATGGCCTAATCTACGATGCCATGTCCATGAGTCATCATGAAGAGATGCTTTTAAGCAAGATAAATTCCGACTCGAGTCGAAAGAGGAATAATATAAGTGTTACCCGATCTTTTACCCGATAGTTTGATCTCCTTGGTGGTAACATCGAAATGTAACAGCTTGGTCCGATTGAATCTTACCTCTTGACCTTTATCGCACAATTGAGAGATGCTAAGCGGATTGTACTTTAATCCTTTGACAAGGTAAACTGGACTAACCAGGTTGCTTCCTTTTCCTATCTTGCCTATCCCAACTATCTTGCCTTTGCTGTCATCCCAAAAGTGACCTTTCCTCCTTTATGTTTTTCTAACTCGGAGAAGAGTCCCGAATCTCCCGACATGTGACGTGAACATCCACCGTAAGGTACTAATGTCCTTTTGATCTCTTCTCGAGTGACCCGCAAAACAGAGACAATCTAACCCTTCTCACTCCCTCCAACGAACCCATTAACACTCTTTACCGTGGTCCTTTCTCGAGGAAGAAGGTTTTTCGAACCTAGATTTGAATGACTTTGGGTTTAGTCTCGACTCGAGTCTTCCTTGTAGAGAACTAAGTCTCGTATCTCCTTATTTTGAAAAATATTTCTTTTGAAACCTGGAGGAGATGGTTTCTTCTTGTATACTAAACTGGGCTTAGTCCTCCTTTCATTTTTGTGAATAGGACCATGCTCAGCTTTTTGAACTTTACAGCTCTAGAATCCTTTTTGAAAAGCTCCGAGTAGGAATTGGATTCCTCCTCTTTGTTGAAACCAAGACCTTCTTTTCTGAAGGAGACACATTGAGATTCTAAGAGCATGTCAAGGTTTTTCGACCTTGAGTAAATTTTAAGACCAGATCTTGAGACTCAATGAGCTTTTGCTTTAGCCCCTCATTTTCTCTTCTCGAGTAACTCGGACTCAGCCTCATTGGATTGAGCACTAGTCTTGAGCTCTTTGAGTGTAAGTCTCACTTTTTCCAATTCATTTTTCAAAGAGATGCTCTCAGAGGAAATTGACTCAAGTTGTTCCTTGAAGCGGAAGAGTCGAATTGGACTTTTCTTCCAAAGTAAAAATGTATTTAACTAAATCAACTTTGGAGAATTTGAGGAAGTATTCAATTACCTCTTGAGGATTGGATTCCTCATTGTCCGAGTTTGACTCGCTTCGCTTCGAGTCGAGATAGCCATTAGACATTTTGATTCGTCTCGAGTCCTCGTCATCTTCCGATGAGTCGTCATCGCTCCATGTTGCCATCATAGCCTTTTTCTTCTTTCTGTCCCTCTTTCGCTTGGACAGTCTTTAACTATGTGGTCTTTGCTGCCACACTCAAAACATCTAGAATTCTTAGTTAAAGATAACTTTGAAGGAGAAGAATACTTACCTTTTCTCGTCCTTCTTATCTTTCTTGTAGAATTCTTCTTTTGGCCTTTTATCCCATCTTTTGTGCTTCATTATTCTCTTGAAGCCTCTTACAATAAGTGCCATGGGATCCTCTTCTGAGTCGAGGAACTCAGATTTGCTTCTCTCGGTTTCCGAGGCCTTCGGCGCTATGTTCTTTTTGGTGCCGCCCTCAGCATCCTTCTCTTCCGGTGGATTTCATGAGTGAGAAGCTTTCCAATAAGCTCGTTTGGCTTTATAACCGCTAGATTCCGAGCCTCCTCTATGGCGAGTCACCTTGGGAACCCATCTTCTCTTGGGTAGGCTTCGAGTATCTTTTTGCACATTTCCTCGTGGGAAATCTTCTTACCCAGAGATTTGAGATTGTTGGTAATCTCGAGAAATCGAATGAACATCCGAGTGATGTTCTCTTCCGGCTCCATCTTAAATAGCTCATATTTGTGAAGATATTGGCTGATCTTTGCTTGTCCGACCTGGCTTGTACCTTCATACATGTTGACCAGTGTGTCCCACACTTCTTTGGCAGAGTCACGAGCAGACACTCGGTTGTATTCTTCCGAGCCGATGGCGCACATAAGAATGTTCATCGCCTCGAAGTTCTTTCCGAACTTCTCTCGCTTCACCCGGAGTAAACTCGGCCTTCGTTTTGGGAATGAGTCTAAACTCCTCTGTCTTCATGGGAATATAGTTTCCTTGTAGTATGATTTCCTAAACATCTTCATCATGATCCAGGAGGAAACACTCCATGAGTTTCTTCCAAGTGTACGAAATTTGATCCTTTGAATTTTGGCGGTCTCGCTGGAAGATCTTCCTTCATCGAACTCTCCGTTATTTTGAGCGATTTGATCTTTATACCTTTGTATGGTTAGATCCTTTCGAAAGGCTAGGCTCGATACCAATTGAAGGTTTGCTCGGGAGAGTCTCGAGTCACCCTAGAGGGGCGGGGGTGGTGAATAGGGTGATGGAGGATTTTCGATGAAAAACAAACTCTTTTGCCAAAATAGAGACAGAAATAGATTCCGAGTCTAAAACGTGATCGGAAAAGTATGAACTCGTAATTGCAATAAAGAGTAAGGAAGCGGATTAAGCTGAAACTTTGAGACTGTCCGAGTCTAGAATGAACTCGTAAAGTAAAGACACATAGATTACGTGGAAACCCTCCCGGGATAGAAAACCACGGACCGTGCTAATCCAAGCACGAAGTCAAATCCACTATTTTGAGTCCACAAAATACAGTAGACTGACCGAACCCAAGTTGCTCCCTTAAACAACTCTTTACAAGTTTTCCTAGACTCGTAAATTCCCTTATCTCGATCTAGTACTTCCTAGCTGAGATAACCCTTACAGCTAGGGACAACTAAGCTGAGTTAACCCTTACAGCTCAGTCAAGGGACCTTACTTAGAGAGTAAGAAAGTGTTTGTAACTAAGTACAAGACCTTACAACTCGGAATATAATGAATTACGGAATGGGAGTTGTAAGTAGAAGATTGAGGATGAATACAATGACTTTGCTCGATACGTGTATTAACAATAGGTTCGGCAATCTTCAAGTCTTGTGAGTTGGTTTGCTTTTATAGATGACCAGGCAGAGTAGCCGTTATCTCCATCTTCCGACTGGAAGTCCTTTGTGATCATTGTTAACGACTTTCCGAGTCACTCGTAAAGTATCCGTTGAAATATGAACGTTGGACAACGGTTCTTAACTTCTTTGGAAGTTCCAAAACCACCGGCGTGTCTTCAAAGATAAGGTGGAAACCACCGTTAAGCTTGGTGTTTCAGTTTTCCAGATTTGGAAACAGCACGGCCTCGACACAATTTTCTCGGAGCTAGGTTAGAGAAGGGGAAAAGCCATGTCTCGCTGGTGATTTGACGTTTTGAAGCTAGGTTACTTTTGTATTTCAAAAAGTGTATCCTCGTTTGAATAACCTACAAAAGTAAATCAAATTGGTTCTCAAAGTATAAAATACTTTGGTCCAAGATTAGACACGGATAATAATATAATTAAGATAATTGATCGACTAATTATCTCGTGTCGGAAAAGGAATGGAATTTTCCGAGTCTAATATCCATGAAACTCAAAATTCCATCCGAGTTAGTCTAAGCGAGAATCAAGTTATACAACGAATATCGAGTGAAACAAACTTGATCTAGACTAAGCATGGTTCGGACTAGAGGCGCCGACTACAATAGAATAGGACTTATAACATGAGGTCGGACCTGTGTGCGGTTAAGCAAAATGCTAGTCACTTCAACATGCGATAAATCTAAGTGATGAGGGACTCGGAACCGAGGGAGACAGCGTGAGTGCGTATTTGTTTTCTCGAGTCACTTAGAGACAAACAAGAAATACATGAAGTCAATGTCATATCACTTAGAGAAAAATACTATATTACTCGGAAAAGTTTCTAAGGTACAGAAAATGTCTTGGAATCAAAACTCTATAAGTGAGAAATTCTTATACGTGATTCCTTTGTTAGAACTCGGAAAAGTGCGGAGCAAGTGTCCGAGTCTTCGCTTAGACGTTGTAGACTTGTTGCACATGTTTCTTGCATTAGGTTGTACTCTAGGCGTTTCGTCCTTAATTGTAATGTCATGTTCGATCGTCATTTGTTGTATGCTCCTCTTGAATGAATCATAACTAAGTTTTGTGTGTTGACCTTCTTGTTTTTTTACCGTAGGATCCGGTCGAGGCGGAATAGCGTTGAGTGATCTTTAAGCCCCTTAGGACTAAAAGAGTGTTAAGAAAAAGTATGTCCACCAAGTGAACTTATCATTTCTAAGAATGTCGAAAATACGGTTATGTGATCCTTGGAGGGTCGAATGCATGTAGGGACTAAGGTCTCTTACCCCCTTGGGGCTAAAAGTGTAGAGTTTAGTTTGTTGGAACCTTCAAGGCGCATAACCACTAGCTCCCGTTGGCTACAAACATGACTTTCCCTGCGGGGATGCCATTGCAGTGTCTTTACGTGACCTTTCCACCCCCGTAGGCTTGAAAGTGCATGATTCTCATAAGGGAATATCCCATGGAGAGCGCGACCTCTCAACTTTTCGGTTGGAAGTGCAAGTTGCCTATGGTTGAGCCATTGTGAGTCTTTACATAACCTTCCAGCTCCCGTAGGCTTGAAAGTGCATGGTTCTCACTAGGGAATATCCCACGGAGAGCACGACCTCTTAACCTCTATTTAATAGTGCAAGTTGCCCATGGCTATGCCATTGTAGATCTTTGCGCGACCTTTTAACTCCCATAGGCTTGAAAGTGCAAGTTTGGCTGATAAGTGAAAATCTCAAGGAAACATCCTATTGTTGAGGTAAAAACATGACATTTTAGTTCCTGTGAGCTAATTCTTCGATAGATATCGAACTCCAAGGGAACATCCCTTTATGGGGGTGAAAATGCGACTTTTTAGCTTTTGTAGGCTAATTTGTTGATAGATATTAAACTCCGAGGGAAGATTCCTTTATGGAGTTAAAAACATGACTTTTTAACTCCCATATGCTAATTTGTCATTGGACATTGAACTCCGAGGGATATCACTTTATGGAGGTGAAAGCGCGACTTTTTAACTATCATAGGCTAATTTGTTAATAGACGTCAAACTTTTAGGGAACATCCCTTTTGAGGTGAAAATGCAACTTTTTAGCCCCCATAGGCTAATCCATTGTTCGACGTTGAACTTCAAGGGAGCATCCCTTTATGAAGGTGAAAACACGATTTTTTTAGCTCGTGTAGGCTAATTTTAGTCGTTTGCAATTTTTTAAAAATTATACTATATTTTATAAATTCTTTACGATTTTGGGACTGTTCCACTTTACATGAAAAATAGAATCTATTTATGTTTTACGTTCGTTTATGTTCGTTTGTGTTTGTTTATGTTCTTTTATGTTCGTTTATGTTTATTTATGTTCGTTTATGTTCATGTTCGCTTATGTTCGTTCGTTTATGTTCGTTTATTATTTAACAACTCCTTTATGTTCGTGTCTTATTTAACAAATCATTTATGTTCTTTTATGTTTGTTTATGTATCATTTATGTTCTTTTATGTTTATTTCTATTTGTTTATGTTTGGTTCCGCTTATTTTATGTTCATTTATGTTCACTTCGTTTATGTTTATGTTTATGTGTGTTTTGTATGTAAGTTCAAATGGGCCTTTTGTTTGGCGACCTCTGCATCCAACAATTGACTCTCGACTCATGACTCCCAACTCCCTCTCGCTTGCTACTCTCCTTCTCGCTCAGGTGTCCTTCCCCGACTCCCGTTTCTCCGCTCGTTCACTTTTTCTCTCGTGTGCTCTCCTCCCTCTATCGTTCACTCTTACTCTTCAACTTCTCAGTATCCCCGACTCCCGCTGTCTTTCCCTAATATTATCGCTTGCTTATCCCTTCATGCTCTTGCTCACTTACCCTTCATCTTCAATTTCTCGGGCTCCCGACCCTTGTTTCCCTGTCCCCCACGTTTAATTCTCCTTCTTTGCGTTCTCTCGCTTACTCTCCTCCCATCTCGACTCCCATTTACCCTCCTCCCATGCTGTTCTTTCACTCACTCTCCCTCTCTTGCTCATGACCCACTACTCAGCCCCAACCCCCACCCCTTGTCTCCCTCTCTCTTTTCCATCTTGCTCTCGATGCCTCCTCTCTCGCCCAACCCAAACCCCCGACTCTACCTCTATCTCTCTTGTTCACTTTCAGCTCTATCTTTTCCTCGTCTCCCAACTTCCACACCCCCAAAACCCCAAACCCCGACCCCTAAAACGCTAGTTCCCTACTTCCTCACCCTATCTCACTCAGCCCCCAAACCCCGACCCCTAAAACGCTAGTTCCCTACTTCCTCACCCTATCTCACTCAGCCCCCAAAACGTGACTCCATAAACCCCATTGTCTAGCCTCTCCTAAAAGCTCGACTCCTCGACCTACATTGCCCAGACCTAGCCCCAAAACCCCAACTTCGGACCAAGTTCCCCGCTTAGCCCCTTCTCCCCAAAGTCTCGACTCCTGGACCCTTCTCCTCAAACACCACTTCCTCAAACCTTCAATTTTCAATTTTAATTCCCTTTAGTTTCTCCGATTGGATTTTTAAATTTTGAGTTTTGAAATTCAAATTTTGAAATATAAGCTTGAGCTGAGGGAGGGAAATCGTTTTCCCTCTTTACATTGGCTAGCCAAGGGGTTGCTCTATTTAATCCCCTACTTAGTGCTTCATTCTTCACTCCATAAAAATTTCACAAATTGAGAGAGTGGTTGAGAGGAGCCTCCAAGTCGAGAATCGGACACTCAACTAATGCTTCAACTTCTTCATCCAATCATCGAGGTATATTCTTGTATCTATCCTCTTTTGGAGTTGATTCTTCAAGTTCTTTAAGTTGTTTCATGCTTAGAATAATCAATAGCTCTAAGGGCCTCTTTATGGATATGTGAGTTAGTCACTCAGTTGAGCATGTTTTAGGTAATCGTTCTCCGACCCCATTGCGTGGGTGCAGTGGTGATGAGGTCGTAGGACGGAATTGAGGGAGTTGTCGCATCCGCGGGTTAGGAGGTTTTCACGGACTTTGATCGTCGTCCCGCTGCGACTTCTTACGAGTTAGTTGAGGCGAGTCGAGTACATTGGAGGCACATCTAGGCACCTAATGAACTTGATAAGGCCATCCCTTCAGTTCACTATGCACAAATTCAGGCTCTTATTAGGAAATGTCCCTTAGTCTTAACCTCATTAGTTAGAACGAAAAAGTGACGTATCCTTAGGACTCGTGGTTCGTTGAACAAAGTTACATTTATGGGTTCCAAATTGCATGAATCCGAAAGAAAGGGCATGGCTAGGATTAAGACCACTGCTAATCCCAAATATATGGAAAAGCTTGTAAAGTAGTGATACTGAAGAGAAAATTCTTCACCCTTAGATATTTGAATAAATGATGAGGCCACTTCTTTGTTTTGGGTTCATAAGGGGGTGGATGAGTTAGTGCAGATCTTTGTAGTGCCCGAGAGATCAGATCTAACGTATTTTTAGGTTCAATTAATGAAATAAAAGCAGAAAATGCATGCAAGTTATGCAAAGAAGAATGAGTTCTTACCGCTGAGTTGATGTCTAAGATGATGTTCCTAGGTGGGTGACTTGATGCATATTTAAAAGCTTTACATGTTCTCTAGTTTTCCAGGTTTGATGGTTGAATGCTAGGTTCTTAAACTAGTTTAGCTGGTTGTATCTCTTCTTCTCCTTGTGCTTTAGTGGTCTGAGATGGTTCTTGAGCCGACTCATTATAAGTTGGCTCATTTTGTTTGTTATCAATCGTTTTGAGCTCGCCTTCCGCTATCTCATCATTATTTCTATTGAGCTTGAGATTTGAGAAGGTAGATTCACTTATTCTGCTAGTATCAACTTCATTAAAGATAACATGGATGCTTTCTTCCACGTTGTTAGTTCGTTTGTTCAAAATGCGATAGGCTTTTCTATGTGAAGAATAACAAGAAATATACATTTATCTCGACCTTGCATCAAACTTAGTCAAATGATCCTTACCATTGTCATGCACAAAGCATTTACACCCGAATGGCTTCAAGTAAGATATGTTTTAATTCCATTTGTGTCAATCTTTAGATGATAAAAGAGTTAGAGAAGTATATAGACCCAATTCATTATTTTACATAAAATAATTTCAATTAAAATAAGCCTCACTTAAGTTAGAATTAACGTAGTAATTCCGATTTGACTTTTAAAATGAGTCAGTTGAAATAACAAGTTGAACTTACAAAATTGTTTAGGTAAGATGTCCGTGTGAGTTAAATCTGAGTGCGGCGAAACCCAAACCTATGTGTTCACTCAAGCATAGCTTTTTGAGTGGGTCAAACAGAGATGAAAACTTAAAGATAATCTTTCTAAAAAGTGAGAATTACTTGAATTCAATATGAGAGATAGATTCATACTTAAGTCTTCAACTACAAAGGAGGTGTGGGACATTATAGTCACCAATTATGAAGGCACCAGATCAAGTGAGACAAGTGAAGATAAGTCGAGTATCCGCACAAGTATGAAATGTTCAAGATGGAGGCTGACGAGAGCATAACTCATATGCATATTCGCTTCATTGAGATTGTCAACAATCTTAAATCACTTCGGAAGAAGATGTCAAACGAAGAAGTCTAAGAAAGATTCTGAGGAGTCTTCCAAAGAAAAGATAGGCCCCAAAGGGTACAGGAATTCAAGAGGCTCAAGACCTCACAAAGCCGACATCCGATGAGCTCATTGGGAAACTTCTCATCCATGAGTTACATCTAGAGGAGAAAGAATATGAAGTCAACACCAACGTAAACATTGCTCTCAAAGCCTTAGAAGAAGTTGGTCCTAATAAAAAGTTTGCTCTTGGAGAGTCTCGGGTCATCCTAGAGGGAGGGTGAATAAGGTGAAAAGGAGATTTTATAGAGCTAAAGATTTTCAACACAAGTCAAAGCTCTAAAAGGGAATTATGAGTCAAGAATGAACTTAGAAAAGATCAAACAACAAGAAATACATGGAAATCCTTCCGGGGAAAAAAACCATGGATAATGTCAATCCAAACACCAAGCCAAATCCACTATTCTGAATCAACAAAATATAAAGGATTGACTTCTTAGAATTGTTCCCTTAGACAATTGAGTACAATTTCCTAGACACAAAAGTTCCCTAATCTACTCTAATACTTCCTAACCGAATTATCCTGGCATGTATAATTAAGTTGAGTTACCCTTTATAGCTCAGTCAAAAGAAATTACAAAAGAGTAATGAAAGTAAGTGTATGAATGATTACAAGACTTCTTCTGTTTCAACTCGAAGTTGAGAATTCTAAGTATAGAGTTGAAAGCTCGAAAAGATTTAGTGTATGAGATCGGAGTTCGGCTCCAACAATCTTCTAAGTCTTGTAGAATGGCTTCTATATTTAATCAACATGACATATAGCCATTGTTACTCAGCCTAGACTAGGAGGCTTTACCAGCAGTTGTAACAGATAGTATAAGTCCCTAAGAAAGAGAACCGTTGTAAAGATGAATGTTTTGCATCGGTCCTTAGCTCAAATTGTAGTCTATCCCACTTGTTGTGACTCGAAATATCAGTGGAAACAACCGTTAGACTCAAAATTGATGTTTTTCGTAAATGGAAACAAACAGACCTCGACTAGGGATGGCAATGGGTCGAGTCCGGGTCGGGTCCGATCGGACTCGGACCCGACCCGGACCGGACGGGTCCAGTAAAATTTGGACTCGGACCCGGACCCGGTGGGTCCACTGGTCTTAAACGGTCTACTATATTTTTATCATAAATGAGTTTAAAAATCAATATTTTGTGCCCTATTTTAATATTATTGTAAATTTACAAGCAATCTATCAACCAATCTATTGTACTAACCAAAAACTTAGTTCATACAAATCAAATACACCAATATATTAAACACAAAGTTCATCAAAGTTTGACAACACAAAGTTCAAAGTCCATCAAAGTTTAACAAAAAATTGTAGGAAGGGTTTCCAAATTGCACCGAGTCCAAATTTGCATGAATACTACTCGTTAAAATTTTTTTAAAAAATAAAATTAGTATTCGGGTCTTAAACGGGTCTTAAACGGATTGGGTCGGGTCCGGGTCTTCTTTTGAGACCCGGACTCGACCCTGACCCATCGGGTCCAAATTTTTCGGACCCAAACCCGATTAAATGGGTCAGTCCGGCGGGTCCGGGTCGGGTCCATGACCCATTGCCATCCCTAGCCCCGACACGGTGTCCGAGTCGTCCCGAAAACATGGCTTTTCCGTCTCATCGGCGTTTGACGATTAGAAGCCACTTGCTTTTGCATTTCAAATTGAGATTAAATAACATTAATCAACCTGCAAAAACAGATCAAAGTCATACTCAAAGTATAAAAATACTTTTGTCCAAGATTAGTCTAACATACGAATTAATTCAAATAAATAAATGCTTAACCTAACTAAATGAAATTTTATGAGTCTAATATTCAATATGTTTCAATTCTATTTTGCATCTACCTTTAAATGAATGAAGAGTTAGAAATGTACATAGACACAATACATCAAATTACCAATAATAATTTATGTTAACAAATAAATCGGCTTAAGGTTAGACTTAATGCAATAATTCCGATTCAACTTTTGCAATGAGCCGGATGCTACAATAAGTTGATCATATGAAATTATTTAGGCGAGAAGTCTATCTCGAGTGCTATCCGAGTGGGTTAGAAACCTAGAGATAAGTGTTTCACTTAAGAATTGATTTCGAGAGTGTCGACGGATATGAAAACTTAAAGATGAGCTTTCTAAAGTGTATGAATGACTTGAATTCAAAACCACAAACAGAGATAGATTTATACCTAAGTCTTCAATATCCCCTTTTTTTGTGAAAGACATTCAACACTTAGAAGTGTGAGTTAGATATAAAGAGAATTGAGACTTTAGCACTCAAATACCGAAAATAGTTAGAATAGTGTGAGTAAACATAAAATTTGCAATCTAAGTCATCAGAGATGAGTAAAATAAGTTAGAAAAAAGATGACAATTGCAAGTTATCGAGCTTTTTTGAGTTATCAAAGTTATTTAACATATTATTAGAGCACAATAAATTATCTCGAGCTCATCGGAATAAGAGATTAAATTATCGGAGCTTAAAAAATAAAGAATCATTGAAGCAAAGATAATACTTTGATTTTCATTGGATTGTCACAAACGGGAGCATACAATATCTATCTCTCCTGCTATGTATTTCATCAAACACCAGTAGGAAAGAAATGAGAAATAAAAATAGAATTAAGATGGGGTTCGAGCAGCTTCGATGGAGGAAGAGGAACGTGATGCCCTCGCGGCCGTGCTCGTATCTTTATGATGAAGCAGACTTGTTGCAGGATTAGCCTGTAGTGGAAGAGGAGGCATCTGCGCTGGCTGGACAAGATTGCGTGCAAAAAGTTGTTCTTCCTCTTCTTCCTCTTTTGTGCCCTTACCTTAATCAGCTGAGTGGGTTGTGAAGATGCTTGGGCTTGGGATTGACCAACATCCCCGACTTCCTCATAAGCTAATTCAGTGTTCTTAGAGGAAATAATTTCAAATTCTTTCTCTCGGCCTTCTTCTTGGCCCGCTCCAACTTATTCTTCCGAGTTAGAGTCGAAGACGTAGATGACTCCGAGGATGAGTTTGATGCCGATTCCGAGTCTTTAGCAACCTTGGATCTACGCTCTTGAAGATGGTCGATCTGCTCTTGCTGTCTTCTCGATGACTTTCTTGAGCTCGTTGAATAGTGTCTCGACTCGATCAATCCGCTTCGAGTCGTGCTCGAAGTTGAGTCGAATAGTTATGAAGGCCTTGAAAACACCATCAGTTGATTGTAACTCTTTGGCCGAGTAGTAAATTGTGAAGCCACATTCATAAGGAGATCGGTAGAAGGTAACTCGAAGTGTGTGCCCCGACACCAAGTTCGGTTTCTTGGTATCCAAGATGGATAAGATTAGATCTCCGAATGCAAACGATCGGCTCCAAAAATTTGTGAGGACCAATTAGAAAGATCGACTTTGAAATGAGCAAAAATTTTAGAGAGAAGAGCTCCAAAAGGTAGAAGGGGCTTTTTTTGATCCAAAAGGAACAAAATCAATTCATTCCATTATAAAAGGGAGGAGGTCAACCTCATACCCTTCAAGAATATCAAAAAGAACTTTAAGAACCCTATAAAATAAGAACGCAGTTCTCATAAGAAAGAAGCAAAGAAGTTTGGCCTTAGACTTCATTCAGGTAATAGAAGAATTCTTTCAATATTTTGGAATGACTCGGGCTTACTTTTTAAAGAATTCATTTGCTAGTTGAGTGAAAGGAATGGGATTTGAGTTCAAAAAAACGCTGAACATCAATGAGTTTGTGAAAGAGGAAAGAGTTAGAGTGATTCTACTTCCTTGGACAGTCAAATGAATATTCCTTTGAGGACATGTTCAGATAGAACTCTGAGACTAGCTCCGGATAGATGTAATCACAAAAGCACAGGTAGTTGAAGATACCTGTTTAGATGAGTGGTTTAACTTATGAAAGTTTAGTAGAAAGGAAGAATTTCTCTTCCGGAAAGTAGTGTTGTGCAACGATAGAGTGTGTTAGGTCCTCGAAAGATAGAGCTTTACCTTTTTGGATCCTCAGGTTGAGTGACTCAGTGTTCTTGCTTTCTTAAACCTCCTTCAACGACACTTCATCTCTTCGACATGTTGAGAGATAACAGAGATGTGTAATTGAATGAGTGAGAATGAGAGTTAAAGATTAGGGAAGAAGAGTTTTGAGTCCGAAGGAGAGTCCGAGATAGAGTTTTGAGTTAGAGATGTGAGATTGAGAGAGCGAAAATAACAAAGTGAAAGAATGAGGGTGAACAAAGACTATTTATAGATAAAGGTTCTCACAAAAATGAAACCTCAACTGAACTAGTTTAGAAAGTAATGGCTAGTCGACTATTTTGCATTCCAAACGTCCTTCTAATGGTTACTTCTTAAAATTGCTTCCTCCAACGGCTAGTTTCTTAATCGTTCACGTGCCAAAAGAGAGAGAAATTTTTGAAAATATTTCCAAATTCTCTATTGAATTAGAGATGATCTCGTAAGTTTAATGTCCATTTTCTCCGAACTAAGTCCGACTTAGCCGATTATCCGAGTGGCTCATAACATACTCAAAACTAATAATTCCCGCTCGGCTTCATGAAGTTTGAACCGAACTACTAGTTATTTAGATAGAGCAAGTAATAAACAATGAAAACACATAATATCTCATGCAATAACTCAAGTAATCGGACATTCAACATACCAAGTTTATTCATAATAAAATAGAATTGATCTACACTCAAAGGTTTTATGAAGATATCGACTAACCGAAATTTAGTAGGAATAAATTCAAATTCAACATCACCTTTTTCAGAGTGGTCTCTCCGAAAATGATTGAAGGTTTGCTCTAAGAGAATCGGAGTCACCCAAGAGGGGGTGAATAGGGCGAGAAGGATATTTTGCGGAATTAAAGGTTTTCAAGTATAAGTCGAACTTAGAAAAGGAATTCTAAGTCTAAAGTGAACTCATAAATGATTGAACAACAAGAAATACATGGAAACCCTCATGGGGCAGTAAAACCATAGTTAGTGTCAATCCGCACACCATGTTAAATCCACTATTTTGAACCCACAAAATATAAAGGACTAACTTTATAAAATTGTTCCCTTCGACAATTCAATACAAGTTTTCCTAGGCATAGAAGTTCCTTTATCTCGCCCTAGTACTTCCTAAATGAGTTAACCCTTATAGGTAGGTACAATTGAGCTGAGTCACCCCTTACAGACTCAGCCAACGAAAATTACAAAAGAGTCAAGAAAGTAAATGTTTGAATGATTACAAGACTTCTTTTGTTTCAACTTAGAAGTTTAGAATTCTAAGTACATAGTCGAAAGATAGAAAAGATTGAGTAAAATAAGATAAGAGTTCGGTTCCAACAATCTTCTAAGTCTTGTAGAGTGGCTTATATTTATAACCAAGCAAAACAGATAGTCGTCATGCCTTAGTCTTGACTAGAGAGTTTCACTAATAGTTGTAATTGATAGTCCGAGTGTAACTCCCCAACCCCGTAATCACCGATTTTAGTCTAAATAAACCGCTAGCCGATGATTAGAGCAACGGAGAGGAGGTCGTGGACATTACCGTCGCCCTTACCGGAGGAAAGGGCAAGGCTTTGAATATATCTATGAGCATTTTTCCCCGTGGTTATATCTTGTTAGACAACTACAACTTATGCAAAAGCACATGTTATGCTTGATAAATCCATCCATGATACTTGACCACTAATACCCTAACTTGCCACTCGCGAGCCTCTAAGTCCCGAACGAGCTCTTCTCTTGCTTTATACCTTCAACATCTTTACCTAAAATAAAACAAGAAAATATTTTTGAAATGTGAGCCGAAGCTCAATACGTCCATCATCATGCTTGTACAATAAAGGTTGAGAAATAGTTGAGTTGAGCGCGCACATTTCAATTCATTTTATAAATGAGGGGAGTGAATAATGTAAAAACTGCTGCTAATTACTTATCTCGTGTGGTTACCCTTGCAATCATCGGGTTTCCCCTTCATGTGTGCACACCTGCACCGATCGGGAAGTCCAGCTTGGTGCGGCATAGTTACGGTGTACCAACTTTGAATAATGGTAAAGTATTAATGGGCGGGTCCACTTTTATATGGCAAATACCGTGTGCAAATGATTCTTTGTTGTTGTTGATGTCGGCCATATCTGGCCTTGATTTGTAAATAAAACATTGAAGGGCATGATCAATGAACGTACTCGATGAACCGAAATTGCTTGATGCTTTGAACTTGATTCCTTTTGCTTGTGACTTTGAAGCAGGACCGTTGAATGTTCGTTGATCGATGGCCTTAAATAAGAGTTAATAGAATAAGATTTTGTTTAGGACTTATATTCCTTGATTAAGTTTATTAATAATAACCTACCCTATAGCTTTAGTTATTATGATCTATTTATAACATGATTTATGTCTTATATTTTTAGATGTTCATGTTTTACTTTATCATTTCTAATTAAGTTACCTTATTCATGGATGCATATAATCATTTTACTTATTTATTGAATCTAAAACATGTTTTATAACACTATTAGTTTATTTAAACATGGATTTAACTTAATTACGTATGCTATGATTTATACATGCATTATGAACTAATTAACCTTATTATGCCATTTTCATGCCTTCTAAAATTATTTAACCATAAATTCTAATAAGATTATCTAAACTAAAATATGCATACATAATTAAATTTTCTTTGTTTAATAATCATGCTTATGTTTTTTATTAATCTTATATTTTATCTCAAGTATTTAGTTTTAAATGGTAAAACTTAAGTTATCATAATTCTAGGGTTTAGGGTTTACCCGAGAAGAAGAGTGAAGGGAGGCAAAGTTTGTGATGGTTGCTGGTGGCCACAGGTGGCGGCAGGGCTGCGTTCGAGCAAGTAAAGGTGATGGTCGGTGGCAGGGGCGATGTTTTCGCGACGGTGATGGTGGCTGGGATTTTTAGGGAAGGTGGGTTTTAGGGCATAAAAGGAGAGACAGAAAGTGTGTGCTTAGTGGCTGATTTTAGTGGTCCAGTGGGCGGCGTTAGCGGTAGTGATGGGTGGCTGCGCAGGGCTGGCCGGTGGTGGTAGGTAGGTGGTGCTTGTGGTGGTTGTGTTGGTGGTTGGAAGTGAGGGTAAGAGTATGAAAGATAAGGATGGAAGGTTGGTGATCGGTGGTGGTTTTGGAGGTTGTTTTCCGGTGGTATGGAGGCCGGTATGGTGGCCTAAAGGTGGCTTTAGGTTCAATGCAATGCGGTGGCTGGGTCAGGCCGGTGGTGGGTGGCTGAAGGAGCCGGTGTACGGCTGTGGAGGTGGTCGAAGTGGGGCTGATGGCCAGGTGAGGGAAGAGAGAGAAAATCGGCTAGAATAGATTTTTAGGATTAATTTTCTGATTTAATCAAGCTTATTTATACTAATTTTCATACTAATCGGCATGACTTTGCTGTCCCTTATCTTAATTTGTTCTTCAAATTTGTGTGATGACTCATGGTTAATTGGTGATTTGGCAAATTCCTAAGCATGCTTAGTATATGTTTGATTGTCAAGTTTTTATTTGACGCAAAAATCATTCTTATCCAAATTTTGCTTCATTAATTGTTATGATTACCTTCAGCATTGTCGTCATCATTATCTCTTATTATTTTTATTTTTATTTTTATTTTTATAATTGTAATTATTATTATTTTTACTATTGTATTATTATAACTATTATTACTTTTGTTATTGTTAATATTATGGTTTGATTATTATTACCCAAATGTGCTTTAAATATATGATTATTTATGATTAGATTTGGCTAGCAAAGTTATTTTAAAATTGGTATTTGGATATTTGTTTAGTTATAAATTGTGCTAATTGTTATTTAGATATGTATGTATATATATAAAGTTTGATTTAATGAGAAGTTATTTATGATTTAAGTTAGGAGTTAAATATGGCTTATGTGAATACAAGTACTAGATAATATGTTGATATTAAAATTTTACAAAATATTTTTAAAATAGCAGCCATCCGTCACCGTCGTTCATATCCGGGTCCTGCAAAATTTTTTTGATATACATATATATCATATGAATATATTTTGAAATTGAAATGCACGCGCTCATTATAATTGAATGTATTAGAGATAATACGTTTTCTTAAATTTTAGGTTGTTACATTGAGTCCCTCGTAAAGAGAACTATTGCGAAGATTAATATTGTACATCGATCCTTGGCTCAAAAAATAATCCATCCCACTTGTTGTAAATGAAATCCGAGGTGGAAACAACCATTAGAATCAAAGCTGAAGTTTTCTAGAAATGGAAACACACAGCCTTGACATGGTGTCTAAGTCATCCCGAAAACATGGCTTTTCTATTTGCCGGCATTCAACGGTTAGAAGCCTGTTGTTTTTTCTTTTCAAATTGAAATTAAATAACTTTAATCATCCTGCAAAAACATATCAAAGTGGTACTCAAAGTATAAAAATACTTTGGTCCATGATTAGTCAAGGATAAGAGTTATTCAAGTCATTAAACACTTAAATATCTCGTAAACGAAATAAATGAAATTTTCTAAATCTAATATTCAATAGGTTTCAATTCCATTTTGTGTCTATCTTAAAGTAAATGAAGAGTTAAAAATATATAGACACAATACATCAATTTGCCAATGAATAATTTTAGTAAACAAATAAATCGACTTAATGTAAGAATTAACGCAGTAATTCCGATTCAATTTTTGTAATTAGTCGATGCTAAAATAAGTTGAGCATTTGAAATTATTTGGCGAGAAAACTGTGTAAGTTGTATCCGAGTGTGGCGTAAACACAGAGATAAATGTTTCACCCAAGAATTTGTTTCGAGTGGGTTAGAGAGAGCAGAAAACTTAAAAATAAACTTTCTAAAGTGTGTAGATCACTTGAATTCAAAACTACAATGAGAGATGCAGTCATACCTCAGTCTTCAATGATATCTCGACCTCAATGTGCTTCGTTTTTAGTGCTGAACAGGATTCTTTGTTATGTTGATGGTTCTTTGATGGTCACACTTGATAGGAATAGTTGTGAATGACAGTCCTCGATCAATAAAATCTTAGCACAACAGGCTCCAACTACTATGTACTCGCCTCGGTGGTTGATAGAGCAACCGAGTTTTGCTTCTTTGAGTGCCTAGAGATGAGTGATTTCTCTAGAAATGGACATGCTCATGAGGTACTCTTTCTATCAACTATGTACCCAACATAGTTAGCATCCGAGAATCCATTGAGGATTAGACTTGAGTCTTTTGAATGCTAGAGACCAAATGTTTGAGTTCCTGTAAAATATTTGAATATTCTCTTTACCATAGTGAGATGTGATTCCTTTGGATTAACTCTGAAATCTTACACATAGACAGATACTAAACATGATATCTAGCCTACTAGATGTAAGATAAAGTAGAGTTTCAATCATACCTCTGTAGAGTTTCTAATCCACATCTTTACCTTTCTCATCCGACTCCAGCTTGGTGCTGCTACTTATTGAAGTTGCTGCACGTTTGATATCTTGCGGCTTGTACTTCTTGAGTAACTCCTTTATGTACTTGGACTAATGGACAAAGATGCCATCTTTTTCTTATTTGATTTGCAGTCTAAGAAAGAAGTTAAGCTCTCCCATCATACTCACTTGAAATTCCTATATCACCAACTCGGAAAACTCTTGACACAGAGTTTCATTAGTAGCTCCAAAAATTATATCATCAACATAAATCGAATAATCAGAAAATCATTCCCCTTGGTTTTTATACGGCTTTGTCAATAAAATGTCTTTTGAAACCATTTTTGACGAAAATCTACTTAATCTTTCATACCAAGCTCTTGGAGCTTGTTTTATATCATACAAAGTTTATTACAATTTGAAAACATGACTAAGAAATTAAAGGTTTCCAAATCCAGGGCTTTCTCTACATAAACTTTTTTTTTAAAATTCCAATCCCATTCCATTCAATGAAGTCGTTGATGACTTCTTTGATAAATATGCCAAAAAGATCCTATGTCCAGAAAGAACTTTTCCGTGACTCGGATGACCTCGTAAGTAAGACTTCTTTACATCATCCTAATGAGGAATTTCTTTTCTTTCTACCCGTCTAAAGAGAATCCCAACGGCAAGGTCCTCAAGGTTCTCCATGATATCGAAGTTGACCTCTTCCCCTTTATCTTAGAGCAAATTGCTTCTATTCCTTCTAATAAGAAGAAGCCTCCTCTTCCTTTTGAGCTCTTCTCTTTGCTGTTTTAACTCAATTCGAGCTAGATCTCCCTTCTAATCGAACAAAATTTTTGGAGCTAGCTGTCTCGTATAAGCAAGGCTGAGCTCATTGCACTAGGCTACCAGGAAATCAAAGCCGATGTCAGTTCATTCTTCCGAACTTGCCTCTCCTTCTCCTCCTTAAAGTCGGAAAACGTCTAAGCATCCCCTTTTCACCGGTGGACCTTCATCCTCTCAGCCTGCCCCTTTTATTGAATTGTTTTAGAAGGTGGTGACCTAGTTTGCTGCCCTAGCCAAAGAGCTGCAATCAGCTATGGTAGCTTTCCATGCTTTCATGCTAGTCTTGACTCGGTTTCGAGTAAGGCTCGCGTTAGATCGACCGGAGTCAAGCCTTGGTTGGTGAGTCGAAGGAGATGATTAAGCACCAACAAGATTAAATCCAACACCTCCAGGATAGAAGATCCAAAGTTGCTGAGGACTCGGAGTCGAAGGAGAAGAGGAAGAAAAAGAAGGAGGAGGAGGAGGAGGAGGAGGAGGAGAAGAAGAAGAAGAAGAAGAAGAAGAAGAAGAAGAAGAAGAAGAAGAAGAAGAAGAAGAAGAAGAAACTGGAGCACCCCCAGCTAAGGAACAAGGGGAGAAAGAACCCGAGGTGATCTCCTCATATCATACTCGGTCCGCCTTAGAAGAGGCTGGTGATGCAGACAAGTAAAAGGCCCCCTCCTCAATTCAACAACCTCAAGCTGAAGTGGCTAAGGGCTCGAAGAAAAACCAGAGGATATACTCGAAGACTCGGATCCTAACTCTAAGTCATTCTGAGTACCACATGAAGATTCGGTATAAATCTCATCCCTCCTAAGTTTTGAATTCAAGACATTCCGAGTGTTCTAGAAACTCTAGTATAACCTTTCATTCGTTTCGATCGACTCAGGAAACACATTTTTGTATATCTTCTAAATTGATGTTTCGACTCACTTAGACATCACTCGAAGTATCGCATGTTCAAATAATTTCTCTAACTCTTTTATTCCGAGATATGACTTTATATTTCAACGCAAAGTGAATTACAGTGTTAATTCCTTTTTCTAAGTCAGTTTGTTTGTTTGAGAATTATTTGTGCAGATCAAGTCTTTATACTATGATGATTCTACTCTTTCCAACTTGATCATTCTTAGGATTGACTCGACGGAATTTAAGTATATTGAATATTAGACTCGAAAATTCCACTATTCTAGGCCTAAGATAATTATGCACTTAATTATCCTAATTTAATTATTATCTCGTGCCTAATTTTAGACCAAAGTATTTTATACTTTGAGAACCAAAGTGGTTTACTTTTGTAGGTTATTCAAACGAGGTTATCTCATTTTTGAAGTACAAAAGTAGCTGGCTTCTAGCTGTCAATCACCAGCAGACAAGCTTTATCCACTTATGAATAGGGCTCGGACACCGTGTCAATACTATCTCGTTTCCAAAATTGGAAAACTTCTACGCTAAGCTCAACGGTGGTTTCCACCCTACTTTTAAGACATCACCAGCTGACCGGAGCACCTTTAGGAGCCAAGAGCCGTTGCACAACGTTCGCATCCCAACGGATTTATTCCGAGTGACTCGGAAGAGCCATTACAACGGTCAAGTAAAGACTTTTGTTAAGAACCAAGATACAACGGTCACTCTACTTGGTCATCTATAAATAAAAGCAACTTCACAAGAGTTGACGATTGCTGAAACTATTGATCAGTACACTACCTAATTCTCTTAGTGCATTACTCACTCAATCTTCGACTTACAACTCCAAGTCTCGTACTTAATATTTTTCCGAGTTGTAGAGTCTTGTAATAATTTACATACTTCTCTTACTTTCCGAGTAAGGTCCCTTGACCGAGGTGTAAGCATTAACTCAGCTCGCTTGTCTTTAACTATAAAGGTTATCTCAGTTAGGAAGTACTATATCGGATAAGGGAACTTCGAGTCTAGGAAAACATTATAAGGATTTGTCTAAGAGAGCAATTCTAGTAGAGTCGATCCGTTGTATTTTGAGGATTCAAAATAGTGGATTTGACTTGGTGCTTGGAATAGCATTGTCCGTGGTTTTCTCGGTCCAGGAGGGTTTCCACATATTTCGAGTGTACTTTTTTGAGTCTAATCTAGACTCAAACTCACTGTTTATCTTTTCAAGCAAAAAGTTTCTAAGTTAGTTAAAATTTCCTCATCACCCTATTCACCCCCTTTTAGGGTGACTTAGACTCTCCAAGAGCAAAACTTCAATTCGTATCAAAGCCTAACCTTTTAAGAAGAATCTAACAATCCAAAGGTCTAAAGATCAAATGGCTCGGAACATTGGAGAGTTCGATTGAGGAAGGTCTTCCACTAGACCACCAAAGTTTAAAGGATCAAACTTCGTGCACTCGGAAGAAACTAATGGAGTGCTTTCTGTTGGACAACGATGAAGATATCTCGGAACATCATCCAAGAAGGCAACTACATTCCAATGAAAATAGAAGGAACAAGATCTCGTGCCTAAAGAAAATTTTGAGTACACCAATAAAGAGTCGAGAAGTTCGAAAGAACTTCAAAGTAATGAACATTCCGATGTGTGCTATCAGCTCGGAAGAGTACAATAGAGTGTCGACCGCGACACAACCAAAGATATGTGGGACACTCTTGTCAACACATACGAAGGTACAAGCCAAGTCAAATAGAAAAAGATAAGCCAATATCTTCACAAATATGAGTTGTTCAAGATGGAGCCAGAAGAACACATCACTCGAATGTTTATTCGCTTCACCGAGATTACAAACAATCTCAATCTCTAGGTAGAAAAATTTCTCACGAGGAAATGTGCAGAAAAATTCTGATAAGTCTACCAAAGAGAGGATGGGGTCCCAAGGTGATAGCCATCAAGGAAGCTCGGAACCTCTCTCAAATAAAGCCGGATGAACTGATTGGGAAGTCTGTTTACCCATGAAATTCACCTAAAAGAAGAGGATACCGAGGTCGGCACCAAAAAGAACATTACGTTGAAGGCCTCGGAAGGTAAATGGGAAAGTCCGAGTTCCTTTAACTCGGAAGAGGATCCAATGGCACTCATTGCCCGAGGCTTCAAAAGAATAATGAAGTATAAGAAATGGGAAAAGAGGCCAAAGGTAGAGTTCTACAAGAAAGATAAGAAGGACCGAAAAGGTAAATATTCTTCCCCTTCAAAGTTATCTTTAACTAAGAACTCTGGTTATTTTGATTGTGGCAAAAAAGATCATATAGTCAAAGACTGTCCAAGGAAAAAGAGGGACAGAAAGAAGAAGAAGGCTATGATAGCCACATGGAGTATTGACGACTCATCCGAAGAAGACGATGATTCTAATGACTCAAAATGTCCGATGACACTAATTGACTAAGAAGCTGAATTTGAGTCGACTTTAACAACTCAGATTTGGCTAAATATATCTATAGTTTGGAAGAAAAGTCCGATTCCGATTCTTCTCGGTTCAAAGAACAACTTGAGTGTCTTCTAAGAGTAATTGTTTGAAAAATGAATTGGAGAAACAGAGACTAACTCGAAAGAACTCAACACTAGTACTCAAACTAATGAGACCGAGTCCGAGTCACTCGAAGAGAAAATGAGCATATGAAAAGAAAGGTCAATGAGTCTCAAGAGCTTGTTTTGAAGTTTGCTTAAGGTTAGAAAAACCTTGACATGCTTTTAGGCTCTCATTGTGTGTCCTTCAAGAAAGAAGGACTTGGTGTTAATGAAGAGGAGGAATCTAAATCCTACTCAAATCTTTTCAAGAGACTCGTAATCTTGGTTATGGTTTTCAAGAGACTCGAATTGACCCTCACTTGATACTCGGATGTTGACTATGCTGGTTACAAGGTTAATAGAAAGAACACATCAGGAGCATGCCAATTTTGGGGTCAATCCCTCATATCTTGACACTCAAAGAAGTGGAACTCGGTTGCTCTATCAACTGCTGAAGCTGAATACATTGCAGCTGGAGCATGCTCGTGCTCGGATTATGTGGATCAAACAACACTTGAAGGATCTTGGACTCTCTTTCAAATATATTCCAATCAAGCGTGACAATCGAGTGCAATTAGCATCATTAAGAATCCAGTTCAACACTCAAAGACAAAGCATATTGAGGTCGGTATCATTTTCCGAGAGACCATTCTGAGAGAGGTGATATTGAACTTCAATTCATTCCTATGAAATTTCAGTTAGCTAATATTTTCACTAAGCCACTTAGTGAGGATCAATTTTGTTTTATTAGGAATGAGCTCGGAATGTTTAATGCATGATTATGTGATTTTCTAAGTGAAATTGTCTTGCATGATTATGTGTAATAAGTTTTTCTTTTGTTTTAATAATAATCGGTTTAGTTGACCAAGTGAAACTTAGCTATGAGTTATTAGGTCTCTTAGTGTTCGAGTCACTCGAAACCATACCGAGTCGACTCGACTTTTGAGCAAAATGGACATAAAACATCCGAAATCATGTCTAGATAAATGGAGAATTTCAGAAATTTTTTTAAAGTCTTTCTTCTCTCTCTCTCTACCGCGTGCATGGATCGGAGAACTAGCCGTTGGAAGAAAGTCGTTGGATTTCTAACCCTTGGAGAGCGTAAATGTCACACCCATCTCAGGTGGCCGTTGGAGGTTCAGTGTCGGACTAAAGGTCGAAGGACATTTCTTTTTGTTATAAATAGCACCTCTTTACTTCATTTCGCTACTTTACTCACTGCTTACTTAGTTCCTAAGCATTCTTGCTCTCACTCTCTCGAATTCTAAGTGCTCTCATTCTCTCATTCTCTCTCTCTCTCTCTCTCTCTCTCTCTCTCTCTCTTTCATTTGTTCGCTTTCTTTCAAAAATCCTCACCATGCCTAAAAGAGGTTGTGCACAAGATTTTCTAGGATCTGCAACCAAGAAACTCCGCACGAAACCACCTCAAGAGGGTAACTCTAACCCCTCTAAAGTTTTCGTCACCCAACACTTAATGTTGGATGACAAATTTTTCCCAACCATTTTGTTTTCGTGGTCTGCAACACATCAAAACCACCGAAGTATGCAATTTTCTCGTGCTTGAGTGAGATTATCTATCCTGAATTCGTTGTCGAGTTCTACTCAAACATGACTTACTCGAGGGAGTCATTACCTCGCAAGTTCAAGACAAGGTTGTTTGCATCAACCTCACTCTCCTACACGGACTTTTCAAAGTCTCTTCTCTCTTTCTAAACTCGCAATCCCATCCCATTCAATGAGATTACAAATGAGTTCTTTAAGAAATACGCTAAGGAGGTCCCCGAGTCACGCAAAAACTTCTCTGTACCTCATATGAGGACCGAGGCCTTATTACCGTGTTTTCTCTTGATGAGAACCTTCTTGTCGCATCACTCAAGCAAGATCCGTTGAGATGTGAACGTTGTGCAATGGCTCTAGACTCCTTAGGATGTCCCAATCCACTCGGTGGTGTCCGAAAAGTAAGGTGGAAACCACCATTGAGCTTAGTGTTGAAGATTTTCAGCTTTGGAAACGGACAACCCTAACACAATGTCTAGGCCTTGATCGAAGTAAAAAAGGCCTTGTCTACTGGCGATTTGAGATCTTGAAGCTGGTTACTTTTGTAATTCAAAAGTAGGATAACTTCGTTTAGATAACCTATAAAAGTAAACCAATTTTGGTTCTCAAAGTATAAAATACTTTGGTCCAAGATTAGACACAGATAATAATTTAATTAAGATAATTAAGTGCGTAATTATCCGAGTCCTGGAAGAGTGGAATTTTCCGAGTCTAAAATTCATTATATTCAAATTCCATCTAAGTCGAGTCTTAGAGAAAGATCAAGTTGGAGAGAGAATATCAGAATAAGAATACTTGATCTAGACATATATAGTTCAAACAAAAATGTTGACTTAGAAAGATGAATTAACGGTATAATTCACTTGAACTTAGAATATGAAGTCGACTCCGAGTTTAAAAGTGTTAGAGTGAATGTTTAAACATGCGCTAAGTCTCGAGTGTTGTCCGAGTCACTCGGAACCATTAGTGTGAATTGATGAGCAAGAGTATGTTTTCCGAGTCGGTTAGAAACGAATGAAAACATATGCAATAGTTTCTATATTACTCGTAAAAGTTTCTATGATATTTAGAATGCCTTGTAATCAAAACTTAAAGGAGATGAGGTTTGTACCGATTCTTTATAGTACTTAGAATGATATACATGCCAAGTCCGGGTCTTCACCAACTCCAAAATTCTCAAAGCTCTTTTTGATATTCTAGAGGGTACGATGTAGACCTCTTCCCAGCCATCCTTGAGCACATGGCTTCTATGCCAGCTCAATCTAGAAAGTCTTCTCCTTTTGCCTTCTGAGCTCTTCTAACTTTTGTCTTCAAACAGCTTTAAAGTTCCCCTCTCCTCGGACCAAATGCAGTTGTCCGAGGCTGCTATAGTGGTAGGAAGAAAGGAGCTTCTAGGCTACGGATATCGGGAAGTTAAGCCTCGTGTCCGGGTCCACGGGTCCGAGTTAAAGCCCCTTTCACCTCCTTCTACTCGCACTCGGATTCCCTTACCACTCCTTCCTCCATTAGTTGGTCCATCCACTTTTGAACCACCTTCTACAAGAATCGCCGCTTTGTCTATTGTTTTGATGGACAAACTCTCCTCCGTGTTCGAAGAACTTCAGTGGCACTCTCCGCTCTCACAAGACTATCCTTCGTAGTCCGGTGATCAACCGGAAGATGGCTCGGTCTTAGATCCAGGAGCACCACGATATGCTTATTAAGATGAATGGAATCATCAAGGAGCAGCACGAGAAACTCTAGCTCCTCCAAGAACGCAGATCTAAGATTGTATAGGACCTAGAAAGTTCGAGACACTTCTAAGGAGTCCTCCAGCCTCAAGCAAAGTCACCTTCGGCGGAGGATGAAGAAGAAGAAGCCGTAGCTGAAGCAGCTCAGCCTCGAGGAAGAGAAGGAGGAAGAGAAGGAGGAAGAGAAGGAGGGAGAGACGGAAGAGGAGAAAGAGGAAGAAGAAAAAGAGAAAGAGGAAGAAGCTCGGATCGAGGGACAAGGTAATGTAGTCCCCGAACCGGAACCGATCGGCTCGGATGATAGTCCGAGTGGGTCGAAGATGCTCGTGGACGTTGGTCGATCCACGCTTGTCAAGTAATAAGCACCTCCCTCCGCTGTCTTCCAGGAGGATGAGCCCCGAGATGATATGGCCCCGGGTCGACGACTGCAACGCAGCCACCGCTCGACATCCCCGTGCTGCGGCCGCCACGATCATCAATGTCATCTCAAGCTTACCAGCGTGGCGCACCGCTTGTTCCTCTACCTCGGCACCGCAGCCCCCTTCTTAGTTTATCTTCTTTATTTTTTTGGTTCTTTTGTCCAACATCAACTCGTATTTTTTTATATTTTTCTTCCCTGTCTTAGATGAATTGCAAGGGGAGAAATATAAAAAATTGATGTTATTGTGCTTAGAGGGAGTTCACCCTCTTTTCTTTATATATATGAATAAATTTTCTTTTACTAAACAGACTTATTTCGAGTTGATTCTTTTTAGTTCGATCTCTCATACAACTTTTTTTTTTCTCTCGCTCCGATATAATCGTTCATATCTCTATGCTAATGTGTTATCCGTATAAGTGTTAAGTAATGTTAGTATCTGCAATGCATTCTCTAAGTATAAAATATTTTGCAATCATTACTTCTTGCTCTGCTATGTTCTCGCTTAGTGAGAATGAAAACTTATGTTTTACACTAACAAGTTTCTATTTGAGTGTAGAATGCCTTTTATCAAAAGGGGAGATTGAAGACTTAGATCCTAACTCTAAGTCATTCTAAGTACCACATGAAGATTCGGTATAAATCTCATCCCTCTTAAGTTTTGATTTAAAGACATTTTGAGTGTTATAGAAACTCTAATATAAGCTTTCATTCGTTTTTGACTGACCGAGGAAACACATTCTTGTATATCTTCTAAATTGATGTTTCGACTCAGTCGGACATCACCTGGAACTATCGCATGCTCAAATAATTTCTCTAACTATTTTATTCCGAGATCCGATCGCATATTTCAACGCAAAGTGAATTACAATGTTAATTCCTTTTTCTAAGTCGGTTTGTTTGTTTGAGAATTATTTGTGCGGATAAAGTCTTTATACTCGGATGATTCTAATCTTTCTAACTTCATCATTCTTAGGATTGACTCCGATGGAATTTAAGTATATTGAATATTAGACTCGGAAAATTCCACTATTCTAGGCCTAAGATAATTATGCACTTAAATATCCTAATTTAATTATTATCTCGTGTCTAATTTTAGACCAAAGTATTTTATACTTTGAGAACCAAAATGGTTTACTTTTGTAAGTTATTCAAATGAGGTTATCTCATTTTTAAAAATATAAAAGTAATCGGCTTCTAGCTGTGAATCACCAGTAGACAAGCTTTATCTACTTCGAATAGGGCTCGGACACCGTGTTAGGACTGTCTCGTTTCCAAACTCGGAAAACTCCAGCGCTAAGCTCAATGGTGATTTCCACCTTGCTTTTCAGACATCACCAATTGATTGAAGCACCTTTAGGAGCCAAGAGCTGTTGCACAACGTTCACATCCCAATGGATCTATTCCGAGTGACTCAAAAGAGTCATTACAACGGTTAGCAAAGACTTCGTTTAGGACCAAGACACAACAGTCACTCTGCATGGTCATCTATAAATAGAAGCCACTACTGAAGACTTCAAGATTGCTGAAACTATTGATCAATATACTACGTAATTCTCTTAGTGCATTACTCACTCAATCTTCTACTTACAAATTCAAGTCTCGTACTTAATATTTTTCCGAGTTATAAAGTCTTGTAATCAATTACATACTTCTCTTACTTTCTAAGTAAGGTCCATTGACTGAGCTGTAAGGGTTAACTCAGCTTAGTTGTCCCTAACTCGTAAAGGTTATCTCGGTTAGGAAGTACTAGATCGGAGATAAGAGAACTTCTTGGTCTAGGAAAACATTATAAGGAATTTTCTAAGGGAGCAATTCTGGTAGAGTCAGTCTATTGTATTTTGAGGATTCAAAATAGTGGATTTGACTTGGAGCTTTGATTAGCACTCGTCCGTGGTTTTCTGCCCCAGGAGGGTTTCCATGTATTTTTGAGTGTTTACTTTTTGAGTCCAATCTAGACTTAGACTCAGCTATTTATCTTTTCAAGCAAAAAGTTTCTAAGTTAGTTCAAATTTCCTCATCACCCTATTCACCCCCTCTAGGGTGACTTAGACTCAACAGAGCAAACCTTCATGTACAACCTCCGACTCGCAGTAGTGCATTTTATGTCCCTAACTTGCCTCTGCTTTTGCCTCATCGAGCTGCATATACTCTAGGTTATAGACGCATACGAGGTCCCCATTATTTTGCCTCAACACGCACTCGGTCGTCCTCCCTCTTAATTTTATTTTTTTTTCCAACATCTTTCTAGTTTCATATTATTCCTCCCTCCATTTTTGTTTTTGATGAAATGCATATGGGGAGAGAAATAGATAGATGTTGGCTCAAGGGGCCTAAGTTCTTTTTCTTAAGTTTTTTTTTAATCTCTCGTATAATACTTTCTGAAGTTCAATGAAAATTTTCTTATTTCTTAGCATACATGAGCTATATTTTTCATATCTTACATTTACTCCGATATATTTTATCATTGCTTTGCTACTTGTTCATAATCCTTTGATAAGTATGCTCGATAGTTCAATAAGCATGTTCTGAGTTATATACGATCAAAAAGCACTATGATATTTTTGTTTATTAATTTTTTGCTCCGATCAAAATTCAATGAAAACTTAATTTTTTGAACTGATAGCTTCTTTCTTAAATATGGAATGTCTTTCATCAAAAAGGGGGTGACTAAAGACTCAAGTATAAACTGTCTATCTCTCATGGCTTTGATTTCAAGTCATTCTAAGGCTTTAAAAAGCTCATCTTTAAGTTTTCAATATTGTTCGACCCACTCGAAACCATCTATTGAGTAGAACACTCTTAAATGGGTTTCTGACCCATTCATACATAACTCAAAAAGATGAGATGTGTAAATAATTTCACAAACACTTCATATTCCGAGCACCGACTTAATGCTCCAATTGAAAATGAATTACTGCATTAATTCTCTTTTCTAAGTCAATTTATTGAATGAAATTATTTACTTGATCAAGTTTATGCATTCTGATCATTTAAAGGATTAACTCAAGATGGAATTTGAACTTGTTGAATATTAGACTTAGAAAATTCCATTGTTCGAGGTCGAAGATAATTAAGCACTTAATTATTATGAATTAATCATTATCTTTCCCTAATTTTGGACCAAAGTATTTTTATATTTTGAGTACCACATTGAATTGCTTTTGCAGGTTGATTAAAGTATTTTAATATTATTTTGAAAAGCAAAAGCAACCAGCTTTTAACTTTTAAACATCGCAGATATGTAAAAACACCATTTCTGGACAAGACTCGGACACCATGTTATGGCTGTTTGTTTCCAAATCTAGTAAACACCAACTTTGGGTCTAACGGTTGTTTCCATCCCGCATTTTAATCAAAACCAATGGGATGAATTACTTTTCGAGCCAAGGACCTAAGCATAACGTTCATCTTACAACAACTCCTTTTCGAGTGACTCGAGTAGCCGTTACAGTGGCTAATGAAGCTCACAAGTCCAAAACTAGTCTAAATGGATACTCTACCCTGCAGAGTATAAATAGAAGCCCTCCTACAAGACATGAATGAAGACTCGGACTCGAATATGAATCATTCCGAGTACTACATAAAGAATTAGGTACAAACGTCATCCCTCCTAAGTTTTGATTACAAGTAATTCTGAGTGTTATATAAACTCTTGTATAAGTTTTCATTCATTTCGATTGACTCGGAAAACACATTCTTGTTGATCCTCTCACATCGATGTTTCGAGTCACTCGGACACCATTAAGATTTATCGCATGATCAAATAATCTCTCTAACTCTTTTTATCTAAGTTCCGATCTGCATATTTCAATGCCAAGTGAATTACAAGGTTAATTCCTCTTTATAAGTCGAGTTTGTACATTTGAGAGTTATTTGTCCGGATCAAGTATTTATACTCGGATGTTTTCACTCTTATAACTTGATCTTTCTTAGGACTCGACTCGATGGAATTTGAGTATAATGAATATTAGACTTAGACAATTCAACTCTTCTAGGCCTAAGATAATTATGCACTCAATTATCTTAATTAAATTATTATCTCGTGCCTAATCTTGGACCAAAGTATTTTATACTTTGAAAACCAAAATTGTTTAGTTTTGTAGGTTATCTAAACGAGGCTATCTCATTTTTGAATTACAAAAGTAACCAGCTTCAAGTCGTCAATTGCCGGCAGCCAAGGCTTATCCGAGTTCGGACAAGGCTCAAAAGCCGTGTCGTGGTTGTCTGTTTCCAAAACCGGAAAACTTCTACGCTAAGCTCAATGGTGGTTTCCATCCTACTTTTCGGACATCACCAGCTGACTGGATCACCTTTAGGAGTCAAGAGCCGTTGCGCAACGTTCACATCCCAACGAATATTTTCTCGAGCAACTCGGAAAAGCCGTTACAACGGCCAGGGAAGACTTTTGTTCGAAACCAGTCACAACGGCTAAATCCGCTCGGTCATCTCTAAATAGAAGCCACTTTACAAGACTTGAAGATTGCTAAAACTATTGCCGAAACACACTACTTAACCAAAAGTTATTGTTGTCATATTCAATCTTCTATTTACAACTCCCAGACTTATAATTCATACTTTCCGAGTTGTAAAGTCTCGTAATCGCTTACATACTATTCTTACTGTCTCGAGTAAGGTCCCTTAACCGAGCTGTAAGGGTTAACTCAGCTCAATTATCCCTAGCTATAAAGGTTACCTCGGTTAGGAATTGCTAGATCGGTTAAGTAAACTTCGAGTCTAGGAAAACTCTGTAAGGAATTGTCTAAGGGAGCAATTCTGGTTGAGTTAGTCCATTGTACTTTGAGGATTCAAAATAGTTGATTTGACTTGGTGCTTCGATTAACACCGTCTCGTGGTTTTCTCGCCCCATGAGGGTTTCCACGTAACTCTAAGACGAATCTAGACTCGGATTATATTGTTCATTCTGTTCAAGCTTAAAGTTTATAAGCCTTTTTAAAAATTTCCTCATCACCCTATTCACCCCCTCTAGGGTGACTAAGACTCTCCAAGACCAAGCCTTCATTGAAGATTTGACGAACCTATTGCTGAACAATTTAGTTAGTTCATACTTACTTAATCTTTAGCTTACAACTTTAGTTCTTAAGTTCTTACTTTTTGAGTTGTCAAGAGAAAGTCTTGTAATCACTTCGACATTTTCAATTCTCTACTAAGTCCCTTGGCTGAGCAAGTAAGGGTTAAATCAGCTTAGTTGTTCCCTTGTCTGTAAAGGTTACCTCGGTTAGGAAGTACTAGATTAGATAAGGAAATTTCGAGTCTAGAAAAACTTATAATTGAATTGTCTAAGGGACCAATTATGTAATTTTATGGATTCAAAATAGTGGATTTGACTTGGTGCTTGGATTAGAACTATCCGTGGTTTTCTCGCCCCAAGAGGGTTTCCACGTAATTTCTATGTTTTATTTGTTTTTGATTTCAATCTAGACTCAAAATTATTTTCCAAGTCTTTGCTGAGCATGATACCTTGTTATTCCACAAAAATCTTCCATCACCCTATTCATCCCCTTCTAGGGTGACTTAGCCTCCCCAAGAGCAAACCTTAAAAAGCACACTTAACATCCATTTGATATAATTTCCTGTTCATGCTGGATGCAAAAACTAAGAGAATTTTGATTGCCTTAATCCTAGCAACAGGTGCAAAGGTTTCCCATAATCAAATCCCTTTTCTTGATTATATCCTTAAGCAACTAGACTAGCCTTATTTCTTACTACCAAACCTCCCTTATCTAGTTGTGTTCTTGAATACCCATTTGGCTCATATGACTGGGTGGTCGAAGGTCATTTGGTCAAGGTCCGGACTTGGTTTCTTTCAAATTGTGAATGTTGTTCTTGCATGGCCTCTACCATTCAGGTTCAAGTAGGGCTTCCTGTACATTTTTAGATTTAATTAATAAGATGAATATAGAAAATGCACATAAATGTTGCAAAGAAGAACGAGTCCTTACCCTAGAGTTGATGTCCGAGATAATGTTCTCAAGTGGGTGACTTGACGCATATTTGAAAGCTTTACCTGTTCTTTGGTTTATCGGATTTGATGGTTGAATACATTGTTCTTCCTCTAGTTCAACTGGTTGAATCTCTTCGTCTGTTTATGCCTCGGTGGTCCGAGCTTGTTCTTGAGCTAACTCGTTCGAGTTGGCTCGGTTTTCTTATTGTCGATGATTCCGAGCTTAGCTTCCACTATGTCATCATCATTTCGATTGAGCTTGAGGTATGAGAAAATAGACTCGCTTATCTTGCCATCATAAACTTCATTAAAAAAAACGTGGATGCTTTCTTCCACTTGTTAGTTGTCTTGTTGAAAATGCGATAAGCTTTGATTATGAGATGAATAATTAAGAAATATACCTTCATCTGACCTTGCATCCAATTTGGTGAAATGATCCTTACCATTATTATGCACAAAGCATTTACCCTCGAGGTTTGAGGTAGGAAATGTTAGGTTTCTTTTCTTGTAGAGCTCATAGGGTGTTTTCTTCATAATACGTTGAATGAGGCATCCGTTGAGTATGTAGTTTGCTATGTTCACTACCTCAGTCCAGTGGCTTCTCTTTCGACTCGGATTCAGCCTGTGAGTCTTTCATGGTCATGGGACACTTCGACTTATCATCTATGGCATCATCTTCTTCTAATTCATCATCGCTCCACCTCACTACCATAACGTTTTTCTTCTTTCTGTCCTTTCTCCTCTTTGAAGAGTCCTTGACTATGTGCTCCTTGCTTCCACACCCAAAACAACCGGAGTTTTTAGTTAAAGTCAAATTAAAAGGATATAAGAATTTACCTTTTCTTTCCTTCTTGAAGAATTCTTGCGTAGGCTTCTTCTACCACTTTTTGTATTTCATCATCTTCTTGAATCCTCGGCTAGAACTGCCATGGGGTCTTCTTCGAATCCGAGGAGCTCGGGCTTCGATCGAGTTCTTATGAGGCTTTGAGAGTAATGTTTCTTTTGGTGCTTGCCTCGAGATTCTTCCTCCTCTTCATACAACTCATGGGTGAGTAGTTTCCCGATGAGCTCATCTCGGCTTTAGTTGAGCAAGGTCTCGAGCCTCTTCAATAGCGAGTCACCTTTGGAACCCATATCTTCTTTGGTAGACTCCCTAGAATTTTTCCGACAATAACTTTATGAGACATCTTCCTTCCAAGGGGCTTGAGATTGTTGACAATCTCGATGAAGCGAATGTAAATCTGAGTTATGTTTTCATCAGCCTCTATCTTGAGCATTTTATACTTATGAAGGTACTGAATTATCTTTGCCAGTGTCACTTGACTAGTACCTTCATAAGTAGTGATCGAGTGTGTCCTAGACTTCGTTGGAAGTATCATAAGTGGATACTCTGTTGAATTCAGTTACATCAATAGTACATCGAATGTTCATTGCCTTAAAGTTCTTTCTGTGCCTCTCGTTCTCTTCAGTAGTGAATTCTGACTTTACTTTGGCTACTATATGAGTGCCATCCATCATGGTGGAATGTAGTTGACATTACAAATGATATCCAAGACTTCTTCATCATAGTCTTGGATGAAGCACTCCATGATCTTTTTCTAGTGAGCAAAGTTTGTTCCCTTGAACTTAGATGGCTTTGTGAAAGATATTCCTTCATCAAACTCTCCATAGTTAAGAGCCATCTGATCTTTAAGCCTTGGATTTTAAAATCCTTTGAGAAGGCTAGGCTCTTATACCAATTGAAGGTTTGCTCTTTAAGAGTTTGAGTCACCCAAGAGGTGGGGTAAATAGGGTGAGAAGGAAATTTACTGAATTAAAGATTTTCAAGCACAAGTTAGAACTTGGAAAGGGAATTCCGAGTCTAGATTGAACTTATAAAAGACTCGAACAAAAAGAAATACATAGAAACCCTCCCGGGCAGAAAACCACATATAATATCAATCCGGACACCAAGTCAAATCCAAGTATTTTGAATTCACAAAATGTAAAGGACTCGACTTCTCATAATTCTTCTCTTAGACAATGGAGTAAAATGTTTCCTAGGCATAGAAGTTCTCTTATCTCGCCCTAATACTTCCTAACCGAATTACCCCTTATAGTTAGGTGCAACCGAGCTGAGTTACCCTTTACAGCTCGATCAAGAGAAATTACAAAAGAGTAAATATAGTATGTGTATGACTAATTACCGGACTTCTTTTGCTTAAATTCAAAAGTTAAGAATTCTAAGTACAAAGTTGAAAACTAGAAAAGGTTGAGTGTATGAGATTAGAGTTCAGTTTTAGCAATCTTCTATTTATAATCAGCAGGGAAGATAGTTGTTGTGACTCGACTGGACTGGAAAGCTTTACTAACGATTATAACAGATAATCTAAGTCCCTAAAAAATGGAACCATTGTAAAGATGAATGTTGTGCATCGGTCCTTGGCTTAAGAAGTAGTCCATCCTACTTGTTGTGACTAAAATATAGGGTGGAAACAACCGTTAGACTCAAAACCGAAGTTTTCCAAAAATAGAAACGAATAGCCCTAACATGGTGTCCGAGCCATCCTCAAAACATGGTTTGTAGTTGGTTGCTTTGAATTTAAAATTGAGATTAAATAACTTTAATTAACATGGAAAAATAAATCAAAGTGGTACTCAAAGTATAAAAATACTTCGGTACAAGATTAGTCAAGGATAAGAATTAATTCAAATAAATAAACGCTTAATTATCCTTGCACTAATTAAATGGAATTTTCTGAGTTTAATATTTAATTAATTCCATTTTGTGTCAATCTTTAAATGAATGAAGAGTTAGAAAAGTACATAGCCACAATACATCAAATTGCTAATAAATAATTTCGTTAGCAAATAAATCTAGCTTAAGGTTGGAATTAACGTAGTAATTCTAATTCAACTTTTACAATGAGCCGATGCTAAAAGAAGTTGAGCATATGAAATTATTTAGGTGAGAAGTCTGTCTGAGTGCTATATGAGTGGTCGAAACCCGGAGATAAGTGTTTCACTCAAGAATTGATTTCTAACTGGGTTAGACAATGTTGAAAACTTAAAGATGAGCTTTCTAAAGTGTGTGAATGACTTGAATTCAAAACCACAAAGAGAGATAGAGTTATACCTAATCCTTCACCAAACTGAGCTCATTAGAGTCTAAAGAAGATCCCGTTGCACTTTTGGCCAGAGGTTTCAAAAGATTGATGAAGTACAAGAAGCGGCAGTAAAAGCCAAAACATGAGGTCTTCAAAAAGGAGAAGAAAGGTAAATTCTCGTCTCCTTCAAGTTCTTCATTAACTAAGAACTCCAGCTTGTTTTGAATGTGGTAATAAGGAACACATTGGCAAAGATTGCCTAAACAGAAGAAAGGATAAAAAAGAAGGCAATGATGGAAACATGGAGTGATGATGAGTCGATGATGGTCATGATATCGAAGATGAATCTAAGTGTCTCGATGGCATTAATAGACTCGAAGTTGGGTCCGAGTAAAAAAGGGAAGCATCCGATAACAAGGAAACCGATGCTCAGGAGATAACCAAATATTTCCTCAAATTCTCTCAAGCATGCTTTAGCTAGATATATTTTCACTTTAGAGGAAAAGTCCAATTTGTTTTCTCCTCTATTCAAATAGAAATTGGAGTTTTTAAAATTTGAGAACCAAGTTTTAAAACCGATTTGAAAAAACTAAGCCTTAACATGAAGGTACTTGAGACTAGTTCTTAAGATAATGAGATTAAGTTAGAGTGCCTCGTAACGGAAGATGAGTAACTAAAATAGAAGCTCACATACTCTCAAGATCTTGTTTTAAAACTCAATCAAGGTCAAATAAAAAATAAATAAATAAAAACCTTGATCTTCTTCTAGGTTTAGTACATTTCTTTTCAAAAAGAGGGACTTGGTTTTAACTCTAAAAAGGAGGATAACTCCTAAAAGAGTCTTTTCAAGAATGATTCTTAAAACTTTCATTTTAAAAAAGTTGGGCATGGTCCTATTCACTCAAAGAAGAAATGGACTAAACCCATAATCAGTTTATCGAAAGAAATCTCCTCAACCTATTTACAAAAGAAAAATTTTCACAAAAAGGAGACTCATTTCCCCAAGAAGAAGACTTAGAATGATACGAAGCCTAAGATTATTCAAATCTGGGTTCCTAAAAGTGCTCTTCCTCAAAACGGACCTTAGTAAGGATAGTTACTCGGTTAATAAGAGGAAGTGAGAAGGGTTGATTGTTTTATTTTACAAGCAACTCGAAAAAGAGAGATCACTGGTACTTTAATAGTGGTTGGTCAAGGCACATGTTAGGAGACTCAAAGCTCTTCTCTCGAGCCGGAGAAGACGAAAGGAGGAAAGGTCACATTTAGAGATAACAACAAGGGCAAGATTGTTGGTACTTGAAGAGTTTGTCATAGTGGCAACTCAGTAAGCATAATCCACCTTGTCAAGGGACTCAAGTATAATATTTTGAGTATCTTCTAGTTATGTGATAAGGGATAAGAGGTAAGGTTTACTCAAACTAATTACTTCATACAAACGAGATAAAGTTGTCTCGGTGTGAGGTCAGGTTACACCTATATCTTTCCTCTTTCTAATTCTTCTCAAAACTTGTCATGTTTAAAGCTTCTATAATAATGATTCATGGACACGAAATTATAGATTTGGTCATATTAGTATGCATACCATTAAGAAACTTACTTCATAAGGGTTAATCCAAGGACTCCCAAAATGTAATTTTAAGAAAGACAAGATTTGTGATGCATGCACAAATGGGAAACAAGTCAGATCTTTATTTAAGCCACTTAAAACTCTTTCCACCTCAAAAGTGCTTGAATTTATTCATATGGACTTATGTGGTGAAATCCTCGTCAAAAGCTTAGGAGGTAAATCATATATTCTTGTTATTGTCGATGATTTCTCACGATCTACCAGGGCTTGTTTTCTAAAGAACAAGAATAAAGCCTTTAAAGAGTTTATCATGGTTTGCAGGAAAATTTAAGTAGAGCCTTTGATTCATGCTAAAAGGATACAAACTAACAATAGAAGGGAGTTCAATTACTCGGAATTTGCAGCTTTTTGCAACAAGAATGGTACTACCAAAATTTCTTAGCACCCAAAACTCCTCAACAGAATGGAGTAGTCGAGAAAAAGAACGAACCGTTGAATAAATAGGAAGGACAAAGATGATTGAAAGTGATATTCTTTATCTGTTTCGGGCTAAGGTAGTGAACACAACAAACTACACTCTCAATAGATGCCTCATTCGACCCATTTTGAAGAAAACACCTTATGCGCTATACAAGGGAAAGAAGCCCAACATCTCATACTTTAAACCATTTAGGTGTAAGTACTTTGTGCATAACAATGATAAGGATCACTTGACTAAGTTTGACGCTAGATCGGATGAAGGTATATTTCTAGGATATTCTTTACATAGAAAAGCTTATCGCATCTTAAACAAAAGGACTAACAAAGTGGAAGAAAGTATCCACATTATTTATGATGAAATTGATAATGGCAGGTTAAGTGAATCAGCCTTCTCGATTTCAAGCTAAAAATTAAATAATGATGAAATAGTGGAGGATGAGCTCAAAGTAATAGAAAACGAGAGAACCGAGCCTACTCAAAAATAGCTAGTTCAAGAACCAGTTCTGTCAAGTTAAGCATAAGAAGAAGCAGAGACACAACCAGCTCGGACAGACTGAAGAAACAAGTGCTTAACCATCCAATCTGGTAAACCAGAGGTCGGTAGAGTCTTCAAGTGTGCTTCTACTTATCCACCCGAGAATGTCATTTCGACATCAACTCAAGGGTAAGAACTTGATCTTCTTTGCATAATCTATGTGTAATTTTTTCATTCTTTTCATTAATTGAACCTAAAAATATAATAGAAGTCCTATCGGAACCCGAATGTGCAGAGGTCGTGCAAAAAGAGCTCTCACAATTTGAAAGAAATCAAGTTTTGACCTTGATCAAATGACCTTCCGAACACCCAAGTAATATGAAGCAAATGGGTATTTAAGAACAAACCAGATGAGGAAGGATTGGTATGTTTTATGATTTTAGCAAGAAGAATGTTGGAAAGGGCAGCCTGGACTCCATTCATCACGTTTTAAGTGATGAATGCCGGGTTGATATAATCGCACGCTTTCCTCGGCCCTTACCCTATTCGCCCCCGCTGTACTTTTAGGTGACGTAAGGTGTCGAATGGTAGGCCGGGTTCCTTAATGTGAGATTTTTCCCTTTGGGTATACTTCTTATACCAAGATGTCCCCGCTACGATACTCACTCGACCACTCGTAAGTTTGGAAATTAGGCTATACCTTCTCTCGTAGGAGTCTAACTAAGAAGAAGGAATAGATTGTGGGAAAACTGTTGCACTAGTTGCTAGGATTGAGGCAATCAAAATTCTTTAGCATTTGCATCCAACATGAACATTAAGCTATATTAAATGGATGTCAAGGGTGCATTTTTTAATGGTTATATTCAAGAGAAAATTTATGTTGAATAACCCCCGTATGTTTTCAAACAAGCTCCAATAGTTTGGTAGAAAAGTTTAAGTAGCTTCTTGGTTAAAAATGGATTTAAAAGAGGTATGATTGACAAAACTTTATTTACAAAAACCATGGGGAAAGACTTCTCATAATTTAGATATATGTTGATGATATAATTTTTGGTGCTACTAATGATTGTTTATACCAAGAATTTTTCCGAGATTATGACGCATGAATTCCAAATGAGCATGATGGGAGAACTTAATTTCTTTCTTGGATTGCAAATCAAGCAAGCAAATATGGAATCTACGTCCAAGTATATAAAGGAATTACTCAAAAAGTACAAGCTACAAGATGCTAAACTAGCAAGCAACTCTAATGGGTAGCAGTACTCAAACATGGCTCAAATGAGAAAGGTAACTCAGTAGATCAAAAACTCTACACATGTATAATCGGATCTTTACTTTACCTTATGTCTAGTAGACCAGATTCTATGTGCGAGATTCCAAGCTAATCCAGAAGAATCACATCTCACCAAAGTAAAGTGAATTTTTAGATGTCTTGCAGCAACTCGGACACTTGGTCTCCGGTACTCGAAAGACTCAAGTCTAGGTCTCAGTGGCTACTCGGACGCCGACTATGCTGGGTACAAGGTTGATAGGAAGAGTACTTCAGGAGCATGTCAATTTTTGGTTCAATTACTGATCTCTTGGCACTCCAAGAAGCATAATTTAGTCGCCTTATCAATAGCTTAGGCTAAGTACATAACATGAGGAGCTTGTTGTGCTCATTTACTATGGATCAAGCAACAATTCAAGGATTCGGTGCTAACCTTCTCGGATATTCCTATCAAATGTGACAATTAAAGTGATATTAGCATTACTAAGAACCCAATTCAACATTCAAATACTAAGCACACCGAGGTAAGATATCACTTTCCGAGAGATTATTCTAAAACAGTGATATAGTAACTTGAATTTATTCCTACTAAGCTCTAATTGGCTGTATATTTGCACTAAACCACTAAGTGAGGATCAGTTTTGCTTTATCATAAATGAGCTTGGTATGTTGAAAGCATGATTACATGTTTTATTACATGATTTAGTATGTGTATATATTGATCATACATTTTTTCATTAAGTATAGTTTGAATGACTCGATAGTTGATTTCAAAATTTATGAAACTTAGCTCTAGTTATGAGTAATCTGCGGTGCTTCGAGCACTCGGATAGATAACTCGAGTCGGACTCAATTAAGAGAAAATGGACAACAAACTTCTAAGGTCATCTCTAATTTATTAGAGAATATTAGAAAATTTTTCAAAAATTTCTCCCTCTCTCTTTCTCTCTCTCTCTTTCTTTCTCTCTCTCTCTCTCTCTCTCTCTCTCTCTCTCTCTCTCTCTTACAAAATCAACCTGGAAACTACCCATTGGGAAATAGTGTAACCGTTGAGAAACATTGGAATTTCAATCGCTTCAAGTAGTCGTTGTATTGATAATGGGGTCGGTTACATGTGTTCTATCCGTTGAAAGAATTTGTCTATAAATATCACTCTTTCATTCTTATTCATGTACTTTTTCACTTTGTTCTCACATTCTCTAAAACCCTTCACTCATAACTTCTTGCTTACTCAAATATTCTCTTCAAAATCTCACTCAAACTCCGGTTTTCACTTTTACACCCTCTCTTACTCTTTTTCACATGTTTTCTCCTTTTACTTCTACCTCTTCTCATCTCAGTTCCTCTCTATCCATCTCTTTTAAAATGCCCAATAGAGGTACACCCATTTTGGCAAGGTATAGGAGTAAGGGCTTCCCTGGTTAGGGTGGACCTAATGCTGGTGGATTGGCTAGGCACTCCTTAACCTTTTCGAATGCTTTTGGCATTCATCATTCAAAATCGGGTCGAATCCTCTCTTATAAGCTTCTGGAAGATGGGCTCACAGACCATAGTTAGTTTTGATATGAATAATGTACTCGTATGAAGACTCGGATATAAATCTCTATCTCTCTTAACTTTTAATTCTACGTCATTATGAGCGTTATAGAAACTCATATCTAGGTTTTCATTCCGTTTCGATCGACTCGTAAAGAGCTTTACCGCATAATCTCTTACTTGTGTTTCGGACTGACTCGGAACCATCACATGCTCAAATAATTTCTCTAACACATTTATTTTGAGCACTCGACTTTGTATTCTAAGACAAAATGAATTACTGCGTTAATTCTTTATTCCAAATCGGCTTATATCCTGGAGAATTATTTGATTATCAAGTTCATGCTTCTTGATAATTTAATATCTAACTTGATTGCGTTTATGATTGACTTTAGATAGAATCCGAACTTATTGTATATTAGACTCGAAAATTCCATTCTTTTAGGCCTAAGATAATTAAGCTCTTAATTACTCCGATTTAATTATTATCTTTGTCTAATTTTACACCAAAGTATTTTATACTTTAAAAACAAATGTGGCTTGCTTATGTAGGTTATTCAAACGAGGTTAATCTATTTTTGAATTTCAAAAGCAACCGGCTTCTCACCGTAAAACACCAGCAGATAAGCTTTAGCTACTTCTAGACATGCAACGGACATGGTGTCACGGTTGGTTGTTTCTAAAACTAGAAAACTCCAACTCTAGGCCTAACGGTTGTTTTCACCTGAGTTTCAGCCACCACTAAGTGATTGGACCATCTTCCGAAGCCGAGAGCCGTTACACAACATTCACATCCTAACGGATCTTGTCTCGAGCGACTTAGACTAGCCGTTACAGCGGCTATCGAAGATTTCAGTCCAAAACCAAGACTCAATGATCACTCTGCTCGGTTGATAGAAGCCACTCCATAAGACTTGAAGATTGCTGGAACTAAACTTATTGTTGAACTAATTCATCGTTCTCACACTTACTCAATCTTCTATTTACAACTTCAACTCTGTATTTAATATTCTTTGAGTTGTAAAGAAAGTCTTGTAACCAATTACATACTTCTCTTACTTTCGTAGTAAGTCCCTTGACCGAGATGTAAGGATTAACTCAGCTCAATTGTGCCTCGATTAGTAAAGGTTATCTTATTTAGGAAGTACTAGATCAAATAAGGGAACTTCGAGTCTAGGAAAACATTGTAAGGAATTGTTTAAGGGAGCAATTCTGGTTGAGTTATTCCTTTGTATTTTGTGGAATTAAAATAGTGGAGTTGGCTAGGTGCTTGGATTAGCACTGTCCGTGGTTTCCACATATATCCGTGTATTTAAGTTTCGAGTTGAATCTAGACTCAGAATCGCTTTATCTAAGTATTTGTGCGAAAAGTGTTTAAATTTCCTCATGACCCTATTCACCCCTCTCTAGGGTGACTTAGACCCTCCAAGAGCAAACCTTCAATTGGTATCAAAGCCTAGCCTTTCAAGAGGATCTCACCATCCAAAGGTCTAAAGATCGGATGACTCAAAATAATGGAGAGTTCGATGAAGGAAGATAATCCACCGGACCACCAAAGTTCAAAGGGTCAAACTTTGCCCATTGGAAGAAGATGATGGAATGCTTCATGATGGATAACGATGAAGAAGTCTAGGATATCATCCAAGGAGGTAACTACATCTCAATAAAGACGAAGAGTTGAACTACCGTGCCTAAGGGCAAATCCGAGTTCACCATCGAAGAGACCGATAAGTTCGTAAAGAACTTCAAAACTATGAACACACCGATGTGGTGTACATTTAGCACTGTAAGAATACAACATAGTCTCAACTCGTGACACAACCAAAGAGGTGTGGGGCACCCTTGTCAACACCTATGAAGGAATAAGTCAAGTGAAGTAGGCGAAGATAAGTCAATATCTTCATAAATATGAGTTTTTTAAGATGGAGTCAAAAGAGAACATCACTTAGATGTATGTTCGGTTCACAAAGATTTCTAACAATCTAAAATCTCTAGGTAGAAAGATCTCTCACGAGGAAATGTCCAGAAAAATTCTAGCAAGTCTACCAAAGATAAAGTGGGGTCCCAAGGTGACAACCATCGAAGAAGCTCAAAACCTCTTTTAACTAAGGCCATCTCTTAACTAAGGCCAAACGAGCTTATTGGGAAGTTACTCACTCATGAGATTCATTTGCAAGAAGAGGATGCGGAAATCAGCATTAGAAAGAACATTGCGCCGAAGGCCTCGTAAAACATACGTGAACGTCTCGAGCTCCTAAGAATAAGAAGAGGACCCTATGGCACTTATTGCCCGCGACTTCAAGAGAATAATAAAGTACGAAAAGTGGGAAAAGAGGACAAAGGAAGAGTTCTACAAGAAAGATAAGAAGGACATAAAAGGAGAGTTATCATCCCCTTCAAAGTTATCTTTAACTAAGAACTATGGTTGCATTAAATGTGGTAGCAAGGAGCACATAGTCAAAGATTGTCCCAAAATGTGAAGCATCCCTAAGCGAGGAACCATTCAAGAATTTGGTTCAGCCACCAAAAAGCCTCGTACAAAAAACACTTAGGGAGGTACTTTAAACCCTACTCAACACTTCGTCGTCCAACACCTAACGTTGGATGATAAATTCTTTCCAACCACCTCTTTCTCATGGTTGAACAATATCAAAACAACAAGGGTATATAATTATTTGTGCTTCCGTGAGTATATCTATCCTCGAAGTCCTTGTTGAGTTCTATGAGGGTGTGATAACTCGCAAAGTTCAGGGCACGGTTGTATGAATCAACCTCACCCTTCTCCATAAACTTTTCAAAGTTACTTCTCTCTTTCTCAACTCTAACCCTATAGCTTTCATGGAAGTAGCGGATGATTTCTTTGAAAAGTATGTAAAAGAAGTACCCGATTCACGAAAGAACTTCTCCGTGACTCGGATGAAATCTAAGGCAAGGCTACTTTGTTTCATTCTCGATGAAAACCTTTTTTCTCATCATTCTAGCAAGGAGAATCCGAACTCCAAGATTCTCAAAGCCTTATTCGACATTCTAAACGGCTACGACGTAGACCTCTTCCTAGCAATTCTTGAGCAGATGGCTTCGTGCCAGCTCATTCAAAGAAATCCGCTCCTTATGCTTTTGGAGCTCTCCTGGCCGTTATCTTCAAACAGTTCAAAGTTCCCTACCCACGGATCCAAATGTTATCTCTAAATCTGCCATTTGTATTGGTAGAAAAGAGCTTTTGGGGTACGGGTACCGGGAGGTCAAGCCTTGTGTCTAGGTTCACTGGTCCGAGCTGATACCTCTTCCGCCTCCACCCCTCGGACTTAGATTGCACCAGCTCTTCCTGCTCGCTGGTCCTTCTACTTCTCAACCTTCTCTCTTTGTTGCTCTGTTTGCTGATATGGTAAAAAATTTGCTTTTGTGTTTAAAGAGTTTCGGACTACTCTCAGCTCTTTAAAAATGTTCTTCAAAACCAAGTTATCCACTAGAAAACCGCGCAGTCTTAGATCCGGAGAATCGGGATCCGATGTTTGAGCTCAAGGAGATTATCAAACAACAATGTGAGCAGCTTCGTCTCCTCTAAGAACAAAGATCAAAAGTTGCTTAGGACTCGGATACATCCGATACTTCGAGGAGTCCTCCAGCCCAGCTAAGTCAACCTCGGCTGAGGTTGAAGAAGCAATCGAAGAGGCAGCCGAGGAAGAAGCTCAAGTTATAGAAGGAGAAGCCGAGGAGAAGGAAGAAGAAACGATCGCTCAACCCGAGGGCCAGGGCACAAAGGAACCAAAACCGATCTCTTCGGATCATGTTTTCGTAGGCCGAAGAGGCCGGCGATGTCTGGTCGATCAAAAGCCCTGGCGCTAGAAGCTCCGCCTGTAGTTATCTTCGAGGAAGAAGAGCCTCGAGGATGATGTTTCTTTGGTTCACAAAACCAGGATCGAGCAAATCCCTAATATTCCAAGTGCTACAGCCTTCCCCGTTCATCCACTTCCACACAAGCATACATGCGCAGGTGCACCGCTCGTCCCTCCTCCTCCAAACAACCTCGCCCTCTTCTTAGTCTATTTTTTTTAGTTTTTATTTCTTTTGTCCAACATCTCGTTGTACTTTTTTGCTATTTTCTTCCCTACTTTTGATGAAATGCATAAGGGGAGAAAAATAGAAAACTTGGATGTTTGGTTTAGGGGAGTTTCGTCCCTTTTTGTCTAAGTTTTTTTAAGCTCTGTACATATATTTTTTCTCGAGCAATGAATGAATTTTTCTTTCTATAAGTATACTTATTTTTGAGTTACATATTTTTATTTTTATTTTTCTCTCGATACTTAACTCTTTAACATATCTACTCTGGTTACAATTCCATTTCTTTCTTTGCTCGATCAATTATCCACAAATCTGTTATAAGTTATGATATGATCCGAGCTGCACTTTATAAGTATCTCAAGTCTTACTTAAGAGAACATTATTTGTTGCTCCGATCATTTGCAATGGAAACTCATTCTTTCAACTAACAAGTTTCTATCTCAAGTATGGAATGATTTCATCAAAAGAGGGAGATTGAAGACTTCGGTATAACTCTCTATCTCTATTAGGTTTTGATTCTAAGTCATTCCGAGCTTTACGTAAACTCATATCTAAGTTTTCATTCCGTTCGACCGACTTAGAAAGCGCTTTATCGCATAATCTCTCATGTTTCGACTCACTCGGACATCACTCGGAACCATCACATGCTCAAATAATTTCTCTCACATTTATTCTCGAGCACTAACATTGTATTCTAAGGAAAAATGAATTACAACATTAATTCTTTATTCCAAGTTTATATTCTTGAGAATTATTTGATTGTATCAAGTTCATGCTTCTTGATAATTTAATATCTAACTTGATTGCATTTGAGATTGACTTTAGATGGAATTTGAACCCATTGTACATTAGACTCAAAATATTCCATTCTTTTAGGCCTAAGATAATTAAACTCTTAATTACTCGATTTAATTATTAGCTATGCCTAATCTTGGATCAAAGTATTTTAAACTTTGAGAACCTATGTGGTTTGCTTTTGTAGGTTATTCAAACGAGGCTAATCTATTTTTTGAATTTCAAAAGCAACCGGCTTCTAACCATAAAACACCAGCGAGATAAGCTTTAGCTACTTCTAGACATGGCTTAGACATCGTGTCGTGGTTGTTTGTTTCCAAAATTGGAAAACTCCAACTCTAGGCCTAACGATTGTTTTCACCTCAGCTTTCAGTCACCTCCAAGTGATTGGACCATCTTTTGGAGCTAAGAGCCGTTGCACAACATTGACATCCCAAGGGATCTTTTCTAAGAAACTCATAATAGCCGTTATAACGATTAGTGAAGATTTTAGTCCAGTAATCAAGACTCAACGATCACTATGCCCGGTTGACTATAAATAGAAGCCACTCCATAAGACTTGAAGATTCCCGGAACTCAACTTATTATTGAACTAATTACTCGTTCTCATACTTACTCAATCTTCTACTTACAACTCCAACTCGGTATTTAATGTTCTCTCGAGTTGTAAAGAAAGTCTTATAATCAATTACATACTTCTCTTAATTTCTTAGTAAGTCCCTTGACTAAGCTGTAAGGGCTAACTCAACTCGGTTGTCCTTGATTGTAAAGGTTATCTTAGTCAGGAAGTACTAGATCGGATAAGGGAACTTCGAGTTTAGGAAAATATTGTAAGGAATTTTTTAAGAGAGCAATTCGGTTGAGTCGAGTCCTTTGTATTTTGTGGATTCAAAATAGTTTATTTGACTTGGTGCTTGGAGCAGCATTGTCCGTGGTTTTCTCGCCTCGGAGGGTTTCCACGTATATCTATGTATTTAAATTTCGAGTTGAATCTAGACTTAGAATTTGCTTTATCTAATAGTTTGTGCGAAAAGTGTTTAAATTTCCTCATCACCCTATTCACCCCCTCCCTTTAGGGTGACTTGGACTCTCCAAGAGCAAATCTTCACTATAAATGTCCCAGGAAACCTCATATCTCCTTTTCCGTCTTTGGCGGTGGAATCTCTAAGATAGCTTTGATCTTGGATGGATCAACTTCGATTCCTCTAAGACTAACCACATAGCCTAACAATTTGCTTGAGGTTACCCCAAAGGCACACTTTTGTGGATTTAGGTGCATGTTCTACTTTCTTAGTCTTTGGAAGAATTTTCTAAGGCTATGTAAGTGTCATGCCCTATCTTTGGACTTGATGATCAAATCGTCCACATAAAGTTCAGCTTCCTTGTGTATCATGTCATGTAGTAATGTTGTAGTCATTCTCCGATATGTAGTACAACATTCTTAAGTCCAAATGGCATCACCACATAGCAGATCGTCCCCTATTGAGTGATGGCTGTGTTTTCCATATCTTCTTTAGCCATCTTCACCTAATTGTACCCAAGCATAGCCGTTCACAAATGAGAGCGAGGTGTGTCCTGCTATATTATCTACGAGGATGTCGATATGAGGTAGCGGAAATCATCTTTAGGGCTTGCCTTGTTCAAATCCCTAAAGTCTACACACATTTAAACCCAGCCATCTTTCTTCGTAACTAGCACCATGTTTGCTAGCCATTGAGTGTAGTGGACCACTTGATGAACCCAGCTTCTAACTACTTCGAACGTCTTCCTTAATTTTTAATGCCTATTCAGGTTTCATCCTTCTAAGGTTCTACTTAACTAGCCCTGGCGTCTTCATAAAGTGGAATTCTATGTTCCGTTATACTCTTGATATATCCCCAAGCATGTCTTTGTAGGACCATGCAAAGATATCTATGAATTCTATAAGGAGCGAAATGAATTGCTTATGCTTTTCTAGATTTAGTGATTTCCTAATTTTGACCTCTTAGGGTTTATCCACTAATCATATATTAATTGTTATTGTTTCCTCTCATGATATTCCATAACTTTTATTAATTCTTTAGGGATTTCTTATTCATCATTAGAGGCAAAACAATTAAAAATAGCAAAAGGCAAAGAGTAAGCGGAAAGGTTCATCTTATTGAATGAGGAAATAAGTACATCGGACTTAGAAACGAGACATTGTAGAATTGGACATAGCGGAACTAGAAGATGAACTAACGGAATTGGAAATAGAAATAACACCCCTAGTGCTAGACCCAAGAATAGGATGCTCTCTTAAGCTAACAGCAGATTCTTGGCCTTTCTCAAGCATCGATCCAAATAATATGCTTGGACCCTTCGACGTCGATGTCGGTGAAAAATTAGGACAGAGCAAACTGCGAGTGCAACATAGCTTGAGATAGTACCGAAACCGAATTCCCCTCTAGGTTCTTCTCACGTTCGAACAACAGCCCAAAAGTATTACTCTAGCCAGATTGGTCTAGTCTTACGTGGACTGTCCGTATTCGAGAAGGTAGGGTGTCTCCTTTTCTAGTACATGGCAGTCATCCAAGATCTCTAAACCATGTACCAAAATGAGCTTCTCTTTGAGATAGTAAGGCTCAAGAAAGCCATACTAGAGAAAGTCATCCTTTTCTTTCAAGAATTGCCCGTTCAAGCTCCGACAAAAAGGCTTGATTGAATAGACTATGTATTGTGTAGTCCTCCTAGTTTAAATCTCCCATTTGGCTTGGGTTATTTCCTTAGTAGTAGGTTGATAGCCTAATCCAAACTTATGGTTGTTGGTGGGATCAAGGGGTGGAAAAATTGGATGGTATGCCCTCCTCGCCTGCGAGTAGGCTAGGAAACTACCCCTTCTTCTATAGCATCAAGTGGACACTAGGATTTCCATAAGGATTGAAGTTAAGAGGTGCTTCATCCTTGTCTATAATAGCAATAGTCTCAAACCCATAAAGTTCCTCATCGTTAGCGTCGTGTTTAATTTCGACAACATACTCTTTTAAGGTGATGGTGGCACAAAGATTGTCCCCATTGATGGTTACGACTTAACCTTTGATGATCATCTTGACTTTCCGGAGCAATGTAGAGGGCGAGCCTAATGGTCATACGACTTAACCTTTCATGATCATCCTTTTCTTTCAAGAATTAAAGGTAGTTGGAATGTCTAGGACCTAGAAATCAATGTTCTTTACTACCGGTCCAACATTAATCGGTAGAGTCACCATCCCCAAAATAGAATTGTCATAGGCTCGGAGATGAACAATTTGTTTAGAGAGTTGTTGCTCTCTAATACCTAATCTTTTGGCAGTCCTCCAAGGACAAACATTTACTGGCAGATCCATTGTCTACTAAGGTTAGAAGGATGAACTTGTTAATATAAGTTATAGTCAAGTAAACGACATTACTATCATCTTTCTTATCACATGTAATAGTTTTGTCATCCGAAGGTCTACTCGGGAGAGTCCGAGTCACCCTAGAGGGGGTGTGAATAAGGTGATGGAGGATTTTAGTTAAAAATCAAACTCTTTTACCGAAGTCAAGACAAAAACAGATTCCGAGTCAATAGGTTAGTCAAAAAGTATGGACTCGTAAATGCTATAAAGAGTACCGAAGTAAATTAAGCTAAAGCTTTGAAGTCGTCTCGAGTCTAGAATGAACTCGGAAAGTAAACGCTCGGAGATTACGTGGAAACCCTCCCGGGGCGAGAAAACCACGAATCGTCCTAATCCAAGCACGCAATCAAATCCACTATTTTAAGTCCACAAAATACCGTAGACCGATCGAACTCCGAGTTGCTCCCTTAGACAACTCTTTACAAATTTTCCTAGACTTAGAAATTCCATTATCTCGATCTAGTACTTCCTAGCTGAGATAACCCTTACAGCTAGGGACAACTAAGCTGAGTTAACCTTTACAGCTTAGTCAAGGGACCTTACTCGGAAAGAAAGAAAATGTTTGTAACTAAGTACAAGACTTTACAACTCGGAAAGTAATGAATTACAGAGTGGGAGTTGTAAGTAGAAGATTGTGAGTAAATAAAATGACTTTACTCAAGTATGTGTATTAACAATAGGTTCGGCAATCTTCAAGTCTTGTGAGTTGGCTTTTATTTATAGATGATCGGGCAGAGTAGCCTTTATCTCCATCTCGCTAACCGAGAGTCCTTTGTGACCGTTGATAAGGGCTTTCGAGTCACTCAAAATGTATCCATTGTGATATGAACGTTAGGAAACGGTTTAACTCTCTTGAAAGTCCCAAAACCACTCGGCGGTGTCTTGAAGGATAAGGTGGAAACCACCGTTAAGCTTGGCGTTTTAGTTTTCCAGATTTGGAAACAGACAGCCACGACACAATCTTCCGGAGCTGGAGCAGAGAAGAGGAAAAGCCATGTCTGCTTGGTGATTTGACGTTTTGAAGCTAGGTTACTTTTGTAATTCCTAAAGTATATCCTTGTTTGAATAACCTACAAAAGTAAATCAAATTTTGGTTGTCAAAGTATAAAATACTTTGGTCCACGATTAGACACGAGATAATAAAATAATTAAGATAATTAAGTAACTAATTATCCGAGTCGAAAAGTGAGCGGAATTTTCCGGGTCTAAAATCCATGAAACTCAAAATTCCATCGGAGTTAGTCTAAGCGATGAATCAAGTTGCATAAAGAATATCGAGTGAAAATAACTTGATATAGACTAAACTCGATTCAGATTAGAAGCATCGACTCCAACAAAATAGAACTTATAACATGAAGTCGGATCCGAGTGAGATAAAATGAAATACTAGTCTATTCATCATGCGATATATCTAAGTGATGAGAGACTCGGAACTAAGTGAGATAGGCGAAGTCGTTTTCCGAGTCACACAGAGACAAGCAAAAATATATGAAGTAAATGTCTGTATCACTTAGAGTAAATAAACTATATCACTCGGAAAAGTTTCTAAGGTACAAAGAATGCCTTGGAATCAAAACTCTATAAGTGAGAAATTCTTATACCTGATTCCTTTAATATAACTCGAAATGTGTTGGGCGATGTCCGAGTCTTCAATCTCCCCTTTTGATGAAAGACATTTCATTCTTAAACGAAACTTTGTTAGTGAATAAGATCTGTTTTGTATCGAGCAAAAAAATATGCTTAACAATGAAATAATGTTAACTTAGAAATGGTTGTAGTAATCACGAGATAGAGTTGAAGAGAAAGCATTACTTCATTGAAATTAAAGAAAGTACACGGATTGATAGGGAAAGCTCCCCTAAACAAGACAACAAGTTTTTGAAACTTTATTTCTCCCCCTTGCCTTTTAGCAAAAACAACAAAGAATGTGGGAAGAAAAGAACAATTAGTACAAGTTTGATGTCTAGACAAAAGAAAGAAGTAAAAAATCTCTCGGAAAGAAGAAGAATCGCGCAGGCGAGGAATTGTGACTCGAGTGCATGGCGCCTACGAGGGAGAGGGGATGCCTGCGTGGAAGCGGAGGGTTTGGAGGTACGCTAGCGCTGGTAGGATCTTGACGATGTGCTTGAGCGCGGCGGAGGGAGAACCGGGATTATCGTTAAGGGGTCAACTCGAGGGGCTGACCCGGAACGAGAGGATCTAGGGGTTCCTCCCTGTGGACCTCGGTAGCTAGAGGGGTCTGCTCGGTCCGACCTCGGTGGTGCAGCGAGGTCTTCGATCCACTCGAGCTGCCGTCCGAGCCGAGTACTGCTATTTGAGCTTGAGGAGCGATCGACCCTCACTGCTTCCGCAGCCTTCTTCCTTGTGTTCCACCCCTTGCCTAGACAGAGTTGCCTCAGCCGCGAGCTCCTCGGCATCTGCTGCTTCGTTGTCCGCTTCATCTTCTTCCCCGCTGTCCGAGGAGGTCGGACTCGGGCTCGAAGACGCTTTAGAAGCGTCTCGAGTCGCCTTGGTCTCGGGCCGCCTTGGACCTTCTCTCTCCGAGGAGCTCGACTAGCTCCTTCTGCTCCTTCACCAACTCCCTCATCTCAAGAACCAGAGTTTGCTGCTCTCGGATTTGGGATTGGGCGGTTTTGGTGGATGAACAAAGATCGGTATACTGATTTGAAAGAACCGAGGAGGTCCTTGAATTTAGAGGACACAGAGCTAATTTTGTCCAAGAAAATGGGGAACAAAATATCGGAGAGAGATTTTGAGGCACCTGAGGTGGAAACACCAACAGGTGGGGCAGGGAGAGAGAGGGGTTGCTTTACGAGTCCGAGTCGGAGAAGGAGGCCTCGGCTACGAGTTGTGCACCCGGACACCAGGTTGAGTTTTACGGTATCCATACCCCTGGAGTTCCTTCTTGCCGACAACAACGGCAGCCTCGGCACACGACATTGGGGTCCGAGGGGAGAGGAACCTTGAATTGTTTAAGAACAAGGGTGAGAAGAGCACCGAAGGGAAGGGAGGTGTTCTTCTTGCTTTGGAGTTGAGTTGGCACAGCTGCCATCCGCTCAATTATGGAGGGCAAGAGGTCTACTTCGTAGCCCCCAAGAATGTCAAAAAGGGATTTGAGGTGCTTGAAGTTGGGGTTCTCCTTGCTGGAATGCCGAGAGAAAAAGGTTCTCATCGGCAGAAAGCACGAAGACGTGCTTCGACTTCAACCGAGTCATCGAAAAGTTTTTCCGTGACTCGGGGAACTCTTTAGCGTATTTTTCAAAGAAGTCGTCGGCGACTTCAATGAAAGGAATGGGGTTGCTGTTCAAGAAAAGAGAGGAAACCTTGAACAGGCGGTGGAGGAGAGAGGTGTTGATGCGAACAGTCACATTTTAAACTCCGGAGGTTAGGACACCTTCGAGTGAGTGAGGTGAGTGTAGAACTCGAAACGAGTTCGGGATAGATAAACTCGCTGAAACAAAGAAGTTATACGCTCCGGTGGTTTGAATGTGAACCAACCAAGAAAATTTGGTTGTAGGGAAGAACTTATAGTCCAGCGCGAGATCTTTGGGTGACAATGGGTTTAGAGGGGTTGAGCTTTACGGGTTTTTGGTGCGAGGCTTTTGGAGGAGGAAGAGCTACGAAAGTACTGGATGATTACCTCTTTTAGGCATTTTGAGAAAGATGAAGGAAAGATTAAACTCTTTGAGAAAGAAAAGAGCAGAGTAGGTAGACGAAAACAAAAGAAAAGGAGTAGAAGGAAGAGATGAGAGCGAGTCGAACTTACTTGAGATGAACTCTTACGTCGCTTGAAGAAGTTCAAAAATCACTGTGTACGTAGAAAGCTTCCGCGAAAAGTTTCATTTGAGAGAGAGATAAAATGTAGAGTATCGAGACGAAGATGAATAGGCGCTATTTATAGAAGATATACACGCCAGTCAACTATCCGTTAAGTATAACTTCGTTCGACTCGGCTTGTCCATCGGTCATCGTAGACCGGTGCGACGGTTCTCTTCTCAACGGTTAAGATTCTAGCAATTTGAGATCCGCGGCTAGCGTCCGATCACAACGCCCAAGAGAGAAAGAGAAAATATTTTGAAAAAATATTTTGAACTTCTCCACCGATCTAGAGATGAATTCGAAAATTTGAAGTCCAAATTTTTCTCGATGTCCGAGTATGACTCGGAATGTTTTCCGAGTGACTTAGAAACTAGAAAGAATTAGTAACTACTAACCCGGTATCACCTGGATCAACTGAGCTAATGGTTAATAATAAATTGAAAACACATAATACATAATCACGTAATGAGATTATCACAAAGATAGCACACGGTTATGCATTCAACATACAAAGCTCATTCCTAATGAAACAAAAGCGATCTTCACCAAGAGGCTTAGTAAAGATATCAGCTAATTGAAGATTAGTAGGAATGAATTCGAGTTCAATATCACCTTTCTCAGAATGGTCTCTTAAACAATGATACCGACCTTAATATGTTTTGTCTTCTAGTGCTTGAACTGGATTCTTGGTGATGCTTATTGCACTTTGATTGTCACACTTGATTGGAACAGATTTGAAGGAAAGTCCAAGATCTCTCAAGTGTTGCTTTATCCGAGAGAATTTGAGCGCAACATGCTCCAGCTGCAATATACTCGGCTTCAGCGAGTTGATAAAGCCACCGAGTTACGCTTCTTTGAGTGCCAAGATGTTAGGGATTGACCTAGAAATTGACAAGCTCCGAAGTGCTCTTTCGATCAACTTTGTATCCAGCGTAGTCCGCATCCGAGTATCCGGTGAGAGTCGGTTACGAGTCTCGTGAGTACCGAGACCTAAGTTACGAGTTCTGCAAGATATCCGAATATTCTCTTCACCGCGGTGAGATGTGATTCTTTCGGATGAGTTGGAATCTTGCGCATAAACAAACACTGAACATTATATCCGGCCGGCTGGAAGTAAGATATAACAACGATCCAATCATACCTCGATAGAGTTTCGATCTATTGCTTTACCTTTCTCGTCCGAGTCAAGCTTTATCTTGCTACTCATGGGTGTAGATGCGTGCTTTGCATCTTGAAGTTTGTATTTCTTCAGCGGCTCCTTGGTATACTTGGATTGATGGACGTAGATCCCATCTTTGTCTTGTTTGATTTGTAAACTAAGGAAGAAATTGAGTTCTCCCATCATACTCATTTGAATTTCCGACTCATCAACTCAGAAAACTCTCGGCACGAGATATTGATTAGTAGCTCCAAAGATAATATCATCAACATAGATTTGAACAATAAGGAAATCTTTGCCTTTGGTTTTTATAAAGAGAGTTTTGTCGATCGACCTCTTTTGAAATCATTTTGAACCAAGAAATTGCTCGGTCTTTCATACCAAGCTCGAGGAGCTTGTTTAAGACCATAGATAGCCTTTTGAAGTTTGAAAACATGATCCGGAAATTACGAGTTTTCAAAACCGGAGAGTCTGCTCGACATAGACTTCCTCTTCAATAAAACCATTGAGAAATGCACACTTAACATCCATTTGATATAATTTAATATGCATGCTAGATGCAAATGCCAACAATATTCTAATAGCTTCGATTACGGCAATAGGTGCAAAGGTTTCCCCATAATCAATTCCTTCTTCTTGATTGTAACCTTGAGCCACAAGTCTAGCCTTGTTTCGACTACCACTCCACCCTCATCCAGTTTGTTTTTGAAAACCCATTTGGTTCCTATAGCTGGGTGGTCGGAAGGTCGGTTGGTCGAGTCCGGACTTGGTTTCTTTCGAATTGATTGAGTTCCTCTTGCATGGCCTCTACTCATTCGGGTTCATTTAGGGCCTCTAGTGCATTTTTGGGTTCGGTTAATGAAATGAATGCGGTGAATGCACATAGATTTTGAAGAGAGGAACGGGTTCTTATCCCACTTGTTGATATCGAGATATTATGTTTTCTAGTGGGTGACTAGAAGTTAACTTGAATGCTTTACCGGCTCTCGATTCACAAGATTTGTGGGTTGAGCTACCTGATCTTCGAAGCTTGTTACGAGTGATCTTCTTTATTAGCTTGTACGTTCGAGTGAGCTTTTGAGTTGTCTCATTACGAGTCACTTCATTACGAGTGACTTCAATCGAGCTGATTGAGTTTGAGTCTTTGTAGACTCGGTTTCATCATCTTCTCTGCTGAGCTTCAATTCGAGTATGAAGACTTACTTGGTTTTCCTGTTCAAGCTCATAAAAAACAACGTGGATGCTTTCTTCCACTTTGTTAGTTTTCTTATTGAAAATGCGATAAGCTTTGCTATGAGAAGAATATCCCAAAAATATACCTTCATCGACCGAGCATCGAACTTGGTCGAGTGGTCCTTACCATTGTTGTGAACGAAACATTTACATCCAAATGGTCCGAAATAGGAAATATTTGGTTTCTTCCCCTTGTAGAGCTCATAAGGTGTTTTCTTCAGAATAGGTCCGATGAGGCATCTATTCGAGTATAGTTAGGCTGTGTTGACTGCCTCGGCCCAGAAATAGTAAGGCAAGTTGTGCTCAATCATCATAGTCCTTGCTATTTCTTTAAGGGTTCTGTTCTTTCTCTCCACTACTCCATTTTGTTGAGGAGTCCTTGGTGCTTGAGAAGTTATGAGAGATACCATTCTTGTCACAAAAACTACGAGAACTACGAGTAGTCGAACTCCCTTCCATGGTCGGTTCGAATTCTCCGGATCCGAGTACGAGACTCAACTTGGATTTTTCTACGAGCTTGCTTGAACTCCTTGAATGCTTCATTTTTGTGCTTAAGAAAACACACCCAGGTAAATCGTGAATAATCATCAATATTAACAAATATATATGATTGACCTCAGAGGCTCTTAACCGGGATTTCACCACATAAGTCACATAAGTCCATATGTAGTAACTCAAGTACTTTGGATGTGGAAGCTGTCTTCGAGAGACTTGAATGAGGATCGACTTGTTTCCCTCTTGTGCATGCTTCACAAACTTTATCCTTCTCAAAAGCACGGTTAGGTAAACCCCTAACCAGCCATGAGATGCCAGCTTTTTGATAGTATGCATGCTAATATGGCCTAATCTACGATGCCATGTCCATGAGTCATCATGAAGAGATGCTTTTAAGCAAGATAAATTTTGACTCGGGTCGAAAAGAGGAATAATATAAGTGTTACCTAATCTTTTACCTGAAAGCTTGATCTCTTTGGTTGTATCATCCGAAATGTAGCGGTTGGTGCGAGTGAATCTTACCTCTTGACCTTTATCGCACGATTGAGAGATCGTTGAGCGGATTGTACTTTAATCCTTTGACCGGATACAGCTGGGTGACCAGATTGCATCCTTTTCCAATCTTTCCTATCCCAACTATCTTTCCTTTGCTATCATCTCCAAACGTGACCTTTACTCCTTTATGTTCTTCCAACTCGGAAAAGAGTCTTGCATCTCTAGACATGTGGCGTGAGCATGCCACTGTCAAGATACCAGTGACCTTTTGATCTCTTCGAGTGACCTGCAAAATAGAAACAGTCTAACCCTTCTCACTCCCTCTAACGAACCCGGTAACATTCTTTACTTGTGGTCCTTTTACGAGGAAGAAGGTTTTTCGAAACCTGATTTGAATGACTTTGGGTTTAGTCCGATTCCGAGTCTTCCTTGTAGACAACTGAGTTTGTGTCTCTTTCTTTTTGAAATCTTTTCCTTTTGAAGCTGGAGAAAATGGTTTCTTTTTGTAAACAGATTCAGGCTTAGTCCTTCCTTCATTTACGTGAAAGGGAGCATGCTCGGCTTTCTCGAACTTCACGGTTACGGAATCCTTTTTGAATAGTTCCGAGTAAGAATTGGATTCCTCCTCTTTGTTAAAACCAAGACCTTCTTTCCTGAAGGAGACACATTGCGATTCTAAGAGCATGTCAAGGTTTTTCTAACCTTGAGTAAATTTTAAGACCGGATCTTGAGACTCAATGAGCTTACGCTTTAGTTGCTCATTTTCTTCTCTGAGTAACTCGGACTCGGTCTCATTGGATTGAGTACTAGCCTTGAGTTCTCCGAGTGTAAGTGTCGGTTTTCCAATTCATTTTTAAAAGATATACTCTCGAAGAAATTGACTCAAGTTGTTCTCTGAATCGAGAGGAGTCGGAATTGAACTTTTCTTCCAAAGTAAAAATGTATTTAGCTAGATCAACTTTGGAGAATTTGAGAAAGTATTCGATTACCTCTTGAGGATTAGTTTCCTCATTGTGCGAGTCCGAGTCGACTCTCTTTCGGCTTCGAGTCGGAGATTACCATTAGACATTTCGAGTCGTCCGAGTCCTCGTGATCTTCCGAGGAGTCCTCATCGCTCCATATTGCCATCATAGCCTTTTTCTTCTTTACTGTCCCTTTTTCTCTTTGGACGAGTCTTTGACTATGTGGTCTTTGCTTGCCATACTCAAAACATCCATAATTCTTAGATAAAGATAACTTTGAGGGAGAAGAGTACTTACCTTTTCTGTCCCTCTTATCTTTCTTGTAGAATTCTTCTTTTGGTCTTTTGTCCCATCTTTTGTGCTTCATTATTCTCTTGAAGCCTCTTGCAATGAGTGCCATGGGATCCTCTTCCGAGTCAAAGGAACTCAGATTTGCTTCTCTGGATTCTAAGGCTTTCGGTGCTATGTTGTTTTTGGTACGCCCTCGGCATCCTCCTCTTCTAAGTGGATTTCGTGAGTGAGAAGCTTTCCGATGAGCTCGTCCGGCTTTAAAAGTGATAGGTTCCGAGCTTCCTCTATGGCAGTCACCTTGGGACCCCATCTTCTCTTGGGTAGACTTCGAGTATCTTTCTACACATTTCTTCTTGTGAAATCTTCTTACCCGGAGATTTGAGATTGTTGGTAATCTCGATAAATCGAATGAACATCCGAGTGATGTTTTCTTCGGCTCCATCTTAAATAGCTCATATTTATGAAGATACTGGCTGATTTTCGCTTGTCGACCTGGCTAGTGCCTTCGTAAGTGTTGATAAGTGTATCCCACACTTCTTTTGCTGAATCACGAGGCATACACCCGATTGTATTCTTCCGAGCTAATGGCGCACATCGGAATGTTCATTGCCTTGAAGTTCTTCCTGAACTTCTCGCTTCGCCGGAGTAAATTCGACCTTTGTCTTGGGAATGATTCTGAATTCTTACGTCTTCATTGGAATGTAGTTTCCTTGTTGTATGATCTCCCATACATCTTTATCATGATCCATGAGGAAACATTCCATAAGTTTCTTCCGAGTGCTCGAAGTTTGATCCCTTGAATTTTGGTGGTCTGCTTGGAAGATCTTCCTTCATCGAACTCTCCGTTGTTATGAGCCATTTGATCTTTAGCCTTTGGATGGTTAGATCTTTTCCGAAAGGCTAGGCCCTAATATCAATTGAAGGTTTGCTCGGGAGAGTCCGAGTCACCCTAGAGGAGGGGTGAATAGGGTGATGGAGGATTTTAGTTAAAAATCAAACTCTTTTATCGAAGTAAAGACATAAATAGATTCCGAGTCAATAGGTTAGTCAAAAAGTATGGACTCGAAATGCTATAAAGAGTACGAGAGCAAATTAAGCTAAAGCTTTGAAGGCTGTCCGAGCCTAGAATAAACTCGAAAGTAAACGCTCGGAGATTACGTGGAAACCCTCCCGGGGCGGAAAACCACGGACCATGCTAATCCAAGCACACAGTCAAATCCACTATTTTGAGTCCACAAAATACCGTAGGCGGCTGAACCTGAGTTGCTCCCTTAGACAACTCTTTACAAGTTTTCCTAGACTCGAAATTCCATTATCCGATTTAGTACTTCCTAGCTGGGATAACCCTTATAGCTAGGGACAACTAAGCTGAATTAAATAATAAAGCACCCTATAAGGAATTATTCAATCAAGTCGACATCAAATAATCAAGTAGCATAAAGTATCGGTTAGCATAGGAGGTCACCAGCACCGTCAACTTTAAAGAGGATCTTCCATGCCATCAACTAATCAAAGCTACTCCAACATTCAAGAAGATCTAGACACAAGCACCCACGAAGAACGTAGGGGCTCAAGATCAAAAGGGTTATACAACCACAACAACTCCAAGAATACTCGGGGAAAACAAAAATCGTCTACCCTACAAAGGAGCTATTAGCACACAAATTTCAAATGATGCACATGACCTTATAGAACATCCTATTTTCAAGCAAGCGGACTTCAGGTCATCTAATGATCAAGTCTAGGCAAGAATGTCTACATAAAGATAAGCATCCATCCCTATTCCAACGAAAGTGGATAGAAGTTGAGCTTCGAGCCCAATAGTGGTTAAGGTTTAAACACAACTTAGTCAAGCTTCAGGCCCATCGGTGGTCAAGGTTCAAAGACAACTTAGTCGAGCTTTAGGCTCAGCAGCGAGTCAAGCTTCAAACACATCCCATTCGAGCTTCGAGCCCAACCATGGTCAATGTTTAGACATCCCTCAATTGAACTTCGGGCCCTACACGGTCAAGGTTCAAACATCGCACCAAGACTTCGGGACCACTCTCCGGCCAAGTCAAGGAACAACATTTGAAACATGATTTGATTACAAATTATGTTTAGGTAACACTTGAAACCATTTCTATTCGTTTATTAGCTAACAAAACTATTAGTGCACAAAAAAATTTCAGCCAAGCTTTAGACCACGAAAGGACAAGTTTAGGCATACCCAACCGAACTTCGGATCCATGAAGCGGTCAAGTTCATACACCCTAGTTGGACTTTAGACTTTACTACCCAAGTCACGTTTAGGTCCCTTCCAAGCTTCGGACTAAGCACATAGATTGAAGTTTAGGCACACCAATCCGAAGTTCGAGTCTCTAAGCAACCAAGTTCGAGAATCAACAACCTGGACTTCAAACTCCGCCGATCAAGTACGAGCCCGTCTATTAAGAGTTCAAGCCATAAGGTACCTAATTCCGGACACATCAATTCAATCAGCACCCGACATAGTACCAGTGTAAGTACCCTTTAGTGTCTACTTTGACATTCATCTTTTAGACTCGGTCAAAGTGACGGCTAACTGTAGACACCTAAAAATTCTCGTGCCTTTCTATGTTATTTTATGTGTTGGCACTGATGATGAAATCCCGAGTCCTATTTGAGAATTTGGACCTCAAACTGTGATTGATTGGTGCGACATAAGCTATTAAGCCACGAGAATGCCCAACACCAAATAAACGACCTTTTGACTTCGGTCGATCAAAAATTCCCTCTTTCTTTCGGATGATCCAAGAACTAGGCCAAGCTTTAGAGACAACAGAGTCCGAGTGCCGCATATGGGGATATTCCCGGTTCGAATATTGTATTCTACTTCGTCCAATCGGACAAGGAGCCGAAAACATAAAGACAGCGTTAAAGCGTTGCATTTCATGATCACAAGCATCAAAGTGATGCGTTTAAGCTCTACAAGACAGTCCACATCGGACTAGGACCTTTTCCCCTAAATGACGTCACACCACTTTTTCCTCCCCTTGAAACGTTGTGTTTTGGGCTAGGAAATCCTATTGCAGCTTGGAAAGCTCGAAACCCTATAAAAGACCAACATGGCCGACGCCTTCAACCCATCGTCTTACCTCAAAACCCCGTGTTCCAGCTTAAAGACTCCTACGGTAGCACGCTAGGGCACAAACCCTAAGTGTGCCCGGCTGGCCAGTGCCAACCACCTTTTATTTACTCGGTTCTAGCCAGTTTTATCCTTTTTTTTATTTGGTCTTATCACTTTGATCTTAGCTTGATTTTTGCTCCTGCTTTTGGACAGCTGGTCGACCTAACCCTAGGGCACTTTCCTTGACCTAATCTCTCCCTATAAATAGAGAGCATTGGATCTTATTCCCACACGGCTTCCTGCCTTAGCATCACGCTGCTGCATTCCACCTAGAATGGCTCATCCCTCAATGTTGCTTTACTAAAATTCACCTAAGAGCTATTGAATACTCATCTTTGTATTATGATCTCTTGGTCCCTTTTCAACCTACTTCCATCATACTTCCTACGTCCGAACCATAAGCTCCATCATTGACCTACCTACACCAAATACTCACAAAAAGCCTTCATTGATTCACCATCGTCGCATCAAGAGATCCAGATCCGAGATCCGGATAAACAAGTGGGACAATCTAAGGGCACATATGCGGTTTACACAACAGTTTATTTTATTTTATGCTTTCTTTATTGCTTTTCGTATTGTGGACAATTGATGTATCACTTTTAATTCCTCCCCGCCTGATGTAATCTTTTAGATTTCTTGCTTTCTTTTCCTTTTTCGCTTTTCTTTTGCTTTCTCTTTTTGTTTCCGCTTTTACCGCTTTCTTTATTTTTACGCTTTATTGCTTTCTATTACTGTTACGGTTGCTTTAATTTTCGCTTAGCATGTTATTACTTGCTTGCTTTTGTTACATTATTTTAATTCACTACTCGAACTAGTAATGGTTGTATTCGGACAGGCGGAACTAAAGGGTTTATCCCTATGTTTCGTACCCTCGCCCCGAATCCGATTCTCGGTTCAAATACCGATGGAGTCATTTTTAGCCTTTTCCGGCCTTAGTTTTCCCATACCAAGATCAAGAGAGCAAATCTTTATTTTTGTTTTTGTTAGTTTTTCTTTTCTAAAAGCCGACTGGCGACTTCCTTTTATTAATTTCTTTTAAATTTACATCTCGGCTATTTTTTTACTGCAGTGTAAGACAAAAGGACCCGCATCTGCGAAGCCAAGATAGAGGCCGAGGTTGATTTCCTCGGTCGTGGCCTCGGCCGGCGGCTGCCACCACTAGGTGTAGGCTGCCGCCTGCACCTAGTGGTCAAGAGGCGGGGCTTCGGTTTAGATTGGTTTTTTCACACCGATTTGACCCTAAAACCTCACGACGTAAACAGAAACCCTAGTTCCTATTTTTCGGCTAAGAAATAATATCCCAGGACTTTTCGAATAATTACTAAAATAAAAAGGTTAATAAAACCGCCATTCAACTTTGCTTAATTCGCTTTAAATCAGATTTAATAAAACTCAAAAATCATAATAAAAGGTTAATTCCACATTCCGAAATCGACTTTTTAAAACCATCTTCAAAACCAATCTTTAAAAAGAGACCGGACACAAGTAGGGAAACTCGGTGGGCCTCGGCCGGCCATGGCTCCTACGATCGTGGACCGAGGTGATCGGTCTCGGTCCGTAGCCCGACTCGTCGGATCTAAATCCCTTTTTATTATTTTTTAGTCACAAATGCCGAGGTGCTAATTAGGAGAAATGAATAGGAAAACAAAGTCGCTAATCGGTTTTAGGAACAAAACTAACAAAAATAAAATAAAGAAATAATCGTCCAATTTTAGTAAAGGAAAACTAAGCTGGAAAGTGGTTTAAAATTGACTCCATCGGTCTAAAACCGAGAATCTAGATTCGGAGGCCGGGGTATGAAGGGTAGGGATAAGCCCTTCCGTTCCACCCGTCAAAAGACGACCTTTTCTAATTTGAGAGGTGAGTTTAGATATTGCATTAAAGACAGGCATACAACATAATAAGATATGAAATTTAAACAATCAAGGCATGTTAATGCAAGCGATAAAAATATATATAAAAGCAATAAAAGAAAGCGATAAAGAAACGAAAAGAAAATCAAAAAAATGAAAATAAAGATACAAAGGTTACATCGGGCGGGGAGGAATTAAATGAGATTACATCTTTCTCCACAATACCGAAAACAATAAATAACAAAATTAAATAAACGTGGTCCGAAGGCCAATTTGGCGCCCTCGGGTTGTCCCACTGTGGATCTTGAAATGGATCCGGATCTTGAAACGGATCTTAAAGTGTGATGGCGGTGACTAGATGAGGCTTTTTATGAGTTTTTGTGAGGTTAAGTAGGAAGATGTGTGTGACTTGTTGGAGTATTAGGGTTTGAACTTTGTTTGTAAGGTAGGGATAATTAGCTTAAAAGAGACCAAGAGATCGGAAAAAGTAAATATTCAATAGCTCTTAATCAAACTTTAGCATCATAATGCATAGGAAAAAACCATCCCCCAAATAAGAGCCTAATCTCTCTATTTATAGAAAATAATGAGGTCACAAATGACCTAGGATTTCAGCTTAAGCAACCGACTGAAATGAGTAGAAAATTGGCTGACAAAATCACAAAAATAGGACCAAATCGAGGCTTAGATCGGATCGTGGGTGTAATTACGTGGTGCGCGGCGTCGGACATAAACAACGTCGTACGGTCCCCAGCCCCTTTCCGTGTTACAACTAAACACCGAGGTGAAACTGTTAAGTCGTATTTTATACGTATTTTTAGTAGTTATTTAGTTTATATTATATAGTTTATTTTATCTAATTTATTCTATTTTGTCTATTTATAGGTAATTATCGAATAAAGTGGGGAAGAGAAGAATAGTCGTTAAAAGTGGATTTTTAGCTACCGACAAGCATCCAAGAAAATATATGAAGTCGGTCCATAAATATAATATGTAAAAAAATATTTATTTTAGGATATTATATTTTAGGAAATCCTAAGTGGAATAGAAAAGGAAACTTAGAAGAGAAGAAAGAGAAATAAACCCTAACTCTTTCACCCTATATATACTACTTATTATCATCATGGAGGAGAGATCTAGCACCCACACATCATCACCACCTCTTACTCGCTTGCTGTCGCCTGCACTCTGCTGCCCAGCCACCACCCGCCAGTCTGCTGCCGCTGTCCGCTTGCTCCTGCTGCTGCCGCTCGCTGCTTGTTCCTAGCTGCACCTTGCTTGCCGCCTGCTTGCTGCTGCTGTCTGCTGCCAGCCCACACCAACACCACCATCCATCATCATCTTCTTCATCTTCCCGGGTCAAAGAAACTAATATCGGTAGTATAATTTAGTTTTGTAATTTTTATTAGAAAAGATTGAGTTTTTATTGATAGGTTAATACTAAAGATGCTATTTTTATTTAGTTTACATGTTTTAAATTACATGATGTGTGAGTAGTTTTTCTTATACTTAGTATAATCTCATTGAAGCCATGTTAAATTATTTATTTTGAAACAAAGTTTTGATTTTTATTGTCTTATTGATTTGATCCATGATTCTATGATAATTTGTGTTTAATGTTTATGAATTTATGTCTAATTAATTAGAGTGCACGCTATTTAGTTTTATATAAATTCATATGATAGTTTAGAGGGTTTAAGTACGTAATTGCTTGATCTTTTAGACATAAGTATCACCCTAGTTAATCATGGATGGCTCATACCCATCTCTTTTAATTAGGAAATTATCATAGATCCTTCTTAAATCAATTTGCTAGTAGATTGGTTATTAGGTGCTAGATGATGTTTTTCTAATACTTAATGCTCTAATTTGATTAAATTCTAGTGCTAGTGCTAGGGTTATCAATATTAGTAGGGTTTATATTAGGGCTAGGCCTAAGTAAACTAATAACTAAGGAAAAACGGGGAAGATCCGCTAGTGGTTGTCTTCTACGGTTTAGCTCATGGGTAGATCAATTTGTGTGTTAATGATAAATAATAATTTGCATGGTGGATATAGATTATACTAAGTGTTTTTATAAATTTGCCATCTTTGATAATTATTTGTTTGCTTTTTAGTTATTTTCTTTAGTTTGTCAATTTTTATTTATAAATATATAGTCTTTTATTATTAATTTCGTTACCCCCTAAAGATCAGTATTCTAGGTTAGTTTTAGTAATTTTGTTTTAATTTAATTTTGAGTCTTTATATATTTTAATTTTCAGAATTAATTTTCTGTTAGTTTTTATTATTTTTGAGTCAGTTTGTTAGAAATTAGTTTAAAAATAGTTTCTTTTGTTATTTTTGTGTTTTATTTTCTTTTAGGGTTTAGATAGAGTCCTAGTTTGCTGTGATTAAATTTTAGAATTTTTGGAATTAATTTGATATTTTTCAGATTTAATTCTTGAATTTAATTACTGCAGGTTTTTAATAAAATAAATTCGTAAATTAGATTTTAAATTTTGTTTTTATATTTTTAGGGTCTGGTTAGGTTTAGAAAATTAGTATTATTATTCTGGGTAATTTTAGTATTTATTTTCGTAAGTATTTTAGTGCAGAATATTATTTATTTAATTTTCTGTTTTAGAATTTATTTAATTTCTGCTTTAGTTTTCTTTTCTGAAAATTTATAAAAAAACATTCCTGGGTTATTCCAAGCTTTATATTCTGTCTGGAATATTTATTTTTATTATTAGATAATTTTTTGTTATTTTTAGTTATTTAATTCTGAATTATTCTACGTTTTAATTTTCTGTTTAAGTTTTTATTTGATTTTCTGTTTTGATTTTTCCAGAATTAATTAGGATAGTTTTGTTAAATTTAGATTATTAGAATAATAGTGCATAATCTCAGTAGTTTTTCTTAGAATTAAAATTAGAAATTTAGTAGTTAAGTTGATTTGTTTGAATTTTATAAGGTAAATAACTAGAATAGTTAGTTTAATTAGATTGGAAGTTTGATTTTTTTACGAGTATCTTTCCTCGTGGATTCGATCCCTACTTGCCCTTACTATATTGTTTATTATAAGCCTAAGTAGTGGTTTAATTTGTTGCTGTACGACAAGCTTAACAAATTTTGGCGCCGTTGCTGGGGAAAGAAATTAAAAAATCTTAGTTTTCTTTCAATCTAAAATAATTAACTATTTATATATTTTTGAACTTATGCATTTTAATTGATTACGGTTAGTTCATGCAATTACGAAGTGGTCGTATGATCGGAGAATTGGAAGAGCATTCGACGGAAAAAGTTGAGAACGACATCGAATCTCTACAATCCGAAACTTACGAAGCGAAATTGAGGTTGATTCTATAAACTTTGAAATGGCTACTTTACGTGAGCTTGCTGCACCTAATTTAGAAACACAACCTTTGTCTATATCATACCCTACTTTGGACCGACCTCTTAAATTGAATTCTGGATTTCCGAACTTACTACCTAAGTTTCATGGACTACCGGTGAGGACCCATATCGTCATATTAATGAATTTATGATTACTTGTTCTACCATGCAACCTTGAGGGAATCACACAAGACCAAATTAAATTAAGAGCCTTTCCCTTTTCACTTCAAGATAAGGCTAAAGACTGGTTATATTACATACCCCCTGCAACATTTACTACATGGACCCAAGTTCATAAAGCATTCTTAGAAAAATTCTTTCCAACACCTAGGATTGGATCCATTAGAAAAGAAATTTGTGGCATTAAACAAATGAATGGAGAAACTTTTTATGAATACTGGGAACGTTTTAATAAATTATGTGCTAGTTGTCCCCAACATCAAATTTCGAACAATTACTGATTCAATATTTTTATGAAGGGCTACTTGTCAATTGATAGAAATATGGTAGATGCTTGCTAGTGGGGGGCTTTGGTTAATAAGACTCCAGCTCAAGCTAGAGAATTATTTAATAACATGGCCCAAAATACTCAACAATTTGGGACTAGAGATGTCCAATTTAGGAAGGTTAATGAACTAAATTCAAGTACATCATTGGAAAACCAACCGACTCAAATCATCTGCTATGTTGAACAAACTCGTCACTTGGAGGAGTTCAAAAGGCGATAGTGTGTGGAATTTGCTTGTTTAGAAGGGCATCCTACTGATTCATGTCCTACATTACAAGGGGGAGAAGTAAATGTTGTTTTCCCTAACCAAGGTCAAAGAAAGTACGATCCATTTTCAAACACCTACAATGAAGGATGGAGGGATCATCCTAACCTTAGGTATGGACCTAGAAACAACCCCCTGGTTTTGACCAAACCCAGCGTCAACCATCTGCTCAAGATAAAACGAACTTCCTTTTGGAGCAAATGATTAAGAAAATGGATGACCAAAAGAAGGAATCGACCTTAGGTTCCAAAGTTTAGAAATGAATATTAAGCGGGTTCAAGAGAGACAAAGCGCAACGAGATACCATGTTTAGTAACCTGCAAGCCCAATTGCAAAATAGATTACCATCTCAACCCTTCCAGAATCCCAAAGAAAATGTGAGTACGATAAGACTAAGGAGTGGAAAGGAACTTAATGAACCTAAAAACAACAGAGAGGTAGAACTCGAACTAGAGGTTAAGGAATCGAACTGACTTAAAGAAGGATAACTCCTCTAATGCTAAAGAGATAAGTGACACTAAGAAAAGTCGTTATGAACCTATTCCACCTTTCCCTAGTAGACTGAGAAGCATAACTCCTAAAATAGATGAGGCAAACCAAGAAATTTTAGAAACATTCAGGAAGGTAGAGATCAACATTCCTCTCCTAGATGCCATTAAACAAGTTCCTCGTTATGCTAAATTTCTTAAGGAGCTTTGTACTTCTAAAAGAAAATTAAAAGGAAATGAGAAGATAAGTGTGGGGGAGAATGCATCTGCTGTTTTTCAAAAGAAGCTCCCTCCTAAATGTAAGGACCCGAGTGTGTTCTCTGTCCCTTGTAAGATTGGAAACCTATACTTTGACGAGCCATGCTTGATTTAGGTGCTTCCATTAATGTGATGCCTCGGTCTGTTTATGATAAACTGAATTTGGGAGAGTTGAAGAAAACTGGGCTAGTAATTCGGTTGGGTGATAGAAGTAGGACGTATCCGGATGGAGTCTTAGAGGATGTCTTAGTCCAAGTCAACGAGCTTATTTTTCCTGCTGATTTTTATGTCTTGGACATGGGTAATGCATGCCATGACATTCCTATTTTGCTTGGTAGACCATTTCTAAAAACATCTAGGACAAAAATAGATGTACATGGGGAACATTGACTATGGAATTTGATGGTGATGTTATTAAGTTCAATATTTTTTATGCCTTGAGATTTCCTGCAGATGTAAATTATGTTTGTGCACTTGATACAATTGATGAAATGTCCCAAAATGTTTATGATTTGTCTCAAGAAGATGAATTGTTAACTGTGATTACTAAAGGGTTGGATCATTACGTATTTCATGCTATACCCTATCATGTTAACTCGGGACTAGTAGATAGCATAGAGTCTTTGTTACAATTGCAAGTAATGGAAAAACCTAATATGATAAAGTTGCACTGTAAATCATGAAAAGTTGCTACCTTCTCTTGTTTCACCCCTAAATTAGATTTGAAACCCTTGCCTGAAAATTTAAAATACGCTTATTTAGGAGATAATGAGACCTTACCTGTTATAATTTCTAATGCACTAACACTTGAACAGGAAGATAAGCTTATTAAGGTGCTTAGAGAACATAGTGAAGCTTTAGGGTGGACTTTAGCAGACACTGAAAGGGCTGAACCCAACATTGTGTTCACATAAAATCACTTTAGAGTTAGAGGTTAAGCCTAAGAGAGACCCTCAACGTAGATTAAACCCACCTATGATGGAGGTGGTGCAAAAGAAATTCTTAAGTGGATCGATGCTTGGAGTGATCTACCCCATAGCTGATTCTTAATGGGTTAGTCCAATTCATGTAGTTCCTAAAAGGGGGTACAACAGTGAGTACAAAACAAGGAAGGTGAACTAGTCCCTACTAGAGTCCGGAGCGGCTGGAGAGTGTGCATTGACTATAGAAAACTGAACAAAGCCACAAAGAAAGATCATTTTCCCTTGCCTTTTATGGACCAAATGTTAGAAAGATTAGCTGGAAAGACACATTATTGTTTTCTAGATGGATATTCAGGGTATATTGAAGTCCCTATAGCTCCTGAAGATCGGGAAAAGACCACTTTTACATGTCCCTTTGGCACTTATGCTTTTAGGAGAATGCCTTTTGGTTTATGTAATGCTCTGCTACATTTCAAAGATGTATGATGAGTATCTTTTCTGAGTTTATCACCAAGATTATGGAAGTTTTCATGGATGATTTTACTGTGCATGGTGATTCATTCGATGAGTGTTTACATCACCTTACTTTAGTACTCGGGCGGTGCATCGAAACTAATTTGGTACTTAATTTTGAAAAGTGTCATTTCATGGTTGAACATGGGGTCGTATTAGGGCATGCTTGTGTCATCTAAGGGTTTAGAAGTTGACAAGGCAAAAGTAGACATCATTCAATCTTTACCCTACCCCAAATGCGTTAAGGATGTAAGATCATTTTTAGGTCATGTTGGATTTTATAGGAGATTTATTAAAGACTTTTCAAAGATTGCCTCTCCTTTATGTGCTTTACTTGCAAAAGATGTTAAATTTGATTTTCATGAGGAATGTGAGAGGGCGTTTGATGAGCTGAAGCTAAAATTGACCACTTCTCCTATTGTACAACCTCCTAACTGGGCCTTACCTTTTGAGTTGATGTGTGATGCTAGTAATAAGGCGGTAGGGGCTGTCTTAGGTCAAAAAGTAGGAAGGGTACCACATGTAATTCATTATGCTTCTAGAACTCTTGACCAAGCACAATGTAACTATACCACGACGAGAAAAGGAAATGTATGCTATTGTTTTTGCTCTCGAAAAGTTTCGTCCTTATCTCGCTAGGTGTGAAAGTTACTCGTTTATACTGATCATGCTTTGCTATCAAATATCTCTTGAAAAAGAACGACTCTAAACCAAGATTGATTAGATGGGTCTTATTACTACAAGAATTTGAAATAGAATTTAAAGACAAGCGAGGAGCTGAAAACTTAGTCGCAGACCATCCGAGTAGGCTAGAAAATGGGGAAAGTAGTGATTCTTTCGAGTGATTGTTTTCCTGACGAGACTTTATATGTTGTCATTGATAAATTACCTTGGTATGCTGACATAGTAAATTACATAGTTGCCAAAACTTTTCCAAGAGACATGTCTAGAGCCCAAAAAGAAAAGATAAGATCTCGGGTTAAATATTATGTTTGGGATGACCCGTACTTGTGGAAATTTTGTGGAGATCAAATTATAAGGCGTTGTGTAGATGACATCGAGTTTCATTCGATTTTAACTTTCTGTCACTCATCCGAAAGTGGAGGGCATTTTGGCCCAAAAAGAACAGCACACAAAGTTTTAGAATGTGGATTCTATTGGCCTACTATTTTTCGTAATGCTTATGATTTTTGCAAAAATGTGAAGCATGCCAAAAGACAGGAAATTTATCGGGGAGGAATCAAATGCCCTTATATAATATGTATGTGTGTCAAATATTTGATGTGTGGGGAGTGGATTTCATGGGACCATTTCCCTTTTCCTTTGGTTTTACTTACATACTCCTGTTTGTTGATTATGTGTCTAAATGGGTTGAAGCGATAGCTACTAAAGCTGATGATGCTAAGACTGTGGTGAAGCATGTTAAATCTCGTATTCTACATAGATATGGAGTACCTAGAGCAATCATTAGTGATAGAGGGACGCATTTTTGTAATAAAACATTAGGTACCCCGCTAGCTAAATACCATGTAATTCATAAGGTATCTACAAGTTATCATCCCCAAACAAATGGCCAAGCTGAAATCTCTAATAGAGAAATCAAAGGAATTCTAGAAAAAGTTGTTAGACTAGATAAGAAGGATTGGAGTCTTAGGTTAGATGAAGCTCTGCGGGCTTACTGAAGCTGCATACAAGACCCCTATAGGTATGTCACCTTACGAGACTAGTCTTTGGAAAAGCATGTCATCTTCCTGTAGAGTTAGAGCATAAATCATATTGGGCTGTAAAGAAGTGTAATTTAGATTATGACTTAGCGGGAAAGGAACGTAAGCTGCAACTGCAAGAATTAGAAGAGATTCGTATGGAGGCTTATGACAATTCGATAATTTATAAAGGTAAAGCCAAAGCATTTCATGATGCTAAGCTTGTCAGGAAGGAATTTCAAAAGGGGAGAAAGTGTTATTATTCAATTCAAAACTAAGGCTTTTTCCTGGAAAGTTAAACTCTAGATGGCTAGGACCATTTGAGGTAGTAAAGACTTATCCACATGGGGTCGTTGAGATTAAAAGCTATTCTACTAACAAAATTTTTAAGGTGAATGGTCACAGGTTAAAGAATTTTTATGAAGGAAGCCAAATTTGCTTAGTAGAGGAGATACATTTAGAAGATCCATGAGTGACAACGATGTCGAGCCAAAGACTAGTAAACAAAGGCGCTGGTTGGGAGGCAACCCAACATTTTCGAGGAAGTTTCTATAATTTTTACTTTAATTTAATTTTTATTTTTATTTAGCATGCATTAGGGACAATGCATGAATTAAGTGTGGGGAGTGCATCCTGCATTTTAATTTTATGCATTTATCTTTATTACATTTTAATTTTTTGCATTTATCTTTATCTTATTTTTTGAAAAAAATAAAAAAATAAAAAAATAAAAAAATAAAAAAATATTCTTGTAAAGAAATGCATGAACATGAATATATGTTAGGTTAACTTGCTTAAATTTTTCTGTTTCTAATTTTTCTTTCCCTTTGAAAGTGAGAAATTTGAACATGTTAATTGTCATTCGAGTTGTTTGAGTTGATCTTCATATATTTCTTCAATTAGTGACAATCATAATTTTTACGTCGATTTGATCATGTTATATGATCGTGATAGAGGCAATAAATTGACTTAAACCGTTCACCTAGACTGCTGAACTTAGCAGATTGACTCATTAAAATTTTGATTTTTCTTGTTTTGTCTCAAAAAAAAATTAAAAAAAAAAAAATTTGTTAGTTTACCAACATGGGTCGGAGTTGGTGGCTTGGCGCCATTTCCCCTTAAGTTTAGGTCTCAAGTTGAGCCTTATGAATGGAGTAACCCATGCTGGGAGAGTCATGCCCCTTTTAGGCCGATCAATGGCTCGAACCATACTAACGAAAAAAAAAAAATAGAGCATTAACTCCAGCACCTCTGTTTGGGTGAGTGGGAGACAGGGAGTGTTATATTTCTAAGACCCTATATGGGCCTCGAATATGTGCTTGAATGGAGTTATATATATATATATATAATTGAAAAAAAAAAAAAAAAAGGTTTGCAAAACAAGTTTATTATCGATTTTTAGTGAGTTATCTGTCGATTCAATGTCTCTATAACCATACTCGCACCTTAATTTTTCCCATCCTAAAAAGTTTTAGACCTCTTGACCGGAATGTACATGTTTGAAAAAGATGGATAAATTTTTGATTGTTGCTTAATTAAAAGAGATATTGTGAGGCTGATGAATAAACTCTCGATGGCAATGAAATGTTTAGTTCTTCACTTGCTTGGGAAAGACAAAAATTTCATCAAAGTATTTTTGAAAGCAAGGCAAACTTAGTGTATATTTTATGTTTTTGTATATCTTTATAAGAAAGCGTATTATTAGATCGAGTCTTAGATTTCTTTGCACGAGGACGTCCAAAGTCTAAGTGTGGGGGATTTGTTAAGTCGTATTTTATACGTATTTTTAGTAGTTATTTAGTTTATATTATATAGTTTATTTTATCTAATTTATTCTATTTTGTCTATTTATAGGTAATTATCGAATAAAGTGGGGAAGAGAAGAATAGTCGTTAAAAGTGGATTTTTAGCTACCGACAAGCATCCAAGAAAATATATGAAGTCGGTCCATAAATATAATATGTAAAAAAATATTTATTTTAGGATATTATATTTTAGGAAATCCTAAGTGGAATAGAAAAGGGAAACTTAGAAGAGAAGAAAGAGAAATAAACCCTAACTCTTTCACCCTATATATACTACTTATTATCATCATGGAGGAGAGATCTAGCACCCACACATCATCACCACCTCTTACTCGCTTGCTGCCGCCTGCACCTGCTGCCCAGCCACCACCCGCCAGTCTGCTGCTGCTGTCCGCTTGCTCCTGGCTGCTGCCGCTGCTTGCTTGTTCCTAGCTGCACCTTGCTTGCCGCTCGCTTGCTGCTCGCTGTCTGCTGCCAGCCCACACCAACACCACCATCCATCATCATCTTCTTCATCTTCCCGGGTCAAAGAAACTAATATCGGTAGTATAATTTAGTTTTGTAATTTTTATTAGAAAAGATTGAGTTTTTATTGATAGGTTAATACTAAAGATGCTATTTTTATTTAGTTTACATGTTTTAAATTACATGATGTGTGAGTAGTTTTTCTTATACTTAGTATAATCTCATTGAAGCCATATTAAATTATTTATTTTGAAACAAAGTTTTGATTTTTATTGTCTTATTGATTTGATCCATGATTCTATGATAATTTGTGTTTAATGTTTATGAATTTATGTCTAATTAATTAGAGTGCACGCTATTTAGTTTTATATAAATTCATATGATAGTTTAGAGGGTTTAAGTACGTAATTGCTTGATCTTTTAGACATAAGTATCACCCTAGTTAATCATGGATGGCTCATACCCATCTCTTTTAATTAGGAAATTATCATAGATCCTTCTTAAATCAATTTGCTAGTAGATTGGTTATTAGATGCTAGATGATGTTTTTCTAATACTTAATGCTCTAATTTGATTAAATTCTAGTGCTAGTGCTAGGGTTATCAATATTAGTAGGGTTTATATTAGGGCTAGGCCTAAGTAAACTAATAACTAAGGAAAAACGGGGAAGATCCGCTAGTGGTTGTCTTCTACAGTTTAGCTCATGGGTAGATCAATTTGTGTGTTAATGATAAATAATAATTTGCATGGTGGATATAGATTATACTAAGTGTTTTTATAAATTTGCTATCTTTGATAATTATTTGTTTGCTTTTTAGTTATTTTCTTTAGTTTGTCAATTTTTATTTATAAATATATAGTCTTTTATTATTAATTTCGTTACCCCCTAAAGATCAGTATTCTAGGTTAGTTTTAGTAATTTTGTTTTAATTTAATTTTGAGTCTTTATATATTTTAATTTTCAGAATTAATTTTCTGTTAGTTTTTATTATTTTTGAGTCAGTTTGTTAGAAATTAGTTTAAAAATAGTTTCTTTTGTTATTTTTTGTGTTTTATTTTCTTTTAGGGTTTAGATAGAGTCCTAGTTTGCTGTGATTAAATTTTAGAATTTTTGGAATTAATTTGATATTTTTTCAGATTTAATTCTTGAATTTAATTACTGCAGGTTTTTAATAAAATAAATTCATAAATTAGATTTTAAATTTTGTTTTTATATTTTTAGGGTCTGGTTAGGTTTAGAAAATTAGTATTATTATTCTGGGTAATTTTAGTATTTATTTTCGTAAGTATTTTAGTGCAGAATATTATTTATTTAATTTTCTGTTTTAGAATTTATTTAATTTCTGCTTTAGTTTTCTTTTCTGAAAATTTATAAAAAAACATTCCTGGGTTATTCCAAGCTTTATATTCTGTCTGGAATATTTATTTTTATTATTAGATAATTTTTGTTATTTTTAGTTATTTAATTCTGAATTATTCTACGTTTTAATTTTCTGTTTAAGTTTTTATTTGATTTTCTGTTTTGATTTTTCCAGAATTAATTAGGATAGTTTTGTTAAATTTAGATTATTAGAATAATAGTGCATAATCTCAGTAGTTTTTCTTAGAATTAAAATTAGAAATTTAGTAGTTAAGTTGATTTGTTTGAATTTTATAAGGTAAATAACTAGAATAGTTAGTTTAATTAGATTGGAAGTTTGATTTTTTTACGGTATCTTTCCTCGTGGATTCGATCCCTACTTGCCCTTACTATATTGTTTATTATAAGCCTAAGTAGTGGTTTAATTTGTTGCTGTACGACAAGCTTAACGAAACGCAGCGTTAGGGGCCAAAATCCCTGAAATACGACACCGGCCATAAGCGAACTCGTTTTTGTGAAAATAAGCTTCATGTCTCAATTGGAGGTTTTGAAGCAAAACACAACGTTTTGGTGACTCTTACCATGAAATGCGGAACCGGCAATACGACGTTGTACAAATGAGTGTGGTTCCGTGTCTTGGTTGGACGGTAATGATGAAACGCGACATTTGAGTACAAGCAAAGCCTTGTACACGGCGCCGGCCTCTCGTTGGCTGTGGTGGGTTGACCTAGGCTTCGATCATCAGAAGAAAATGGATTTTTGACCAATCCAAGGAAAAAAGGCTTATTATTTTTGTGCTAAAGATTTTTTGTGGTTTACTAGCTTTCGTCATGCCAATCGAGATCTCGACCGTGATCCGAATCCACAAACAAGATTGGGATTTCATCAACGGGCCAACAAAATAAAATACAAAAATAAAAGAGGTAAGGATGACTCATTCTACATGTCTACAATGTCCATGCTAGTTTTCTTGTACAACTTTTCCTGGTTTATGAAGTACTTGGTTGCTAACATGCGAATTTCTTATTTGGCTCTAGGTGTGGAACCCTACGGGTATTCCCGATTTTCCGGATACTTGATAAATGTAAAAGTACAAACTAGTTTGGTCGATACTAAAAACCTATAGAGCGCAGATGTGTGCACGCTAATCCCTTTACTCGTGCAGATAGGCATTCGAGTGAATGCCACCCGAAATGTTAATTATTGATGCTAGTTAAGCTAGGGCATCGAGCAAATCGATTGTTAGCTCATGGAAGGTAGGTGTAAGATATGTCATTGAAGTGTTTTGTCATAGGGTGCCAAAGCTTTATTCCTTACCTTCCTTTTTGCGAAATCTAATTGATGATCACACTTGAATCTTCGTATACCTAAATATTCTTAACTTCTATTTCTATTGCAGCTAGCAATCCTGTGATGCATGTCTTATACTCTGTGGCGTTGTTGGTTACCCCAAAGTCTAATTTAAATGAGATAGGATTATGTGCTCCTTCCGGTGAGACCAACATAATTCTCACTCGAAGCCATTTTGATTAGAAGTGTCTTCGAAGTACATGGTCCACATAGCATCACTATCCATTGAGCTATTTTATTACTAACTGATGGTTGGTCTAGGATGTATTTGATTGGATCCATTGACGCTACTACTTGTACCAAGTGGGTTAACATGTAGTGTCATAGTTTTTGGTTACCCAAACTAACGCCAAGGATGTTTTCTCTAGCGGACTATATATTAAGTTTTGAACTCTAAGAATTTCTCGCTTATATAGTACACTTGCTCTTTCTTCCTTTTCTTCTCGTTGAGCTAGCATGGGTCCCATGGCAGTTTTTGTAGTGGTTAAATATAAGAACAATGGTTTTCCGGACTATGGTAAAAGTAGGACCGATGGACTTGCCAAGTACGCTTTCACCTTCTCAAAAGCTATTTGAGATTCTTCATCCCAAATAGAATTTTCACTTTTTTGAGCTTCTTGAATATTGGTTCACATATCATAGTCAACTTTGATATGAAACGACTAATATACTGAAGACGTCCTACAAAACCTTCTACCTCTCTCCGGATCTTTAGCGTCGGCATCTCGTGAATAGCTTTGATCTTGGACGGATTAATTTTAATTTCTCGTACACTGACCACATTGCAATATCTTATCATTACTAGACCCGATATTGCTAATGTTGTATATGTAGTCTCCCAGTTTATGCATGATCCCCGTACTTCTCACCTTTATGTTGTCAGGAGAATTTTTAGGAACTTGCAGGGTAATATTGATCATGGTGTATTTTTAAGTCTACTTCCAAGATGGATCTTTTATTTACGTATTACAATATTGACTGGGTGCATGACCCCATGGTCGTCGTTCCCCTACTGGTGTGCGGTGTTTTTGGATTCTAATTTATTGTCGTGGAGGGCCAAGAAACAACTCACTGTGTCTCATTCTTCTACCAATGTGGAGTACCCTATTGTTGCTTACACAACTTCAAAAATTCAGCGAATTCATCTATTGCTCTTAGACCTAGGTGTATGAGTACAAGTCCCTATTCTAGTATGTTGTGATAATGTTTTTGTTGCTTATCTTGTTGCTTATCCTATATACTTCACAGTTGCAGTAAACATATCAGGGTAGACTATCATTTTATTCACAAAATGGTTACTAAACATCACTTGAAAGTCGTCTTATATGTACTCAATCTCAAGTGGTAGATATCTTCACCAAGGGGTCGTCTTAACAAAAGTAACTTGAAAGTCGTCATATATCTACTCAATCTCAAGAGGTAGATATCTTCACCAAGGGTCGTCTTCACAAAAGTTTGTTCAATTTAAGGCCAATTTGTCCGTCATTTCACCCTGTACAAAGTGAGGGGTGTAATAGAGAATAAGAATAAGTATATCGTGTAACATAATTTTTTTTGTTTAAGGGTTTTGTAAGTGTATTCCAGTTGGATTATGCGAATTAGTTGTATTTTAGTTGGTTTGTTTATGTCTTTTTAATATAAATATACACCATGCACCTTAATTGAGGATAAGCAATTGTACACAAGTGGTGTCGGAAGAGTATCTAAAAAAATTGATGTATTTTCTCACAATTTAGAATTTTGCGTCTTATAAGTTCCTCACAATGATGTGAGATGATGATGATTTTCGAATTATGAAAAGTTTTGTTTTTCAATTAATTCACATGCAATCATCGTTGTCATTGTATTCAAAATTGATTTAAAAATAAAGAATTAATTTAGCATAATTGTTACGAGAAGAAAATATTTTTTAATTCATTTTATGTTATTTAAAAATGTATTCAAGATTAATAATATTCATATGCAACCGTTCACTCTTATGCTTTAAAATGGGGAAGGGGTATTAATATTAAAAAAATGAATAAAAAAAGAAATATAATAATAACGATAATTATGTGTATCTGTGTCAATTTAATACAAAACAACTACTAGTGAAGCAATCCATAAATATATCGAACACCTCCAACTTTAAACAACAATTTAAATATTTAACCCATAATAGCTACCACCAAATTGCTAACAGCTAGGGAAGCGATCGATAGCTAACTACTATTACAACATATATTGTTATTGAAAATACCACAAACATATTCTTTTAAATACTTTTCATTTTTTGGGAGAGGGTTCGTGTTATTAGAATATATATATAGTCAGGATTTGTTCTGTCTTTTATATGGATAAAGTCAATTAAATGCGAATTTATAAGAATAAACTCGTAGAATCGTCGGTCCTTTTGAGAATGATCAGTATGAAAATGGAGGTTTCCAAAACTTCGTTGAATAAATTCTCGGATAAGATCATTGGATGGAGGGAATTTATAATTTATAAGAAACAGATGTTCCGTAAATTTAACATGGTAATGGGTAGCGGTAGGATTTGCGACGGCAGTTTTGTAGGGTAAAGGAGGGAAATTTGTGAGGGATTGAAATTTGTTTTAAACTGGTATTTTGATATCTTGAAAGGTTCATGGGTGAGAAACCAGCTGGTAATCTTCGGCCTTTTGTATACCTTTTCCTTTGTCCTTCGCTTACTCATGGGGACTCATGCAAAAGTTATGTTTTGTCACTCTTTCCTTGTAAAAACTCTCTAGTAAGAAAATCTGGAAGTGAATTGCTTTCTCCTTTGATAAATTCTATTTCGAAATCAAAAGAAGATAAAATTGCTTGCCATCCGGCAAAGATTTGCTTGGAAACCAAATTTTTAACATCCTTTTGTAAAATATTTTGCAATCAATTCTTAAAAAAATTTGTTATAAAATAAATCATCCTGAAATTTGTAAACACAAAGAACAATAGATAAAATTTCTTTTTAATGGTAGAATAGTATTGTAGAGGACCGAGCCATATTCCCAAATGAATCGGACAAGTTGTTCGTTTTTGCCGAGTACTGTCATTTTTTGCTTGAGTATACCACCATATCATATATCGGATGCATCTGGTTCAACTATTATATGAGTATTTGGATGAGGTATGCTACGACAAGATAAAGATTTGACCCTATGTTTAATTTGTTTAACTATTTCGGTATGTTGTTCTCGTCCAGGGAATGGGCTTCTTTCTAAGCCTTCTAAACGGAGGAGCACATGTCCTGTCTTAGATTCGGGAAAAAATCAAAAACATAATTAAGACATCCTAAAAACCTTTGCAATTCTTTTCTATCATTTATTTCATTTGGAAATTTCTCAGCAAAAGTGAGTGCTCTCATGATAGGTTTTATAGTTCGTTTATAAATGTCATGTCCAAGAAATCTTATTTTTGTTTGAAATAAAATCATTTTTGAAGTTGAAACAGACTAATCCATTTTTCTTATTAATAAGTAAGAATATCTGTAAATGTTAAAATGTTGACAAGTGGTTTTTGAAAAGACTAAGACATCATCAATGTAAACAATAATAAAAGAGGTATATGGGTTAAAAATGTCATTCATAATATTTTGAAATACGAAGGAGCATTTTTAATCCAAAGGGTATAACATTCCATTCATAGTGTCCAAATGGAACAATAAATGTTGTCTTATATCGATTGACTTCTGCAATTTGTATTTGCCATAAGTCGGATTTCATATCAAATTTTGAAAATATTTTAGCGTCAAATAATCTATTTAGTAAATCTCTTTTTTAGGAATCGGATACCGAATCCATTCGAGAACTTTATTGAGGGGTTTGTAATTGATAACTAGTCCGGGAACTCCACATTCCTTTTCTGCAGCATTATTAACATAAAATGCTGCACAACTCCAAGGAGACTTTAAAGGTCTAATGAGTTGTTTGTCTAAAAGGGATTGAATTTCACTTTTACGAGTGCTCGAGAAGTTCTAAATTCATTTGAGTTGGGCGAGCTTTTGTAGGAATATTTCTTTCATCAAAATCTTTTATATAAAGTAACAAAAATATGTGCTTTTTTCTTTCCCAGAAAGCATTAGGAACATCGGAACATATCTGTTTCTTTATGGTTTGTTCTAGATCAAGAATTTTTTTCTGAGTTGAAGGATTTTGCAACTATTCTTCGATCCTGAGATAAGAAATCTCTTCTTATAAATGAGTAATTGTACTTTGCTTATATTGTAAACTATTTATTTGTCAAAAAATAGAGGATGATTGTAAAGGGAGACATCTCTTTGCTTAGCAGGTGATAAGAATTTAAAGGAAATTTGTTTACCCATAATATTAGTGTGTACCGCTAATTCATTAACATAAAAAGGATTACTTTGAGTGAGGAAAAGAGTAACAAGAATGAGATCATTGATAATATTGTCAACGATTAAAAATACATTTTTAAAATAATAGTCATTGTTTTCGATGTATCCTTTATTTAATTTATATCTAACGTTTAAAGGTTCTCCATTTGCGCTGCAGAGGTTTTCTTTAGTCCTTTCACAATATTTGGTTGGAGCGATTCCTTTTCTAATGCAATTTTGGTCCGCTCCACTTGTCAATTAGAGCAACTATACTTATAGAGAAATCACCAACAACTAATTTGACGATAGAATACCATTTTTGCAAGGTAACTTGAGACAAGGTTTCTAAGAATATCTTGTTAAGGATTCGACTTGAGCCTTTAATTCATTAACTTCAGCTTGAATCTCTTTTGTAGTAATTTGTTGGAAAGGATTTGGAATTGGGTATTTTTATATGACTTAGAGAGATTTGGAGTTTCATGGTCGAGTTTAAAGGGTTTTTGTTCTTCATGTAGAATAAGTTGTTTTAACTTTTCTAGATAATCCTTCTTTATCTCCGGGTCGAAATTTTTCCTATTAAATCTAATAAGAATTCCTTTTGACTTTTATCGATAATAACATTATGTTGTTTAATTGGAGAAGACTCATAACTCGAGTCTTCATCTTACGTACTAAGGTAATATTCTTCCTCAAATTATAGAAGAACCTGATGGTAGAGTACTTATCAGATTTAAATCTATGAAGGAAAACATTTCCGGACCCACTATAAAAAAACTCGCGATTAGCGTCGAAATTTAGAGACAAAATTCAACTCTAATACTCGACGAAATTAGTGTCGGATTTCAAAAAAGACAATATTTGAGTTGGAAGTAAAAATAAGACTCTATTAGCATCCGATTTTAGAGTCGGATAGAAAATCTGACGCTAATTGGCGTCCGATAATTTCATCCGACGCTAAAGTTGGACGCTAACTCTAAAAACATAGGGGTTCAGCAGCTGGCACATTCACGGGAATCCACTTCTCAAATCCCTAACACTCTCCCTCCTACCCATCCCCCTAAACACGAAGCCTCATCGTTATCGCCTCCACCGCCGACATCTTCGCTCCTCTCCGGCGGCAACGTCTTCATTCCCCTCCAACGCCAATGTCTTCGATCACTAGCATATCCCTCGCCCTAAACTCGAAGCTCTGCTCCGGTTCTGCTCTCGCCTCCAGCAGCGACGTCTTCACTCATCTCCGTGCCTGGCGTCTTCACTCTCTCCTAACGCATCATCCCTTGTCAGGAGCTAGCTTGTCGGCGTGTGCCTTCCTCTCTCTCTCTCTCTCTCTCTCTCTCTCTCTCTCTCTCTCTCTCTCTCTCTCTCGAAGAACATTCGGTTCAGCCCCGCGATGACGAGTTTTGATTCATCTTCCATTATCCATTTCAATATCGGTATTTTCCTTCTCTTAAAATTCTCACTCACTCCATCAAGCAAGTATTAATTAGCATTGGAATTCAATGCCAAAGGTTCGATTGCGAATTCAACGTTATATGCTTCATTTGAGGATGAAATTACTATGTTTAATTGGCAAAATTTGTATCGAGTGTAGAGTTTAACTAAGTTAAAGTTGGGAATTTTAGGGTTCAAGCTGATCATCGTGAGCGGTTGTTAGTGTAGATTAATTTCATTTTCAGTGAATGTCTTTGTGATGAGGCTCCCGCTACGGATGATGCCATGGCTCTTCTGTCTCTTGTCTCTGTCTATGTCTCCGGGCTTGTCTATGTGCAAATATATAGTTGATATTTATTCAGTGAATGGCTTTGTGAACTAGGGAAGAAGAGGAATGAGATGGAGACGAATGGGTGAGGAATGGCAGTGGAAGTGCCGAGTAATTATTCCCTAAAATTTCAACTAGCTCATTCATTTCAATTTTGTGAGGAAGGTAGGTCTTGTGTAGGAAACCAAAAGGTAGAAAATATTAGCAAGCTTCACGAAGTGACTCGGCATCTTGGATTGCTTTTCGATTTGGAATGAAATTACTCATGATGTCATCTTCACTTTCTCAAACTTAATTCCGAGTTCGACATAACATGCTCCTATTTGCCCGGAGGTTTCATGTCTTTGTTGAGTTGGAATACCATGTTTAGCTTGATAGAGCTAATTGGTCAAGTGGAGCGGCTGCTCGGTGAGTGTTGCTTTGTCATATTATTCAGCTTTATATTTGGTTAACTTGCACTTAATTGTTAAAATTTCTCTATTACTTATTTTCGATAACCGTGCTATCTTTTGAATGTAATATTATATCAATGCAAAATGATGTGAGAGCTTAAAAAATTGCATTGTACTAAGTCATATATGGCTATATCTTATCGCAGATTCTTGTATTGCATAGATCCTAAGTCATAACTTGGATGGTATTCCTCTATATTCCGTCCCCTCCAAAATCATTCCCATTCTCACTAGTGACCAGAGCTTCTTGTCCTAACTTATTCAATGGAGTTGCATTTTTACTTGGTTTTTGGTGAATAGAGATTTGCATCCCATGCTTGCTTTCATTCTTGGTTTGTTAAATTTGTTTATACATGTGTTTCCAATCTATTACAAAAGTTGCCCATCGTGCTCTGTCCCGGCGGTTTGAGTACGATGATTGGCTTGCTCCCGAGTTTGGTAGCCCTCCGGTTGAAGAATGGAGAAAGAGAATGTACTTTGCAATAGACCCCAACCGGCTGATCCGACCGGATACATATTGCGATGAATGGGATGATCATGACCTAATCTTGCAAGCTCATCAAGATCTTCTTCAATATCCGCCTATCGAAGACAGTCCCGTTCCTATCATTGCTCCTTCGCACTCGATTATAAGGAGCCTCCATATTCACCAAGAAATTGTCTGTTTCATACTACTTTGCTCCGAATAAGTAAAAGTCATATGAGGATGTATGATTACATTGAATGTGTTCTAATAAAAGTTTCTTCAGTTTTCTTGTAGTTTGTTCGGATAGCACTTAGAATTATCTAAGTGAAATGTTAGGGAAAAATAGGGAAAAAAATAAAAAAAAGTTGCACCAGTAGGAATCGAACCTAGGCTCGTACCATGGCGAGTACTATTCTACCACTAGACCACTAGTCCTCTTTGTTCTTGAAGTAAACTTTAATGAATGAAATATATGTAAAAAGGGAATAGCAAATGTAAAATAAGGTCCGGAAAAATAAGCAAACATTTAGCGTCGGATTTTAGCGTCGACACTCATCCGAGCGTTATTTGAGTCAAAATACCTAACGCTAAACTCAAAAATCCGACTCTAAAATAAAGAAGTAGCTGGGAAAAACCCAAGGAAATTAGTGTCGGACGGAAAATCCGACATCTGTTAGCTTCGCATTTGTCCGATGCTAATTAGCGTCAAATTCATCAGGTGATGCTAATTAACGTCGGACTGTATCCGACGCTAATTAGCATCGGATGATGAATCGGACGCTAAATATTTTAACGTCAAGGTCTTCTATGTCGGATGTTTATCCGACACTAATCCGATGCTAAAGACGATTAGCCTTAGATTTTGCTGATTTGGCGTCCGATTTTGTCCGACGCTAATTAGCAGCTTTCTTGTAGTGACCTAGCTCTTCCAATTCTAGAAAATCCTTTTTCGATTATTCTTCTATTAGAACGGATACTCTTAGGAATTCCCGAAGATATAGGTTTATAGCTCCCATCCTAGAGCACTGTTCCGCATTGTTCCTCTCCCACGTCTTCCGGGATAGGAGGAGGAATTAATGTCATTACAAAAGGTGGGTTTGAAATAAACTGGTCCTTTTTAAAATAAGATTATTATTCCTAGAAAAATGTACATTATAGAAAATGGTTTCAACAATTTGAAGAAAACCTTAAAGCCAAAATTAAAACGAAATGGATAGCCGATATGACTAGATTATCGGCCAATATTCCCTTTTTATATGGTTCCCTACATTTTCCTCACATCTAGGACTTCAAAATGTTTATTCAGTTCCTACTATTAATGTCCAAACAAAACTTCTAAAAGTGTGGCATCTTCAAAACGGCACTAGTTTGTTTCTTGTTCATCCTCCTAAGACTGAAGCAATTACACTTAAAATTGATGATGAAGAAGTCATTGCATCACCTTATAAAAAGGTGGGGGGGAGTGACATTGCTACTACTGATGAAGGAAGATGACTTAAATATTTTGTGTTAAGGTTTGTAGACATCGATCTGAAATAAACTCTATACATAGCTGCAAACTTTTTAAAATCATAAAATCCGTCACCTTGTATGTGAGCATCTAATTTTAACGATTCAATTGTCATTGGACAGGTAAGATCAACTGGAAAATCTGGATAGCAATTGAAGAAAATTGGACCATTACAAATGTTAGTATGAATCATAATTAATAAAGAGGACTTATATTTTTTAATCGTTTGTCTCTAAGAGCTATATAAATAAGGGTGTTAATTCCTTTTCGAACAAAAGGTTTAACAATAACTTGAACAAGACCTATATGGATGAATCTATAATTTGCCTTTAAATGATTATTAATATACTCCTATTTGATTAATGAAATTGTTGGTGAACTATTTTGTAAACTAATAATTTCTTCATTAGTTTTGAGTTGAATAAGCAGTGGAAAAATCAAATGTACCTATTTTGTAAATTGTCTCGAGGCTTGACCTTAGATATAATCCAATTATGATATTCATTAGGTGATGGGGCCTTAAATAAAGGTTCTATTCTAATTTCTTGATTATTAATTATGTCACTACAATTACTATCGGACTCAAACGAAAATAATCTATGTAATTCAAAGCCATATTTAATGCATTCTAACTAAAGTACTACTGTAAATAGCGGGACCAATGGGACTACCAACCCAGACCACCACTATTGGCTGACCAACGGATTTAAGGCTGACCAATGTTTAATCAACGTCTAAATGCAAAGACAATAATTAAAATGCAGTAATGGCTTGATATCAGCTTAGCAGGATCGTAGATTAAAATATTAAAGTCACGTAAAACTTAATAAAATACGAGTAAATAAATAATAAAAGATGAATATAAATAAACTTCAAAATTTATAAAATATATAACATGAAATTGTAAACAGAATACTTACAATATTTGTCATAGAAATTAGAAAACTTGCTTAAAGAAAATCTGAATCCGGTCTTCAAAATACAGAGAAAGCAATTTACTTTTCTATCTTAACTCACTCGTGAAACCGATGATTTCTCCCAATAGAGATATACCCTTATATAGCAAATGTAAGACATCTTTTGGTAGGAAATGACAATTCTCTTTGAAAGACTACTTGTCTTTTTCCTTCTTTGTCATGACATCTTTATGTCATTGCTTCGCAAAATTACGTTCGTTTTTTCTTTGTGTCACACTTGACAATTCTCTTTGAAAGACTACTTGACTTCTTCCTTGTTTGTCATCGCTTTTCGTCTTTATGTCACAATTTTTGATAGCCAACAACTTTGCCCTTTTTTCTCAAATTGTAGATGAACTTTAGTAGGATTCAGAAAATAACTAAATTTGAAACAAATTTCCAGAAAAATATACTTTATAAAAAATGGTTTCAACAATTTTACAAAATCCTTAAAGCCAAAATTAAAACAAAATGGATAGCCGATATGACTAGATTATCGACCAATATTTCCTTTTTATATGGTTCCCCACATTTTCCTCACATCTAGGACTTCAAAATGTTTATTCAATTCCTAATATTAATGTCTAAACACAGCTTCTAAAAGTGTGGCATCTTCAAAACGGCACTAGTTTTGTTGTTGTTCATCCTCCCAAGACTGAAGCAATTATACTCAAAATTAATGATGAAGAAGTCATTGCATCACCTTATAGGGAGGGTGACACTGCTACTCGCTAATGATCTCAAAAAGATTCATCAACGGGTAAACTATACAAATGCAATTCTTAATACAATATTAGAGCAACTAACCTTTGTGTCGACTAAATTAGATATAAAAAAATTTAAGTCTTATGAAAGTTCTGCTAGTAATACAAAACCTTCTGAATGCATAGACAATATTTCTAAACCTTTCTTTAAACTTGATAGTATTCCCACAGAAAATGAAGAATCTCTTGTTAAAGTCTGCTTCAAATTCTAATGCTAGTATTCGGATAGCATATCCAAACAAATAAAATATATTGACATCGCTCTTAAAGGCAAATCTATTAGTTGTCTTGATAATACTTGCCAACTACAAAGTAATGACTCTTCTTATTCATCCGAATCGATTCGGATAATGAGCTATTTGCATTTAAAACCTTCTAAAACACTTCAGAAGAGGATAATGAGCAGACCTTTAATAAACAAAATTAAATCATGGAGAAATTCCAAAACTAGAAATTATTACCCTAAGCCCACCCCTCCGGACATTCAATATGAAGGAGGAGAATTTTTAGCAGGACAATATGATGGAATTCTATTTATGAATGGACCACAGATGGAAAATCCGAACATGAAATTCTAACCACATTATAAGAAATGGGTATGGCGGTCGTTGCCTACAAAGCGAAAGATATACTTGCTAAAGATGTTGCCTCAGCACTTGCTCTAGGTTTTACAGGACCACTTAAGAATTTGTGGGACAACTTCATGACCCACAAAGAAAAACTTCAATCTTCAATCACACTACAAAAATCAAACAAGAAAATGGGATACAAAGAGATATAGAAGATGGTTATGAACTTTTAATTCATACTATTACTCTTCATTTCATTGTGAAGGTTTGCTCTTGGAGAGAGTGAGTCACCCTAGAGGGGGCCGGTGAATAGGGTGATGAGGAAATTTTAAGAAAAATGGAAGATTAAAGTTTAAAACAAACTTTGAGATTGTCTAAATCTGGATTAGACTCGAGAAAACTATTAACTCGGAATTTACGTTGAAACCCTCCCGTGTCGAGAAAACCACGGCCGGTGCTAATCCAAGCACCAAGTGAAATCCACTATTTTGAATCCACAAAATGTAGTAGACAGACTCAACCAGAATTTCTCCCTTAGACAATTCCTTACAAGGTTTTCCTAGACTTAGAAATTCCCTTATCTAATCTAGTACTTCCTAACTAAGGTAACCTTTATAGCTAGGGACAAGCGAGCTGAGTTAGCCCTTACAGCTCAGTCAAGGGACCTTACTCGGAAAGTAAGAAGAGAAGTTGTGACTGATTACAAGACCTTACAACTCGGAAAGATGTTAAGTACAAAGTTGGACATGTAAGTAGAAGATTGAATATGAATCCAAAGACTTTTTCTTAAGTATGTGTATTGACAATGGTTCCAACAATCTTCAAGTCTTGAGATTTGGTTTCTATTTATAGATGACTAAGCAGCTTAACCATTGTGACTAGCTTCGATTAGAAGTCCTCTCGTGATTGTTGTACCGATTCTTCTAAGTCGCTCGGAAAAGATCCCTTGAGATGTGAACATTGTGCAACGGCTTTTGACTCCTTAGGATGTCCCACTCCACTGGTGGTGTCCGAAAAGTAAGGTGGAAACCACTTGTTGAGCTTAGCGTTGACGGTTTCCAGTTTTGGAAATAGACAGCCTCGGCATAGTGTCTAGACCTTGGTCAAAAGTAGAAAAAGTCTTGTCAGCTGGTGATTTGACATCTTGAAGCCGGTTACTTTTATAATTCAAAAGTAGGATAACCTTGTTTAAATAACCTACAAAAGTAAATCAATTTCAGTTCTCAAAGTATAGAATACCTTGGTCACATATAATAATTTAATTAAGATAATTAAGTGCATAATTATCCGAGTTAGAAGAGAATGGAATTTTCTGAGTCTAATTCATTATACTCAAATTCCATCCGAGTTAGTCCGGAGAAAGATCAAGTTAGATAAAGAATATCGGAATAAAAATACTTGATCTAGACAAATATAGCACAAACAAAACAAGCTGACTAGAAGAGATGAATTAATGTTGTAATTCACCTGAAGTTGGAATTTGAAGTTAGACTTGAGTTTAAGTGAGTTAGAGCGAGTGTTTGAACATGCGATATATCCGAGTGTTGTCCGAGTGACTCGGAACTACAAATGTGAAAACATGAGCAAGAGTATGCTTTACGAGTTAGTAAAAAACAAATGAAAACTTATACGGTAGTTTTGTAACACTCATAAAAGGTTACGTGTCACTCGGAAAAGTTTCTATAGCACTTAGAATGATTTAATATCAAAACTTACAAGAGATGAAGTTTATACCTAATTCCTTGATAGTACTCAAAATGTTATACATGCAAAGTCCGAGTCTTCAATCTCCCCTTTTTGATAAAAGACATTCTTTACTCGGATAGAAACTTTGTTAGTCTTGAGTCTTTTGACATGTTGCATGAGCATCCACTGTCCGGTACCAATGCCATTTTGTTCTTTTACGAGTCACCTGCAAGTCGAAACAAACTAACCTTTCTCACTTCCTCTAACGAACCCGAGTAACTCCCTTTACGGTGGTTCTTTTATGAGGAAGAAGACTCTTGGGAACCCAGATTTGAATAACTTTAATTGGGTTTGGTCTGATTCGTAGTTTTTCTTTTAGAGAAGCTGAGTCCGTGTCTCTGTTCTTTTGAAAATATTTTCCTTTATAAACCGGTGGAAAAGGTTTTCTCCTGTAAGTCTGGTCCGGGCTTAGTCCTCGTTTCATTCTTATGAGTGGGACCATGCTCAGCCTTCGTGAACTTCATAGTTCCGGAATCATTTTTGAAAAGCTATGAGTAGGAATTGGATTCCTCCCGCTTGTTAAAACCGAGTCCTTCTTTTACGAAGGAGACACATTGAGACCCTAAGAGCATGTCGAGGTTCTTCGACCTTGAGTAAATTTCAAAACAAGTTCTTGAGACTAATTGAGCTTTTGCTTAAAATGCTTATTTTCTCTTACGAGGGACTCGGACTCGGTCTCATTGGATTGAGCACCGAGTCTTGAGTCCTTTTAGAGTAAGTCTCAGCTTTTCTAATTCATTTTTCAAAGAAATGCTCTCGAAGTGATAGACTCAAGTTGTTCTTTAAATTGAGAAGAATCGAATTGGACTTCTCTTCTAAAGTATAGATGTATTTAGCTAAATCAACTTTGGAAAACTTGAGGAAATATTTAATTACCGCCTGAGAATTCGTTTCCTTAATGTCCGAGTGATCCGAGTCCGACTCGGATTTAGCTTCGAGTCTAATAGTGCCATCGGACACTTTGGGTCATCCAAGTCTTCATCTTCTTCGAGATACATCTTTATCACTCCATGTAGCCATCATAGCCTTCTCCTTCTTTCTATACCTTTTTCTTCTTGGACAATCTTTAACTATATGATCCTTGCTCCCACATTCAAAATAGCCAAAGTTCTTAGTCAAAGATAATTTTGAAAGGGAAGATTGCTTACCTTTTCTATCCTTCTTGTCTTTCCGGTAGAACTCTTCCCTTGGCCGTTTATCCCATCTCTTATGCTTCATCATTCTTTTGAAGCCTCTAGCCATAAGTGCCATGGGATCTTCTTCCGAGTCCGATGAACTCGGATTTTCTTCTCTGCTTTACGAGGCCTTTAGTGCAATATTCTTCTTAGTGCTTACCTCGGCATCCTCCTCTTCGAGATGGATCTCATGGGTGAATAGCTTCCCAATGAGTTCATTTGGCTTTAATAGAGAGAGGTTACGAGCTTCCTCGATGATTGTCACCTTCGGACCCCATCATCTCTTAGGTAGACTTTTGAGTATCTTTCTACACATTTCCTAATGGGAAATCATTCTACCCAAAATTTGAGATTGTTAGTAATCTCGGTGAAGCGGATGAACATCCGAGTGATGTTTTCTTTTGGCTCCATCTTGAACAGCTCATACATGTGAAGATATTGGCTTATCTTCGCTTGTCTAACTTGGTTTGTGCCTTCATATGTGTTGACAAGAGTGTCCCACACTTCTTTACTGTGTGACAAGTCGATACTCGTTGTATTCTTCCGAGCTGATGGCGCACATCGGAATATTCATGGCCCTGAAGTTCTTTATGAACTTTTTGCCTCTTTAGTTGTGTACTCGGCCTTTGCTTTGGGCACGAGTCTTGTTTCTTCCGTCTTCATTGGAATGTAGTTGTCTTCTCATATGATGTTCCATACATCTTCATCGTGATCCAGTAGAAAGCATTCCATGAGCTTCTTCCGGTGTACGAAATTTGATCCCTTAAACTTTGGTGGTCTGTTGGAAGATCTTCCTTCATCGAACTCTCCATTGTTCGAGCCATTTGATCTTTAGACCTTTGGATGCTTAGATCCTTTTTGAAAGGCTAGGCTCGATACCAATTGAAGGTTTGCTCTTGGAGAAACTGAGTCACCTTAGAAGGGGGTGAATAGGGTGATGAGGAAATTTTAAGAAAAATGGAAGATTAAAGTTTAAAACAAACTTTGAGATTGTCTAAATCTGGATTAGACTCGGAAAACTATTAACTCGGAATTTACGTTGAAACCCTCCTGTGTCGGAAAACCACGGCCGGTGCTAATCCAAGCACCAAGTGAAATCCACTATTTTGAATCCACAAAATGTAGTAGACAGACTCAACCAGAATTTCTCCCTTAGACAATTCCTTACAAGGTTTTCCTAGACTTAGAAATTCCCTTATCTAATCTAATACTTCCTAACTAAGGTAACCTTTATAGCTAGGGACAAGCGAGCTGAGTTAGCCCTTACAGCTCGAGTCAAGGGACCTTACTCGGAAAGTAAGAAGAGAAGTTGTGACTGATTACAAGACCTTACAACTCGGAAAGATGTTAAGTACAAAGTTGGACATGTAAGTAGAAGATTGAATATGAATCCAAAGACTTTTTCTTAAGTATGTGTATTGACAATGGTTCCAACAATCTTCAAGTCTTGAGATTTGGTTTCTATTTATAGATGACTAAGCGGCTTAACCATTGTGACTAGCTTCGATTAGAAGTCCTCTCGTGATTGTTGTACCGATTCTTCTAAGTCGCTCGGAAAAGATCCCTTGAGATGTGAACATTGTGCAACGGCTTTTGACTCCTTAGGATGTCCCACTCCACTGGTGGTGTCCGAAAAGTAAGGTGGAAACCACTTGTTGAGCTTAGCGTTGACGGTTTCCAGTTTTGGAAATAGACGACCTCGGCATAGTGTCTAGACCTTGGTCAAAAGTAGAAAAAGTCTTGTCAGCTGGTGATTTGACATCTTGAAGCCGGTTACTTTTATAATTCAAAAGTAGGATAACCTTGTTTAAATAACCTACAAAAGTAAATCAATTTCAGTTCTCAAAGTATAGAATACCTTGGTCACATATAATAATTTAATTAAGATAATTAAGTGCATAATTATCCGAGTTAGAAGAGAATGGAATTTTACGAGTCTAATTCATTATACTCAAATTCCATCCGAGTTAGTCCGGAGAAAGATCAAGTTAGATAAAGAATATCGGAATAAAAATACTTGATCTAGACAAATATAGCACAAACAAAACAAGGCTGACTAGAAGAGATGAATTAATGTTGTAATTCACCGAAGTTGGAATTTGAAGTTAGACTTGAGTTTAAGTGAGTTAGAGCGAGTGTTTGAACATGCGATATATCCGAGTGTTGTCCGAGTGACTCGGAACTACAAATGTGAAAACATGAGCAAGAGTATGCTTTACGAGTTAGTAAAAAACAAATGAAAACTTATACGGTAGTTTTTGTAACACTCATAAAAGGTTACTGTGTCACTCGGAAAAGTTTCTATAGCACTTAGAATGATTTAATATCAAAACTTACAAGAGATGAAGTTTATACCTAATTCCTTGATAGTACTCAAAATGTTATACATGCAAAGTCCGAGTCTTCAATCTCCCCTTTTTGATAAAAGACATTCTTTACTCGAGATAGAAACTTTGTTAGTCTTGAGTCTTTTGACATGTTGCATGAGCATCCACTCGTCCGGTACCAATGCCATTTTGTTCTTTTACGAGTCACCTGCAAGTCGAAACAAACTAACCTTTCTCACTTCCTCTAACGAACCCAGTAACTCCCTTTACGGTGGTTCTTTTATGAGGAAGAAGACTCTTGGGAACCCAGATTTGAATAACTTTAATTGGGTTTGGTCCGATTCGAGTTTTTCTTTTAGAGAACTGAGTCCGTGTCTCGTTCTTTTGAAAATATTTTCCTTTATAAACCGGTGGAAAAGGTTTTCTCCTGTAAGCTGGTGCGGGCTTAGTCCTCGTTTCATTCTTATGAGTGGGACCATGCTCAGCCTTCGTGAACTTCATAGTTCCGGAATCATTTTTGAAAAGCTATGAGTAGGAATTGGATTCCTCCCGCTTGTTAAAACCGAGTCCTTCTTTTACGAAGGAGACACATTGAGACCCTAAGAGCATGTCGAGGTTCTTCGACCTTGAGTAAATTTCAAAACAAGTTCTTGAGACTAATTGAGCTTTTGCTTAAAATGCTTATTTTCTCTTCGAGGGACTCGGACTCGGTCTCATTGGATTGAGCACCAGTCTTGAGTCCTTTTAGAGTAAGTCTCGGTTTTCTAATTCATTTTTCAAAGAAATGCTCTCGAAGTGATAGACTCAAGTTGTTCTTTAAATTGAGAAGAATCGGAATTGGACTTCTCTTCTAAAGTATAGATGTATTTAGCTAAATCAACTTTGGAAAACTTGAGGAAATATTTAATTACGCACTGAGAATTCGTTTCCTTAATGTCCGAGTGATGCGAGTCCGACTCGGATTTAGCTTCGAGTCTAATAGTGCCATCGGACACTTTGGGTCATCCAAGTCTTCATCTTCTTCGAGATACATCTTTATCACTCCATGTAGCCATCATAGCCTTCTCCTTCTTTCTATACCTTTTTCTTCTTGGACAATCTTTAACTATATGATCCTTGCTCCCACATTCAAAATAGCCAAAGTTCTTAGTCAAAGATAATTTTGAAAGGGAAGATTGCTTACCTTTTCTATCCTTCTTGTCTTTCCGGTAGAACTCTTCCCTTGGCCGTTTATCCCATCTCTTATGCTTCATCATTCTTTTGAAGCCTCTAGCCATAAGTGCCATGGGATCTTCTTCGAGTCCGATGAACTCGGATTTTCTTCTCTGCTTTACGAGGCCTTTAGTGCAATATTCTTCTTAGTGCTTACCTCGGCATCCTCCTCTTCGAGATGGATCTCATGGGTGAATAGCTTCCCAATGAGTTCATTTGGCTTTAATAGAGAGAGGTTCGAGCTTCCTCGATGATTGTCACCTTCGGACCCCATCATCTCTTAGGTAGACTTTTGAGTATCTTTCTACACATTTCCTAATGGGAAATCATTCTACCCAAAATTTGAGATTGTTAGTAATCTCGGTGAAGCGGATGAACATCCGAGTGATGTTTTCTTTTGGCTCCATCTTGAACAGCTCATACATGTGAAGATATTGGCTTATCTTCGCTTGTCTAACTTGGTTTGTGCCTTCATATGTGTTGACAAGAGTGTCCCACACTTCTTTACCTGTGTGACAAGCTGATACTCTGTTGTATTCTTACGAGCTGATGGCGCACATCGGAATATTCATGGCCACAGAGTTCTTTATGAACTTTTTGCCTCTTTAGTTGTGTACTCGGCCTTTGCTTTGGGCACGAGTCTTGTTTCTTCCGTCTTCATTGGAATGTAGTTGTCTTCTCATATGATGTTCCATACATCTTCATCGTGATCCAGTAGAAAGCATTCCATGAGCTTCTTCCGGTGTACGAAATTTGATCCCTTAAACTTTGGTGGTACTGTTGGAAGATCTTCCTTCATCGAACTCTCCATTGTTCCGAGCCATTTGATCTTTAGACCTTTGGATGCTTAGATCCTTTTTGAAAGGCTAGGCTCGATACCAATTGAAGGTTTGCTCTTGGAGAAACCGAGTCACCTTAGAAGGGGGTGAATAGGGTGATGAGGAAATTTTAAGAAAAATGGAAGATTAAAGTTTAAAACAAACTTTGAGATTGTCTAAATCTGGATTAGACTCGAGAAAACTATTAACTCGGAATTTACGTTGAAACCCTCCTGTGTCGAGAAAACCACGGCCGGTGCTAATCCAAGCACCAAGTGAAATCCACTATTTTGAATCCACAAAATGTAGTAGACAGACTCAACCAGAATTTCTCCCTTAGACAATTCCTTACAAGGTTTTCCTAGACTTAGAAATTCCCTTATCTAATCTAGTACTTCCTAACTAAGGTAACCTTTATAGCTAGGGACAAGCTGAGCTGAGTTAGCCCTTACAGCTCGGTCAAGGGACCTTACTCGAAAGTAAGAAGAGAAGTTGTGACTGATTACAAGACCTTACAACTCGGAAAGATGTTAAGTACAAAGTTGGACATGTAAGTAGAAGATTGAATATGAATCCAAAGACTTTTTCTTAAGTATGTGTATTGACAATGGTTCCAACAATCTTCAAGTCTTGAGATTTGGTTTCTATTTATAAATGACTAAGCGAGCTTAACCATTGTGACTAGCTTCGATTAGAAGTCCTCTCGTGATCTGTTGTACCGATTCTTCTAAGTCGCTCGGAAAAGATCCCTTGAGATGTGAACATTGTGCAACGGCTTTTGACTCCTTAGGATGTCCCACTCCACTGGTGGTGTCCGAAAAGTAAGGTGGAAACCACTGTTGAGCTTAGCATTGACGGTTTCCGGTTTTGCAAATAGACGACCCGGCATAGTGTCTAGACCTTGGTCAAAAGTAGAAAAAGTCTTGTCTGCTGGTGATTTGACATCTTGAAGCCAGGTTACTTTTGTAATTCAAAAGTAGGATAACCTTGTTTAAATAACCTACAAAAGTAAATCAATTTCGGTTCTCAAAGTATAGAATACTTTGGTCCAAGATTAGACACATATAATAATTTAATTAAGATAATTAAGTGCATAATTATACGAGTTAGAAGAGAATGGAATTTTACGAGTCTAATTCATTATACTCAAATTCCATCCGAGTCGATCTTGAGAAAGATCAAGTTAGATAAAGAATATCGGAATAAAAATAATTGATCTAAACAAATATAGTTCAAATAAAACAAGTCGACTAGAAGATATGAATTAATGCTTGTAATTCACCCGAACTTGGAATATCAAGTTAGACCTGAGTTAAGCGAGTTAGAGCGAGTGTTTGAACATGCGATATATCTGAGTGTTGTCCGAGTGACTCGGAACTACAAATGTGAAAACATGAGCAAGAGTATGCTTTATGAGTCGAGTAAAAAACAAATGAAAACTTATACGGTAGTTTCCGTAACACTCATAAAAGGTTACGTATCACTCGGAAAAGTTTCTATAGCACTTAGAATGATTTGAAATCAAAACTTACAAGAGATGAAGTTTGTACCTGATTCCTTGATAGTACTTAGAATGTTATACATGCAAAGTCTTAGTCTTCACATTGGCAACCCAAATGAAGGACAAGTAGTCGCTAAATCTGTCCTCATTAACCTTAGATGTCGAACTTTAAGTGATTATATATGGTATAAAGACGTTTTCCTTACTAATGTCCTTAAATGTGAAGACGGAACCCAAATTTTTGGAAAGAAAGATTCACTTGTTGGACTTCGTAAAATCTTTGGAGAACGAATCCTTAATAAATTAAGACAACATTTCAACACATATAACATTTCTTTTAGTCGTCTTACATTTGGACAAATTTTTGGAGTAGTTAAAAGCAAAAGACTTGTCCTGTGTAACGAACTCAAATTACAATCCAAATATGGATCGGAAAGAGCCCAGTCTCGAAGAGAAATGCGAATTTTTGTGAAGCTTTTGGCATCATAAAAATTGAAGCCCCATCTACAAAAATAAAAAAGTCTGGAAGAGTCTTTATTAGAAAACAACAAAAAGCTTTTACTTCAAAAACAGATACTCCTAAAACAAATTTTCCAAAGAAAAAGAAGTTTAACAAGAAGAAAGTTGTTTGTTACAAGTGTGGTGAGGTTGGTCATAAAGCTTTCCAAGGTAAAACAGAAAAGAAAATTGACGAACTTTTTGTTGAAGAATCGACTTACAAAAGAAACTATTATCAATTTTAGCCCACAATTCTTCGACTACGAGCTAGGTAAATCTTACCTCCTGACCTTTGTCACACAATTGAGAGATGCTAAGTAGATTGTCCTTCAATCCCTTAACAAGTTAGATTGGGCTGACCAGATTGTCTCCTTTTCCAATCTTGCCTATCCCAATTTTCTTGCCCTTGCTATCGTCTCCAAATGTGACTTTGCCTCCCTTGTTCTCTTCTAACTCAAAAAAAGTCTTGAATCTCCTGACATGTGGCGTGAGCATCCACCGTCAAGGTACTAATGCCCTTTTGTTCTTTTCGAGCTACCTGCAAGTCGAAACAAACTAACCTTTCTCACTTCCTTTAACGAACTCGGTAACTCTCGTATCTGTGGTCTTTTCTAAGGAAGAAGACTCTTGGGAAACCAGATTTGAATAACTTTGGGTTTGGTCCGATTCTCGAGTCTTCCTTTTAGAGAACTCGATCTGTTTCTCTTTCTTTTGAAAATCTTTTCTTTTATAAATTGGTGGAGAAGGCTTTCTCCTCTAAGTTGGTCTGCGCTCGATCCTTTTTTCATTCTTATGAATTGGACCGTGCTCAGCCTTTCTAAACTTCACGGTTCAGAGTCATTTTTGAAAAGATCCGAGTAGAAATTAGATTCCTCCTGTTTATTAAAACCAAGTCCCTCTTTTCTAAAGGAGACATATTGAGACCCTAAGAGCATGTCAAGGTTTTTCGACCTTGAGTAAACTTCAAAACAAGTTCATGAGACTTATTGAGCTTTTTCTTCATATGCTCATTGTCTCTTCGAAGTGACTCGGACTCAGTCTCATTAGCTTGAGCACTAGTCTTGAGTTCTCTTAGAATAAGTCTCGGTTTTTCTAATTCATTTTTCAAAGAAATGCTCTCGAAGTGATAGACTCAAGTTGTTGTTTAAATTGAGAGGAATTAGAATTAGACTTCTCTTCCAAAGTATAAATATATTTAGCTAGATCAACTTTGGAAAACTTGAGGAAATATTCAATTACCTCCTCAGGATTCGTTTCCTCGATTGTCCGAGTGATCTTAGTTTGACTCGGATTCGACTTACGAGTCCGATAGTGCCATCGGACACTTTGAGTCATCTGAGTCTTCATCTTCTTCGAGATGATTCTTTATCACTCCATGTGGCTATCATAGCCTTCTTCTTCTTTTCTGTCCCTCTTTCTCCTTGGACAGTCTTTGACTATATGAACTTTGCTGCCACATTCAAAATAACCTGAGTTCTTAGTTAAAGATAATTTTGAAGGGGAAGAGTGTTTACTTTTTCTATCCTTCTTATCTTTCTTGTAAAACATTTCTCTTCGCCATTTATCCCATCTCTTGTGCTTCATCATTCTTTTGAAGCCTCTAGTAATAAGTGTCATGGGATCTTCTTCGAGTCCGATGAACTCCGATTCTCTTCTCTGCTTTACGAGGCCTTCAGCGCAATATTCTTTTTAGTGCTAACCTCGGCGTCCTCTTCTTCCGAGATGGATCTCATGGGTGAGTAGCTTCCCAATGATTTTGTCTAACTTTAATAGAGAGAGGTTTTGAGCTTCCTCGATGGCGGTTACTTTTAGACCCCATCTTCTCTTGGGTAGGCTTCTAAGTATCTTTACGCACATTTCCTTATGGGAAATCTTTCTACCCAGAGATTTGAGATTGTTAGTAATCTCAATGAAGCGGATGAACATCTAAGTGATGTTTTCTTCGGCTCTATCTCGAACAGCTCGTATTTAAGAAGATATTGGCTTATCTTCGCTTGTCGACTTGTCTAGTGCCTTCATATGTGTTGACAAGAGTGTCCCACGCTTCTTTTGTCTGTTTCACAAGTTGACACTCTATTGTATTCTTCCGAGCTGATGGCACACATCAGAATATTCATTGCTTTAAAGTTCTTTCGAACTTTTTGCCTCTTCGATGGTGAACTCGAACTTTGCTTTAGGCACGAGTCTTGTATCTTCCATCTTCATTGGAATGTAATTGCCTTCTTGTATGATGTTCCATACATCTTCATCGTGGTCCAGCAGAAAGCATTCCATTAGCTTCTTCCAGGTGCCGAAATTTGATCCTTTGAACTTAGGTGGTCCGCTCGAAGATCTTCCTTCATCGAATTCTCGATTGTTCCGAGCCATCCGATCCGTAGACCTTTAGATTGTTAGACCCTTTACGAAAGGCTAAGTTCGATACCAATTGAAGGTTTGCTCTTGGAGAGTCTTAGTCACCCTAGAGGGGGATGAATAGGGTGATGAGGAAATTTGGACAAACTTAGAAAATTTTTGTTTGAAAAGGATAAGCGACTAATTCCGAGTCTAGATTGGACTCGGAAAAGTATGAACTCGAATTATGTGGAAACCCTCCCGAGCGAGAAAACCACGGCGAGTGCTAATCCAAGCACCAAGTCAAATCCACTATTTTGAATCCACAAAATATAGTAGATAGACTCAACCAGAATTGCTCTCTTAGACAATTCCTTACAAGATTTTCCTATACTTATATATTTCCTTATCTAATTTAGTACTTCCTAACCGAAGTAATCTTTACAGACTAGGGATAAGCGAGCTGAGTTAACCTTTACAGCTCGGTCTAGGGACCTTACTCGGAAAGTAAGAAAGAGAATTTGTAATCGATTACAAGACCTTACAACTCAAAAAGATGTTAAGTACAGGCTTGGAGTTGTAAGTAGAAGATTGAATGAGTATTATACAAAGATATATAATTTCAGCAATGGGTTCAGCAATCTTCAAGTCTTGTGAAGTGGCTTCTATTTATAGATAACCAAGCAGATTAGCCATTTTGACTATCTTCCGATTAGAAGTCCTCTGTGACCGTTGTAACGGATCTTTTCGAGTCGCTCGAAAAGATCCGTTGGGATGTGAACGTTGTGCAACGACTCTTGACTCCATTCCACTTGGTGGTGTCCGAAAAGTAGGGTGGAAACCACCGTTGAGCTTAGCATTGAATATTTCCAGTTTTGGAAGTAGACAACCCCGACACAATGTCTTGGCCTTGGTTAGAAGTAGAAAAGCCTTGTCTGCTGGAGATTGACGACTTGAAGCCGGCTACTTTTGTAATTCAAAAGATAGGATAACCTTGTTTAAATAACCTACAAAAGTAAACCAATTTTGGTTCTCAAAGTATAAAATACTTTGCTCCAACATTAGACATAGACAATAATTTAATTAAGATAATTAAGTGCATAATTATCCGAGTCGGAGAAGAATGGAATTTTACGAGTCTAATATTCATTATACTCAAATTCCATCGAGTCGGTTTAGAGAAAAATCAAATTAGACAGAGAATATCGAGAGAATGAGTACTTGATCTAGACAAATATAGTTCAAACAAAACATGCTGACTTAGAGAGTTGAATTAACGCTGTAATTCACTTGAACTTAGAATATGAAGTCGACACGAGTTTAGAAGTATTAGCGAGATTGTTTGAATATGTGATAAGTTTGAGTGTTGTCCGAGTGACTCGGAACCATTATTGTGAATTGATGAGCAAGAGTATTCTTTCTAAGTTAGTCGAAACGAATGAAAACATATGCAATAGTATCCGTAACACTCGAGAAAACTTTCTATGCAACTCAAAGTAGTTTCTATAGTACTCGGAATGACTTGTAATCAAAACATAAAAGAGATGAGGTTTGTACCTGATTCCTTAGTAGTACTCGGAATGATACACATTCAAAGTCCGAGTCTTCACTATGGTCCAAGATTAGGCATAGATAATAATTTAATTAGGATAATTAAGTGCATAATTATCTCGGACCTAGAAGAGTGGAATTTTCGAGTCTAATATTCATTATACTCAAATTCCATCGAGTCGAGTCTTAGGAAAGATCAAGTTATAAGAGTGAAAACATCGAGTATAAGTACTTGATCTAGACAAATAATTCTCAAACAAATATGCTTGACTTAGAAAGTTGAATTAACGTCGTAACTCACTTTACTTCAAGATATGCGATCGGAACTCGGATATGAAGTGTTAGAGAGATTATTTGAACATGCGATAAAGCTGAGTAGTGTCCGAGTGACTCGAAACATTAGTATGAGATAATAGATGAAAATGTGTTTTCTAAGTCGGTCATAATCGAATGAAAACATATGAAATAGTTTCTATAATACTCGGAATGACGTGTAATCAAAACGTAGGAGGGAAGAGATTTGTACCTCTCTCTAGTAGTACTCATAATGGTCTAGTTTCCGAGTCCGAGTCTTCAATCTCCCCTTTTTGATGAAAGGTATTCCATACTTAGACGGAAACTTTGTTAGTGAAAGAATCGTGATTTTTCATTTCGACTTAGTGAAATATCACGAGAAAATAGAGTAATGAGAGAAGTATTTCAAACTTAGAATATTTCACGAGATAACTCATATGGTGAAAAGTGGTGAGTAATTATATCGAGTAAGATAGACAAACAAGCTGATATATCGAGCAAAACTAAATGAGAAATTTAAACTCGGAAAGAGTTATACTCGAAATCGGTATGCTCGAAATTAGAAGCTTCATTCATATATATACATAAAACATAAAAAAACACATATAAGAAAGAGGGTGAGAAAACTTCCCTAAATAAGACAACAAATTTTCTAGTGTATTCTCCCCTTTGCCTTTCAGCAAAAAACAAAAAAATGGGGAAGAATGTATCAAGCTGATACAATTTGATGTCTAGACAAAAAATAAAATAAAATAGAGAAAAAGAAATTAAGATAGTGGAGTTAGGGCGGTCCGAGTTGAGGCGGATGAGCGTGCGGCTTACTCCGCACCGATATGCTTGTGAAAATGTTGAAGATCATGGCGGTGGTAGCACTGGTATGTCTAGAAGTGGCTCGGCTACGAGTGGGCGACCCGGAACGAGGTCGTCTAGAGGCTCATCCTCTTGAAACGTTACGGAGGGCGGTGCTTTCGCTGGTTTGACTAGCTGCAGATCGTCCAACATCCGCAGGGTCTTCCGAGTCACTAAGACTCGTTGCTCGAGCTTATTAGTTCCGGTTGAGGACCCGGAGCACCCTATCCTCGGCTTCTTCTTCCTTCTCTTCTCCTCCTTCTTTCTCTTCTTCTTTCTCTCCTTCCTTCTTCTCCTTAGAAGGAGCTGCTTCACCGCAGACCTCCTCTTCTTCTTCGACTGCCTCTCCGGATGAAGACTTGGCGGGGCTCGAGGACTCTTCGAGACGTATCCGAGCTATCTCGGGTCCTGAGCGGCTTTGGAGCGCCTTTCTCCGAAGAGTGAAAACATCGAGTATAATCATCCCCTGTTGCTCCTTAACTAGAGCCTTCATTTCGAGAAACACATCTTGTTGCTCTCGAATCCGAGACTCGTGCCGTCTTTTGGTTAATGGTCATTGGCTGGAGGACCGTCTTGAAGGAGCGAAGAGTGTCTTGGATTTTCGTGGACACGAGAGGAGAGTTTGTCTATCGGTGCGGCAGATAAAGTAATAGTGGCTTCGCGAGGAGGACCTGAGGTGGAAGCACCACCAGGTGGAGGAGGGAGTAAGAGAGGAGTCTCGAGTCCGAGGCGGAGGGGAAGGTTCCCTCGGTTCTAAGCTATGGACCTAGACACCGGGTTGGGTTTCCTAGTACCCGTATCCAAGAAGCTCTTTTTGCTATTGACTATGGCAGCCTCGGACGCTTCGTTTGGGTCCGAGGGAGCGGAACCTTGAATTGTTTAATGATAAGGGTAAGCGGGGCTCCTATAGGAAGAGGGGTGGATTTCTTAGTCCGAGCGAGCACGTTGGGCATCCGCTTGATAATGGCGGGGAAGAGGTCTACGTCATAGCCCTCAAGAATGTCAAATAGAGCTTTGAGAGTCTTTGAGTTGGGATTCTCTTTCTTGGAGTGGTAAGAAAAGAAATTTCTCATTAGCAAGAAACAGAGAAGTCTAGCCTCACTCTTTATCTAAGTCACATAAAAGTTCTTGCGTAACTCGGGGACTTCCTTGGCGTATTTTTCAAAGAACTCATCAGCAACCTCGTTGAAGGGGATTGGGTTGGCATTGAGAAAGACAGATGAAACTTTAAAAAATGATTAAGAAGAGAGAGATTAATACGAACCATCGTGTCTGCAAACTCTTGAGGTGATGATCCCCTCGGAGCAAGAAAGATTTGCATAAAATTTCGCAACAAGTTTAGTGTATATGAACTCACTAATACAAAGAAAATTATATACCTCGGTGGTTTTGATGTGTTTCAACCACGAAAAGGTTGTGGTTGGAAAGAATTTATCATCCAAAGTAAGGTGTTGGGTGACAAGGATTTTAGAGGGGTTAGAAGGACCCTCTTGGCTTTTGGTTCCGGGCTTCTTAGTTGCGAGAACCTAGGCAATCTGGAGCGGATCCTCTTTTAGGCGTGGTTGAGAAGTTGTGAGAAGAAGATGAGCTAACTCGAAGAAATGAGAGAGGAGAGAGAGAGTACTGAGAGTGCTTGAGAGCTTAGATTGCAAGAGTGAGTATGTGAGAGTTTAGGTTAGGAGAGACTAAACTAGCGAAATGAATGAAAAGGGATGCTATTTCTAGCGAAAAGAATGTCCTTCGAGTATCCGTTCCGACCCAAACTTCCAACAATTGCCTCGGATCGATGTGTGCATGTACTGCTCTCCAACGGTTAGAATTCCGAGTGTCTGTTTCCCAACGGTTAGCTCACCGATCGATGTGCACGGTAGAGAGAGAGAGAAAATGAGAAATTTTAAAAGAAATTTCTGAAATTCTCCACTAATCTAGAGATGATTTCAAAAGTTTGCAGTCCAATTTTCTCAAAAGCTGAGTCCGACTTAGTAAAGTTTCCGAGTTACTCGAAATTGCAAACGAGATAGTAACTCCTAGCTCAGTATAATTGGATCAACTGAACTAATTGTTATTAGACAAAGAGAAGAACATGTAACCCATAATCATGTAAGATAATTTCACTTAGAATAACACATAATCATGCAATTATCATGCCAACTTCATTCCCAATGAAACAAAAATGATCCTCACTAAGTGGCTTAGTAAAGATATCAGCTAATTGAAATTTTGTAGGAATGAATTCAAGTTCAATATCACCTTTCTCGGAATAGTCTCTCGAAAATGATACCCGACCTCAATATGCTTTGTCTTTGAGTGCTTGAACTGGATTCTTAGTGATGCTGATTGCACTCTAATTGTCACACTTGATTGGAATTGATTTGAGTGAATGTCCAAGGTCTTTCAAGTGTTGCTTGATCCATAGACTACGAGCACAGCATGCTCCAACTACAATGTACTCAACTTCAGCAGTTGATAGAGCAATTAAGTTACGCTTCTTTGAGTACCAAGATATAAGGGATTAACCCAAAACCGGCATGCTCCTAAGGTGCTCTTTCTATCAACCTTGTATCCTGCATAGTCAGCATCCGAATATCCAGTTAGGGTCGGTTCTAAGTCTCTTGAAAACCATAGACCTAGATTCCGATTCCCTATAAGATATCTAAAAATTCTCTTCACCGCAAGTGAGATTTGATTCTTTTGTATTAGCTTGGAATCTTGCACGAGGCATACACTAAACATAATGTCTAGCCTACTAGATGTAAGGTATAGTAGAGATCCAATCATACCTCAATAGAATTTCGATCTACTTGCTTTACCTTTTTCGCCCGAGTCTAGTTTCATGCTCGCTACTCATTGGTGTTGCTCGCTTGTTTTGCATCTTGAAGCTTGTACTTCTTCAGCAACTCCTTGGTATACTCACATTGATGGACATAGATGCCATCTTTATGTTGTTTGATTTGTAGATCAAGAAAGAAATTGAGCTCTCCCATCATGCTCATTTGGAATTCCTATCTCATTAACTTAGAAAAATCTCGACAGAGATTTTCATAAGTAGCTCCAAAAATTATATCGTCAACATAAAAGCTGAACAATAAGAAAGTCTTTCCCCTTGGTTTTTATGTAAAGAGTTCTGTCAATCTAACCTCTTTTAAAATCATTTTCACTTAAGAAACTGCTCAATCTTTCATACCAAGAGCCTTTTGTAACTTGAAACATGATTTGGAAATTCTAAGTTTTCAAATCCAGGGGTTTCTCAACATAGACTTCCTCTTGAATGAAACCATTCAGAAAAGCACATTTGACATCCATTTAATACAATTTAATATTCATGCTAGATGTAAATGCCAATAGGATTATGATTGCTTCAATCCTAGCAACCGATGCAAAGGTTTCCCCACAATCAATTTCTTCTTCTTGATTGTAACCTTGAGCCATAAGTCTAGCCTTATTTCCGACTACCAACCCATCCTCATCCAATTTGTTCTTGAAAACCCATCTAGTTCCTATGACCGGGTAGTCCAGACTTGGTTTCTTTCAAATTGATTAAGTTCCTCTTGCATGGCCTCTACCCATTCAGGTTCATTTAGGGCCTCTAGTGCATTTACGGGTTCGAGTTAATGATAAGAATGTCATGAATGTATATAGATTTTGCAAAGAAGAGCAAGTTCTTACCCCACTGTTGATGTCGGACAAGATGTTCTCGAGTGGGTGGCTCGAAGCATATTTGAATGCTTTACCTGTTCTCTGGTTCACCAGATTGGAGGGTTGAACTGGTTGATCTTCGGTGATCCGATCCGATTGAGCTTGCTCATCTACTTGACCTTCGAGCATTCTAAGCTTGCTCTTGAACTGGTTCGATCCGAGTCATGATATTCTAAGCTGCTTTCTTTTGACTCCGTCCGAGCTTAGCTTCAATAAGATCATCTCGCATCTCGACCGAGTTTCAAATCTAAGAACATTGACTCACTTGGTTTTCCCCGATCAAACTCATCAAACACAACGTGGATGCTTTCTTCCACTTTGTTAGTTCTTTTATTGAAAATGCGATATGCTTTACTATGAGATGAATAACCAAGAAAGATACCTTCATCCGAACGAGCATCAAACTCGATCGAGTGATCCTTACCATTATTGTGAACATAGCACTTACATCCGAAGGGTTTGAAGTATGGGATGTTTGGTTTCTTTCCCTTGTAGAGTTCATATGGAGTTTTCTTCAAAATGGGTCCGAGGAGGCATCTCGCTCGGTGTGTAGTTTGTCTGTGTTGATCGCCTCGGCCCGTAAATAGTAAGGCGGATCATATTCAATCATCATTGTCCTAGCTATTTGTTCAAGAGTTTTGTTCTTTCTCTCCACTACCCCATTCTGTTGAGGGGTTATGGGTGATAAGAAGGCGTGGGAGATATCATTCTTGTCGCAGAACTCCGCAAATTCCGAGTAATCGAACTATCTTCCATGGTTAGTTCGAATTCTTCCGATCCGAGTCCGGGACTCTACTTGAATTTTTTGTAGAGCTTGTTGAACTCTTTGAAGGCTTCATTTTTGTGTTTAAGAAAACACACCTAGGTAAATCGTGAGTAGTCATCAACAACCACAAGTACATAAGATTTACCTCGGAGACGCTTTACGGGGATTTCACCACATAAATCCATATGCAACATTTCAAGCACTTTGGATGTGGAGACAGTTTTGAGAGATTTGAAAGATGATCCGACATGTTTTCCTTTTGTGCATGCTTCATAGATTTTATCTTTCTTAAAGGCACGATTAGGTAAACCTCTAACTAAACCATGAGATGCAAGCCTTTTGATAGTATGCATACTAACATGACCTAGTCTACGATGCCATGTGCAAAAATCATCATGTAGTGGTGCTTTTAAATAGGATAAATTTTGACTTGGATCGAAAGAGGAATAGTGTAGGTATTACCCGATCTCGTACCTAAGAGCTTAGTCTCTTTGGTGGTTGCATCGTAAAGATAGCAATTTGTCCGAGTGAACCTTACCTCTTGACCTTTGTTGCACAGTTGAGAGATACCGAGTAGATTGTACTTTAATCCCTTGACAAGATAGACTCGGGCTGACCAAGTTGTCTCCTTTTCCAATCTTGCTTATTCCAACTATATTGCCGTTACTATCATCTCCAAAAGTGACTTTGCCTCCTTTGTAATCTTCTAACTCGGAAAAGAGTCTTGAATCTCATGACGTGTGGCATGAGCATTCACTGTCTAGGTACCAATGACCCTTTGTCTTTTTTAAGTTACCTGTAAGTTAGAAACCCACTAACCCTTCTCCCTTCCTCTAATGAACCCAGTAACTCCCTTTATTGTGGTCCTTTTCTAAGGAAGAAGACTCTTAGGAACCCAGATTTGAATTACTTTTGGTTCGGTCTTATTCGGAGTCTTCCTTTTAGAAAACCGAGTCGGTGTCTCTTTCTTTTGGAAACTTTTTCTTTTATAAACAGGTTGAGAAGGTTTTCTCTTGTAGACTGGTGCTGCGCTCGGTCCTCCTTTTATTCTGATAAATGGGACCATGCTCAGCCTTCCCGAACTTTACGGTTCCGGAATCCTTCTTGAAAAGATCCGAGTAGGAGTTTGATTCTTACTCTTTGTTAAAACCAAGTCCTTCCTTCCTAAAGGAGACACATTGAGAGCCTAAAAGCATGTCAAGGTTTTTCCGACCTTCGAGTAAATTTCAAAACAAGTTATTGAGACTCATTGAGCTTTTGTTTCAAATGCTCATTTTCTCTTCCGAGTGTCTCGGATTCGGTCTCATTAGTTTGAGTACTAGTCGGGAGTTCTCTTACAGTAAGTCTCAATTTTTCTAATTCATTTTTCAAACCAATGCTCTTAGAGGTGAGAGACTCAAGTTTTTTTTTTAATTGAGAAGAATCGAATTGGATTTTTCTTCCAAACTGTAAATATATTTAGCTAAATCAACTTGGAGAACTTAAGAAAGTATTCTATTACCTCCTAAGGATTTGTCTCCTCAATGTCCGAGTTGTCGGAGTCCGACTCGAATTCGGCTTACGAGTCCGATAGTGCCATTAGACACTTTTAGTCGTCCGAGTCTTCATCTTCTTCGGATGAATCTTCACCACTCCATGTGGCCATCGTAGCTTTCTTCTTCTTTATGTCCCTTTTTCTCCTTAGACAGTCTTTGACTATGTGATCTTTGCTCCCACATTCAAAACAACCACAGTTCTTAGTTAAAGATAACTTTCAAGGGGAGGAGTGTTTACCTTTTCTCGTCCTTCTTATCTTTCTTATAGAACTCTTCTCTTGGCCTTTTCTCCTATTTCTTGTGCTTTATCATTCTTTTGAAGCCTCGAGCAATGAGTGCCATGGGCTCTTCTTCGAATTTGAGGAACTCATATTTTCTCCTCTCGCTTTCTAAGGCTTTCAGCTCAATGTTCTTTTTGGTGCTGACCTCAACATCCTCTTCTTCCGGATGGATTTCATGGGTAAGAAGCTTCCCAATCGGTTCGTCCGGCTCTAGTTGAGAGAGGTTCCGAGCTTCCTATATGGTTGTCACCTTAGGACCCCATCTTCTCTTGGGTAGACTTCTTAGAATTTTTCTACACATTTCTTCATGGGAAATCTTTCTACCCAGAGATTTAAGATTGTTAGTAATCTCGGTGAAGCGTATAAACATCCGAGTGATGTTTTCTTATAGCTCCATCTTAAACAGCTCATATTTGTGAAGGTATTGACTTATCTTCGCTTGTCTTACTTGACTTGTTCCTTTATATGTGTTGATAAGAATGTCCCACACATCTTTAGCCGTGTCACGAGGCTAACACTCTATTGTATTCTTCCGAGCTGATGGCGCACATCGAATAGTCATTGCTTTAAAGTTCTTTCCGAACTTTTTGCCTCTTCAGTGGTGAACTCGAACTTTGCTTTACACACAGGTCTTGTATCTTCCATCTTCATTGGAATGTAATTGCCTTCTTGTATGATGTTTAATACATCTTCATCGTGGTCCAGCAGAAAGCGTTCCATTAGCTTCTTCCGAGTGCCCGAAATTTGATCCTTTGAACTTAGGTGGTCTCGCTCGAAGATCTTCCTTCATCGAATTCTCGATTGTTCCGAGCCATCCGATCTGTAGACCTTTAGATTGTTAGACCCTTTCTAAAAGGCTAAGTTCGATACCAATTGAAGGTTTGCTCTTGGAGAGTCTTAGTCACCCTAGAGAGGGGTGAATAGGGTGATGAGGAAATTTTAACAAACTCGGAAGATTTTCACTTGAAAAGAATAATCAAGACAATCCGAGTCTAGATTGGACTCGGAAAAGTGTGAACTTAGATATACGTGGAAACCCTCCTGGGTCGGTGCTAGTCTAAGCCCCAAGTCAAATCCACTATTTTGAATCCACAAAATAAAGCGGATCGACTCAACTAGAATTGCTCCCTTAAACAATTCTTTACGGAGTTTTCCTAGACTTAGAAATTCCCTTATCCGATCTAGTACTTCCTAACCGAGATAACTTTTACGAGTTAGGGACAACTAAGCTGAGTTAACCTTTATAGCTCAGTCAAGGGACCTTACTTAGAAAGTAAGAAAGAGTATGTAACCGATTACAAGACTTTACAATTCAGGAAGTATGAATTACAAGGTGGGAGTTGTAAATAGAAGATTAAGTATGAATACAATGACTTTTGCTTGACTAATGGGTATTGACAATATCTTTCTTTTAATCTTCAAGTCTTGAGAGTTGGCTTCTATTTATAGATGACCAAGCAGATTAGCCGTTGTGACTAATTTCCGAACGTAAGTCCTTTATGATCGTTGTAATGGTTCTTCCGAGTCGCTCGTAAAGGATCCGTTGAGATGTGAACATTGTTCAACGGCTCTTGACTCCTAAGGATGCTCCAATCAGCTGGTGGTGTCCGAAAAGTAAGGTGGAAACCACCGTTGAGATTAGTGTTGAAGTTTTTCAGTTTTGGAAACAAACAATCTTAACACGGCCTCGTGGCGTTGTTCGAAGTAGAAAAGCCTTGTCTATCGGTGATTGACGACTTGAAGTCGGTTACTTTTGTAATTCAAAAATGAGATAACCTCGTTTGGATAACCTACAAAAGTAAATAATTTTAGTTCTCAAAGTATAAAATACTTTGGTCCAAGATTAGGCATAGATAATAATTTAATTAGGATAATTAAGTGTATAATTATCTCGGGCCTAGAAGAGTGAAATTTTCTCAATCTAATATTCATTATACTCAAATTCCATCGTAGTCGGTCTTAAGAAAGATCAAGTTATAAGAGTGAAAACATCGGAGTATAAGTACTTGATCTAGACAAATAATTCTCAAACAAATATGTTGACTTAGAAAGTTGAATTAACATTGTAACTCGCTTTACTTCAAGATATGCAGTTAGAACTCGGATATGAAGTGTTAGAGATATTATTTGAACATGCGATAAATCTGAGTAGTGTCCGAGTGACTCGAAACATAAGTGTGAGATGATAGATGAAAATGTATTTTTGAGTCTATAAGAATCGAATGAAAACATGTGCAATAGTTTCTATAATACTCGTAATGACTTGTAATTAAAACATAGGAGGGAAGAGGTTTGTACCTCTCTTTGGTAGTACTCAGAATGGTCTAGTTTTCGATCTTTAATCTCTGTTCTAAGGTAAGGATTTTATCTAGTTAATAACTCAATTCTCACTCCAAAATATGCTTTCGAATCGGGTTTTCTTTTCCACCATTGAAATTGGTTTAGGTTTAATTTATGGGTTTTTTTTCCATTACGGAATATCATCAATGGTTGTTCTAACAGGAGGTTAGGGCTGGTAGATGACGCATTATTGAGAGTTCCGTATGCCAATTACGGTGTTCATCGACAAGATTCCAATTTAGGGTTTCTAAGGAGATATTTGGCTTCAATCGGAGCGCACAAGAATTAGGCTTTGTCGGACTTGAATTATGTGCTCGCAAACTCTAGACTTTGCCAGCTTTTCTCCAGTGAAGACCCGAAGACAAAGAGCTAGTATTTTGGTTTAGAATTGGGTGCCTTGAATTTCTCTGTCAATGTCTTATTTGTCGAATTTTGTTATGTTGAATAACTGCATATTATGAGAACTTTTATCCAAAGAAGAAGGAAATTTTGAAACCAACAACCTCCGTAAATTCTAGTCCAAAGGTGAATGTCTCTCTCTCTTATTTCTTAGTGGGTTCTATTTTATACTCCTGTTTTGGAGGTGAGACATGGTATGAATGATAAGAGATTGCGTGAGGGACTATGATGTTAGAAGTTAGGTGAAATGTATTAGAATTATACTCTATCAACTCAACTACCGAGAAATACATCTTCAACACTTTGGTGGTGATGAGGTGATTGAGTGAACTATTGAGGAAATAAATGTTGGCGATTGGATTTTAATTCTTCGTCTTGGACAACAAAGTAGAATAACAACAGTCGTCCTATCCATATGTCAATCACCATACTCTTTTAACTCGAACATATATATCTCATCGGTTATGAAGTTGTTTGGTTTATCAATTTTTTTGTCTTAGTTTAGGAATGGAATCACTAATTCCAATAAGTGATATTTAGTTCTTGTGTCTTTTTTCCTTGAATTACATTATTGAGGAATCATTTAAATCTTCATGTATGGGTTTGAGCAAACCTTCCCCTCCCCTGGTTTATATAAATCCATACATTTGGAATCATTTTGCTCATTTCATGGGGTGAGCCAAACAAGTGATATTGAGAATCGAAATCATGTGATATCTCTTGGGTTCGTTCTTAATTCAATTCATTTCCAGCGTTTTGAATCAAACATCGGGGTAAAACAGAGGTGCATTCTAGAGCCTTTAAGAATTGTCAAGTGTGAAGTTTTAAAAAAGCACACTGTACAAGCTTATCAAAGTCCATTATGTAGGAAAGAAAGCTGGAAATTGTATCAAATTTATTGGGAATGATGGCTTGATCGCCTCAACAGAGCACAATGGCATTAGTAAGTTAGTTCAGCCACGTTGCATGGGATATACATTTGGAGGGTTGGCTTAAAACATAACCATTAGTGAAAAATCCTTGATGTGATGTGTATGTTGTCTTCTTCTTTTATATGGTAAATGGAATTAAACATACTTTAATATGTACTCTTTACTTTTTAATTGTTTTTAAGCTATTTGTGAAAAAGGACATTTTAGATCCAATAACTATCAAGCATAGGTCTAATTCACCATCATTTCAAATACTAATATTTAGAGAGTGTAGTGTGGTTAGAAAAACTTCGTTGAAGTTCTTCAAGACAATGTTCTTCCTTTTATATTTGTTTTAAATTTATGATTAGATGTTCCACCCCTTTTGATTTTCATATTCAGTTCATTTAGCCTTCAATATTTTCTTTGGGGTTGCAGTAATTCGGGTTTTTTAAGCTTTTGTTCTTAATGTGACAAGGCTTGTAAGTGATTATGTAGATTATTTAATCAACTTAATATGTATTACTAGAAAACAATTTGGAGAAAGGCTTATTACATCTAACTTAGGAAAGTAATTGTCACAACCGATTATGATATGTACTAATGTCATCCTCAAACAAAAGCGAAGAACGATCGCTCCTCCATAAATTTCAACACATTTTTCCGACATTATTCTATACAGACCTTCAATCACCACCATCAATTTATGACAATAATTTGGAACTCTTCTTTCTTCAAATCTCGATTTGGGCCTGCTCTAATCAATTTTAAAGGTCGTACCAAACGTAACTCAAAGGTAATACACTCGCGTATGATTTTGTTCTTGTTGTAGGCAAACTATGGTGAAGATGACGCTACCAAAGTTTTACTGATTAAACTTGTAATTTGTATATTTTGTTTCCTTTTTTCCCGGAATCTTGTCTTGATAATTTCTTAATTGACAACCCCAAATCATTCTCGAAAAGGATCTCCCAAAACCGAACCTTCCTCTCTCTCGCCTTTAGGAGTGTGCAATTATTGTTTATGTTAAAAAACCAGCAATTGTATATCATTGATGAAAGTTGAGCCAAATTAATTAGTAGTATACTTCAATCTTCATTTTTGAGTTTCACTATTTTTGTGTATTTTATGTTTGGTTATTGTCTCTGTTTGATTTTCTCTGTTGGTTTGGCACAACGATGATTTAATTGCATATTGCATGTGTGATCTTTACTTTGGGGCTATGTTTATGAGGATTAATCAATAATACACTTGTCCAAGTATCTCATCTTAACGAAGGGGAAAAATCTACAATCAATTTCAACAATTACCTCCGATCACATGTTAAAATTACATGATTATATATATTTTGCGAGTGTTCTAATTACAAGTTCTATTATTTTTACACTATATAGTGTGTATAATTGCTTCATGGGAAGTAACTAACTTCTATTATTTTAGACAATATAATGTTTATAATTTCTTCATGGGAAGTAAATAACTTTTTGTAAGATATATGCTTAGGAGTCTGCTTTTCTTAATGTTTAATTAATAATTATAGTGGATGCATAGCTTATATGATGTCTCGGTTATAGTGCCATTGAAGTCAAGACTTGCTTCTATAACCATGAACAGTTAATATTTGTTTGTGCTATATCTCTTCATAGTTGTTTATTTAATGCTTGAATGTCGAGTCATCGAAGTTTGTATAAAAGGCATCTTTTATATTTTTAGGGATCATTCAAATTATTATTTTTTGATTACATTACAACACATATATTTGAATCTTTTCTGTTATGATAACTTTTTCAATGGCAACCAGTCACATATACTTGTACATATGTCCTCGTGAAGCTCTACTTTCAACATTAACTCTATAGATACTAGGTTCATGATATCCCATTTGTTTTCTCATTTTCCAGCTTAAAATTTATGATTTCTAATTCATAATTCATGTCTTTAAGAAATTATCTTTTTATGGTTTATGAAATGGGTATCTCTGTATACAATAATATTTGTAGGGATAAAGATGCATTTTGAGACTACCTAATTCTTCAAAATTAGGAGCTTGCAATGAGAGATCTTGTTGATATAGGGAGAAAATTGGGTATCGGTGCTCTTATGTATGGCTTCTATACCTTTGCTCAATAGTACTAGGGACCCTGTTGTTATGCTTAATTATAGGAAATATGAACAAGAGTTACATTCTGTTTTCAAGTATGAAATCAATGATAGGTAATTGTTTGCTTTTATTTTGCTTCTATTTTGTTGAGCTAAATCTTTATTACTATACTTATGTTCCATTTCTTTGCTTATTTTTCATTTTGTATTTGTACAATCCTAATTGGATGTCTTATTTAATGTTCGAAACTGTATTCTAATAACTAATATTTCGCACAGACATTGTACCATAATTTTTACTTTGTGGAGAAGATTGTTCTTTGGATCTTTGGATAGAAAGTTTGTGAGCAATTTAGTGCAGATAATGATTTGAAAAGGACAGGAAGAAGGTGGATACATTAAATGTGGATCTCATATATCTTTGTTTTTGCAAATCCTAAATTATTTTTCTTTTTGCTTGTTACCTTCTTGACCCTATTTTGCCTTTTGTTTTATTCACTTTACTTTCATCGTGTATCCTTAGAATGATCAAGAAAAACTATAATCTACTCTAATACCAAAAATTAGGGACAATTTAGATATCTAATTTTTACTGGGGACAATTTAGATATTTTATTATTATCACTTTTATTTTCACATCATTATATCTACTTACTATATTTATCGTGCGCATCGCGCACGTTATTCAACTAGTCAATGAAAATGTGCGTATGATACACGTACTAACCAGATTGTATGTTAAAAGGTCAAATAATTTTTTAAAATGGCTACATATAATTACAAATTTTATCATAAATTCGAGTTTATAGACCCAAATTACCATAAATGATATTCTATTTTAATTTTTTAAAACTCACCTCCTTCTATGAACCCCTTTTCTGAAAAAAGATAAGATTCTCTCTCCTAAATTGTAACATATCACCAAATCTATAGATCCAGGTCCATAATATAAGTTTTGGCACATAATCGACATTTTTTGTTCAAACTAAATTAAATTTAGAACAAATCTAAAAAACTAGAAAACGCACGTGCACACAATTTTTCATGTACAATTGTTTAAAATAGATTTCAAAAGTGGTCCCTCATTTCCTACATAAACAACACTTTAGGACATGAATTTGGGTGTCAGCTTAAGTAGTAAAATCTCTGAAAATAATTATTAAAAAACTGAGTTTCAATCCTTTCCACATCAATATTCATACCTCTTTCATGCAAAAAAAAAAAAAAAAAAAACCAATGCGACTTCACCGATGCATTTGGTATTGTTGTTTTTTCCCCATCATTAGTAAGCTTCAAATAAGTTCAAAAAGATACAAAAATGGCTAAATTAATGACAGTAATTAACCAATCTAATACTTCATATCCCCTGTCGAAAAAATCACCAAGGCTAACAATACAATCACCTAATCCAAAACTTCGTCGAAAATGTGTAACACCTAAGAGATAACATTGAGGATATATGCATCTACTTAATACATAAATAATCAAATACTTTGTAATTAACCTCTAATTAAAATTAATCACTTCATACATCTAATCTTACACCTTATACTTAGTAAAAAACACCTCAATCAATTAAGTTTCCACTTGACTTTGTAGTCGCTTCCTTAAACTCCGTGTAATCCTTCTTATGTGTGGAGTTTCATCCTTAATGGGACAGAGTCTCTTGCTCCATCTTCTTATGCACTTCCTTTATATCACAAGCATCTGGCAAAATTGGATCAATAGATTATTTTTAATTTGCTCCAGAGCTGCTTTTAACTAATATTGCTTCGGTTATTGCCATTTGAGGACTTGGCTGCCTTTCTTCTTTGTTGTTTCCTCCCTTTCAACTTATCTAACTTCTTGTGCATTGTCATATCAATTGTAAGGGGTATATTAATGGGGTTTTTAAATTCTTCAATATCTGATGAATATTCACCTTCTTGGATATTACCAAATCTCATTGACCACCTGGTTTATATTTCCAACCAAAACATATGTCTATGTTTGACTACTCGAGGAGAGCTCTCCTTCTCTAGGCACTTCCTTCCCCATGCCCTCAATTAAATCATGTGTCCGTAACTTTTGGTTTTCTTCAACTCTTGAAAAGTTATTTTCCACAAACTCAACAGTCTTGTCTAACATAATACCATCAGCCTCTCCACCTTCACCGCCATCAATTCAATTGCCGGGTCATACCTCCGATCGGCTTCATCAACTCCATTGGAAGAGCTCCTTTCTAACGCTGTGTTTGTTGGCTTCTTCCTTTCTAAATTATACATATGAATGGGGATTTAACCTTAGAAACTTTCACTCTAAAACCTTTATTTTCAATGGATAATAGGATCCCAACATCAATGTCAACTAGATGAGTAGTCATAATCGGGACTTTAACAATCCCTAATAAAGATGCTTCAAGAGTAGCAGAGTCAAGACAAATTATGTCACCCTATCTCTCTACCATAGCTATGATGTTGTCACTAGTCCATGTATGTCTTGGGATCGCCTATTAATTAAAGCCAAGTAGTCCGAGTTTGACACACCTCAAATGAAGCTCATCTTCTATAATTTAGAATCAATTGACAATAATTTCATCTTTGTCAGTTTCTTCAATCTACTTTGAAGTAGACAACTATTGGTTTTTGTTGTAATAATTTATGCTTTATGTTATTAGTCTGTAACCTTTCACATAATGACATTATTGATTCATCGGCTCCACTCTACGGATGCATAAACATATAGTCTTCCAAAATATCTCTCTCTTAGTGAAAAAATGCACAAAGATCGATGTAAATGACATCTAAACCCATACTTGTTCTACTAGTAATAGATTTTGCCAATAGCTAACTAACACCCTTAACAATCCTTCATTTCTAATTAATATATGCTTCCCTTGGTTATCATTGCCTCGAATATAGCAATAATTATATGATAGTCATTAAATCACCTAGTTAGGTAATTTAATAAAGAAAAAAAACACTTTTTAAACACAACTATCACCTATTTTTCAAATTTATATTTTCTCTTTCCTTGCTCGTCTACTAGCTCTCTCTTTGTCTCTCTCTCTCTCGTCTCTCTTTTCATAAAGAAAATATCCGATTGGTTATGAGACTGTTGGACTCTCCAAAGGTATTACATAAGGCCCCGATGGAAAGTTTTTTTTTACAATGGGTATTGTTATCCGACAAGTTTTACATCGTATTTTCGATGTAAAACCTGTCGACTCCCGATGTAAAACCCATTGGAATGGTCGGACGAGGTTGTCGGTTGACGGGCCCGTCGATATATCCTTACCAACGAGCGGGATTCATAAGTCCCTATCCATGAGATATTCTGTCAGAATTTCTCATATTGCGTCAAAATACCCTTCGGAAATCTCATCGCTAATTAAGTGTTTTTTGTTATTGAATGATTAGCCGGGAAAGGAGGTGGTGGAGGCGGATGTGAAGGCGGATGTGGAGGAGGAGTTAATTGGGCATGTTATAGATGCATTATACAGATGTTCTTTGTATTAATGAATATGATGTTTTCTTTGATGAATTCGTTTATATTTATGAAGTTTTATTTTTATTTTTTAGATCTGATGTGCTTTTGTGCTATAATGTTTTCTTTGATGAATTTGTCATATTTCATGATAAACCTATGTTTTTAAGGTTTGATTTGTAGAAAAAAAAAAGAAGTATGCATATGCACACAAATTCGTCAATATTATTCAAGAATTCACTAAAACATAAAAATTCATCTTATATTACAAAAATTCATCAAATTTGAAAAATGATCACTTTATTGTGAAAATTCATCACATATGAATCCGGTTTTAACATTGAATACGTGACACTATATTCCACCACTTAGCTAGATGATTGAGTTACTACTGTATAATTTTCGCAAATTTAGGCCTCGTAGTAGGCTAAACAAAAACCTATAATAATTGGGCATACTTGTCTATCTTTTTGAAAAAAATTCCAAACTTTTATAATACTTCTTATACGTTTCTCTTAAAATGGTTAGTTCATATTGCCTCCATTTCAAAATACTTGTCGTTTTGAGGTTACGAATGATTATCAAGAAAACATAAAATTTTTGATAAAATCTGTGTTAAAAGACCAAGTTAACCTAAGATTTGATTAGAAATGAAGAAAAATTAATGAAAAATTAGAAAAAAAAAGCAATTAATAATAATAAATTGACAAACTATTCATTAATAAGTCATTAGAATTGTAAAGTGACACATATTGTAAAAGTAAAAAAATTAATTAAAGGGTTATGTATTTTGAAATGGAGGGAGTATTAGCCACAACAGGAGCTTTTATATTATCTTTTTCCAAGTCTTTAGGTTAGGTGGACAAAGATAGGGAGCGATGGGTGTAAGTATTGTTTTATTGTTATTAATTAATTAATAAAATGATAAATATTTTATTATAAGATATTTTTTAGTATATTATTATATATTTAATTTGAAAAGATGGTATGATTGAATTGTGGAATGTTGTTGCAATTTTTAAATTATATAAAAATATCTTTTTATTTATAATTTTTTACATTTATTAAAATTTGACTTATGGTACGCATTAGCAGATAGCCAATTCATCCCATTAGAGTGTCAGTTTGTACCATCACGGAAGTAAAGCATAAACACATTGAGACGAGATATTTATGAGTATTTTTGTGGCAAAACATATGGTATTTGTAGTTTCTAGTTTCAATCATAGTAGTCTTGCTCGCTCAAAAGAGTTTTCGCTAACAAGGATTTTAAGCATGCAGACCGAAAAATCTGGAAATGCCAAATGCATGAACACAATGGATCATAGATGGTTGCAACCGTTTCAAATAAAAACCAATTGATAAACAAAAGAAAGCACCTATGGCATTTTTGGATACAACTTTTTATCTTGGTTCCATCTGAAGTTATATTACTTATAACCTGTTACTTAGGACCTCTTGAGTTAGAAACATGAAAGACTCTCTCTCTTGCAAATTAACTCGCCACTTATTGTCATTTCTGTTCTGTTTCTGCATAGTTCATTTGTGCAGCGCTATGAATGCGCAAAGAAAGGGAGGGCCAAAAGCAAATGTCCCAGCCGTCTTTGCCTTTGGCGACTCTATTGTTGATCCTGGTAATAACAATGAAATCTTAACGTTAATCAAGGCCAACTTCCCCCATATGGAAAGGATTTCGAGCATGGGAAGCCAACAGGGCGATTCAGCAATGGCCGTATTCCTACTGACTTCTTAGGTACGGCAACATGTATACTAGCTGCTCTGGTGTCAAATCAAGAAAAGTCACAATATGAAAAGAAAATATATCGTTTAAGCACATATATAAACCAATAAAGCACAATAAATTCACACTCTTCATGCACATTCTCCCCCGCCCTCCTCCCCCTTGCCTTGACAGAGTCTTTGGATATTAATTTTAGTCACAATTTGTTTGGATTTTGTCTAATTTTCCAATCAAGTTTTGGGAGGATCACTTCATGTGTAGAACGTTTGGCAAAGAATTGCAGATTCCCCAGCCTCCCCTAAAATTCTACGGTTTGAGGGGTCTCCTTTAATTCTGAACTTAATGTTTATCATGTTCTATCCTACATCCTGCATTTTGTTCCTCATTCTTCTTTTCTTTCACCTACATTCAGTGGAGGCATTTGGCCTTAAAAAGAACATGCCAGCATATCTTGATCCAGAATTAGAGAAGAACGATCTTTTAACCGGTGTCAGCTTCGGTTCAGGGGCTAGTGGGTTTGATCCTTTAACACCTAGGTTACTGGTGAGTATAGGTAATGATCTTTTGCATTTTACAGGGTTGTTAGATGGATCCAAATTATTGAAACATTGTGAATCTTTCAATCTTGTTTAGCAACAGTTTAAGAATACAGGATAATTTGAAATATTATATATTTCAACCTTATCATCTATTGAACTTGAATTATATTTTGTTCACAAATTGGTGGAGATAGCTGGCTAAAACACTGAATGACGAGTTGAGGATGTTCAAGGAATACATTTCTGAAGTGAGTAGAATCGTTGGAGGTGATAGAACAAACGTCATCGTCAACAATAGCATATATTTTCTAGTGTGTGGTAGTGATGACATTGCAAACACTTACTTTAGCATTCCCTTCACAAGAGATGATTATGATGTTGATTCTTACACCGATGGTATGCGCGACTCAGCTTCTTCCTTTATCAGGGTACAGACATTGAAATATTATTTAGTTGAATTTAGTGCTCTACTTTATTAATTCATCGGGGTAACATTATCAACATTAGGGTAACTAATTACTGTGCATGAGTTTTATCATCAGAAATTATACAAGTTAGGGGTACGGAGGATTTTCACAGCCAACATTCCACCGATAGGGTGCCTTCCATCACAAAGAACTCTAGGAGGAGGACCAACAAGAGAATGTGCCAAAGAACGCAACCGTGCAGCACAGTTATTCAATAGTAAACTTGAAGCTGAACTCAAGTTCCTTGGTGAGAGACTTTCTAATTCCGAGCTAGTCTACATGGACCTCTATGGCATTTTTCTTGACCTCATCGACAATGGGACAAACTATGGTATGCACTATCTCCATCTCATTGTAACGTTCCTCGATGGTGAAGCTTTGAGATGGGTACTTTGGTAGTCTTGCATAAGCAGGGTGGCTCGGGTAGGGGGTGTTCAGATATAGAAGCTTTATGTTTGAATTGCATAGAATTTTTTTTTAAAACAGAAAATAAATAAGACCCTTAATAAACTTAAGACATACAAGTATTTTCTGAAATTAGTTGAGTATAGTTCCAAATTAATAACGTTGATAATTTTATGAGTGCAAATGCAAGGAAATTTAAGAACACCCCAACATATAAAATATGAATGCAAATGCAAGGAAATTTTGTAAATAAGACAGTCGATTTAGGATGTTTTGGTAATATGTTTTATTCAATCCTGGTAATATAATAATTCCAATGTCAAACATGATTCTTAATTAAAACACAGCCAACTTTAAGACGTGATTTCACTAATGCAATGCACTAAAATGCAATATTAATAATCGATTGAATTTCAATTAATTTTTTTCTATTGAGTTCATTATGTTGTATTAAATTATTTTGTAACTTATTTTTCTAACTTAACTGCAAGATTCGAAGTTAATAACCCCCTCTTTATGACTAATTTAGGGTTTGAGGTCGTGGACAGAGGATGCTGTGGATCGGGGCTAATAGAAGCAGGAGCACTTTGCAATTCATTTTCTTTTTTGTGTGAAGATGACGAGAAGTTTTTATTTTGGGACAGTTATCATCCTAGTGAAAGGGGATATCAAATTGTCATTCGCAATATTGTAGACAGATACCTCAAGCATGTCATCTAATGGGAGCACTTCGCAAGTCGATGTCTCCAATAGTTGACTACTGTACTCCATAATAATTTGTTAGGATTTACTCCATAAAAGATAAATGGATGGATCATGAATCTCATAGTAGTAGATTTGCATACTTAGCTCACTGCTAAATGTCCATTTTTGTTATTGACATTTCGAATCAGTAGTCATAACCATTATGTTGGAATGTGACTAATTTGTCAAAAATTTTTAAAAGATTTTCGCCGTTCAAGAAATTTGTGCTAAAAATAATGTTGGGTTTGTGTCTAGTGGTGGATCTATGAAGGCTTTATGGGTGTCCTAGGTAACCGATAAGCCCAAAAATAATGTTGGATTCTCTCTCTCTCGCTCAATCTCACTAACTCATTTTCCCCTCTCGCTCTGCTCTCACACTCGCAAAGTCTCTTCACTCTCTCAGTCGCTATGTCATTGACCACACCCGCAGCCACAACGACACTAGCTAGTACCTTCGTCGACTCTCTCACAACCAACCTCCTACCTCCCGATCGGCCGACGAGTCAACGGCTTCTCGCTACCGCCCAGACGCCCATCTCTTTCCTTGGTTGCTCTAATCCTCTCAGTCGTTCTCTGTCATTGACCACTCCCATAGCCACAATCGAGCCCTACCCACTACCTTCGGCAACTCACCAGCGCTGAATCACCGACCGCTTGCCCCCTTCACACTGCTAAGTGAATGATTGCTCACTTCGGTCCAAACACCCACACTTCCTTCTCTCTCAAATCGCAATAAGTTCACTTTGAATAATAAGGTTAGGGATTCCAACTTTTAAAATTTTTTACTTTGAATTATTATGGAATTTTGAATGAATATGGTAGCAATTCTCTTCTTGTTTGATTGATTTTGTCTAAAATCATGATTTGATCGGATTACTATAATGTTGTTTGGTGATTGGTGAACGGTGAGTATAATTCGTTTCTAAAGGGACACCTATAAACAAAACTCTTAGCTTTGCCGCTGGTTGGACAGTTTCATTTGGATCGTGGCAATTAAATCCACCCCAACACATAACCTCTCCTAGTCCACTTCACTCCCTTAAGCCTCACTCTATTGCTCAGCGCCAATATCCTATCCATAAAACAAGCTACGAAGGCAGTAAACTGAGGCACCCTGTCCTTCATCAACCTTGTGGGTCTCTCGTCGTCCATGATAAAATTAATCCAATCATGGACATCAACCCATCCGATCTCCCTAGGACGTAATCCCCCATGATAATTGAAACCAGACCATATTCATCACCATATCTTACTCCACAAACATTTGATATGGTGACTCTTGTGTACTATAGCAAAGTAAGCATATAAAAACATTTTATGGTGATTGTGTTGGGTTATGGAGCCTAATGGTCGGGTTGGGCTCGGTTTTTACAAGCAATGAAGATGGCATGAGTGGCACGAGCATGACGTTGCTCAGCACGGTCAAGACAAACGCAAAAAGAGTTGCAAGGAGTCTGTAGGAAATGGGGACCGAAAGGTGGCACGGTCGAAATCGTGCCACCAGGCACGCCCGTGCCAACATGGCACGCTCGTGCCGAGTTCATGGCATGACCGTGCCATGTGGTGCTGCCTCGGATATTGTTTTTCTTTGCTGTTTTTGTCGGTTTCTTGTAGTTAATGCCTCGGTTAATGCTTATAAATATTGTTTGACTGATTATGCCTATTTAATCGGTGCTAGAAACCTCCATTTTAAGTATGTGAGTAGTGTATTGCAAAGTCAAGTAAGTGAGTGCTTGAGGGAAAATCTTTGTAAACTACTCAAGTCTAGCGCATCGGTTTCGTGGTTTTTTCCCGTGTTTGGGTTTTTCCACGTTAAAATCTCTTGACTCAAATTCTTCTTTCATTTTCTTTTGTCCAAAGTCTCATTGTTGTGAACCCCGATTCCTAATAAGCGGTATCGGAGCGTAGGTTAGATTGAGAGTTCACAAAATGGAGAGCGGTAAAATAAAGATTGAGAGGTTCGATGGAAAGGACTTTATGTTCGGAAAATGCAAGTGGAAGACTTGTTGTACCAGAAAGAGTTGCATCAACCCCTATTAGGAGTAAAGCCCGCGGACATGGCGGAAAATGATTGGAAGTTGCTTGATCGGCAAGCGCTTGGGATGGTTAGATTGACGTTATCACGGAATGTGGCTTTCAATGTGATGGAACAAAAGAAGAAGAAAGGGTTGTTGGAGGAGTTGTCTAATCTCTATGAGAAACCTTCGGCAATAAATAAGGTATATCACATGCGTTGATTGTTTGATTCAAAAATGGGTATTAGCACTAGTGTAGCGGATCATATTAATGAGTTTAATATGATCATCTCTAATCTTGCTTCGGTGAGTATAAACTTTGATGATGAAATTAAGGCCTTAATCTTGTTGTCTTCATTACCCGAGTCATGGGATACCACGAGTGTCTGCAGTTAGTAGTGCTAGGGGTTCAAATGCATTAAAGTTTGATGAGGTTCGGGATGTGATCTTGAGCGAAAGCATTCGCAAGGGAGATACTCTAGAGTCATTGGGGAATGCATTGCATGTAAGGGGTAGGGAGAAACAAGGGAAAAATGGCTAGGGAAAATCCAAAGCAAGGGAGCGAGTCCCAAAACCCGGGGAGGTTGTGTGTTGGAGTCTGTGGGGATAAGGGACATTTTAAGAAAACTTTTCCTAAAAAGTTTGATGACCGGAGTTCTATAAATGCCATGGAAGATGTAGGTGATGCACTTATGGTTAGTACGAAAAGTCCTATTGAGTCTTGGATGGTTGATTCGGGGCATCATTTCATTCCAGTGTCTAGGAGAAGCTTGTTTCACAATTTTGTTGCGGGAAAACTTGGGAAAGTTTTTGTAGCCAATGGGAAGAGCTTGGACATTCTCGGAAAGGGGTCGTGAGGATCAAAACCTCAAGTGGGGGTTTTGGACATTGAAAGATGTTAGGTATATTCCGGGATTGGCTAAGAACTTGATTTTGATAAGTCAATTTGATGATTCGGGATATGTAATGAAGTTTGGCAATTGTGGCTGGAAAATTGTTAAGGGGGCAATGGTTGTGGCTAAGGGTATAAAATATGGCTCTTTATACTATACCGAGGATGGTAGTGACTTAGTTTTGGATGTCGGGGTTAACAATTCCAGTGGGAGTCTTCGGGATGAAGGACTTGGTGTGGATTCTGCTGTAGTGGGAGTTGATGACGATGACAGGGGTGTTTGTTGGGTCTACAAACGGGTCATTGGGTGCTCCACAAGGAAATTTGCAAGAATCCAGGATAATGAAGAACGCGGTGTTGTTTACTGAAGGTAAAGCCCGAAGGTACGAATTATTTCTTCATTATGTTTTATTGACTAATGTCGGTGAGCCAGTTGTGCATGGTGAAAGTGTGCAAGATGTAGATCGATCCGAGTGGGAGTTCATGTCGGGTGATGAAAATGGGCTTGAAGGCTTGGATAGCGGAAATCCGGTGAAGGAGCTAGTCCAAGGTGCAGTGCACGAGACATTGAGGTGCTCTGCAAGGCCTCGGTGGGTCTCTTGGGTTGAAGGGGCCGGGGTGTTTCGGTGAACTAGATAGGTGCAACAAGGAGGTGATTCATTAGTCTCCAAGTGGGAGATTATTGGGTGATGGAGCCTAATAGTCCGGTTGGGCTCGATTTTTACAAGCAATGAAGATGACATGAGTGGCACGAGCATGACGTTGCTCGGCACGGTCAAGACGAACGCAAAAAGAGCTGCAGGGAGCCGTAGGAAATGGGGGCGAAAGGTGGCACGGTTGAAATCGTGCCACCAGGCACGGCTCGTGCCAACATGGCACGGTCGTGCCGAGTTCATGGCATGACCGTGCCATGTGGTGCTGCCTCGGATCATCGTTTTTCTTTGCCGTTTTCGTCGGTTTCTTGTAGTTAATGCCTCGGTTAATGCTTGTAAATGTTGTTTGACCGATTATGCCTATTTAATCGGTGCTAGAAACCTCCATTGTAAGTGTGTGAGTAATGTATTGCAAAGTGAAGCAAGTGAGTGCTTGAGGGAAAATCTTTATAAACTACTCAAGTCTAGTGCATCGGTTTCGTTGTTTTTTCCCGGATTTGGGTTTTTCCACGTTAAAATCTTGTGTCTCAAATTCTTCTTTCATTTTCTTTTGTCCAAAGTCTCATTATTGTGAACCCCGATTCCTAACAGTTTGTTCTATTTCTCTTTCTTGTTTCATTGTTTTTTCAATTGTCTGTAATAAGTGCTCTTTTTTTATACTTGAGAATAAAATTTACAAAATATATTAGAAAATCTATGGTATGTTCGTGGTAAATTAAATTATTGTAAACTAAAATGGTTTATTCACTATGCATTAAAAAGTGAACTATTGTTATTGTCATTCGTACTCATTCTTCTTTTTCTTCTTTTTTTCTTTGTTGGACACTATTGTACAACATTTTGAATACTATTGTCCATTATTCACTAGATATAAATTTAGGTTGTGTAGTTATAATGATTATTGTAACTCATCTTAAATATTATTGTACATTATTTAGGGCCTGTTCGTTTCAAATTGTTAAAACTAGCAATTATAGTGTTTATGAGCTATTATGAGTCATTACTGAGCTGTTGTGAGTCATTATGAGTCGCTACGAGTCTGTTACTGAATCTGTTATGAGTCGTTATAATTAGCGATTATAGGCTGTTATGAGTTTTATAGCGCTTATGAGCGGTTATAAGTGAAGGTTTGCTCTTGGAGAGACTAAGTCACCCTAGAGGGGGTGAATAGGGTGATGAGGAAATTTAAGCAAGTAGTGGAAGAATAAAACTAGAAATAACTCCGAGGAGAGTCCGAGTCTAGATTAGACTTAGAAAAGTACTAACTCAAAAAGTTACATGGAAGCCCTCATGGGGCGAGAAAACCATGGTCGGTGCTAATCCAAGCACCAAGTCAAATCCACTATTTTGAATCCACAAAATACGGTAGAAAGACTCAACCGAATTGCTCCCTTAGACAATTCCTTGCAAGATTTTTCTAGACTCGAAGTTACCTTATCCGATCTAGTACTTCCTAACCGAGGTAACCTTTACAATTAGGGACAAGCGAGCCGAGTTAACCCTTACAGCTCGGTCAAGGGACCTTACTCGGAAAGTAAGAAAGAGTGTTTATAAGCCGATTACAAGACCTTACAACTCGAAAAGATATTAAGTACAAAGTTGGAGTTGTAAGTAGAATATTGAGTATTAATACAATGACTTTTGCTTAAGTACGTGTATTGACAGTTGGTTCAGCAATCTTCAAGTCTTGAGAGTTGGTTTCTATTTATAGATAACTAAGCATATTAGCCGTTGAGACTCTTCCGATCGGAAGTCCTTGGTGACCGTTGCAATGGATTTTCTAAGTCACTCGGAAAATATCCGTTGAGGTGTGAACGTTGGGCAACGGCTCTTGACTCATTTTGAAGTCCCAATTCACTGGTGATGTCTTGAAAAGTAAGGTGGAAATCACCGTTAAGCTTAGCGTTGCAGATTTCCGATTTTAGAAATAGACAACCACGACACGATTCATCGGGCTTTGGTCGAATTGGAAAAAGCCTTGTCTGTCTGGTGATTTGACGTTTTGAAGCCAGGTTACTTTTGTAATTCAAAAATAGGATAGCTTCGTTTGAATAACTTACAAAAGTAAATCAATTTGGTTCTCAAAGTATATAATAATTTGGTCCAAAATTAGACACAGGTGATAAATTGATTAAGATAATTAAGTGCATAATTATCTCGAGTCAAAAAAGGAATGGAATTTTCTGAGTCTAATATCCATGAGACTCAAAATCCATCCGAGTCCGTCTAGAGGCAAAGCAAGTCGGATACATAACATCAAAGTGGAAAGACTTGATCTAGACTACTAATGTTCAAACCAAGTATGCTCGACTTAGAAAGATGAATTAACAGAGTAATCCACTCAAACTTAGATCATGAAGTCGAACCGAGTTCATGCAAAATAGAACAAGTGTTTGATGATGTAATATATCTAAGTGTTGTCCGAGTGACTCGAAATTGTGTATGAAAAGATAAACAAGAGTATGCATTCCGAGTCGAGTCATAGTCTAAAGAGAATATATACGATAGATTCCGTAACACTCGGAAAAGATGCTATATCACTCGGAAAAGTTTCTAAGACACATAGAATGACTTGTAATCAAAACCTTATGAGAGCTGAAGTCTTATACCGATTCTTTGATAGAACTTCGAGTGATGTCTATGTAAAGTATGAGTCTTCAATAAGTCAGTTATAATAATAATAATAATATTATTATTAATAATTAACTTTTTAATAATAATAATAATAATAATAATAATAATAAAATGATAATAATAATTATAATACATTATTTTTTATTATTATTATTATTATTATTATTATTATTATTATTATTATTATTATGTCATGAAGTAATGAGAGCAATAATAATAATAATAATAATAATAATAATAATAAGAATTTCGAGTTAATTTTCCAGTTCTCCTATAATTTATAACTCATGCATAAATCAATCTCTTTCAATCATAAAACCCACGAAAATATTTCATAAATAAGTCTTAATAATAATTTTCACCCTCTAAAAGTTCATTAAGTCAACCAAACACAAGAAAAATAAGAAAAAGTATGAGCTTTTAGGGTTTTTATTTCCAAAGAAAGAGAATTAATCAAAAAGTGATACTTCTTCTTCACTAATCAAAATCTGAAAATTTAATCATAAAAAGAGTTAAGAGTTGCTCAAGTGCGGGAAGAAAAGATTGAAATTCTTTTACAAAATTGTTTTAAAATTTTGAAAAAACCCTAATTATACAAGAGCAACTCACCAAGAATAAACAGGAGAGGCAAGAGGAGATTGGTGGTGGGCGGCAATGGTGGGCGGCGGCAGTAGCGGCGAGCGCCAAAGACGGCGGGCTGCAGGACGCCGGTGAGCACGTGTGGCGATAAGGAGAGAGAGTGAGGCAATGAGAAAAAGAAGAAGGGGAAGGAAAGTACTTGCTATTTTTTTTTAGAAGATATACATATTGATTTTTAGATAACATACATATAAAAGATAATAAAATTATATATATGCTGACTTTAGAAGATTTACATGCTGATTTTTAGGCAATCATATCAAAAGATAATATATATATATATATATATATATATATATATATATATATATATATATATATATATAGATCCAGGGAAGCGGCTCGGGAACTGGGTATGGTTGAGTAGCAGGGGAGGCAGAGTGACAAATCAATTTAACAAATTGTTTTTCAAAACAAAAGATGAAAACAATCAATTGAAGTAATTAAATAAAGCGTAATTGAAACGAAGAAGATGAATCAAAACTTACTTTCTTTGATTGAATGAAAAGAAACTTGTACAACAATTTCAAATATAAGCTCTCGGAGAGAGGGTTGGATAGTGATTGAGAGCCTAAGGAAAGTGTTTGCAAGTGATTGCTAAAGGCAAGTGTTTTCTTAGTCATGAGTTACGCCTCTATTGAAGTAATGAATACATATTTATAGAATACAATGATGAATAAATGCCGAACATTTGGACGGTTGAGGATGCTTTATTGGAATGGAGTCTTGAAAATATCTTCCGACAATGTTGAATTATTGGAACAGTATTGATTGGATCGAAAGCATGAATAGTAGCTTTGTCGACAACATTAATGTCCACTTTCTTGAATAGTCTTGAACAATACTTGATATATGGAAAGCTAAATAATAGTGATATCCATGAGTGAATAGTACTTGAATAGTAAAATATCCATGAGTGAATAGTAATGTCCATGAATGAACATTACTATCCATTTCCTCTCCGGGGATTTTTGAGAAGTGAAATATGAAATTTCATTAAAACAAAAACTTGCATAAAAATCGTTAGAATATATATATATATATATATATATATATATATATAATTTTTTGAATACCCTTTAAGGATTAGATACTATATGGATCCTGGGCGCAAGGCCCATCAAAAAGATCATTATCCGATTGAATAGATCCTGAAGAATCGGATGAATTGGTGCTTGTTTTTAAAAAGCAATTGCTGGTGCTTGCTTCTTGAGTAGCTTAATCTCTTGCTTGAGTAATTTAATCTCTTCATCTTGAACTTTCTCTTTCCCTTTTGAATTCTTTTCTTGCTTTTGTGGGGCGGAGGCGCTGGTTGAATTGATGGAGCTGGCTTAATTCCTAAGGCGGCTTGGATATTGAACTTGTCCCACCATTTAATCTTGAATTCTCCGATTAATGAATATGGTGTTGGGAGCTTGTAATATTGAGTAATAGAAAATGACCAACATAGAATCCAAGGAAACCCATACTTTTTATGGAATGATATTTCCTTGAGATTTGGACTGATAATTGAAGTGTTTAAGTAGTCTGCTATAGTGTTTTTCGACCTCTTCCGGCCATATATCTTGAGTAGATCCCATGGTTAACCACCATTCGTAGAACCAAATGGGGAATTGAAATTCCGTTCGTGTATCGAAACTAATGAACCATGAATAATTGAATGGTCACGTATAGAAATGTATAATACCAAGCCTTTTCGTAATCTATATAATTATAGCACAGTAAATTGAATGGTTCGAAGAACGATCGATTGAATGTTTACTAGGAAAATCTTTCCCAGTAAGTACTTTGAGAATTCTGAGTTTAGATTAGGCTATTTGATTGGGATTAGTGCGATCGGGAATATGTTGAATTTCTGCGGATTTTGAATCGACTAAAATGAATTCATAAAAAGGTATGTTCTTGAGTGGATTGTCATTGATAAAATAGCATTCCGGTAGGAAAATAGTTTTGACAAAGTCGTTGAGTCGAGACAGGGATTGAGGTCTGTCCGTATTTTGTATAAATAATAAGTTCTTTAGTAGGTTTTGTAAAATATTTAGAATCAAAAGAAGAATTTAGTTGAGTGGGTTTTTGGAATTTTGTTGAAGCTTGAACATAGGATAAAGCAGGAAATTCCCGATTGGATAAAACTTGATATGAATTTGACACAGGAATTGAATGTTGAGAATGAGCTGGAGTAATTGTCTTAATAGCATAATGTCGATGAGTTTGAATAGTTCTTTCTTTCTTTACTTCTTGATTCATATTGAGAGCTGAAAGAAAAGAATCTTTGTTAAAAATAACATTGATAAAAGAATGCCCTTTAAAAGATAAATCTTTTAAAATCATTGAAAATATAAATTTGAAAGAAATACAACTTTCATGAATTTGTGTATGAACACCAAATTGATCAACTTTGAAAGGATAAATTTGAGTGATGAAAGGAGTGCCTAGAATGACTTCTTGACCTATGTCTCTAACAAGGACAAAGATGTTCTTGAAGCAATAACCTTGATTACAAATATAAGCATTTGATAATTTGTATTTAATTTGTAGTGTCATTCCATTAGCACTATGAACACGTTCTTTAGTTTTTTCATAAAACTTGGATGGAATTAATCCTTCTTTAATACAATTTTGATCTCGCGCCACTATCAAGTCGAGCAATAGTATTGAGTTCAAAGTCATCATTAATCTTTAGAGTAATATAAATATACCATTTTTGATAATTAATATGATTAATTATAGAAATAAATTCTTGATTATTAGAAGAACTTGAAATGTCTTCATTAACATTTGAAGAACTTGATTTATTTTCAATGAATGATATTCTTGTTTATAATTCTAAATCTTTAGTTTGAAGGGAACATAAATTCTATTAATCTCTTTAATTTGTTCTTTAAGATTATTGACTTCCATTTTTAAGTCTTGAATATTAACTACCTTTAAAATATTTGGAGTATCATATTTCTCAAATATTTTATTAATATTGAAATTAGGAGGAGTAACCTTTAATAAATCTTCGTTAATTAAAATACTTTTAAGTTTTTCTAAATATTCTTTTCTTAGTTCTGGATCTTGAATTTGTTCAATTAAATCTAATAAAAATTCTTTTTCATTTTTAGTAGTATTAATCATATTGATACATTTGTAACAAATTTTGGATGATTAATTTCCGATGAATAATCACTTAAAATACTTTCTGATTCATAAAGACCATGTATTCGGAATCGAGAGGATGAGTTTTCAGAATTAACTGGAGTATCTTTGAGTTCAAATAAAGAAATGATCTTTTCTTGAATTTCATGGTTATCACCACAAATTTTATTTAATTTTTCTTTAATTTTACAATTCTTTGCGTAATGACATGGTTTGCCACATTTGAAACAAGTAGTTTTATTAGTAGTTTTCTTTTTTGGAATACTTTTCTTAGGAGTTGTATTTGTTTTATTATTATTATTATTATTATTAGTGCGATTAAACTGTTTCTTTTTATTAATTTGATATATCCGTCTTTTTTAAACAGAGGGAGCTTCAACTTTTGGAAGGCAAAAGCTTCACAAAAAGATCCTAACTCTTTTCGTGTAGCGACCTTGCTCGTTGAATATCTTGCTTGTAGTTTTAATTCATTGTATAAAGAAATACCCTCTTTTTAATAAATCCTAATAATTGACCAAATGTGATTTGATCATAAGGAATTGGGTCTTTACCCGTAACTTCTTTTAATTTATTGAATATCCTTTGAGAAAATAAATTTGGTAATCCTTAAATGAATTTTTCTTTCCAATAAGGTTAACGACAATATTGTCTTTTTAATAGATATGTAAAATAAGTATCTTTATACCAATTGTAATCTTGTAGAGTAGGACATCTTAAATTTATCGATAAAATTTCTTGACCGCTTAATATATCTTTTGGAGTGCCTAGAAGATTGACAACTATTGTATGGACTAAAGTGTAAACGACTTCTTTATGATTTTTGATACTCGGACGTTCTACGTCCTGTCATGTAATTTTCCCACCAAGATTTTAATGATCCATTGAAACCCGAAATTAGTAAATCAAAAGCTTGAGTTTCTGAAGCACCTTTGGATGTGTAGGCAACATATGCCACCATCATCCTATGAAGAATAATTAATGCTTCATGTTCGGATTTTCCATCAAAATTCCATTCATAGATGGAACCACCGTCAAAAGCTTCGTAACTATTGATTTTATTGATTCAAGTTGAAGATATGGAGGAGTGCTTCTACAATAATAAGGAATTTCTTTTTTATTGAAGATTTTATTAATATTAGTTCTTGATCTTCTTGAAAGATGTCTAAAACATTAAGAGTATTACTTAAACTAGTCTGCTTGTTTTAGTTTTTCATCTATTTTTTTAATTAATGGGTTATCCGGAATTTCTAAATTTTTATTCTTATTGAATTTAATGAGAGGGGATGAAATATCATTTAGGAATCCTGGTTTTGTTGAATCTCTATTTAAATCTAGACTTTCTAATTTTTTTGATATTAAGTCAATATCTTCTTTTTTTGATATTGCTTCTATTTGAGTAGAGACCATATTAACTTGTTGAGAAATTGTATGTATAACTTGATTAGTATAATTATTTTGATGATAAACCTTTTTAATATCTTCTAAGGCTATTTGAGAATCATCTGGATGTGGTTGCTGAGTATATAAGCATAAGCATCATCATATTGCAATTTTAGCACAATTTCAAGCACAATATCCATAAATATAAGCATAGGCACGCCAATTGCCTTCTAGTTCTTTGAAGATATGTCCATCAATATATAAGCATAAGCAGCATCATATTGCAATTTTAGCACAATGTCCATAAATATAAGCATACGCAAACCAATTGCCACCGATGATCACGAGACTTGGAACTCCAAGTTGCACAATTTCAAGCACAAAATCAAACATTCGAAATGTAAACCACCGAGAAACAATTCGGGGAGGGGAGAGAGGCAAAGATTGACCTAATTTCCAAGCTTCAAATGGCAGGAAAGAGAGGGAGAAAAGGTGAAGCCTTCATTGATTTCCGATGACGAGAGGAGACAGACGTCGCAAAAGGAGGAGACGAATGCTGGTAAAGAAGGAGACGGAACGCCGACTAGCGGGGATGACAAAGTAGAGCACTTTTAGCAATAGAGGGCTCAATTGGAGTCAAAATAACAGAGAGTAGAGAGCATATTCGATAAATTAACTTCGCTGGGACGAAGATTTCCGTGTGACGAGGGGTGACAACGCCGGTGACGGAGGGGATGGACGCCGGACGAACTAGCGAGGACGAGAGAGTAGAGGGGAGGAACACGATGAACAATTTAGGGTAAATGTGCAGTGACCAACCGGTTCTCGATTTTGTTTCAATTTGGAGTTCCCTTTTAGAGTCGGATTCAAAATCGGACGCTAATAGAGTCGAGATAAAATATCCGACGCTAATAGCATTTTATTTTTATTTTCGATTCAGATGGCGTCTACTATCGGATCCGATGCTAAATAATACACGATTCGCATCGAAATTTTTAGGAGTCTCTTAAATCGGACTCTAACAATGAGTTTTTTTAGTGTCTTTTAATTCATTGTGTCCTCCATCCTAGTTTATCATGCTCGTTGTCTTGAGCCTCTTGATCTCACCTCCTGCTTCTCTAGCCATAGCATTGAGTAATCAACATCTACCGAAGTATCGAGCGAGTGTTTTAATTGAGGAATTGTGGCTTAGAAATCATGTTTTGGATTCCTATCCTCGCTTCCAACATCACCCACATTGTAGTTGGTCACAATCTCCTCTATTTTACTCTCGAATTAGAGACCTAAAAATCTCCTCTTGTTTTAGATGTCCTAAAAACTTACATCATTCTCTCACTAGGTGGGGTTTACGAGTGAAATCAAACTCTCCCCTTCTCTCTCCTCCCACTTCCTCGCTCCTAATCTGGATCAATCTCTCACTAAGCCTCTTACGTACTTCATCCAAGCCACAAACTCCGGATACTTGCTCAACCCACTTTCACCCATTTTTGATAAAAAATAAAACCCAAACCCTGGTTGATAGCCATCTAGAATTCCTAAAAAGATGGAATTTTTAACACATGAGAAAATCAATTTGGTGGTGGAAACCCTAAATGATGCAAAACCCACAATGAGAAAGCTCTCATTTTTTTAAAGTCTGCTCTGTGTCTAATGGTCCAACCGACCCTAAAGAACATGATGTGGGAGTTTATGCTTAGGTGTTGTCTCCTTTATTCCTTAGAATTTGATTTTTGAGCAGACTTTGCTAAGTCTGTATACTTGAATCATTCGATTAGCACTACTCCGATATTTGAAGCCCATTGCTTTAATTTTCATTATATATAACTATATAAGATAACTATACCTTTTTAATTAAGTTAAAAAGAAGATGTTGAACTACTCGATATTTGATGTCTGGTGCTTCAGTTTTCATTAAAAAATTATTCTATCATAGTCATTAGTACTCCTTAGCTTTTAAAATTTTTTATTGTCTTGTATTTGCATGGCTTCTAAAGGTATATACTCTCAACAGTATGATCAAACATTTTTCTTTGAAGTATATGTGACCTTTGAAGTATATGTATAATCACAGGGTGATATAACCTTCATATATGAGCTTTGTTTTCATAAAATGTGCTATAAAATATAGTTTGTATGGCTAGTTCCAATGAATCTTTGGATAATAGTATTTTTTTTATAGCTATCTTATTGTCTGATTTTTCTCTTTCCATGTTGTGATTTTGTTGTGCTTTTACACTATCCATGATTAGAACTTTTGACAAATGAACTTAGTGTGTTATAAGTATAATACGAGTCTAGATAGACTTGCGATCCGAGTAGAGAAGGTGCTTTGGTCATTAATGTATTGTATTTACAGGGAAACTAATGAATTTGAAAGGCACCGAAGTCATGGTGTGATATGATCTATACTCGTGATTGTTGCCATATGAAGTTACTTTGACAATTTTATTTAACATTTTGATAGTTGGTTCTCATATGATAAATGACAAATTTATATTTAAACAATACCGAGGTGTTTCTTTATTTGTGCACCTCCATTTCTCATAACCACTTTTAGCATTACTATTGCCTTAATTCTATTGTGTTTTGAGCATCATAAATATAAAGTATAATGGCTTGTTGTCTTCTACATGACCCTTTGAAATCCCGCAAATTAGAATTTCCTCTAACCCTATTTTTTGTGTGCTTTAATTGTATGGCGGAGTTGCATTTCATCGGCCAACATCCGCTCATGAAGATGATAGTTAAACATTATGATTGAAGATACTTATGTTAGAAGTCATGTTTCAAATTAACAATAGCTTCATTTAGGTACACATCAAGTTAAACATATGTATTGATTAGAGTTGAGCAATGGGTTGGGTTGGGCCAGTCGGGCGCGCCCACTTACTTAACGGGCCGGACTTGGCAGTAACTTTTTAAATGGGTCGGGTCGGGTCATGGGTCAAATGACCCCGACCACCTAAGGCCCACCCAATTTGAGTAATTGAAGCAAATGTTAAACTTAAAAAATGCTCTAAAGTAGCCCAACAGACCTAAATGGGTCAATTATAGCACCTGCAGACTGGTCTTTTCTAGCTAACATGAGGAATTGAATAGTAATTGGTGTTCGAGGCAGGGTCCATTGTCACAATTTTAGCAAAGGTGAATCATCCAATTTGAAGGTTTGCTCTTGGAGAGTCTAAGTCACCCTAGAGCGGGGGTGAATAGGGTGATGAGAAAATTTTAACAAACTTAAAAGTTTTTGAGCTTGAAGAGAATGAACAATAGAATGCGAGTGTAGATTAGACTCGGAAAAGTATACACTTAGAGATATGTGGAAACCTTCGTGGGGTAGAAAACCACGGACGGTGCTAATCCAAGCACTAAGTCAAATCCACTTTTTTAATCCTTAAAATACAACGGATCGACTCAACCGGAATAGCTCCCTTAGACAATTCCTTACAACATTTTCCTAGACTCGAAATTCCCTTATCTAATCTAGTACTTCCAAACTTAGGTAAGCTTTACATCTAGGGACAACCGAGTTGAGTTAACCGTTACAGACTCAATCCAAGGACCTTACTCGAAAGTAAGAAAAGTATGTGATCTGATTACAAGACTTTACAACTCATAAAAGTATTAAGTACGAGACTTGGAGTTGTAAGAAGAAGATTGAATGAGAAATGTACTATGAGATATAGTTTCAGCAATGGATTAGGCCAATCTTTACGTCTTGTGAAGTGGCTTCTATTTATAGATGACCAAGCAGAGTGACCGTTATGTCTTGGTTCTGAACATAAGTCTTTACATGTCGTTGTAACGGCTCTTCCGAGTCGCTCGAAAAGATCTGTTGGGATGTGAACGTTGTGCAACGGCTCCGGGCTCCTAAAGGTGCTTGAGTCAACTAGTGATGCCTAGAAAGCGGGGTGGAAACCACTCGTTGAGCTTAGCGTTGAAGTTTTCTAGTTTTAGAAATAGACAACCCCGACAAGGTGTCTCGAGCCCTGTTTAGAAGTAGATAAGCCTTGTCTACCGGTGATTTATAGCTTGAAGCCTGGCTACTTTTGTAATTAAAAAATGAGATAGTCTCGTTTGGATAACTCGCAAAAGTAAACCAGTTTGGTTCTCAAAGTATAAAATACTTTGGTCCAAGATTAGGCACATATAATAATTTAATTAAGATAATTAAGTGCATAATTATCTTAGGCCTAGAAGAGTGGAATTTTCCGAGTCTAATATTCAAAATACCGAAATTCCATCGAGTTAATCCTAAGAAAGATCAAGTTAGAAAGAGTAAAATCGGAGTATAAAGACTTGATTTGGACAAATAATTCTCAAACAAACAAACCGACTTAGAAAGAGGAATTAACACTTTAATTCACTTTCCATTGAAATGTAAAGTCGAACTCGGAATAAGAGAGCTAGAGAAATTATTTGAACATGCGATATATCCGAGGGCTGCCTGAGTGAGTTAGAAACACTAATGCAGGAGATATATAAGAATGTGTTTTCCGAGTGAGTCGAAATGAAGGAAAACTTATACAGGAGTTTCTATAATACTCGGAATGACTTGTAATCAAAACTTTGGAGGGATGAATGATTAAACCCGAGTCTTATTTAGTACTCGGAATGGTTTAGGTTTGGAGTCCGAGTCTTCAATCTCCCCTTTTTGATGAAAGACATTCTTCACTTAGATAAAAACTCGTTCATCGTAAAACATGCGTTTTCATTCACACTCGTAGAACATATCATAATAAGAAATAGTGAGTGAAGTGTTTCATACTCGGAAAATGTATTGTAGATACTATCACTACTCATGAAATTTATGCGGATAACACATTTAGCAAAAAAATATGAATAGATATATCAAAACAGAATAGAAATAGAAAGAGAAATCGAACTTAAAAATGATTCTACTCATAGAATGAAAATTCATTCATATATACAAAAAGAGGGTGGGCTCCCCCTAAACATAACAACATCAATTTTTCTATTTTTCTCCCCTTGCATTTCATAAAAAAACGAGGAAGAAAACATCAAAAAGATACAGATTGATGTTGGACAAAAGAAAGAAAAAAACGAAACTAAAGAAATTAAAGCGCGGATAATGGTGGTGCTGAGGTGGAGGAGCGAGCGGTTCGCCAACGCTGGTAGGCTTGTGATGACATGGAAAACCATGGCGATGGTAGCATAGGGATGTCCGGCAATGGCTCAATTCTGGTTGGTTGACCCGTAACTATGTCATCCTCTCGGCTCATCCTCTTGAAAGACAATGGAGGGAGATGCTTCTTCTATTTTAACCACCGTGGACCGACCAACGTCCACAGGGTCTTTGATCCACTCGGACCGTCGTCCGAGCCGATCGGCTCCGGTTCGGGGACTATAGCACCTTGTCCCTCTTTCGAGCGGCTTCCTCCTTCTCCTCTTCCTTCTCTTCCTCATTCTCTTCCTCCTTCTCCCGAGGCCGAGTTGCTTCACCTGCAATTTCTTCTTCTTCTTCCTCTCGTGGAGGGGGACTTGGTAGGGCTTGAGGACTTCTTAGAAGTGTCTAAGCTTTCTTGGTCCCGAGCAGCCTTAGATCTCCTTTCTTGGAGGAGCTGAAGTTGCTCTTGCTGCTCCTTGATAAGTCCCTTCAACTCGATGAGCGGATCCCGGTGCTCCCGGATCTAAGACTCGAGTCGTCTTCTTGTTGATGACCGGACTATGAAGGAAGTTTTTAAGGGAACGAAGAGTGCCTCGAAATTGTTCGATCGGCGAGGAGAGTTTGTCTACTAAAGCTGCAGTTGCTACATAAGGTGGTTCCGAGGTGGATGCACCACCTGGTGGAGGAGGGAGAGATAAGGGAGTCCGAGTCTAAGTCCGAGTCCGAAAAGGAGGTGAAGAGGGCTTCAATTCTAACCCATGGACCAAGACACCAGGCTTGATTTCCTAGTACCTATATCCTAGAAGTTCCTTCCTACCTACTACAATGGCAGCCTCGGACACTACGTTTGGGTCCGAGGGGAGGGAACCTTAAACCGTTTAAAGACAACAGTTAGAAGGGCTCCGAAGGGAAAAGGAGAGGTTTTTTAGATTTAGCTGGCGCAGTGGCCATTTGCTTAAGGATGGCTGGGAAGAGGTCTACATCATAGCCCTCGAGGATATAAAATAGAGCTTTGAGAATCTTAGAATTGGGATTTTCTTTGCTCGAATGATGAGAGAAGAAGGTTCTCATCCGAGTCATAGAGAAATGTTTTCTTGACTCGGGGACCTCCTTAGCATATTTCTCGAAAAACTCATCCGCAATCTCATTGAAAGGGATGGGATTGCAGTTCAAGAAGAGATAGGAGACTTTGAAAATTCGGTGAAGGAGGGAGAGGTTGATACGAACAACCGTGTCTCGGACTCGTGAGGTGAGGACTTCGTTAGAGTAAGACAGGTTAGAGTAGAACTTGGCAACGAGTTACGGGTAGATGAACTAACTAAAGCATAGAAAGTTGTAGACTTTAGTGGTTTTGATGTGAGGCAACCACGAAAACGATATGGTTGGGAACAACTTGTTGGGTGACGAACACTTTAGAGGGGTTAGAGGTACCCTCTTGTGTACTGTTTGGTGCGAGGTTTCTTGGTCGTAGACCCTAGAAAATCTTGGGTTGAACCTCTTTTAGGCATGGCTGAAGATTTGAGAGACTGAGTGAACTCGAAAGAGAGAGAGAAAGAGAGTGAGCAAAGAGTAAAGTAGCGAAATGAAGGTAAAGGGATGCTATTTATAACAAAAGAAAAGTCCTTCAATATCCGGTCCGACTCGAACCTCCAACGGTCGCTCGAGACATGTGTGACGTTTCGCTCTCCAATGGTTAGAATTCCAGTGACTTACTCCAAATGGCTAGTTCTCCGATTGATGCGTGCAGTAGAGAGAGAGAGAAAGAGAAATTTTAAAAGAAATTTATGAAATTCTCTACTTGTTCGGAGATGATTTCGAAGATTGATGTCCATTTTGCTCAAAAACTAAGTGTGACTCAGTATTGTTTCGAGTGACTCGGAAAGGTCAAACACGAGAATAACTCCTAGCCCGGTTTCACTTGGTCAATCGAACCAATTGTTATTAAGACCAAGAAAAACATATAACACATAATCATGAAAGACAATTTCACTTAGAAAATCACATAATCATGCATTAATTATTCCAAACTCATTCCTAATAAAGCAAAACTGATCCTTAATAAATGGCTTAGTGAAAATATCAGGTAACCGAAATTTCGTAGGAATGAATTCAAGTTCAATATCACCTTTCTCGGAATGGATTCTCGAGAAAATGATACCTTACCTCAATATGTTTTATCTTTGAGTGCTAAGTCTGGATTCTTGGTGATGTTGATTGCAATTTGATTGTCATACTTGATTGGAATGGATTTGAATGAAAGTCCAAGATCATTCAAGTGTTGCTTGATCCATAGAATCCGAGCACAGCACGCTCCAGCTACAATGTACTCGGCTTCAGCAGTGATAGAGAAACCGAGTTTTGCTTCTTTTAATGCCAAGATATGAGGGATTGACTCGAAAATTAGCATGCTCCAGATGTGCTCTTTTTATCAACCTTGTAATTGGCATAGTTAGCATTTGAGCATCTAGTGAGAGTTAGTTACGAGTCCCTTGAAAACCATAGACCAAGATTCCGATTCCCTGCAAGATATCTGAAAATTCTCTTCACCGCAGTGAGATGTGATTCTTTTGGATTAGCTTGAAATCTTGCACACAAACATACACTAAACATAATTTCGGCCTACTTGGATGTGAGATATAGTAGAGAACCAATCATACCTGGATAAAGTTTCGATATACTATTTTACCTTTCTCGTCTAAGTCCGATTTCATCGTTGGTACTTATGGGTGTGCGGCATGCTTCACATCTTGAAGCTTGTACTTCTTCGATAATTCCTTGGTATACTTACATTGATGGACATAGATGCCATGTTTATCTTGTCCGATTTATAGAACAAGAAAAATTGAGCTCTCCCATCATGCTCATTTGGAATTCTTGTCTCATTAACTCGGAAAAGTCTCAACAGAGATTTTCATTAGTAGCTCCAAAAATAATATCATCAACATAAATATGAGCTATAAGAAAGTTTCTCCCCTTGGTTTTTATGAAAAGAGTTTCGTCAATCCGACCTCTTTTGAAATCATTCTCAACTAAGAAACTACTCGATCTTTCATACCAAGCTCCGGGAGCTAGTTTAAGACCATACCAAGCTCAACATAGACTTCCTCTTCAATGAAACCATAAAGAAAAGCACATTTGACATCCATTTGATACAAGTTATAATTATGCTTGATGCAAATGCCAATAGGATTCTAATTGCTTCAATTCTAGCAACTTGTGCAAAGGTTTCCCCACAATCAATCCCTTCTTCTTGATTATAACCTTGAGCCGAAGTCAAGCCTTATTTCGACTACCAACCCATCCTCATCCAGTTTGTTCTTGAGAACCCATTTGGTTCCTATAACTTGGTGGCCGGAAGGTCGTTTGGTCAAAATCCGGACTTGGTTTCTCTCAAATTGATTAAGTTCCTCTTGTGTGGCCTCTACCCATTCGAGGTTAATTTAGGGCCTCTAGTGCATTTCTCGGTTCGATTAATGATATGAATGTGGGGAATGCACATAGATTTTGCAAAGAAGAATGAGTTTTTACCCCACTATTGATGTTAGACAAAATGTTATTGAGTGGGTGACTGGAAGCATATTTGAATGCTCTACTCGTTCTCTCGGTTCACCAAGTTTATAGGTTGAACTAGTCGATCTTCGATAGTCCGAGCCTCGCTGAGAGTCCTCACTTGCTTGTCCTTCATCATTCCGAGTTTGTTCGGTCCGAGTCAAGATGTTCCGAGCTGCCTCATTTTGAGTTGCTTTCTTTTGACTTTGTCCGAGCTCAGCTCAAGCAAGCTCATCTTAATCTCGACCGAGTTTCAAATCTAAGAAGGTTGAGTCACTTGTTTTTCCCCGATCAATCTCATCAAACACAACATGGATGCTTTCTTCCACTTTGTTAGTTCTTTTATTAAAAACACGATATGCTTTACTATGAGATGAGTAACCCGGAAAGATACTTTCATCCGATCTAGCATCAAACTTGGTTAGGTGATCCTTACCGTTATTGTGGACAAAGCACTCACATCCAAAGGGTTTGAAGTATGAGATGTTGGGCTTCTTTCCCTTGTAAAGCTCATAGGGAGTTTTCTTCAAGATGGGTCCGATGAGGCATCTATTGAGTATGTAGTGTGCTATGTTGATCGCCTCGGCCCGTAAATAGTAAAGTAGATCATTTTCAATCATCATCGTCCTTCCTATTTCTTCAAGAGTTTAGTTCTTTCTCTCCACTACCCCATTATGGTCAGGACTTCTAGGTGCTTGGGAAGTTGTGAGTGATACCATTCTTGTCGCAGAACTCTGCAAATTCCGAGTAGTCGAACGCTCTTCCACGGTTAGTTTGAATTCTTCGGATCCGAGTCCGAGACTCTACTTGAATTTTCATGCAGAGCTTGCTAAATGCTTTGAAAGCTTCATTGTTGCTCTTGAGAAAACAAACCCGGGTAAATTGTGAATAATCATTAACAATCACAAGTACGTAGTATTTACCTCCGAGACACTTTACGGAGATTTCACCATATAAATCCATATGCAGCAACTCCGAACTTTGGATATGGAAACAGTTTTGAGAGGTTTAAAAGATGATTTGACTTGTTTCCATTTTGTACATGCTTCACAAATTTTATCTTTCTTAAATGCGTAGTTAGGTAAACCCCTAACTAAACCATGAGATGCAAGTGTTTTGATAGTGTGTATGCTAACATGACCTAGTCTATGATGCCATGTCCAAGAATCATCATGCAATGATGCTTTTAAATAAGATAAATTATGGCTTGGATTAGAAAGAGGAACAAGTATAGGTATTACCCGACCTCTTACCTAAGAACTTAGTCTGTTTGGTAGTTGCATTAGAAATATAGCAATTGGTCCGAGTGAATCTTACCTCTTGACCTTTGTCACGATAGATTGTACTTTAATCTCTTAACAAGATAGACTGGGCTGACCAGGTTGTCTCCCTTCCCAATCTTGCCAATTCCAACTATCTTGCCCTTACTATCATCTCCAAAAGTGACTTTGCCTCCTTTGAAATCTTCTAACTTAGAAAAGAGTCTTGAATCTCTTGACATGTGGCGTGAGCATCCACTGCCTAAGTACCAATGACCTTTTGTCCTTTCCTGAGTTATCTCCCGAGGACTTGTCTCCTCGGTGTTTGAGTTGTCGAGTCCGACTCGGATTCGGTTTCGAGTCCGTTAGTGTCATCGGACACTTTGAGTCATCGAATCGTCATCTTCTTCGAGATGAGTCTTCATCGCTCCATGTGCCCATCATAGCCTTCTTCTTCTTTTTGTCCTTTTTCTCTTTGGACAATCCTTTACTATATGATATTTGTTGCCACATTCAAAATAGCCGAGTTCTTAGTTTAAGATAACTTTGAAGGGGAAGAGTATTTACCTTTTCTGTCCTTCTTATCCTTCTTGTAGAACTCTTCCTTTAGCCTCTTTTCCCAATTCTTATGCTTCATTATCCTTTGATGCCTCGGGCAATGAGTACCATTGGATCTTCTTCCGAGTCCGAGGAACTCGGACTTTCCCTATGCTTTCTAAGGCTTTAAGCGCAATGTTCTTTTTGGTGCCGACCTCGGCATCCTTTTCTTCCAGGTGAATTTCATGGGTAAGCAGCTTCCCTATCAGTTCATCTCGCTTTAGTTTAGAGAGGTTCTAAGCTTCCTCAATGGATGTCACCTTGGGACCCCATCTTCTCTTTGGTAGACTTCTTAGAATTGTTCCGCACATTTCTACGTAGGAAATCTTTCTACCCAAAGATTTGAGATTGTTTGTAATCTCAATGAAGTGTATAAACATCCGAGTGATGTTTTCTTTGGGCTCCATTTTGAATAGCTCGTATTTGTGAAAATATTGACTTATCTTCACCTATTTCACTTGGCTTGTACCTTCGTATGTGTTGACAAGAGTGTCCCACACATCTTTAGTTGTGTCATAGGCTCACACTCTGTTGTACTCTTCCGAGTCGTTAGCACACATCGAATATTCATCGCTTTAAAGTTCTTTCGAACTTCTCTAACTCCACATTGCTAAACTTGAACTTTTCCTTAGGCATAGATCTCGTATCTTCTATCTTCATTGGAATGTAGTTGCTTTCTTGGATGATGTTCCAAACATCTTCATCGTTCTCCAATGGAAAACATTCCATTAGCTTCTTCCAAGTGCATGAAGTTTGATCCTTTGAACTTTGGTGGTCCGGTAGATGACCTTCCTTCATCGAACTCCCCAATGTTCCGAGCCATCTGATCTTTAGACCTTTGGATTGTTAGATCCTTTTTGAATGGCTAGGCTCGATGCCAATTAAAAGTTTGCTCTTGGAGAGTTTAAGTCACCCTAGAGGGGGTGAATAGGGTGATGAGGAAATTTTAACAAATTTGGAAGCTTTTAAGCTTGAAGAGAATGAACAACGAATTTGAGTCTAGATTGGACTTAGAAAAGTATACACTTAGAGATACGTGTAAACTCTCCCGGGTAGAAAACCACGGACGAGTGCTAATCCAAGCACCAAGACAAATCCAATATTTTGAATCCTCAAAATACAACTGGATCGACTCGACCATAATTGCTCCCTTAGAGAATTCCTTACAACATTTTCCTAGACTCAAAAGTTCCCTTATCGGATCGACTACTTCCTTACCGAGGTAACCTTTACAACTAGGGACAACCGAGCCGAATTAACCCTTTACAGACTTAGCCAATGGACCTTACTCGAAAGTAAGAAAAGTATGTGACTGATTACAAGACTTTATAACTCATAAATGTATTAAGTACGAGACTTAGAGTTGTAAGAAGAAGATTGAATGAGTAATGTACTAGGAGATATAGTTTCAGTAATGGATTAAGCCAATCTTCAAGTCTTCGAAGTGGCTTCTATTTATAGAGGACCAAGCGAGTGACCATTGTATCTTGGTTCCGAATAGAAGTCTTTGCTTGGTTGTCCTAACGACTCTTCCGAGTCACTCGAAAAGATCCGTTGGGATGTGAACGTTGTGCAATGGCTTTGGGCTCCTAAAGGTGCTCCAATCAACTGGTGATGTCCGAAAAGCAAGGTGGAAACCACCATTAAGCTTAGCATTGAAGTTTTCGAGTTTTGGAAACAGACAACCACGACAATGTGTCCGAACCCTATTCGAAGTAGATAAGCCTTGTCTGCTGGTGATTAATAGCTTGAAGCCGCCTACTTTTGTAAGTAAAAAATGAGATAGCCTCATTTGGATAACCTACAAAAGTAAACCTATAAAATACTTTGGTACAAGATTAGGCACATATAATAATTTAATTAAGACAATTAAGTGTATAATTATCTTAGGCCTAGAAGAGTGGAATTTTCCGAGTCTAATATTCAATATACTCAAATTCCATCGAGTCAATCCTTAGAAAGATCAAGTTAGAAAGAGTAAAATTATCGAGTATAAAGACTTGATCCGGATAAATAAAATTATCGAGTCTAATAACAATGTAATTCACTTTCCATTGAAATATAAAGTCGAACTCGAATTCTAGAGTTAGAGAAATTATTTGAACATGCGATAGATCTAAGGGCTATCTGTCCGAGTCGAAACACTAATGCAGGAGATAGACAAGAATGTGTTTTCCGAGCTAGTCGAAACGAAGGAAAACTTATACAGGAGTTTCTATAACACTCGGAATGACTTGTAGTCAAAACTTAGGAGGGATGAATGATTATATCCGAGTCTTTATGTAGTACTCGGAATGACTTGTAATCAAAACTTATCTTCATAATTTGCAGGGTAACAATTTCGGAAAAGGTGAATAATCGAATTTGCAGAGTAACAGACATAAAAAAACTCGAGAGGAAAAATTAGTCAAAATGATTCCAAAGACAAGACAACAGGAAAAGAACAACGAAATGACCATTCTCGTGCTTTGGAGGGTTATCCGAGGATGAGATCGAAAAGATGGCAAGGAAGCAGAGATGCACACCGAGAGAGACTAGTAGAGGAAAGCTCTCACAGAGGTTAGGAATAATGCAGACAATAGCATTACAACAATGAGAAGAGTTTAGTAGAGTACAAGGACAAGATCCCCTCGGATGTTGTCAAGGAGATCGAATCTGCTGTGGTCGAGCTAAGGAAGGCAATACGGAAGGATGATGCGGATCCGATCAAGGCTAAGATTGATGCTGCAAATAAAGTAGTGTCAAAGATTAGATATACAAGTTACAGACCACAAGCAAGAACTCTGTAACAACAACCAGATATGATCAAGGCTAAGATTGATCCAAATGGGTCAATTAGAGCAGCAACTTGCAGCGAAGCAACAATAGCAATAGCTTCAACGAAACAACAATTATAGCCACCGTAGCAAACACAGGCACCATTGGAGAAGCCTCAAATACCTCAATTATCCTTTGTAAATAGCCTCAAATACATGTAAGTCGATTTGTCAAGAGTCTGCAACAAATAATTCGAGTCAATTAATAACATGCATATTTAGATCACCATCAAGGGTCTAGTATGATTACCTACAAGAAGAGACTTGTATCATCGTCCTCATCCCTGTTCACTTCATCCTCATCCGATTCAGAATCATTGTCAATACCAACGCCAACATCATACTCCGCGCATCGCCAATCTTGAAGACATATCAATGCATTTACCGTCTTGGGTTTCAAAGCACTACGAGTTGGGGAGATGGTTTTTCCTCCTAGGCTAAATGCGGACTCGACACAACAGACACTTACTCGGGATTGTTAGTAAGTCTCATGCCATCATTGAAAGATCCGGGTGTCTCCCTAAATTCTTGTGCCAAAAATCTAGAACATCCGACTCTATATTTCACTCAAGAGTCGGTTCCTCCAAATATATATCAAGTTGTGAGTTCCTCAATTGTGACCTTGAACATCTACCACTAAAGCTATTGTAGTTATCAAAATAATCATCCACGAGACCCACTAGCAATAGGAGAAGAGCCGATAACTGGGGAAGTTGACGAACGTAGCTTATACTCATCAAATAAGGACCGTAAAGTTGACAACACATTATCCACCCTTTCCACAGACTTTATCGGACCCAAACAATTTGCTAAAACAATAATCAACGAATTTGACTTTCAATATATGGTCAAGAATTGCAGCACTGATAAATGCAAGTCATACTCCGACTAATATTTGTCAAACTTGCCGAGCATGTTTTTGCCATGTCAACTAGGTAGTCATAAGGACCTTCGGCCATCTCAAGAAAACGATGATGAACCATACATGCCCCCTTGAATACAAATTGGATGTAGGAGTCTTAACCGCACTAAACATACAAGTTACATCATAAAATAATTTCAAAAACTTATGTATCCTAATGAAATTTTCCCACTCCTCCTCTAGAGGAACATATGGCTTCAATGGTGAATTAGTGAACACCATGTAAATAAACACATTCTTATAGTATAAAACTGTAATACCCGAACTTTAAAGAAAAGCGAGTTGAAAAGCATAGAAATATTGAATATAATTCCCCGCAGCTAGGGGGTTGAGTGACTGATTTTATTTATGGCCAGGCTTATTACTTTAAAATTTCCTTCGAAGCTACTATCGAATAAACTAAATCAAGGAAATCGCCTCCCTTTTTCCATCCGAGCTAAACTGTTAGGTGATTAGGAATTGTCGGGGCCGGCATATTAAAATAAGTTAGGATGCAGCAGCGTAAGAGGACGGAAGGGAGGAGATATGGACTTGTCGTATATGGGCCGGTGATTACTTTAGCTAAATTATGAAGAGATGAGAAGGATAAGTTGGGGTCTAATTAGGGTCATTAACCGCCAATTAAGTGGTAGAGAGAGAGACAGTAAAGAAGGGGCTCGGAGGCCCGAGCAGAGGAAGAAGGAAAGGGAAACGCGAGAGGAAGGACCGAGAAAGAGAGAGAGGGTGTTCGGGACCCGAGCCGAGGTTGGAGGCCGGCAAGCCGAGCGGCGAACGGAGGGAAGGCGGCGGTGCACACAAGGGAAATAAAGGAGCAGAGGAAAGAGGAAAGAAAGGGGGACCGCAGACCGGGAACAAGAGAGAGAGAGAGAGGCCGAGCGGGAGAGTTAGAGCGAGACCGAGAGGGCGAGCGAGAGCAAAGGTGAGGAAGATAGGCCGGAGACCGGTGTGCTCGAACGACGAGCAGCAGTGAAGCGGTCGGCGAGTGCGGGGAATTGGTTAGGCGCGAAGAAGGGCGAGACCGAGGCTAGGAAAGAGGCACGAACGTGAAACCAGAGAGGGCGGCAGCCGGTGGGAGCGAGGACAAGTGCCCGACGACGGCGTCGGGCGTGGAGGAAGGTGGCAGAACCATGACTGGTAGCAGAGAAAGGAGGAACCGAACCGGGGAGCTCGAATCTCAGCGAACCAACAAACCTTCAATCCCCGAATCGAGGTGGGTAGTCTTATACTCTAAACTATTAATAATTTCGAATCCAAATGAGTTTATTGTGATTGTTGAATGTGATTGTGAATATTGAACATGTATGCTATTGATGAGTTTAGTAGTTGCTGAAAGTTGAATTAGGAGTTATGAGGGAATTGGCAGGTGTTAAGGCGTGAAGTTGAAACCGGGAAATTCGGACGGAGTTGAGTTGCTTGGGTATAATGAGTATTATCGAGAATCTGGTCGGTTAGGGATGGGGATAAGTACGTATGGTTTGTGCATAAGTTATGAATTGATATGTAGATTGAGTCTTAGAGATTTACTCGAATTTTCGGCGTTAAGAAACGATTACTAATATCAGGAAATAACGAGGGAGGTGCAAAGAGGAATATGAAATTGTACTCGAATGATGCACAATTGAGACATGGGAGTGAGAAGTGGGTGAGTATTGGGATAATTGAGTTCAAAAGATAATTAAATCCTCGAGGTTGAACTAAATTCGAAGATAAGCGAAGCTAGCGAAAGTAGAGCGATAAAGAGGAATTAAGAACCGTATGATTGAGTTGGTCAAGAAAGAACGATTAATGGGATAGAAACCTAAGATGAGAGCGAATTACACTTGCAGGTGAAGAGAATTATAGGAATTTTAGTATTGAAGTAAGAATGAGAGCTATCCGACTAAGTATGATTAAGAAGAGATTGATGAGTAATGTGGAAGCGTAATCGAAAAGTATTGAAACAAAGATGGTAATTGGGAAGAGTTAAGTTATAAAGTAAATGCATAAAATGAGGTATTGAGGTGAAGACAACGAATTGTGAAAAGTGAAAACGTTGAATTAGGTGATATCTACTTGTGGTTATTATGGCTCGTAAAATGGAACCAATCGGACTAAACTAATGAATTGAGAAAGGCATAGTTGGAAAGGAGTTGAGAATGATTGCTTGCAGTGAATGGTGATTATTCGTGCTATGTGATTGCTTTACGTGATACTCAAAAATAGTTTCGAAAGGAGTTTTGTATTTTACGTGAATGATTCTTGAATGCAATTTCTTGAGAACTTGCTTGAGAAAATGAATCAGATGTGAGAAAGTGAATTTATAAGGGTGACACGTGGTGTCATGCCTTCTTTGATACTAAATCGATTGAGAAAGCTCTAAAGTGAATGTGATGAATGAGTATGTGCAAAGAGTTTTGAATCAACGAAGCTACGGATTGTTTAGCATACCGAAGGGTTCAAACCGGGGACGCCCGACTAGAAACTTCGAGGAAGGATTCTAATAGGGGTCCTGCAGTGGCAGGATGCCCGATCCGAGACGTCCTAGAAGATAGGTCCCGCGAGCCTTTTATTGGGGTCGCGCCCGGAGAAATCGGAGAAACTACGTGAAATTATGAGAAAATAAGCGCTAGTTCGAATCCTCGAAGGCCCGAAAAGTTGATTCAACCCCAAAAGAATTGTTTATGAATGTGACATTGTGCTTTTAAGTGATTGAAGAGTCATGATCTTTTCATTGCAAGAGATTTCAAGGAAAATGTATAGATTTGTATTACGTTATTATGTTTTCATCGTTTTCATTATTATGAGTAGTATGTGTAAAGAATTTCCATTTTAAGGGTGTAAGACTCCGGTGAGCCCGTAGTTTATTGCTCACCCCCACAAATTCCCCCTTTCCACCCCAGTGTGCGGGTACATTATCAAAAGGTAGGATCTACGCGTAATTCGGACCCTTGCCGACTGCTCGGTGCTAGAGCGACTCAAGGAACCGACATGCATTGTTATGATTCTAAATGTTGTATTTGTAATTTAGTTCATATAGTTGTACCCAATATACTGTAAACCATCTAGATTGTTTTAAGTTTTATAGCATGATTGGTTGGACTCCGGTGTGTGACCGTTGAGTTGTATACTCCGAGCGTGTGGCTCGTTGAGTTATATTTTGCTTTTTATGTAGGGTTTTGAGGCTTTAAGCCTATGAGATATTTCATATTACAAACAGAACTCTGCCGAAATTTTAGGAAATCTCATATTCTTTTGTAAAACCACCCTTATTATCTTTAAGTTGAGTTTAGACAGCTAAACCAACACCGGAAAGAGCCTTGGGAGTTCCTTTAAGGAACTCGGTGATGTAATACTCCTAGGGGCTGTTTTGGGGTGTTAGAAAAACATTATCCATCATCTTATAAGTTGAATTCCAACAAACTTGCATGTCCAAATTCAGTTTCCTTTTCACATCCAAATGAAATTTTTTTGAACACATTCGTAGAAATCTTTACCTCTATGAGTAGATCTAGTTATCAACTTTATCAAACTTCGAATCTTCTTTAGAATTTTACCAATAAAATGGAAACCATCTTGCAAAATTAAACTTAGAATATGTGCACAACACCTAACATGGAAGAAAACACCATTACTAAGCAACCCACTCCAGGGAACAAGATGCCTTTTCAAATTAGACATCATCGCATCATTGTACTTGGCATTATCTACGATAACGGTGAGTATCTTATCCTTAATATTCCATTGACGAAGAAATATAAGTATTTCATTCGCAATACTTTCATCATCATAAGGAGGTGCCAATGCCCTAAATCAAAGGATCCTTTTGTGTAACTTCCAAGCATTATCAACACAATGGGTTGTGATGTAAATATAATGTTGATAAGTGTTATTTGACTTCCAATTATCCATAATCAAACAAATTTTACCCGGAGCTTTTAATAGCATGCCCTTCACCTTATCTCTATCTCCCACATACATGGACAATAAATTTCTCTTAGCCGTTGAACGACTAAATGACACAAAGTTCGGATTAGCTTTAGACATCTTCCGTTTAAAAGCTTTTTCTTCAATAGTTGCAAATGAGTGAGCTCCTTCCACAATATAGAGCAGAATTCCCTTACGAAGTTCGTTCATACTGAAAACAAATTCATCACCATCATCACTACCCAACTCCCTAACTTCCACTCCACTAGGATGACTTAGACATTTATCTAAGTGACGTTTCAAGTGAGAAGTGCCTCTATTTGGATTGGCGGACATGACTCGCTTTACAATGCTTACATGTGATTTCCTTACGCATTATTGCCTTCTACGCGCTCTCTCCATACTTTAGACCTTTTCTTCCTTTTACGTTGTTGAGTGTTATATTCACTATATCCATCTTCGAGCGGGATTGATGAAGTTGCCGCTTCACTTTCCATGCCTAAAATGTAAATTATGACAGAAAAGATGATTAACATAAATGATAGAGATTTTGGGATGCAGAGCGGATACAATTAAAAGTAGACAGAGAAGCGGTTAGGACTCGTCGTGTTTCGGATCAATTCATGTATTGCCAGTGGTGACTTAATTTCTTACCCAAATTAGACTAAGTTTCATTCTTCACGTCATAAGAAACTTCACTGCGCTCGTCCTTTGCCTCTAATTAATCCTATTTAGTAGGTTTGCTTACTACACCTTTCGCTCATTTTTATAATCTAGTTCATTTAGTAACTAAGTATATATATTCACCACATTATTCATTTGAACAAGTCATTCAAGAAAGTGTATCATGATTACTACCCCTATTGACTTAAGTAGCTCCTTTGTTTCGATTCCCAGATTTCGAAGGCGAAACCCGAGAAAACCCCTATTAACTTATCTTCCCCATTACTTCAATTTATAGTAAATGAAAACTACTCTTACGAAAGATAATACCAACTCAACAACGAGCACGATTTGCACGTCCAAGGCACACAAAACCTAAAACCCTAAATCGAAATTGATCCGAATTAAAACTATGGAGTACGAAAAGCCCATGCATATTAGAGAAAAATAACAATAACATTGACGGGCTTCGCAGAAATCAAACAGAGCAACGAAAAACCCTAGAATGAGAATTGAAGAGAATCGATTAAGACACTTACCTTGAACAAATGGGTAAAGATATGGGCAAATTTCCGGCTAGAGGAACGATACGATTTTGCTTGTGGAGGAGCGGGATTTAAAATGGGGCCAATACCCGACAAGAGATAGAGCGAGAGACAGAGCGACGAAGCACCGAGTGAGAGAGTAGAGTAGAGTGGCCCATTAGCATGCCCGAGTACCCGCCCGGATTAACTATGTTAATCGGCAGCCCGTTAAATGCCCAGTCCAAATAAATACTTAAACGGGCTTGTACCTATTTTTTAAGCCTCGATCATTTAAACCCAATGGACTCCCAGTCCATTGCCTAGATCTAGTATTGATGGATTCCAAACAATACAATAATATTTAATTTTAAAGTGTTTACTTCTTAACTATGTATGTAAGCAATTATATTGTTTTTAGATGTTGATATATTCATTATATAGTTTTCTATCTATTTTGTGTTTTATAGTTGATTTATACGTGGAGAATAATACTTATAATTAACATAAAACTTAATAACTAAAAATAGAACACTAAGCAAGCATTATATTATTTTTTTAATTATTAAATGTTAACAAAAATCATTACTTTTTAAAAAAATAATCCTAACTACACTTATAATTGTGGAGGGAATAAAGACTTCTTACATATCTAGTGTAGGTCAATATAAAATAACCACACATAAAGTGTGGGTAATAAATAATTATCCACATTTTATAAGTGTGAGGAATAAATGTTTATGTACATTACCAGTAAATGTGTAGGATATTTCCCACAGCCTTCCCTACATTTACTCTAAGTATGGGCAGGTTCTCTACCACACTTAGAAATGTAGTTAGAAGCAAAATTAAATATGGAAGGAAACAACCTTTTTGTGGTGATGGAAGTGTACCATAGAAAAAGTGGGCATGACCCCGAATGCATGAAGAGATTTTAGTTATGTGGAACACTCCCTATGAAAGCTTGCTCCTCCGCAATCGAAGTTGTAATACCTGGAATTTTAAGGAAAAGTAGCTGGAAAGCATAGAATTATTGAGTGACATTCCATGCATCTAGGGGGTGAGTGACTCGATTTAATTTTCAGCCAGGCTTATTACTTTAAAATTTCCTTCTGAAGCTATTGTCAAATAAACTAAATCAAGGAAATTGCCTTCCTTTTTTTTTTTTCGAGCTAAACTATTGGGTGATTAGGAATTGTCGTGGCCGGCATATTAAAATAATTTAGGACGTAGCAGCGTAAGAGGGCGGAAGGGAGAAGATATGGACTTGTCGTATATGGGTCGGTGATTACTTTAGCTGAATTATGAAGAGATGAGAAGGATAAGTTTGGGTCTAATTAGGATCATTAGCCGCCAATTAAGCGTTGGAGAGAGAGGCAGGTAAGAAGGGGGCCCCAGAGGCCCGAGCAGAGGAAGAAGGAAAGGGAAACGCCGGAGAGAGGACCGAGAAAGAGAGATAGAGGGTGTGCGGGACCCGAACTTGAGGTCGGAGGTCGGCATGCCGAGCGGCGAAAGGAGAGAAGGCGGCCGGCGCAAGTAAGGGAAACAGAGGAGCAGAGAAGGAGAGGGCCACCGCCATAAGAACGCACGAGAGAGAGAAGGCGAGCGGTGCGAAGGTCGAGGAGACCCGGGGTGGCCGGCGACCACCATAGACCCCGAAAGTGGGAGCCGGCGACATGAGCGAAGGGAAGGGGAGCGAGAGATTGGGACAGAGCGAGGGAGAAAGAAGGACTCGAAACAGAGGCAAACACGAGAGAGAGTCCAAGGGGCCGGGGACTGGGAAAAGCAACGGCAGCAAGGGGGAAAGATCGGCGCGAACGAGTGAGGGCCGGATTGAGGGCGGCAGAAACCGAACCGCCGAACCGTAAGCGAGAGGAAGCGAGAGTCCCCGAAACCAAACGCAACCGAACGCAGAGCAGAGACAACAAGCAATTTGATCAATTCCAAACCCGAGAATCCAAGGTGGGTATTCTTATACTCTAAACTATTAGTAATTTCAAATCCAAATGAGTTTATTGTGATTGTTGAATGTGATTGTGAATATTGAACATGTATGCTATTGAATGAGTTTTGTAGTTGCTTGAAAGTTGAATCAGGAGTTGTGAGGGGAATTGGTAGTTGTTTAGGGCTGAATTGGAAACCAGGAAATTCGGACGAAGTTAGGTTGCTCGGGTATAATGAGTAGTATCGGGAATCCGGTCGGTTGGGGATGGGGATAAGCACGTGTAGTTTGGGCATAAGTTGTGAATTAATATTTCAGATGGACTCTTAAAGATTTATTGCATTTACCACATTAAGGTATGATTGCTAATATCGGGAAATAGCGAGTTAAGCATAAAAGAGGAGTGTGAGTTAATAGCAAATGTTGCACAATTGAGGTATGGGAGTGAGAAGTGGGTGAGTATTGGGATAATTGAGTTCAAAAGATAATTAAATCCTGGAGGTTGAACTAAGTTCGAAGATAAGCGGAGCTAGCGATGGTGGAGCGATGAAAAAGGAATTAAGAATTGTATGATTGAGTTGGTCAAGAAAGAACGATTAATGGGATAGAAACCTAAGATGAGAGCAAATTGCACTTGGCAATGAAGGGAATTAAAGGAATTTTAGTAGCGATATAAGAATGAGAGCTATCGAATTAAGTATGAGTAAAAAGAGGTTGATTTACCTGTGGAGGTGTAATCGGAAAACATTAAAGAAAAGACGGTAAAGTGTGAGAAGACGAGTTATTAGGTGGAGGCATAAAATGAGGAATTGAGGTAAAGATAATAAATTGTGAAAAGTGAGAACGTTGAATTAGATGAATTTTACTTGTGGTTATTGTGGCTCAAAAATGGAAATTTATCATAGTAGAATGATGGATTGAGAAAGGTATAGTTGGAAAGAGTTGAGAATGACTACTTACGTTGATTGGTGGCTATTCGCGTTATGTGATTGCTTTACGTGATACTCAAAAGTAGTTTTGGAAAGGAGTTTGTATTTTACGTGAAATGAACTTGAACGCAACTTCTTGTGAACTTCCTTCGAACATGATTATGTTTTAAAGAAGTGAATTTAAAAGGGTCACAAGTGGTGTCATGCCTTCCTTGATGTTAAATCGATTGAGAAATTTGTGAAGTGAATGTGATGAATAAGTATGTGCAAAGAGTTTTGAATCGACAGGCTACGGATTGTTTAGCATACCGAAGGGTTCCAACTGGGGACGCCCGACTAGAAACTTCGAGGGAAGGGTTCTAATAGGGGCCCCGCAGAGGCGGGATGCCCGCTCCGAGACTTCCCGAAGATAGGTCCCGGAACCTTTTTGTCGGGGTCATGCCCCGAGATGAAAGAAGTGCTAGTTCGAATCCTCGAAGGCCCGGAAAAGTTGATTCAATCCCAAAAGAATTGTTTATGAATGTGAAATTGTGCTTTTAAGTGATTGAAGAGTCGTGATCTTTTCATTGCAAGAGATTTCATTGAAAATATCTATATTTGTATTATGTTATTACCCTTTCACCGATTTCATTATTATGAGTATTATGTGTAAAGAATTTTAATTTTAAGGGTGTAAGACTCAGGTGAGCCCGTGGTTTATTGCTCACCCCCACAAATTCCCCCTTTTCCATCCCCAGTGTTGCAGGTACACTTTCAAAAGCTTAATCAACCCTTACCATACTCCGGATCTTGCTGAATGCTGATTGTTGATCTGTTGAAGTGACTCATGTGACTCGACTTGCATTCTTTTGTGTTTTAAATGTTGTTTTTGTAATTTAGTTCATATAGTTGTAGCCGAAGTACAGACAAACCATTTAGATTGTTTTAAGTTTTATAGCATGATTGGTTGGACTCCGGCGTGTGGCCGTTGAGTTGTGTACTCCGAGGGTGTGGCTCGTTGAGTTATATTATGCTTTTATGTAGGGTTTTAAGGCTTTAAGCATATGGGATAGTTCATATTACAAACGGAACTCTGCTAAAATTTTAGGAAATCTCGGATTCTTTTGGAAAACCACCCTTATTATCTTTAAGTTGAGTTTAGACAGCCAAACCAACCCTAGAAGAGCCTTGGCAGTTCCTTTAAGGAACTCCGGCGATGTAATACTCTCGGGGGTGTTTTGGGGTGTTACGAAGTGCATTGGACATATTAAAACATACAACTGAAGTGGCATCTAAATACATCAAAGCATCTAAATACAATAAAGAATCAATTATTTTTGTAGATAAGCTCCTACTATGAGATCGAGTGAATGCCTTTGTCATCTAGCTGCCTTGACTTTTCTCTATAGTTAGGGAGCTAATTTTCTGGGGAGGTCGGGATTTCTCGAGAGGTAGTGATTTCCGGACAGGTAGGGAGCTACTTTTTCTCAGCAGGCGGGGAGCTACTTTTCTTGGCAAACAACAATCCCATGAGGCATAATTGGGAGAGCCTTAGAACTTATTTTCGGTTTGAAGATAAAAGAGAAAAAATGAGGTGATGGAAATGATACTAACAACTTTGACTTATACAGTGGAAATAACCTTAAAAATAAGGTGGTGGCAAAAAATAGAATTGAGCTATTTAGGTAGTTTCGAGTTTTACTTATGAATCGGGTTATGGTTAAAAAATTACTCTACCTATGACTATGGTTCTTCCAAGGAATCGTTTTAAAAGACCTCTCCTGTGATACTTTAAACAACGGTTCTTCATAAGAATCATTGTAATAGGTCCACTATTTCAAAAAAAAATACGACATTAGATGAGTTAGACTATTTACTATAGTTCATTATAGGAACCATAGTCATAGGTCTCACTTCGATTGTGGAGGAAAAAGCCTTGGTAGGGAGTGTTCTATTGAAGAAGTGGAGATGACCCCTGAATGCTTGAAGAAGATTTAGTTACCAGAAGCCTAATCCTTCTTCAAGGATATCTTTGAGGAGATTCAACGTGATTTCGATAGCAAAGTGCATGCTTTATCGGATATAAGCCTAAACTTGTCTATCGAACATACGTTGGATCTCATCATAAGAGATCCTTCAAGAAGGATTAAGCTTTTGGTAACTAAATCTTCTTTAAGCATTTAGAGATCATTTCCATTTTTCGATGGAATACTCCTTAACAATGCTTGCTCCTCTGTAATCGAAGTGCACATATTAAAACATACAAGCTGAAGGGGATAGAAACATCTAACTACATCAAAGCATCTAAATAAAAGCATCTATCTACATAAAACCATGTAAATAACGTAATCGAGTACACGAGAAAATTACTCTAGAAAGTGTTAGAACTCATTTTCACTTGGAAGATAAAAGAGAAAAAAATGAGGTGGTGGGAATAATACCAGTTGGCTTACCTTTGAAGACTCGGACATTTCTCAATGCATTTCGAGTTGCATTAAATAAATCGAGTATAACCATCTCATACTTATAGAGTTTTGATTCCAAGGCATTCTCCGTATCTCGAAACTTCTTTGAGTAAAATGATATCTTCTCTAAGTGATACAGCTCTTACTTCTTATATTTCCTACTTATCCGTAAGTAACTCGGAAAACTGGTTCTTTGTTCCGAGTCCAAGCATCACTTAGATTTATCGCAGATTGAATAGACTAGTATTTCGTCTTTTCTCACTCGTAATCCGACTTCCGGTTATAAGTTCTATTATGTTATAGTCAGTACTTTTAGTATGATTATTGCTTAGTCTATATCAAGTTATCTCACTCGATGTTCCTTACTTAACTTGATTCTTTGCTCGGACTAGCTCGATGGAATTTTTAGCTACATGGATATTAGACTCGTAAAATTCCATTTCGTGTCCGACTCGGATAATCGGTTGCTTAATTATCGTAATTATTTTATTATCTCGTGTCTAATCTTGGACCAAACTATTTTATACTTTGAGAACCAAAATTGATTTACTTTTGTAGGTTATTCAATCGAGGATACACTTTTCAAACTACAAAAGTAACCGGCTTCGTAACGTAAAATTACCAGCGAGACATGGCTTTTCACCTTCTCTCGCTCCAAGTCCCAGTAGATTGTGTCGTGGCTATCTGTTTCCAAATCTGGAAAACTAGAACGCCAAGCTTAACGGTGGTTTCCACCTTATCTTTCAAGACACCGCCAATGATTTTGGGACTTCCAAGAGAGTTAAACCGTTGTCCAATGTTCACATTACAACGGATACTTTCCGAGTGACTCGAAAGCTTCTATCAACGGTCACGAGAGGACTCTCAATCAGCGAGATGAAGATAACGGCTACTCTGCCTGGTCATCTATAAATAGAAGCCACCTCACAAGACTTGAAGATTGCCGAACATATTGTTAATACACATACTTGCTCAAAGTCATTGTATTTAATTTCAATCTTCTACTTACAACTCCCACTCTGTAATTCATTACTTTCTAAGTTGTAAGGTCTTGTACTCGGCTACAAACTCTTTCTTACATTCTTTGTAAGGTCCCTTGACTAAGCTTTAAGGGTTAACTCAGCTTAGTTGTCCCTAGCTGTAAGGGTTATCTCAGCTAGGAAGTACTAGATCGGATAAGGGAATTTCGAGTCTAGGAAAACTTGTATAGAGTTAAGGGAGCAACTCGGGTTCGATCAATTCACGGTATTTTGTGGACTCAAAATAGTAGATTTGACTTCGTGCTTGGACTAGCACGATCCGTGGTTTTCTCGCCCAGGAGGGTTTCCACATAATCTCTAAGTGTTATCTTTATGAGTTCATTCTAGACTCGAGACAGTTTTACACCTCTTGCTTAATTTGCTTATCCACTCGTAATAGCATTTCGAGTCCAAACTTTTCTCGATCCTGTTGATAGACTCGGAACCTGTCTTTGTCTTGTTTTTGACAGAAGAGCTAAAGTTTCCACGAAAAACTTCCATCACCCTATTCACCCCCTCTAGGGTAATCCGGACTCTCCCGAGCAAACCATCAATTGGTATCGAGCCTAGCCTTTCGTAAAGGATCTAACAATCCAAAGGTCTAAAGATCAAATGGCTCGTAACACCGGAGAGTTCGATGAAGGAAGATCTTCCAACAGGCCACCAAAATTCAAAGGATCAAACTTTGGGCACTCGGAAGAAGCTTATGGAATGTTTTCTTATGGATCATGATGAAGAGGTATGGGAAATCATACAACAAGGAAACTACATTCCAATGAAGACAGATGAATTTAGAATCATTCCCAAGATAAAGGCCGAGTTCACACCAGAGAAGCAGAGAAGTTCGAAAGAACTTCAAAGCAATGAATATCCTTATGTGTGCCATAAGCTCGGAAGAATATAATCGAGTCTCTGCTCGTGACTCTGCTAAAGAGGTGTGGGATACTTTAGTCAACACCTACGAAGGTACAAGTCGGTAAGAGAAGTGAAGATCGGTCAAGTATCTTTATAAATATGAGCTTTTCAAAATGGAGCCAGAGGAGAACATTACTCGGATGTTCATTCACTTCACCGAGATTACCAATAATCTCAAATCTCCGGGAAAGAAAATTTCCTATGAAGAAATGTGCCTGGAAAATTCGTAGAAGCCTACCCAAGAGACGATGGGGTCCGAAGGCGACTGCCATAGAGGAGGCTCAGCACCTCTCACTCTTAAAGCCATATGAGCTCATCGGAAAGCTTCTAACACACGAAATCCATCTAGAAGAAGAGGATGTTGAGGGCAGCTCCAAAAAGAACATAGCACCGAAAGCCTCGGAATCTAAAGAAGCAAATCTGAGCTCCTCCGACTCGAAGAAGATCCCATGGCGCTTATTGTAAGAGGCTTCAAGAGAATAATGAAGCACAAAAGATGGGATAAAAGGCCAAAGGAAGAATTCTACAAGAAAGATAAAAGAGACAGAAAAGGTAAGTATTCTTCTCCCTCAAAGTTATCTTTATCTAAGAATTCTGGGTGTTTCGAGTGTGGCAAAGAAAGACCACATAGTCAAGGACTCGTCCGAAGAGGAAAAGGGACAGAAAGAAGAAGAAGGCCATGATTGCAACATGGAGCGATGAGGACTCATCAGAGGATGACGAGGACTCGGACGACTCGAAGTGTTTAATGGCAATGTCCGACTCAGAAGCCGAAAGAGAGTTAGACTCGCACTCGGACAATGAGGAAACTAATCCTCAAGAGGTAATTGACTATTTCCTCAAATTCTCCAAAGTCGATTTAGCTAAATACATTTTTACTTTGGAAGAAAAGTCCAATCTCGACTCTTCTCATTTCAAAGAACAACTTGAGTCAATTTCTTCCGAGAGCAATTCTTTGAAAAACGAATTGGAAAACCGAGACTCACACTCGAGAGAACTCAAGACTAGTGCTCAAACTAATGAGACCGAGTCTGAGCTGCTCAGAAAGAAAATGAGCAACTAAAAAGGAAGCTCACCGAGTCTCAAGATCTGGTTTTAAAGTTTACTCAAGGTCGAAGAACCTTGACATGCTCTTAGGTTCACAATGTGTCTCTTTTCGAAAAGAAGGTCTTAGTTTCAATAAAGAGGAAGAATCCAATTACTACTCGTAATTGTTCAAAAAGGATTCCGTAACTGTAAAGTTCAGGAATGCTGAGCACGGTCCCATTCACAAAAATGAAGGGAGGACTAAGCCCAGAACTCGTTTACAAAAAGAAACCATTCTCTCCTGTTTCAAAAGGAAAAGTTTTCAAAAAGAAAGAGACACAGACTCGGCTCTCCGAGAGGAAGACTCGAATCGGACAAAACCCAAAGTCATTCAAATCTGGGTTCCGAAACACCTTCTTGCTCGTAAAAGGACCATAGTAAGGAATGTTACTGGGTTCGTTAGAGGAAGTGAGAAGGGTTAGATTCTCTCTGCTTTGCAGGTCACTCGTAAAAGATCAAAAGGACATTGGTACCTGGACAGCGGATGTTCACGACATATGTCAGGTGACCAAGGACTCTTTTTCGAGCTAGAATCATACAAAGGAGGAAAAGTGACTTTTGGAGATGACAAAGAAAGGCAAGATAGTGGGTATTGGCAAGATTGGAAATGGAAGCATTCTGGTGAGCCCAGTCTACCTTGTCAAAGGACTAAAATACAATCTGCTTAGCATCTCCCAGCCTATGCGACAAAGGTTAGGAGGTAAGATTCACTCAATCTAAGTGCTACATCTCGGATGAGACCACCAAAGCGGTAAAGCTCTCGGTAAGAGATCCGGTAACACTTATATCATTCCTCTTCTCGACCCAAGCCAGAATTTATCTTGCTTAAAAGCATCTCTTCATGATGATTCATGGTCTTGGCATCATAGATTAGGTCATATTAGCATGCATACTATCAAAAAGATGGCATCTCATGGTCTCGGTTAGGGGTTTACCTAACCGTGTTTTTGAGAAAGACAAAGTTTGTGAAGCATGTACAAGGGGGAAACAGGTCAGATCCTCATTCAAGTCTCTCAAGACTCGTTTCGACATCAAAGGTGCTTGAACCGCTACATATGGATCTATGTGGTGAAATTCCAAGTGAAGAGCCTCGGAGGTAAATCCTACATTCTTGTCATTATTGATGACTTTTCAAGATTTACCTGGGTGTGTTTTCTCAAGCATAAAAATGAAGCATTCAAGGAGTTCAGCAAGCTCTGTAGAAAGATTCAAGTTGAGTCTCGTACTCGCATTCAAAAGATTCGAACCGACCATGGAAGGGAGTTCGACTACTTAGAATTCTCGTAGTTCCGCGATCGTAATGGAATCTCTCACAACTTCTCAAGCACCAAGAACTCCTCAACAGTAATGGAGTAGTAGAGAGAAAGAATAGAACCCTTAAAGAAATAGCAAGGACGATGATGATTGAGCACAACTTGCCTTACTATTTCCGGGCAGAGGCAAGCCAACACAGCCTAACTACACTTTGAACAGATGCCTCATTAAACCCATTCTCGAAGAAAACACCCTACGAGCTCTACAAAGGGAAGAAGCCAAACATCTCATACTTTAAGCCCTTTGGTTACAAGTGTTTTATTCACAATAATGGTAAGGATCACCTGACCAAGTTTGATGCTAGGTCGATGAAGGTATTTTTCTGGGTTACTCTTCACATAGTAAAGCTTATCGTGTCTTTAACAAAAGAACTAACAAAGTGGAAGAAAGCATCCACGTAGTGTTTGATGAGCTTGAACAGGAGAAGCCAAGTGAGTCGTCATACTCGAACCGAAGCTCAATAGAGATGATGACGAAGCCGAGACTACAAAGACTCGGACTCAACCTCGCTCAAAATGAGGTCACTCGTAACGAGGAAACTCGTAATGAGACAACTCAAGAGCTCACTCGTAACGAACAAGCCAATGAAGAAGATCACTCATAACAAGCTTCAAGATCAAGCGGCTCAACCCACAAATCTCGTGAATCGGAGAACAGGTAAAGCATTCAAGTTTACTTCTAGTCATCCACTAGAGAACATACTCTCCGACATCAACACTGGGGTAAGAACTCGTTCCTCTCTACATAATCTATGTGCATTCACCGCATTCATTTCATTAAACGAACCCAAAATGCACTAGAGGCCCTTAATGAACCTGAATGGGTAGAGGCCATGCAAGAGGAACTCAATCAATTCGAGAGAAACCAAGTCCGGACTCCGACCAACCGACCTTCTAACCACCCAGCTTATAGGAACCAAATGGGTTTTCAAGAACAAACTGGATGAGGGTGGTGTGGTAGTCGAAATAAGGCTAGACTTGTGGCTCAGGGATATAATCAAGAAGAAGGAATTGATTGTGGGGAAACCTTTGCACTTGTAGCCGAATTGAAGCCATTAGAATATCGTTGGCATTTGCATCCAAGCATGCATATTAAATTATATCAAATGGATGTTAAGTGTGCATTTCTCAATGGTTTTATTGAAGAAGAAGTCTATGTCGAGCAGACCTCCTGGTTTTGAAAACTCGGAATTTCCAAATCGTGTTTTCAAACTTCAAAAGGCTCTCTATGGTCTTAAACAAGCACCTCGAGCTTGGTATGAAAGACTCGAGTAGCTTCTTGGTTCAAAATGATTTTAAAAGAGGTCAGATCGACAATACTCTCTTCATAAAGACCAAGGGGAAAGATTTCCTTATTGTTCAAATCTATGTTGATGATATTATTTTCGGTGCTACTAATGAGTTTCTATGCCGAGAATTTTCTGAGTTGATGAGTCAAGAATTCCAAATGAGGATGATGGGGAACTTAATTTCTTCCTTGTCTTACAAATCAAACAAGACAAGGATGGGATCTTTGTTCATCAATCTAAGTATACCAAGGAACTGTTGAAGAAATACAAACTTCAAGATGCAAAGCACGCATCTACTCCCATGAGCAAGTAGTATAAAGCTTGACTCGGACGAGAAAGGTAAAGCGATAGATCGAAACTTTATCGAGGTATGATTGGATCTTTGCTATATCTTACTTCTAGCAGGCCGGATATATTGTTCAGTGTTTGTCTATGCGCAAAATTTCAAGCTAATCCAAAAGAATCACATCTCACTGCGGTGAAGAGAATATTCGGATATCTTGCAGGCACTCGAATTTAGGTCTATGGTATTCCGGAGACTCGTAACCGACTCTTACCGGATACTCGGACGCGGACTACGCAGGATACAAAGTTGATCGAAAGAGCACATCCGGAGCGTGCCAATTTCTGGGTCAATCCCTAATATCTTGGCACTCAAAGAAGCAGTAACTCAATAGCTCTATGAACTGCCGAAGCTGAATATATTGCAGCTGGACCTTGTTGCGCTCGCATTCTATGGATAAAGCAACACTTGAAAGATCTTGGACTATCATGCAAATCAGTACCAATCAAGTGTGACAACCAAAGCGCAATTAGCATCACCAAGAACCCCGTCCAAGCATTCGAAAACAAAGCATATCGAGGTCGGATATCACTTCCTACGCGATCACTCAAAAAAGGTGATATTGAACTTGAGTTCATCCTTACTAATCTTCAATTAGCCGATATCTTTACTAAGCCTCTTGGTGAAGATCAGCTTTATTTTATTCAAAATGAGCTTGGTATGTTAAATGCTTAATTATATGCTATCCATTGCATAATTTCGTGTTATGTATTTTCACTTTTAATAACCATTAGCTCGGTTAATTCAGTGATACTCGGGCTGGTAGTTATTTCGTGTTTCGAGTCACTCGAAACCTATCTCGAGTCAAACTCAAACGTAGAGAAACTTGGACTTCAAATTTTCTGAAACTATCTCTAGAACAGTGGAGAGTTTCGGATCATATTTTCAAAAATATTTCTCTCTCTCTCTCGAGCGCTGTGATCGATCGATAGCCGTGGATCTCTAACCGCTGAAATCTTAACCGTTGAAGAGAACCGTCACACCGGTCTTCGGTGATCGATTGACAAGCCGAGTCGAACGGAGTTATACTTAACGGATAGTTGACGGGCTTCTATTTTTATAAATAGCGCCTATTCATCTTCGTCTCGGTATTCTACATTCCATCTCTATCAAACGAAACTTTTCGCGGAAGATTACTACGTGAACAGATCATCCTTGAACTTCGTAAGTGTCGAAGAAGCCATCTCTCGTAAGTTTCGATCGCTCTCATCTTTTCTGCTACACCTTTTTTTTCGTTTCTTCTCTTCTACCTCTCCTTCTCTTTCCTACTCGAAAGTTTCATCTTTCCTTCCTTCACCCAAAATGCCTAAAAGAGGTAACCCTCCCGACTTCCACGTCTCCTCCTCTTCCAAAAAGCCTCGCACCAAAACGCCGTAAAGCTCAACCCCTTCCAAACCCATTGTCACCCAAGCACCTTGCGCTGGACGACAAGTTCTTTCCTACAACCAAATTTTCTTGGTTGTCCCACATTCAAACCACCGGAGCATACAACTTCCTGTGTTTCGGTGAGTTCATCTATCCCGAACTCGTTTCGAGTTCTACACTCACCTCACCCACTCCGAAAATGTTCTAACCTCCGGGTTCGTAACATAACCGTTCGACTAAACACCTCTCTCCTCCACCGCTTGTTCAAGGTCTCCTCCCTCTTCTTGAACAGCAATCCCATTCCTTTCACCGAAGTTGCCGATGACTTCTTTGAAAAATACGCCAAAGAGTTCCCCGAGTCCCGAAAAACTTTTCGTGACTCGGTTGAAGTCGAAGCTCGCTTTCGTGCTTTCTGCCGATGAGAACCTTTTTCTCACAGACATTCCAAGCAAGGAGAACCCCAAATCCAAGCACCTCAAAGCTCTCTTTGACATTCTTGAGGGCTACGAAGTAGACCTCTTCCCCTCCATCATTGAGCGGATGGCCGCTGTGCCAACTCAACTTCAATCCAAGAAGAACGCCTCCCTTCCTTTCGGTGCTCTTCCGATCCTTGTCTTCAAACCATTCCAAGTTCCTCTCCCTCATACCCAAACGCCGTGTGTGAGGCTGCCGTTGTTGTCGGCAAAAAGGAACTGTAGGGGTACGGATACCAGAAACCGACCCCGGTGTCCGGGTTCATAACTCGAACCGAGGCCTCCTCTCCGCCTCAAACTCGAAATCTACCCCTCTCTCTCTCCCTCTCCACCTAGTGGTGCCTCCACCTCAGGTGCCTCAAAATCTCTCTCTGCTCTCTTGTCCCCCGTTTTTATGGACAAGATCAGCTCCGTGTCCTCCGATTTTAGAGACATGCTCCGATCTTTTGAACTTGTTCTCCAAAATCGACCATCAACCAAAAGACCGGTCAATCCCAAATCCGAGAGCAGCGAGTCTCTAGTTCTTCGAGATGAGGGAACTGGTAAACGAGCGAAGGAGCTGGTTGAGCTCCTCGAGAGAGAAGGTCCAAGGCGGCTCGAGACCATGATGACTCGGACGCGTGTCAAGCATCTTCGAGCCCAGTGTCCGAAGTCCTCGGACAGCGGGGATGAAGAAGAAGAAGCTGCAGATGTAGAAGCGGCGAGATGCCGAGGACCCTACGGCCGAGGCAGGTCCATCCTGGCAAGGGAAGGAACACCAAGAAGAAGCAGTGGGAACTGCCGAGGGTCGACCGCTCCACAAGCTCAAATAGCAGTACTCAGCTCGGACAGCGAGCCTGGGTGGGTCGAAGGACCTAGCTATACCAGCGGGTCGACAGAGCAGCCCCTCCAGCCTACCGAGGTTCCAAGGGAAGAACCCTCGATCCACTCACTCCGGGTCAGCCACTCGAGCCGAGCCCCGACGATTATACCGGTTCTCCCTCCGCCGCGCTCAAGCACATCGTTAAGATCTTACCGAGTGCCGGCGAACCTCCGCTCCCTCCGCCTCCACTCGAAATCTCCCTCTCCCACGTAGGCGCCATGCACCGAGTCACAATTCCTCGGTCTGCCGATTCTTCTTCCAAAGAGATTTTTATTTCTATTTCTTTTGTCCGGACATCTAAGTTGCACTATTTGTTCCTTTCTTCCCTTCTTTTTGTTGTTTTTACTGAAAGGCAAGGGGGAGAAATAGAGTCGAAAACTTGTTGTCTTGTTTAGGGGAGTTTTCCCTTTTAATCCTTGTAACTTCGTTGAGTTCAATGAATTAATGCTTTCTCTTACATGATTTCTTTGTTTATAATCTTTCCGAGTTTAGATTATTTCATTGCTAAGCATTTTTACTTTATGCTCGACTTTATACCTCTTGCTCCGATACACCGAGAATTCTTTACTCAACTTTTCTCATGAGCACTTCTCGTAGTCGATTTTTTACTAACAAAGTTTCGTCTAAGAATGGAATGCCTTTCATCAAAAAGGGGAGATTGAAGACTCGGACACTTCTCAACGCATTTCGAGTTGAATTAAATGAATAAGGTATAATCCTCTCATACTTATAGAGTTTTGATTCCAAGGCAGTCTCTATATCTCGAAACTTCTTTGAGTAAAATGATATCTTCTCTAAGTGATACAACTCTTACTTCTTATATTTCCTACTTATCCGTAAGTGACTCGTAAAACTGGTTCTTTGTTCCGAGTCCAGGCATCACTCGATTTATCGCAGATTGAATAGACTAGTATTTCGTCTTTTCTCACTCGGAATCTAACTTCTAGTTATAAGTTCTATTATGTTATAGTCATTACTTTTAGTATGATTATTGCTTAGTCTATATCAAGTTATCTCACTCGATGTTCCTTAACTTGATTCTTTGCTCGGACTAGCTCGATGGAATTTTTAGCTACATGGATATTAGACTTAGAAAATTCCATTTCGTTTCGACTCGGATAATCGGTTGCTTAATTATCGTAATTATTTTATTATCTCGTGTCTAATCTTGGACCAAAGTATTTTATACTTTGAGAACCAAAATTGATTTACTTTTGTAGGTTATTCAATTGAGGATACATTTTTCAAACTACAAAAGTAACCTAGCTCGAATGTCAAATCACCAGTAGACATGGCTTTTCACCTTCTCTCGCTCCAGTCCTAGTAGATTGTGTCGTGGCTGTCTATTTCCAAATCTGGAAAACTGGAACGCTAAGCTTAACGGTGGTTTCCACCTTATCTTTCAAGACACCGCCAATGGTTTTGGGACTTCCAAGAGAGTTAAACCGTTGTCCAACGTTCACATTACAACGGATACTTTCTGAGTGACTCGGAAAGCTTCTATCAACGGTCACGAGAGGACTCTCGGTCAGCAGATGAAGATAACGGCTACTCGCCTGGTCATCTATAAATAGAAGCCACCTCACAAGACTTGAAGATTGCCGAACATATTGTTAATACACATACTTGCTCAAAGTCATTGTATTTACTTTCAATCTTTTACTTACAACTCCCACTCTGTAATTCATTACTTTCGAGTTGTAAGGTCTTGTACTCGATTATAAACTCTTTCTTACATTCTTTGTAAGGTCCCTTGACTAAGCTCGTAAGGGTTAACTCGACTTAGTTGTCCCTAACTTGTAAGGGTTATCTCAGCTAGGAAGTACTAGATCGAGATAAGGGAATTTATGACTGTAGGAAAACTTGTATAGAGTTGTCTAAGGGAGCAACTCGGGTTCGGTCGGTTCACGGTATTTTATGGACTCAAAATAGTGGATTTAACTTCGTGCTTGGACTAGCATGGTCCGTGGTTTTCTCGCCCCGGGAGGGTTTCCACGTAATCTCTAAGTCTTATCTTTCCGAGTTCATTCCGGACTCGGACAGGTTTTACACCTCTTGCTTAATTTGCTTATCCACTCGTAATAGCATTTCGAGTCCAAACTTTTCTAACCCCGTTGATAGACTCGGAACCTGTCTCTGTCTTGTTTTTGACGGAAGAGCTAAAGTTTCCACGAAAAACTTCCCTCACCCTATTCACCCCCTATAGGGTGACTCGGACTCTCCCGAGCAAACCTTCAACCTTATGTACTAGTAAAAACCCTAAAAATGAGGCGGTGGCAAAAAATTAGAATTGGCCTATTGAGATAGTTTCGGGTTTGCTTATGAATTGGGTAAGGTAAAATGATTACTTTCTGCACATATGACTATGGTTCTTTGACAAAGAACCATTGTTAAAGACCTATAACAACAATTGTTCTCAAGATAACGTTGTTAAAGACCAATTATAATGACTATTATTAAGGAACCGCTATTAAAGACCTATTACAATGGTTTTTGTCAACGAATTGCGGTTAAAAGGGCAGGCTTAAAATTCATATGATTAGGGTTCTTTTAGAAGAACCGTACTCATAGGTCAAATCTTCGATTGCGGAGAAGAAAGTATTCACAAGTGTTCCATAGAAGTAGAGGATATGACCCTTGAATGCTTGAAGAAGATTTTGTTACGAGAAACTTAATCCTTCTACAATGATTTCTTCAAAGGAGATTCAACATTGAATCTCATAAAAGAGATCCTAGAAGAAGGGTTAAGGTTCCGTTAAATAAATCTTATTCAAGCATTCAAGGCTCATCCCCTCTGCTTCTATAAAATACTCCTTGTCAACGCTTGCTCCACTGTAATCAAAGTGCACATATTTTATATAATTAAAATGATTAGAAACAGATTAAATACATCAAAGAATCTAAATACATCAAAGCATCTAAATATTTTCATACAGCCATGTAAATAGCGTAATCGAGTAAATAGACAATCACTCGAGAGAGTAATAGAATTCATTTTCACTTGGAAGATAAAAGAGAAAAAAATTAAGGTGGTGATAAAAGCAGCCTTGACTTACAGTGTCAAGGAATCCTAAAATTAAGGCAGTGCAAAAAACTAGAAATAGGCTATTCGAGTAATTTCGGGTTTGTTTACGAATTGGATAGTGGTGAAAAAATTACTTTCGGGACATATGGCCACGATTATTGTCAAGGAAATGTTGTTAAAGTCATATGAAAATGGTTCTTATCAAGGAATCGTTGTTGAAAGAGGAGGCTTAAGAGATATATGACTATGAATCTTTGATAAAAAACCGTAGTCATAGGTATGACTCATCAACCCATGCACTCCCACTCGAAAAGGAACTTACCTAAAGATAAGCTAAAGACTGATGTGGCGTTTGGTTTGATGTAATGAAATAGGGATGTAATGTAATCAATTATGTAATGTAATTAGATATGCAATGTAATGGGACAACAATCATATTACCATGTTTGGTTATATAAAAAGTGTAATGTAATCACAATGGTAATGGATTATTTTAATGACAAAAGTTAGTAATTAAATTGTTGTAGTGGAGATAAATGCTATTTAAATAAAAATTTGAGTTACGTATTTAGATTTGAGCTTTTAAAAAATTTTCTACCAAATAATCAAGTTCTATTGTAAATATCAATTATATTATTCTAATAACAATAAATATAGTAATAAAGATAAATATTATCTGCACGAAAATATTTTAAATTCAAAATCATATTTGAAATTTTTTTAATCTTTTATATCATATTTCCTAATTTTAAATTTTTTGGTGGCAAAAAGATCAATTGGATTATTCTAATGGTAATAAATGTTTGTCATAGTGAACATAAATGTTATCCACATAACAAAATTTTAAACTCTACATTTATATTTGAGCTTTTTTCAATCTCTTCTATCATATAATTAAGTTTTGAATTTTTTCATGGATAAAAAATACAAACTAAAATTATTTTATTTATGATAAATATTTATTGAATTAAAGATAAGCGTAACAAGTAAAAAAATTTTGATCTAAAAAATTTAATTTAAGCTTCTTTTACCTTTTTAATTGAATACTTAAATTTTAAATCCAAAATATTGAAGTTAAAATTTTCTCTTAATGACTTAACGATCATATCATATATTAAGATAATCGAAGGAAAAAAAATTAAGTTTTTTATTAAATAGATAAATTTTTACTTGCCAAGGAGGAGAGAGAAAATGCATATGAAATTGAGAGGGAGGGGGAGAATTATTGGAAGTATGTTAAAATTTGATCACAAAGATGGATGTAATCATGATTGTTTAGTAAATGTTCAAGTAATTGTAATTGCATAGGTAGAGGTTAATGTGATTACAACGTAATTTTGATTGCATTACAAAGTTGTAACCAAACATGATAATGTAATCACCATTACCAATTTGATTGCATTACCACTTTTATTACATCCAACCAAATATGCCCCGAAATTATAAACTGGTGGAGTGGTACATCCACCACTTCGAAAATGCTTCTTTATCTCCTCAATGTTTATAACCTCTAAACTTCTTTTCTGCCCTTTAATCCTCAACTTGCTTAAAATTTCCCACTTCTCTTCAAGTTTTCTGTAAAGGCACTAAGACAAGTGTGGTAGTCATCAAGATTTTGTTTTTATTATGACTGCTGAGAATTCCCAAACACTCATAATGAGGACAAAATTCTGATGATTACCAAACTTGTCTAGGTACATTCACGAAAAACATGAAGAGATGTGGAACCTTCTAAGAAAATTGAGGATTTGAGAGCAGAAAGAAGCTTAGGGGATATAAGCATTACTTAGATAAAGAAGTAGTTCTCGAAGTGGTGAATGTACCACTTTAGTTTATGATGTCGGTCTTCACTTATTCTCTCGTAGGTAAGTTCTTCTTAGTGGGAGTTCATTAAGTGGTGGATGAAGGTGGTGTAGGGTAAGAACAATATTTATGTATAGAAAATTTGAATTTTTACTACGGTTCTAAAGGAACCGTTGTTAAATACCTATGACTATGTTTTTGCAAAGGAACCATTGTTAATGAATTTGTTTTGTAAGAGTTATCTATTTTATTTAATTAAACATATACAACTGAATTGCACACATCAAAGCCCCTTAATACATCAAAGAATCTAAATAAGGGAAATAAGTACATCAAAGCATCTAAATAGATTACTTAATGTGAACAATGAGCTAAGGAACTGCAAGAATCGTCTAAATAAATCAACGCATCTAAATACATGATTTCATGACAGATGGATGACAAAGTATTTCTCAATTACAAGAGGAAGTAGATCGGATTCGATACCAATATCTTCATAATAAAAAAGTCAATGAATGTTGTTAGGATTTTCACTTATCACAATCTTGATATGCCAAGCTTTCTCTCTTTAAAGATGGGATATCTAGCATTAACAAGGTCGAACTTGATAGCATCTCTACGCTTGAGGCGATTGAGGAGTACTTTCTTCAGGTTGAATCGACAAAGTATTCTTCAATCACATCAGGCGTGGAGATGCTTTCGAGTTCTAGATATTGAACAAACTAGTATAGAAACTGATTCACTTCTTTTATTTAGGTAAGTTCCTCTTGTCAAAGGCGAGGCAGATCTTCTCTATATTCTAGCGAGTTGCATATGGTTAAAAGTCATTTTTAATGAGGAAAATATAAAAGCAAAAGTGGTGGATAATGGTGGCGTAGGTAAAAAAAAAAAGGAGATGATGAAAGAGAGCGAGAACTCATATATTTATAGAAATAAATATGACTTTTAACAAGCTGTTCCTATATAAAACCATTGTAACGGTATCTTTAAACAACGATTCCATATAACAACCATTGCCATAGGTCCGACGATTTTCGAAAAGTATCATTGTATTGAAAAAAAGGAACTTTATAGAAAAAAATTATGAATTTTGACTACGGTTTCTATTAAAAATCGTTGTATAGGTGCCTTTCGACAACGAGTTCGTTTAAGAATCGTTATCATAGGTGTAATGTTTTCTGAAAAATATTTTTTATTAGAAAAAATTAATTTTTGTTGAAAAAATCTGACATTTGGCTATTGTTCTATGTTTACAGTTCTTTCACAAGAAGCTGAGTACATTTTCACTCCTCTGTCTATAATAAGAACTCTCCTCGTTACTTAGCTATTGACTCCATCACCCACCATCTCTCAATTGCATGTTTCTATCTCATATGTTTGCTTCTTGATAGCCCTATCTCTATGAAATTATTTTTTCAATTCCTTCTTCAGGTTTAATTTTTGTATGTATTGGGTTGTTTAAGTTTGAGATTCACAAGTAAGGCATTGATTTCATGGATGATTGGATTGTGGGTGAAATATTCGTGAAATGGGAAGAATACATAAGAGTGTTGATTTTGTGTGATTCTAAAGGGTGGGATTCTTGAAATGTTTATACCTCATGATGACATGCTTACTTGGGTAATTTATGCTTATTTTACTTAATAATGTATGCTTCTATAATTATTTTTGTGCATTTCATGTCATACTATTTGGTATAATGTATGCATTTCTCATGTTTACGGGTAAGCTATGGATCAAAGGTGAGTTTATTGCTCCTGCCTGATCGTACAATATTCGGATGTTGTTAATAACTTTCTTGAGACTCGCTGTCGAACATGCTACGAAATCAAATAATGTGTTGATTTTATGTCCTTGTAGAAGATGTTTTAGCTCTTTGAAATGGAGGCCCATTATTATAAAAGGTCAGTAATTTTAGCATAGCTTTGATACATCTTATAAGCTATGGATATGGCATGGGGCTTGAATGACAACTTAGAATAAGACAAACGACATGATGAGTATAAAGCTAGTATGGACGTAGAAGATCAAGCCGATGATATGGTTTGTGGCGTGGATGGTTATTTACTTAATTTACTGCATGTGTAAGAGCGATTTTTAGCTTATTCAAAGAAGCATCTATATTCGGGGTTGTAAAAAATTTAGTCGTTTATCAATTGTGTTGAGGTTGTTCAACCTAAAAGCAACTCATGGCTAGAGTTACAAAATTTTCACGGACTTGCTTGGTGTGTTGAAAGATATACTTCCATAAGGCAATGTACTTTGTAGCCGTATGTATGAGGCAAAAGGTACGATGTCCTATGGACATAGGTTATAAGAAGATACATGCATGCCCCAATGATTGCAAATTATACTGAAAAAACATGCGAGATAGACATGAATGTCGAAAATGTGGTGTACCTCGCTTTAAAATGAAAAACATCGATGGAGAGAGTAGAAAGGAACCTCCCGCAAAGGTGTTATGATACGTACCGGTGATACTAAGGCTTAAGTGCTTGTGTTCAAGTGCAAATGATGGCAAGCACTTGACGTGGCATACCGAGAGAGGAATCTATGATGACAAGCTACATCACCCTGCAGATTTTCCTCAATGGAAGAAGATAGATTCTAATTTAGTAGGGAGGCAAGGAATCTACATCTCGGTCTCTAAATAGATCAAATCAACCCGCATGATGACCTCAGTAGCGAACCTAGTGCTTAGCCATTTCGTTGGTTATTTACAACCTACCTTGCTCGTTGTGTCCGAAGCGCTCTACATTACGATGTCAATGTTGATTTCTTACCCTAAATAGCCAAGAAATTATATATATGTGTATTTGGTACCATTAATTGAATATCTATGGCCTTTGTGGGATGAAGGTGTTTTGGTTTTGATGCATACCGTCAAGAGAAATTTAGGTTGTGAGCTATGATCTTCACAATAATAAATGACTTCCCGTATACGGAAACTTGTCCGGTGCACTTGTCAAAGGCCTTAAGGGGTGCCCCATTTATGGAGAAGGTACTTTCTCTTACCACCTTAAGCATAGGAAGAAGATGACCTATCTTAGACATCGAAAGTTTCTTCCGTTATCTCATTATTATCGAAGAAAAAGAAGGCATTCAATGGTTCACCCGAGAAAGAATCTAATTCAACTCCATTAACAGGACAACAAATTTATGAACAAGTGAAGGATATTGATCTGAAGTTTGGCAAGCCATATCAACATCAATGAGAAATGAGTGCGTGGAAAAAGAGGTTAATATTTTTGATCTTCCATATTGGGAAGAGTTGTATGTGAGATATAGCCTTGATGTGATACATGGAGAAAAAGCATTTGTGAAAGTCTCATTGGCACTCTTTGACATACCGGAGAAGACCAAGGATGGAGAGAAAGCAAGACTCGACTTGCGTGAAATGGAAATAGGTGAGGAATTAGCACCACAACCAAATGTGAAGGTTTGCTCATGGAGAGTCTAAGTCACCCCAAACTGGGGTGAATAGGGTGACAAAGAAATATAAATTTTTTTGCAACAAATCAATTAAACAATAGATTCCGAGTCTAGATTGGACTTAGAAAAGTGCTAACACAGATTTACGTGGAAACCATCCTCAGGGCGATAAAGCACGGACAATAGCACCAAGCCAAATCCACTATTTTGAATCCACAAAATATAAGGACTGCCTCTACCGAATTGCTCCCTTAAACAATTCCTTACAATGTTTTCCTAGACTCGAAGTTCCCTTATCCGATTTAGTAGTTCCTGATCGAGGTAACCTTTGCAATCAGGAACAACTCAGCCAAGTTAACCCTTACAGCTCGGTCAAGCGAGCTCACTTAGAAAGTAAGAAAAGAGTGTGACTGATTACAAGACTTTCTTTACAACTCGGAAAGTATTAATTACGGACTTGGAGTTGTAAATAGAAGATTGAATAAGAATGAGAACAATAAAATCAATTGAAGCAATTTGTTTAGCAATATGTTCGAGCAAACTTCTAGTCTTGTGAGGTGGCTTCTATTTATATCCAACCAAGCAGAGTGACTCATTGCGTCTTGGCTCGGACAGAAGTCCTCACTAGTCATTGTACCGGCTCTACTGAGTCACTCGGAAAAGATCCATTGGGATGTGAATGTTGTGCAACGGCTCTTGGCTCCAAATGATGGTCCAATCACTTGGTAGTGACTGAAAGTTGTGGTGGAAACAACCGTTAAGCCTAGACTTGGAGTTTTCGAGTTTTGGAAATGGATAACCCCGACATGGTATCCGAGCCATGTCCGGAATTAGATAAACCTTGTCTGCTAGTGGTTAACAGGTAGAAGCCGGTTACTTTTGTATTTCAAAAATAGGTTAGCTTTGTTTGAATAACCTACAAAAGCAAACCACATTGGTTCTCAAAGTATAAAATACTTTGGTCCAAGGTTACGTCAAGTTAATATTAAATTAGGATAATTAAAAACTTAATTATCTTTGGCTTAAAAGACTAGAATTTTTTGAGTCTAATATTCAATATACTCAAATTCTATCCGAGTCAATCCTAAGGTTGATCAAGTTAAAAGAGTGCAATATTAGAGTATAACAACTTGATCCGATCAAATAATTCTCAAGGAAACAAACTGACTTAGAATAAGGAATTAACGTTGTAATTCTCTTTGTGTTGAAATACATAATAACTGCTCAAAATAAGACTGTTAAAGAAATTATTTGAGCATACAATAGTTCCGAGTGATGTCCGAGTGAGTTATAAACATCGAGTATAGGAGATATGCAATAAGGTGCTTTCGAGTCAGTCATAACAAAATGAAAACTCACACAAGAGTTTTTATAGTACTCATAATGACTTGAAATCAAAACTTAAGAGAGATAGGATTTATACCGAGTCTTCATGTAATACTCGAATGACTTAGAAATTGTGTCTTCAAAATAGGAAGAAAAAGTTTTTGCCTCCGGCTTCCTACACACCGAGCAAAAGCGAAAAAACGTTTGTTTGAGATCTTAAAGAAACTAAGAGTGCCACAAGGATACTCTTCAAACATCAAGCTCCTCATTTTGATGTCCGATTATAGATTAGTAGGGTTAAAATCTCATGATTGTCATGCTATGATGTAACAATTGCTACTAGGGACTATACGATCGATGATTCCTAAAGGCATTACGGTATAAGACTTTGCTTCTTCTTCAATGCTATTTGTAGAAAAGTCATTAATTTGGAGAAATTAGATGATCTTGAGAGCGGCGTTATTATTACATTGTGCCAACTTGAGATGTACTTGCCACCTTCAAATTTCACCATCATGGTGCACCTAATGGTCCATTTAGTAAGAGAAATGTGCTTACGTGGTCCAGCTTTTTATCGATGGATGTCTCTATTTGAATGATTTATGAAAATTCTAAAAGGGAATGTTAGAATTCAGTATTGACCAAAAGGATGTATTGTTGAGGCTTACATAGCTGAGGAGTATGTTGAGTTCTGCTTTGAATACTACCCCCAAATGAAAGTTATTGGTATTCTTAAACATTGGCATATGGGAAAGTTCGATGGGAAAGGGAACACTGGGGGCAAAATTGCAAATGATTACTCATGAAATGAGAGATCAAGCACACCTTTATGTGCTTTAAAATAGTGATGAAGTGCAACCGTACATTGAGGAGCACAAGTCTCTCATAAGGAAACAATACCAAGGAAGAAATGAGACTCATTCAATACAATTGCTCATTTGTCAATTAGTTTAGAGAGAGAATAACTATCTAATGGACAGACTCATGGGAAGATGTCTCATACACTTTAATTAGCTTGGCAAGAGGGCATGGTTCAAAGCCATTTCTTACTGTCTATATGACATCACTGGATTTTCTTTTTATACAAAGATGTAGGACACTAGGAGCACTTGTGCAAAATAGTGGGGTTACATTAGAGGCTCATGCACTTCATGTGTCCATGAGATAAACATAGTTGACAGATACATAGTTGGGTTAAGGCCTAAACAGGATTAATTAGCCATTAGGGAGGCTAATCGAAGCAAAGCAATCAACTTTAACTACTTATTGACATAAACACATGAAATAAACATAAAAACTACACTAAAGAACAAACTAATACAAACTAATTTGAACAAGAACATAAACTAGATAATTAAACTCAAGCATGAAAACAAGAAATCAATCTAACTATAATTAACATCTAGACTAATAAAAATTGAATCTTGAAACTAAATTGAGCAATCAAAGTATTAAACTAGAAGTAAAGAAAAAGAGAGAAAGAGGAAACTTATGCTTGAATTGAAATTGAAGGCGTGAATCCAAAATCTTATACAAATATCTATACTAATCTCCCCTAATGGGGTTTTATTTGGCTAAGTAATAACCCTATGAGGTCCCCTAAAATCCCTAAAAACCAAGCTCCCCTAAATTAGAGCCAAAATTGTCCTTTTATAACCTGTAAAAATTGAGAAAAATCGTAAGTGGGAAGTTACACGTCCGTGCGGGTTACGCACGATGTACCCGTGCATGTTTACGAAAGTTTACGAGTCGGTTCAGTACAAGCTGTGCAAATTCCGCACTAATACCGTGCGACTTCTACATAGCTGTGCGAAGTTGCACTGCTGCTCGTGCACACCATTATCTTCCTTGTTTTGATTCCGTTTTGGCTCAAACTTTTTGCTATTTTCTCAATTTGATTTATTACCTAAAAAGTAAGAAAAACAAGTAAAAATCCTAAAATTATATTTTTTACAAGTCAAAAACTAAGTAAATAGGGGTATAAATGACTTAATATTTGGACCTAACATATACATACCTTCCTAGGGATGACAACTAGTTCGCAGAGACCGTAGCCAAGTTAGCATATATGATCGGTATCCCTAGTGGCATTCATTCAATGCCCATTCTTATAGAACGGCAGAGTCAACTCGCGCATATACACACACTAGAAGTGTCTAATACTCGACCAAACCAATTGGTACCATGACATCTACCAGTACTTAGAAAACAAAGAATTCCAACTAGACTCCATATTTAGAGCCCAACGAGCCATTCGTATGTTAGCGGCATAGTTTTTCATAAAGCAAGGGCAATTGTACAAGAAAACCAACGTAGGAATTAGCTTACTTTGTGTCAACCAACATGAAGCAGAGTGCATAATGGCTGACATTCATTGTAGGGAATGTTGACCCGATAGGAATAGCGAGAATGTTTGTTTAGAAAATTAAGAGGTTAGGGCATTATTGGTTAACCATGGTAGCGGATTGTCATGAGTTTATTAAAAGATGTCACAAGTGTCAAATGTATGCAAACTTGTAGAACCAACCACCATCCTTTTTAATGACACTTGCATCACCCTGGCCATTCTTAGTTTGGGGCATAAACATCATCAATAAAGTGACCCCGAAAGAAACAGGCATTAATGAATTTGTATTAGTAGCAATTGACTACTTTACCGAATGGGTAGAAGCAGCCTCCTATGTGACCATAACATCAAAACATGTCGAAAAATTCATAACTCACAACATCATCTGCCGATATAGGGTACCACATGAATTGATTAGTGACCATGGTAGTCACTTCAAGAAAGAGGTAACAGATCTACTTGACAAGTACAAAATCAAATACCATAAGTCTTATCCCTATCGGCCTCGGACAAACGGAGCGATCGAGGCTGCTAACCAAAATATTCGAAAGATAGTGGAGAAAATGGCGGTCGATTACAAGGATGGACCCAATAAATTACCCTTCGCTTTATGGGGCTACAAACCTCCATTAGAACCTCAACAGGAGCAACACCTTACTCATATGGTAAGCACTCCTTCCAATAGAAATTGTCATCCCCTTATTGTGATTGTTGCAAAAAGTAAGATTCTCGAAGTAGTATAGGCAAAAGCACGCTACGAGGAGTTAATATTACTAGAGGAAATGCGTTTGCATGCGTTGCATAATGTCCAAATGTACCAGGCGCATATATCAAGGGCATTTAACAAAAAGGTTAAGACTCATAAGTCACAGATTGGATATTTTGTCCTTAAAGAAATTAGAGCATCAATTCGAGAACTTAGAGGGAAATTTAGGCCCAATTGACAAAGCCCATTCATACTTAGTCAAATCTTGCTAGGAGGAGCGAGTTAAAGCGACATATTTGGATGAAGAAGAAAATTTTCAATATATTAACTTGGATTAGTTAAAGAAATACTATGCTAAGCATAATACTAAACAGTTCCCGTAATTTGCCAAGCTGAGCCTAACCAGGTCACGGCCCGGCCACCATTCGATCAATAGTGGGATGGTCGGGCCAAGAAATCCCTCTAGCTAATATTTTATATTTTGACATTTAATTATTTTTTAGGGCGGTCTAATTAGACGGTCCAATTATTAAATTCATTTAAGTGAGTGATAAAATGAATGAAGCATAACAGTGAGCATAAAACTTACTTTTTACGTTATTCTTATTCATAAAGGGTAAGCCTACTACTTACCCGAATACATAGCTAAATAAAAGGGAAAGAACAAGCATACTACTTGAATAATAATTATTCTAAAGAGGAAAAACTAAAAGTTTCCTAATTCTTATTCTTTCCTAATCTCAGCCTCAAGTCGATTTTCACTTTTTTCCCTTTTGCATCGCTAGACTTGGCCGCATCCTCCCGGGTTCGCATTTTCAGCTCCTCGATCCTGCGAGCCCTTCTATCTTCTACTTCCTTAGCTTCGGCTTCTCTCCTGCGAACCCGTTCATTAACCTGTGGGACCACTTTGTAAATCGAAGGGGTGCTGCAATAGGAATAACTCTTTTTGGATCACGTTCTCGAGCCCTCGGTGCCTTGCGTCGTTTGGGGTCGATCTGTTTTATCCGCTCAAGATAAAATCCATAGACTGCAGTAGATCATTTGTCTCGTAGGTTTCAACAACCTCGACAGGTTCGTCAAATAATCAATCCATGTAGGTACCCGCCTCGTGCTACCAAAGCCTCCAAAAATATCAAAAGAGGCAGGCGTGACACAATCAAGGTAATGGACTCAACCCATTTGTCGCACTACCTGTAATAGTCCAACCTAACCTATATTATTTGTTTCGCTAATCACAATTTATAAAGTCCAGCGCACGCACTTCAATTCATCATTTAAATAATTATTTTTTATGTGTCATGCGGCTAAGACGACAAGTGGCCTCCAATGAAGATTTCATAATGATGATTATAAATTTACACTTATGTTTAAATGTGAAAGTATAAATGATGACGACAAGTGGCCTCCAATGTGAAAGTATAAAAGATTTCATAATGATGACGACAAGTGGCCTTCAATTTTTATGATGTTTAAATGATGATTATATATATATATATATATATATATATATATATATATATATATATATATATATATATAACGAGTATAAATGTGAAAGTATAAGGTTATCGGAGATTATATTTAAAATGAATCGTTACATTAAAAATTGATCTTATAACTTATTTACAACACTATTAAAATAAAATTAAAAATTAATAAAAAAATAAAATAGAAACTAAAAAGATGCAGAATTTTTTTGGTGAAAAGAAAAATCTAGATTAACTTATCTAGAATTCACCACATACAAAAAAAGGGAAAAAATAATAAGGGTAAAAATACATAGCTTCAATATACCCAAGTAAACTTCATATTCCTCACAGTTCCGTCTTTCTCCCGTGCCTCTGCTCTCCCCATCCTCTCGCCTTGCCTCCCCGCTTCGCCTCACGGTCTAGCCACTGGACGCCACCAACGTCGGCCGGAGGTCGGCGCCAACGTCGCCCAAAAGACGCCGGTGCATCTCTCTCTCTCTCTCTCTCACTCTTTCTCTCTTTCCCTATCTTGCGCACATGCCTTGCCCTGCTGCGGCCCATTCCCTGGCCAACCACCGTAGCCTCGCCCGCCGAATTAGTCGCCGTCTTTGCCCAGTAGTCACCGGAGCAGCAGCCATGCACTATCACCACTCCTTCCTCTTCTTGGCTTCTACTCTTTGGGTTTGAAGGTGAAACCCTAAACCCTTGTTTATCTCCGTTCGTTATTTACTTATTGATTGTAGTTGTTAATTGACTTTTATGGATTAAAAAGGTGTTTATGGTGTGAATTTAAAGGTTGAATTGGGAAGCATTTGAATTAGTGTGAATGAAATTTATTCCTCTTGTGAAATTGTGATTTAGTGAATTAAATAGGGGATGTTTTGATGTAAATTTTGAGTAAATTGATGGTTTTCATTATATTGTGGAATCGGCTATAATTGAGCAAAAGAAAGAGAATATGTTTATAGAAATTGAATGTTGGATAATAAGTAGATTTGGAGGTATATAAAAATTTGAGAAATTTAGTGTACTTAATTGTGTATGTGAATGTGAGTTTTGTTGATAAAAAGGATGCATATAACCTTAAAGTAGTGTGTTGTGGGATACATGGATTTTGAGCGAATTAATTAATTTATGGAAGGTAATGAGGTGAAAAGTGAGCTAGTGACAAGGATTGAAAGCAATATTTAGGTTTGATATGGTTAATCGAGTCTAATGATAGTCAATAAGTAAATAATAATAATAATAATAATAATAATAATAATAATAATAATAATAATAATAATAATAATAATAATAATAATAATAATAATAATAATAATAATAATAATAATAATAACAATAACACCTATCAAAATCATATTTTTATATGCTAAACAAGTTGTAATAACTAAAGTTTGAACAAAAATTTAGAATAAAAATATTTGATTTAAGTAAATTAACAAATTACAATGATGTGAAAATCAATGAAATGAGCTTAACTAATTTTTATGAAGTAAGTTATAAGCATGTATGTGTGACACGCTAAAACACCCCCTAGGAGTATTGCATCACCGGAGTTCCTTACAGGAACTCCCAAGGCTCTGTCAGTGTCGGTTTGGCTTTATAAGTTCAACTTAGAGATAGTAAAGATGGTTTTCCAAAAGAATTGAGATTTCCTAAAAATTTTGGCAGAGTTTGGTTCGTAATGTGGACTATCCCATAGGTTTAAAGTCTTAAAACCTTGCATAAAACCACAATATAACTCAACGAGCCACACGCTCGGAGTATACAACTCAACGGCCGACGCACGAGTCCAACCAATCATGTGATAAAACTTAAAATAATCTAAATGGTTCATTATACATCCGGTATAGCTATATGAATTAAATTACAAACTACAATGCTGAGAAAAATAAGAAATGCATATTCTTGACTCGAATCACTCAAAGACGCAGACAAACAAGTAATCAACGGAGTCCGAAATATTTTAAGTGTAGATCATACTTTCCGAAAATATACCCGCAACACTAGAGAGGGAAAAGGAGGAAATTTGAGGGGGTGAGCAATTAACCATGGGCTCACCAGGAGTCTTACACCCTTAAAATGGAAATTCTTTATACGTACTACTCATACTAATGAAATCGGTGAAAATGTAATAACATAATACAAATTTAGATACTTTCAATGAAATCTCTTGCAACGTAAATATCATGACTCTTTAATCATTTAAAAGCACGATTCACATTCATGAACAATTCTTTTGGGATCGAGTCAACTTTCAACAAGGTGGGGTAGCCACCTACATTTTGTTTCAAATGCTTTCAATCGAAACTGAATCATTTCTACTAAATCACTTTTCATTAATCATTTTCAATGAATTTCTTTTGGTGAATCACTTTCCAGGTTGTGGACTCGAACAAGCACTTCATAATTTCTCATAGTTTCTTTGATTTCTTTGGTTTCTCCGGGGCACGACCCCAAATAAAAGGCTCCGGGACCTATCTAAGAAGATTTCAATTGGGCGTCTTGCTACACGGGGCTCTAGCTAGCCGCCCTAGCTAGAATCCTTCCTTGTGCTAAACGATCTAGGCAAAGTTTATTCATAACAATTTCGTAATGCGTTCACTCACCAAGCTTGTTTCACACAGACATTCTCAAATCAATTTCACTTCTTAGAAGTAAGTTTTCACGCTTGAAAAGCATATATCACAAAATCACATTCAAGTATCTATGTAAAACATAGAACTCCTTTCAAAACCGACTTTTGAACATTGTTTAACACAATTACTTAGCACAATTAATCACAACTCAATCCACACGAGTGCTCCTCAGCTCCTTTCCGACTATGCCTTTCTAAATCTATCAATTTAGTAACATTAATTCCTTTTTCGAGCCACAATAACCACAAGTAGTTACCATTAATCTTACATGTCCCAACTTCTCACAATTTACCATCTTTGCTTCAATGTTTTCCGATTTTGCCTCCACCTTACTAATCAACCTCTTCTTACTCATACTTAGTCGGATAGCTCTCATTCTTACTTCACTACTAAAATTCCTCTAGCTCCCATCATCTCCAAGTGTAATTTGCTCTCATCTTAGGTTTCTATCTCATTAATCGCTCTCTCTCGTCCAAACTCAATCATACAGACTCTTAATCTCTTTTCATCGCTCCACTTCCGCTAGCTCCACTTTCTTCGAATTTAGTTCAACCTCAAGGATTTAATTATCTTTTGAACTCAATTATCCTAATACTCACCCGCTTCTCACTCCCATGCCTTAATTGTGCATCACTCGGTGTGAACTCACACTCCTCTTTTATACATAACTGGTTATTTCCCAATATAAGCCGTTACCTTCCAACGCAAAGAACTTAGGAAATCTCTAAGGTTCAACTAAAGCATCAATTCAAAGTTTAGACCCATATCACACTTTCTTCATTTCTAAGTGCTAATTGAGACCTTCACAATACCCTTTATACCTACGCAGCCCTAAGTCCTTCGGGTTTCGATTTAGACTTAACAGTTCAATTCAATTTTCTCTTAACCTAATTCCATCCTAAGCACTTCCTAACTTCATTTTATCACATAAACATTCAATAATCACAACAAAACTCATTTGGGTTTTGAAATTACTAATAGTTTAGAGTATAAGACTACCGACCTCGAATTAGGGATCGAAGGTTTGCTTGAGTTAAGATTGGCCTAGGTCAATTTCCTCCTTTTCCTTTCTCTTCCTCTGCTGCCAGCCACTGGTTTCGCCGCCTTCCTCCCTTGCTGTCATTCTCCTTTTCCTCGTTCCCGGTCTCTCGGGCTTCCTCGCGCTTGCCTCTCTTTCGGGTCCTTCTTCCGCCCCTCACTCGACCCTTTTCTCGCCGCCTATTCGTATCGCTCGTTGCCACCTTCGGTCTGCAGTGGTCGCTGCCCCCTCGGTTTCCTTGGCCCTCGCACCACTCGCTTCTCTCCCTCTCGATTCCTTTCGGTCTGTTCTCCCCTTTCCCTTCTTCCTTTTCTTTGTTTCTTTCCTGCTCGCCTTCGCTCGCCGCTGCCGGTGTCCTCGGGCCCGCCGTGCCCGCTGGTTTCCGGTGTCCCTCTTGCTCTCGCTTGCTCTTCCTCTCTTTCTCTCTCGCTTGCTCTTCGGGCCTTTCTCTTCTCTGCTCCCTCTCTCCACCGACTAATTGTCGGTCTTCTAATCCGTATTGGATCCCCAACTCATCCCTTAATCCTTCCCTTTTCATTCTTTTTTTTTTTTTGTTGAACACTATCTAAATTAAACCCAAATAAGTGGTCTCGGATCTTTATTTAGCTAATCCGGACGGAAAATTCGGAGGGAGGAATTAATACACTCAACTATTGATATTTACACGAACTAATAATAATTTGCTCAAATGAATTTATGAATATTTAACCACGTATATAACTTGGTCATTCGACCTACTCTATTTAATTAAGGCTAAATAATTAATTTAACTTATATAACTATCTAACCCAAAATTACGGGTCTTATAGTATGTGAATTTAATTATCGATGATTTGGCAATAAAACATAATATAAATGTTATTAATAATTAACACCTATGTGAAATAGCAGTGAGGCCACTCTTGTCGTAGATGAGACGCTAAATTAATATTTTATAAAAGAGAGGAAAACATTTTAAATTTAGTTACGTTCATTGCTCGTACCTTTCGAAAATTCATATCTTTCGACAAATCTCAATATTTCTTGTATAAATATAACTAATAATGTATCATTTGCAAATCAAGTTTTGTCACCTAATTAAGTGGTTCCCGATAAGTTATCAATTATCAATTATCAATTATCGGGGCTTACGCCCTTCAATTCCACCCGCGTGGCTTCAACTCGGGTTCTCGGTCAGCCGGGAGGTGTGCACCTTACGCAAAGATCGTATTAATTATATAAGGGTTTCCACTTCCAAATAATAACGGCAAGAAAGTTTGACTCATATTCTCTCCTCTCGATTTCGAACTAAAATGAATTGAAATATGCGCGCTCAATTAAAATGTTTTCAAATGTTCTGCCGAGGAGACTCCCTTGGAAGCATGCTAGGGCACGAAACCCTAGGTAACCTCTTGTGGCTGGCGCCGAGAACCGGACCTTATCCCATTTTATCTCTTCTTTATCCCGGTTCTATCCGGTTCAATCATCAGAATATCCCGCCCGGTTTTGTACCCTACTTTGGACGGTTGGCCGAGAGCTAACCCTAGGTCACTCTTTGACCTAACTTCTCCCTATGAATAGAGAGGCTTGGTTCTTATTCCCACACGGCTTCCAACCTTAATACCACGCTGCTGAAATCGCCTAAGAGTTACTCGAATACTCTCTTTAATATTATGATCTCTTGGTCTCTTTTCATCTTACTTCTATCATACTTCCTACATCCGCTCCCTAAATTCCATCATTTACCTACCTACACCAAATACTCATAAAAATCTGGCCTTGATTTACCATCGTCGCATCAAGAGATCAAGATCCGAGATCCGGATCAGCGAGTGGGACAACCTCGAGGGCACGAGATCCGGTTTTCACGAGTGGTTTTTTTGTGCTTTCTTTATTGCTTTCCATATTGTGGAAAACGATGTATCGCTTTCAATTCCTCCATTGTAATCCTTTAGATTTTCCGCTTTCTTTTCTTTTTTCGCTTTTCTTTCGCTTTCGCTTTTCGTTTCTACCCTTGCCGGTTTCTTTAGTTTTTCGCTTTTGTTACTTTCCTTTGTTATTGTTACGGTTGGTGTAATTTTCGCATAGCATGTTATTGGTTACTTGCTTTTGTTACATTATTTTAATTTACAACTCGAACTAGTAATGGACATCTTCGAATGGGCGGAACGGAAGGGTTTATCCCTATGTTTCGTACCCTCGTCCCTCGAATGCAATTCTCGGGTCAAAGACCGATAGAGTCATTTTTAGCCTTTTTCGGTCTTAGTTTCCCAATACTAAGATCGAGGTAGCAAATTTAATTTTTTTGTTAGTTTTTCTTTCCTAGAAACCGACTAGCGACTCCTTTTATTTATTTGTTCTAAATTTTCATCTAAGCTATTTTTTTACTGCAGGATAAGAAAACAGGATCCGGATATGTGAATCCAAGGCGGAGGTCGAGGCCGATATTCTCAATCCTGGCCTTTGGCCTCGCACGGCCACCACTCGGTGCAAGTCGTCACCGCACCGAGTGGTTAGTAGGCGGGGCTTCGATCCAGATTGGTGTTTTCACCATGATCCGGCCCTAAAGCCTCATGACATATTTAGAACCCTAATTTGATTTATCTTTTGGTTAAGAAATAATATCCTCGAACTTCTCAAAATAATTACTAAAATATAAAGGTTAATAAAACCGCCATTCAAACATTGCCTAATTCGCTTTAAATTATATTTAGCAAAATTCAGAAATCTTAATAAAAGGTTCATCCTTACATTCCAAATTTGACTTTCTAAAACCATTTTCAAAGTCAATATTTAAAAAAGACACCCGAGACAAGTGGGGAAACTCGGTGGGCCCTGGCCAGCCGTGGTTCTTATAGTGGCGACTCCACTGGGGATAAATCATTTATTAAGAGGGCAAAACGTAAAAATTTTAGTATCTGTGTTTTTATGACGTGCTTGCATTAGGAATCCCGTATTTAGGAATCTTTGAACTAGTTTAAATACTATTTTGGACCACTAAGAAAACTTTATTGTACCCCCAGCTTACCCTTTTTGGAGAGAGGCTCTCATTAGTTCCTTTAGGCGCGCCCAACTTGGCCTCATTGCCCGAGAAAATAGTACCTCCTCCCTCGTAGCACCCGCTCTTAGGCTAAACCTTTTGGTTCACCAAGAGGCACCGAGAATTCTGATTGGTATCCTTCTCCATGCAACCCATGGGGGACCAAATTCTCGGACTAGGTGTCACCATGTATCCAACCTTTTTGAACTCTTTGGCTATAGAACTTTTGGACTTTTTAGGTGGTTCCTCTTGCATTTGCATGCTTGAATGAGTGTGTTTGTTTTTAGATTTAATCTTCTACTTTTGAGCCTTTAGAGATAGGTGAGGAGCGCTGAATAATCCTTGCTGGGTGCAAAAACAAATAAAATAAAACCTTTTGAGTTGGTCCAATTATGTCCATTCTAACCAAAAGTCCAAAATTACATTCCCCTTTTAGGTAGGTCCATTCCATATTTACATAAGCTAAATAAAAAATTATCCCACTTAAGGTTGGTCTGCATTTCATATTTGCATTAGCTAAATAAAAAATCTTCTCTCTTAAGGTTGGTCCATTCATTTCATTTTTGCATTAGGCACAAATAAATTTCATCCCAATTAGGGTGAGTCCATTTCATTTTGCATTAGCCCAATTCAAATTTCAACTCAAAATTGGTGAGTCTAATCTTGCATTTCATTTTGCATTGGCCCAATTCAAAAATCATCTTAGAATAGGTGAGTACAAGCTTGAATTTCATTTTGCATTAGCCTAATTCAAATTTCATCTTACAATAGGTGAGTCTAATCTTGCATGTTATCTTGCATTAGTCAAATCTAAATTTCATTTGAATTAAGGTGACTCCGCATTTCATTTTTGCATTAGCCATAATAAATTTCATCTCGGAATAGGTGAGTCTAATCTTGCATTTCATTTTGCATTAGCCCAATTCAAAAATCATCTTAGAATAGGTGAGTACAAGCTTGAATTTCATTTTGCATTAGCCTAATTCAAATTTCATCTTACAATAGGTGAGTCTAATCTTACATGTTATCTTGCATTAGTCAAATCCAAATTTCATTTGAATTAAGGTGAGTCCGCATTTCATTTTTGCATTAGCCATAATAAATTTCATCTCGGAATAGCTGAGTCTAATCTTGCATTTCATTTTGCATTAGCCCAATTTAAATTTCATCTCAAAATAGGTTAGTCCGCATTTCATTTTTTGCATTAGCCGAAATAAATTTCACCTCAATTAAGGTGAGTCCGCATTTCATTTTTTGGATTAGCCAAATCAAATTCAACTCCCATTAGGATTAGGCATTCATACATTCCAATTATGCAGTAGCCAAATCAAATTCATCTTCCATTAGGAATAATCATCTCGTGCATTTTAGTTCGCATTAGCCAAATCATAAAATCATCCTAGATTAAGTCATGCACATCGTTGCATACATTCTATTTATTTTGTATCCCTTTATGTGCATCCAAATAAAAGAGCATATTAAGTGGAACACTGCTTTTGCTCCGGAGACTCCCTTGGAAGCACGCTAAGGCATGAAACCCTAGGCCACCTCTTGTGACCGGTGCCGTGAACCGGACGTGTTCCGGTTTTATCCCTTCTTTATCCAGATTTTATCCGGTTCAATCTTTACAATATCCTGCCCAGACTTTGTACCCTATTCCGGACGGCTGGTCGAGTGCTAACCTTAGGTCATTCCTTAACCTAACTTCTCCCTATAAATAGAGAGCCTTTGCTCTCATTCCCACGACTTTCGACCTTAATACAAAGCTGCTGAAATCTACGTAAGAGCTACTGAATACTCTCTTTGGCATTCTGATCCCTAAACTCCATCATTTACCTATCTACACCAAATACTCACAAAAAGCATTCCTTGATTCACCATTGTCGCATCAAAAGATCCGGATCCGAGATCCAGGTCAATAGGATGGACAACCCGAGGACAAAGATCGGTTTTCACAATAGTTTATATTATTTTATGCTTTCTTTATTGCTTTCGAGTATTGTAGACAAACGATGTATCGCTTTTAATTCCTCCCTACCTGATGTAATCCTTTAGATTTTCAGCTTTTTTTACTTTTTCGCTTTTCTTTCATTTTCGCTTTTGGTTTCTACCCTTAACGCTTTCTTTACTTTCGCTTTCATCACTTTCCTTTATTATTATTTTTGTTGCTTTAATTTTGGCTTAGCATGCTATTGCTTGCTTCCTTTTGTTACATTATTTTAATTCGAACTTGAACTAGTAATGGCTATCTTCGAACGGGCATAATGGAAGGGTTAATCCTTACGTTTCATACCTTTGCCCCAGAATCTAATTCTCGGTTCAAAGACTGATGGAGTCATTTTTAGCCTTTCTCGGTCTTAGTTTACCCATAGTAAGATCAAAAGAGAAAATTTTATTTTTGTTTTTGTTAGTTTTTGTTTTCTAAAACCGATTGTTGACTCCCTTTTATTTATTTCTTCTAAATTTGCATCTTGACTATTTTTCTACTGCAGGATAAGAAAATAGATCTAGATCTGCCAAGTCGGGGTAGAGGCCAAGGCTGATCCGCTAAACCATGCCTTTTGGCTGGCGCCGACCACCGCTAGGTACAGGTCGTCGCTGCATCGAGTGGTCGATGGCGGGCTTCAGTCCAGATTGGTGTTTTCATACCGATCCGGCTTTAAAGTCTCATGGCAGATTTGGAACCCTAATTTTATTTATCTTTTGGTTAAGAAATAATATCCCGAGACTTCTCAAAATAATTACTAAAATAGAAAGGTTAATAAAACCGCCATTCAAACTTTGCGTAATTCGACACAAGTGGGGAAACTCGGTGGGCCTCGGCCGGCTAAGGTTCGAATTAAGTGCCAAATTGGGTTGCTAAGTGGAAACGTTGTAAAATGCCCAATTCTCTAACAACATGTACCCATAGTCATAGGTCGGGAGTTGTTTCCGTAGGTTAATCAAATTTGATATGTCGAATTTGATATAATTTTAGGAATGGATTGGTTGGCAACTCATGAAGTGAACATAGATTATAAAAGGTTGTATGGTTATTTTAAAGAGACAGAAAGGGAAAGAAGTTGTTTTCTTGGTGAAAAAGATACCAAGGAGTATTCCATAATTTCGGTTATGAAGGATAACAAGTTATTGAGATAGGATTGCACACGGTATTTATGTTATGTTACTGAGGATAGAAAAGACAAGACAAATATAGATGATATACTTGTAGTATATGAATTTCCATATGTATTTCCTAATGATTTACCTGGTGTATCTCCTCAAAGGGAGATTGAGTTTGAAAATAAACTAATGCCCGATGCATAACCCATTTCCAAAGCACCATATAGGATGACCTAATGGAACTCAAAGTGTTAAAGCCCCACTTGATGAATTACTATAAAAAGGATTTATTAGGCCAAGTGTGTTACCCTAGGGAGCTTCAATCTTGTTTCCAAAGAAGAAGGATTGCAGTTTGAGACTCTGTGTGAATTATAGTAAGCTAAACAAGATAACTGTCAAGAGTAAGTATCCTCTACCCCTAATTGATGATTTGTTTGATCAATTACAAGGAGTTAGCATGTTTTACCAACTTAGAATTAAACGGGAAGATATTCCCAATACTACCTTTAGAACTAAATATGGACTCTACGAATTTATGGTGGTGCCCAGAGGATTAACCAATGTATCCGTTGCATTCATGGACCTTATGAATAGAATTTTTGAGGACTTATCTCGATAAACTTTTTGTGCTGGCTATTTATGATATTCTTATATACTCTAAGGATAAGAGAGAATATGACGAGTAGTTATGAATAGCACTACAAACTTTGAGAGAACATCAATTGTATGCCAAATTGCAAAAATGTGAGTTTTGGCTAGAAGAAGTGACATTTTTAGGGCATGTTGTTTCTAAGGAATGGATTAAGGTTGATCCTCATAAAGTCAAGGCACTAACTAAATGGCCTAGACCAACTAATGTTACATAAGTAAGAAGTTTTCTTGGTTTGGCAGGTTATTACTGGAGTTTTGTACATGATTTTTCAAAAATAGCATCAACATTAAACAATTTGTTCAAGAAAAAATCAAATTTTAGTGGTTGGATAAATGTTAAGAGGCATTTTAGGAGTTAAAGAAAAGGTTAACCACAACCCCGATTCTCACCTTACCAGTAGAAGGTCAAGAGTATACCATCTATAGTGATGCTTTTAAGAATGGGTTAGGATGTCCGTTAATGCAGGATGGCAAGGTCATAGCTTATGCATCCCGACAACTCAAGCTATATGAAAAGAATTATCCTATTCGTGATTTGGAGTTAACTACTATTGTGTTTGCTTTAAAAATTGGGAGACATTACTTATATGAGGCACTATATAATATTTATACCAAACATAATAGTTTGAGGTACATTTTATCCAAAAGAAAAGTAGTCCAAGGCAGCGCCGCTAGTTAAAATTAATTAAGGATAATGATTTACGAAGACAATATCATCCTGTGAAAGCAAATGTCGTGGCGAGATGAGCTAAGTAGGAACACAAAACATAGTTTGAATGCAATAACAATAACTCGGCTTGTCGTCCTATGAGACCTCCATAATATGGGAATTGAATTAGTCTCACATGGACAAACGAGTGGATTCCTAGCACCAATAATGGTATAACCTATTATAATGAAGCAAATTCAGTTAGGCCAAAACGATGATGTCGGGTTAGAAAGGACAAAGTAAAATATTAAAAGGGAAAATCTCCTGTTTTGTAATATATGAGGATGGAACTTTAAGGTTTCAGAATCATTTATGTGTGAAGGTTTGCTCTTGGAGAGGTTAAGTCATCCTAGAAGAGGGGTGAATAGGGTGATGGAAGATTTTAAATAAAAATCAAACTCTTTTTGCACTGAAGCTGAATAAGAAGCAAATTTCGAGTCTAGATTGGACTCGGAAAGACAATAACTACGAATACACGTAGAAACACTCCCGGGCGAGAAAATCACGGACGAGTGTCAATCCGAGTCACCATGTCAAATCCACTAATTGAATCCTCAATTACAATGAATATGACTACCCAGATTTGTTCGCAAACAAATCTATTACCATTATCTAAAGTTCAAAATTTACCTTATCCGATTGACCTAGTACTTCCAAATTGAAGTTACCTTATCAACTAGGATCCTCCGATTTTTCCCAAGGTTAGAAGTTCCCTTATCTAAGCTTGTACTTCCAAACTGAGGTAACCTTTACAGTTTAGGACAATTGAGTTGAGGTAACCAGTACAACTCAGTCAAAGAGAAAGAGTAGAAGAGTAGTAAGAATTACAATACCATCGACTCGGAAGAATACAACTCGGAATATTAGAATTATGGTTTGGGAGTTGTATGTTAGAGAAGATGTTCAATATGGTGTCTCTTTTTCTTCCATTCATTAGTTGAAATCTCGTGCTAGAGCTTCTATAAATAGTTTGCCTTGAAGAGATAGTCGTTGAGCCTCCAACGTCTATATCTTGAAGTCTGTCTAAGTCAACTAGCCGTTGTAATGGATTTTACGAGTCACTAAGATTTCCGGACCACCTTGAAATAGCTGTTATGCCTCGGTCCTAGCTTCCAGCAACTCTTTTTCCAGCTTTTGTAAACTAGAAAAGCAGAACAAAAAGATTGTTAAGACTCAAAAATAAAATATTATCCAAAATAGTTACACACAAGGTCGTTAGTCGGTTATGAGGTTTTCCAAAATTTCTAACTTTTTGTGTGGCGAGTGCTTTAACGGTTAGAAGCCTTTTGTTTTTGCTTTTTCTTCAGATAATTGACATTAGAAAAACCTGCAAAAACATTGAGCACACTGGTTCTCAAAGTATAAATATACTTTGGTCCATAATTAGATAAGGATTAGTCTAAATAAAGCGTTTAATGACAAATTATCCTTAATCTAATAATCTGGAATATTTCAAGCCTAATATTCAATATACTCAGATTCTACATGTGACAAAACTCATAAATAAATCATTCAATCTTAATGGGCACATGAGTTATTTAGACATTTTACAATTACGCATGGTTAAACAAATAATAGCGGAAGTTTCTAGGGTTACGAGCATGATTTAAATAATTCAATCCCGGATCGAATCATGATGATTGCCATGATCAAAATAGACATGTTAAATATGAGATAACCAAACTAAATGTATAAGTCCAACCGAGGAGGTCTGAATCTAAGATTTGAGTAGGTCGAGTCTAACTTAGTTTGTCATAACGAACTCGGATTCTACTTTCGAGTCTCAAACTTAGTTAGATAAACTTATTATAATTAAGTTTGAGTTCGATCAAGAACAAATCATAATGAAATGATGAATTCTAAAGCATATGACTTAGTTAAATGAATTTCTTTTAGGATGCTTCTTGTTTAATTCTAAATTTAGATGAATGCATGAAGTCAAAATACATTCAAGGGGTTAGTTAGTCATACATGAGTCTTCAATCTCCCCTTTTTTATGAAAGGAATTCAACTAAATAATGACTCAAAGAAATTCATCGAAGTATCAAGCATAATTAAAATGGTATGAGAAGCATTTTAAATTTGTGAAGCATTTTAAATTTCGCTCCCCTAAGCATATGAGTCCATAAAGTTCATTATTTTCTCCCCTAATGCATTTCATCAAAAATAAACAAGGAGAGAATGAGATGTTGAATAGAAGAATTATATATACTAATTGAATGTAATGATAAGTAAGGTCGAGTTATACCTTAGTTGATGTCCGAAATGATATTATCAAGGAGATGACTAGACTTTTACCTTAGTGCTTTTCCAAATCTCTAGCTTACCAAGTTAAAATTCGAGCACTCTCCGAGGGTCGGACTCGAGTCTTCCTTTGCTTTGTAGTGTACCGGCAAAAGAAAACAAAATGACCCTTCTTACTTCCTCTAATGAATCCCGATGACTTGTTCTTTTGGAGGAAGGGCACTTTTAGGAACCGAAATTTGAATAATTTTGGGAAGGGTCCGATTTTGAGTCTTCTATCCGGAGAAGCTGAGTCTGTGTCTCTTTCTTTCAAAAATCTTTTCTTTTATAAAAAGGAGGAGAAGGTTTTTGCCGTAAAGTGGTCCGGGCTTAGTCCTTTGTTCATTTGTATGAATAAGACCATCATCGGCCTTCCTGAACTTTACAGTTTTGAAATCGATTTCAAAAAGATTAGAATAGGATTTTGATTCCTCTTTTTCATTGAAACGAAGTCCTTCTTTCTTGAAGGAGACACACTAAGAGCCTAATCGCATATCATGGTTTTTCGATCTTGAATGAATTTCAAAACAAGCTCTTGAGACTCATTGAGCTTTCTTTTAAGTTGCTCATTCTCTAATCTCTATTCCGAGTGACTCGGACGCAGTCTCATTTGCTTGAGTAGTGGTCTTAAGTTGTTTTAGATTTTGTCCCGAGTTTTCTAAATCAATTTTCAAAACATTACTCTCATAAGTGAGAGACTCAAGTTGTTCTTTGAACTGGAACTAGTCAAAATTGGACTTTTCTTCCAAAGTGAAAATATTCTCGGACACGAAACTTAGTCAAGATGAAGACGATCTTACTGAAGCGAGCTCGGATAGAGTCAAAAGTTAGTAGCTCGGAATGAGGCAGCTCGGAATATCATGACCAAGATTGAACCAGCTCAAGAGCCAGCTTAGATTGTTAAATGTCAAATAGATGAGCAAACTCAATCGGATCAAATCACTGAATATGAACTAGTTTAATCGTCAAATCTAGCGAACTAAAGAACAGGGAGAGCATTCAATTATGCTACGAGCCACCCACTCAAAAACATCTTGTCGACATCAACAGTGGGGTAAGAACTCGCTCTTCCTTGCAAAATCTATGTGGATTCACTACATTCATATCATTAGCTGAACCCAGAAATGCACTAGAGGCCCTAAATGAGCTTGAATTGGTAGAGGCCATACAAGAGAAACTTAATCAATTTGTAAGAAACCAAGTCCGGACTTTGACCAAACGACCTTCGACCACTTAGAGTCATAGGAACCAAATGGGTTTTCAAGAACAAACTGGATAAGGATGGGTCCGTACTCGAAGTAAGGCTAGACTTGTGGCTCAAGGTTATAATCAAGAAGAAGGAATTGATTGTGGGAAACCTTTCCACCACTTGCTTGGATTGAAGCAATTAGAATCCTCTTGGCATTTGCATCTAGCATGAATATTAAATTGTATCAAATGGATGTCAAATTTGCTTTTCTAAATGGTTTGATTCAAGAGGAAGTCTATGCTTGAGCAACCCCTTGATTTGAAAACTCAGAATTTCGAAATCATGTTTTCAAGTTACAAAAGGCTATTTATGGTCTTAAATAAGCTCCTAGAGCTTGGTATGAAAGCCTAAGTAGTTTCTTGGTTGAAATATGATTTTAAAAGAGGTCAGATTTACAAAACTCTTTTCATAAAAACCAAGGGGAAAGACTTCCTTATTGTTAAGATTTATGTTGATGATATAATTTTTGGAGCTACTAATGAAAATCTCTGTCGAGATTTTTACGAGTTAATGAGATACGAATTCCAAATGAGCATGATGGGAGAGCTCAATTTCTTTCTTGGTCAACAAATCAAGCAAGATAAAGATGGCATCTATATCCATCAATCAAACTACACCAAAGAGTTATTGAACAAGTACAAGCTTCAAGATGCAAAACATGCAGCAACACTAGTGAACAACAGACTGAGCTCGGACTCGAACGAAAACGGTAAAGAAATAAATTAGAAACTCTATCGACGTATGATTGGATCTCTGCTATATTTTACATCCAGGTAGGCCGAACATTATGTATAGTGTATGTACGTGTGCAAGATTTCCAGCTAATCTAAAGGAATCACATCTCACTGCGCTAAAGAGAATCTTTAGATATCTTGTAGGACCTCGAGAATCTAGGTCTATGGTTCTTAAGAGACTTAGAACCGACCCTCACTTGGATACTCGGATGCTTGACTGCAGGTTTGCTCTTGGAGAGTCCGAGTCACCCTAAAAGAGGGGTCAATAGGGTGATCCGGAAATTTTAACAAATTTGGAAGATTAAAGCTTGAAAGTAATAAACAAGGCTGTCCGAGTCTAGGCTGGACATAGAAAAATATGAACTCGAGTTTACGTGGAAACCCTCTTGAGGCGAGAAAACCATGGCTAATACTAAAACACCAAGTCAAATCAACTATTTTCAATCCACAAAATACAACAGATCGACTTAACCATAATTGGTCCCTTAGAAAATTCCTTACGGAATTTTCCTAGACTTAAAAGTTCCCTTATTTGATCTAGTACTTCCTAATCGAGATAAACTTTACAGACTAGGGACAAGCGAGCTGAGTTAACCCTTACAGCTCAGTCAAGGTACCTTACTTAGAAAGTAAGAAAGAGTATGTGCCTGATTACAAGGCTTTACAACTACGAAAGTATGAATTACAAGCTTGGAGTTGTAAGTAGAAGATTGAGTATAAATATAAAGACTTTCGCTTAAGTAATGTGTATTGACAATAATTCCAGCAATCTTCAAGTCTTGAGAGGTGGCTTCTATTTGTAGATGACCATGCAAATTAGCCGTTGTGACTATCTTCGAACGAAGTCGTTTGTGACCGTTGTAATGGTTCTTACGAGACGCTCGGAAAAGATCTGTCCATATGTGAATGTTGTGAACGGCTCTTGACTCTTTAGGATGTCCCAATCCACTAGTGGTGTCTTAAAAGTAGGGTGGAAACCACCGTTGAGTTTAGCGATAAAGATTTCCAATTTTGGAAACAAACAACCCTAACACGGCGTCCGGGCTTTGTTCAAAAGTAAAAAGCCTTGTGTGCTTGGTGATTGACGACTTGAAGCCAGGTTACTTTTGTAATTCAAAAAAGGATAACTTCATTTAGATAACCTACAAAAGTAAACAAATTTTGGTTCTCAAAGTATAAAATACTTTGGTATAAGATTAGGCACGAGATAATAATTTAATTAAGACAATTAAGTCCATAATTATCTAAGACCTAGAAGAGTGGAATTTTCGGAGTCTAATATTCATTATACTCAAATTCCATATGAGTCGATCTTAGGAAAGATCAAGTTATAAAGAAAATATCGGACTATGAGTACTTGATCTAAACAAATACATTTCAAACAAACATGCTTGGCTTAGAAAGTTGAATTAACGCTGTAATTCACTTTATCTCGAGAATATGAAGTCGAACTTAGATTAAAAGTGTAAGAGAGATTGTTTGAACATGCGATAAATCTAAGTAATGTCTGAGTGATTTAGAAGCATCACTGTGAGGTGATGTCCAAGAATTTTATTTCTCTGTCGATCGAGAATCGAATGAAAACGTGTGCAATAGTTTCTATAACACTCAGAATGACTTGTAATCAAAACTTAGGAAGGATGAGGTCTGTACCTAAGTCCTTGATAGTACTCGAGTGATAGGAGTTCGAGTGTCCGAGTCTTGAATCTCCTCCTTTTGATGAAAGACATTCCATACTCGGGTAGAAACTTTGTTAGTGAAATAATCAAAAGTTTTCGTTCTTACTCATTTGGTAGAGAATATATAAGATCTTAGAATAAGAATTCTAAGAGAATTAGAATAGTAAATAAAGTTATTCGAACTTAGAATATTTTTGCGGGTAGCTCATTTGATGAAAAATATTGAGTAGTTAAATCATAGTTAAGATAAATAAATGAGCGAGATATATCGAGTAAAATAAAGTGAGAAATTTAATAACTCATAAAGAAGTAACACTTAGAAGTCAATAAGCACAAAAACAAAAACTTCATTTGTATATATATAAAAAAACACACAGAAAATACATACAAGAGAAAGGGTGAGAAAAACTCCCCTAAACAAGACAATAAATTTTCTAATTATTCTCTCCCTTGCCTTTCAGCAAAAAAAAAAAAATGGGGAAGAATGCATCAAGTAGATACAATTTTGTTGTCTGGAAAAAAAAGCAAAACACAATTAAGACGGTGGAGTAGGTGCGATCGAGGTTAAGCGGATGAATGTGCCGTGTGCCTTCGCTGATATGAACATGAAGACATTCAAGATCTAGGCGGGGGTAGCACCGTGATAACTTGAATGGGCTAAGCTCCGAGTGGCTAACCCAGAACAAGATCATCCGGAGGTTCATCCTCTTGAAATTCCACGAAGGGTGGTGCTTCCTCTGGATTAACTGCTTGTTGGATGACAAGCGTCGCGAGGTCTTTTATTTACTCGGACTACTGTCCGAGCTAATCGGTCCGGTTGAGGAGCGGGAGCACCTTGTCCCTCGGCTTCTTCTTTTTCTCCTCCTCTTTCCTCCTTCTCTTCTTCTTCCTTATCTCCTTCCTCCTTCTCCTAAGAAGAGGCTGCTTCAGCAGCAACCTCCTCTTCTTCTTCTTCTTGATTGCCTCTCCGAAGGAGATTCGGCGGGGCTCGAGGACTCTTCGGATGTTTCGAGTCTGTTTGGGTCCTGAGCTGTTTTAGAGCGCCTTTCTCCGAGGAGCTCGATCAACACCTGCTGCTCCTTAACCAAAGCTTTCATCACGAGGAGCATATCTTGCTGCTCTCGAATTTGAGATTGGGCTTTTTTGGCTGATTGTCATAGGTCGAAGGACGAGACTTTAAGGAGCGGAGACTATCCTTGATTTCGTGGACACGGAGGAGAGTTTGTCTAACATCATGGTAGACAAAGTGGCGGCGACAGAAGAAGGGGCACTGAGGTGGAAGCACCACCAGGTGGAGGAGGGAGTGAGAGAGGAGTCTAAGTCCGAGGCGGAGGAGAGGGTTGCCTTAGTTATGAGCTATAGACTCGGACACTCGGTTGGGTTTCTTGGTATCCATAGCCTAGAAGCTCTTTTACGCCAACTACTATGGCAGCCTCATATACCTCGTTAGGGTCTAAGGGAGCAGGACCTTGAATTGTTTGAAAATAAAGGTGAGGAGGGCTCCAAAATGAAGAGTTGTGGATTTCTTGGTCCGAGTTGGCACGGAGGCCATTTGCTCGATAATTCTTTGGGAAGAGGTCTACGTCGTAGCCCTCGAGAATGTCAAAAAGAGCCTTGAGAATCTTTGAGTTTGGATTCTCTTTGCTTTGGAATGCTTGAGAGAAAAAGGTCCTCATTAGCGGGAAATAGAGAAGACGTGCGTCGAGTCTTCATCCGAGTCACGAAAAGTTTTTGCATGACTCGGGGATTTCTTTAGCATACTTTTCAAAGAATTCATCAGCAACCTCGTTAAATAGGAAGGGGTTACTATTGAGGAAGAGCGATGAAACTTTGGATAAGCGGTGGAGGACGGAGACGTTAATGCAAACTACTTTGTCACGAACTTTGGAGGTGAGAATCCCTCGGAGCTGGAAAGGTTGGAGTAGAACTCAACGACGAGTTCTCGGTAAATAAATTCGCTGAAATAGAGGAAATTGTATACCCTGTAGTTTTGATGTGGTTCAAACACGAGAATTTTGTAGTTGGGAAGAATTTGTCATCCAATGTCGGGTGGTGGGTGACAAGGATCTTAAAGGGGTTAGAAGGACCCTTTTGACTTTTGGTTCTAGGTTTCTTGGTTGTCGAACCATGAAAATGCTGAGTGGAACCTCTTTTCGGCATGGTTATGGAATTTTTAAAAGAAGACGAGTTAGCTCGAAGAAAAGAGAGAGAGCAAGAGAATACCGAGAGCTTAAGAGTGCTTGAGTGTACTAAGTTTGCTTGAGAGCGAGAATGCGAGAGTAAGCAAGAGTGTATGTGATTAGAGAGTAAAGCGGCAAAATGAAGGAAAATAGATGATATTTATAGTGAAAGAAATGGCCTTCAATATTCGTTCGACCTAACTCTCTAACGCTCACCTCGGACCGGTGTGTTTGTTCTACTCTCCAACAGTTAGAATTCTAGTGTACTGTCACGCCAACGACGAGAGAGAGAGAAAAGAGAGATTTTAAAAGAAATTTATGAAATTCTCCACTAATTTAAATATGATTTCGAAATTTGATGTCCACTTTTCTCAAAAACCTAAGTCTAACTTCGGTAAAGTTTCGAGTGACTTAGAAACCGCAAATAGATAATAACTCCTAGCTCAGTATCACCGAGTCAATCGAACTAATTGTTATTAAGACACGGAAAGAAAACATATAACACATAATCATAAAAGATAATTTCACTTAGAAAAACACATAATCATGCATTTCTCGTGCCAAGTTCATTCCTAATAAAGCAAAACTGATCCTCACTAAGTGGCTTAGTTAAGATATCGGGAAGTTGATGTTTTGTACGAATGAATTCAAGTTTAATATCACCTTTCTAAGAATGGTCTCTTAGAAAATGATACCTAACCTCAATATGCTTTGTCTTTGAGTGCTTGAACTGGATTGTTAGTGATGCTTGATCGCACTTTGATTGTCACAATTGATTAGAATTGATTTGAATGAAAGTCCAAGGTCTTTTAAGTGTTGCTTGATCCATAGAATCCGAGCACAACATGCTCCAGCTGCAATGTACTTAGCTTCGGTAGTTGATAGAGCTACCGACTTCTACTTCTTTGAGTGCTAAGATATAAGGGATTAACCTAGAAACCGGCGGGCTCTCGAGGTGCTTTTTCTATCAACCTTGCATCCACCATAGTCAGCATTTGAGTATCCATTGAGAGTCGGTTCCGAGTCTCTTGAAAACTATAGACCTAGATTCCGAGTTCTTGCAAGATATCTAAAGATTCTCTTCACCGTAGTGAGATATGATTCTTTTAGATTAGCTTGAAATCTTGCCCACGAGACATACACTAAACATAATGTCCGGTCAACTGGATGTGAGATATAGCAGAGATCTAATCATACCTTGATAGAGTTTCTAATCTACTCGCTTTACCTTTCTCGTCCGAGTCCGGTTTTATCTCTGCTACTCATTCTTTGTTGCTGCATATTTTGCATCTTGAAGCTTGTACTTCTTCAGCAATTCCTTGTTATACTTTGATTGATGGACATAGACGCCATACTTGTCTTACTTGATTTGTAGATCAAGGAGGAAATTGAGCTCTCCCATCATGCTCATTTGGAATTTATGTCTCATTAACTCGGAAAAATCTTGACATAGATTTTCATTAGTAGCTCCAAAATTATATCATCAACATAGACCTGAGCAATAAGAAAGTCTTTCCCCATGGTTTTTATGAAAACAGTTTTATCAATCTAAGCTCTTTTAAAATTATTTTCAACCAAGAAGTCTGCTCAATCTTTCATACCAAGCTCCGGGAGCTTGTTTAAGACCATAGAGAGCCTTTTGCAACTTGAAAACATGGTTTGGAAATTATGAGTTCTCAAATCTAGGGGTTGCTCAACATAGACTTCCTCTTGAATGAAACCATTTATAAAAGCACATTTGACTTCCATTTGATATAATTTAATGTTCATCGTTGATGCAAATGCCATTAGGATTCTAATTGCTTCAATCCTAGCTACTGGTGCAAAGGTTTCCCCACAATCAATTCCTTCTTCTTGGTTGTAACCTTGAGCTATAAGTCTAGCCTTATTTCGACTACCAACCCATCCTCATCAAGTTTGTTCTTGAAAACCCATTTGGTTCCTATGATTGGGTGGTCGGAAGGTCGTTTGGTTAGAGTCCGGACTTGGTTTCTTTCAAATTGATTAAGTTCCTCTTGCATGGCCTCTACCCATTCAGGTTCATTTAGGGTCTCTAGTGCATTTTTGGGTTCAGGTAATGATATGAATGCAGTGAATGCACATAGATTTTGCAAAGAAGAGCGAGTTCTTACCCTACTATTGATGTCAAATAAGATGTTTTCTAGTGGGTGACTCGAAACATATTTGAATGCTCTACCTATTCTCTAGTTCACCAGACTTGTAGGTGGAATTGGCTGATCTTCAATGGTCCGATCTGATTGAGATTGCTCATCTTATTGACTTTCAGCATTCCGAGTCGGCTCTTTAGTTGGTTCAGTTTGAGTCATTGTATTCTAAGGTATCTTATTCCGAGTTGCTTTTCCGTCACTCTGTCTAAGCTCATCTTCGATAAAATCATCATCTCGACTGAGTTTTAGATCCGAGAATGTTGACTCACTTGATTTTCCCTGATCAATCTCATCAAAAATAACGTAGATGCTTTCTTCCACTTTGTTAATTCTTTTATTGAAAATACGATATGCTTTGTCATAAGATGAATAACCGAGAAAAATACCTTCATCCGACCGAGCATCAAACTTGGTCGAGTGATCCTTACCATTATTGTGAACATAACACTTACATCCAAAGGGTTTGAAGTATGAAATGTTGGGTTTCTTCTCTTTGTAGAGCTCATATGTAGTTTTCTTCAGGATGGGTCTAATGAGGCATCTATTCAGTGTGTAGTTTGGTGTATTGACTACCTCAGCCTTGAAATAGTAAGGTATATCATGTTCAATCATCATTGTCCTTCCTATTTCTTTAAGAATTCTATTCTTTCTCTCCACTACTCCATTCCGTTAAGGAGTTCTTGGTGCTGAGAAATTGTGGGAGATACCATTCTTATCGTAGAACTCTGCAAATTCTTATCACGTAAATTGTGGGAGATACAAGAGTGTCCTACACATATTTAGTTGTGTCACAAGCTGACACTCTATTTTATTATTCTGAGCTGATGGTGCACATTAGAATGTTCATCGCTTTAAAGTTCTTTCCGAACTTTTCGCCTCTTTAGTGTTGTACTCGAACTTTGCTTTAGGCACGGGTCTTGTATTTTCCATCTTCATTGGAATATAATTGCCTTCTTGTATGATGTTCCAAACGTCTTCATCGTGATCCAATAGAAAGCATTCCATGAGCTTCTTCCGAGTGTACAAAATTTGATCCTTTGAACTTTGGTGGTCTACTTGGAAGGTCTTCCTTCATCGAACTCTCCGTTGTTATGAGCCATTTGATCTTTAGATCTTTGGATTGTTAGATCCTTTCCGAAAGGCAAGGCTCCGATACCAATTGAAGGTTTGCTCTTGGAGAGTCTTAATCACCCTAGAAGGGGTTGAATAAGGTGATCTCGGAAATTTTAACAAACTTTGAAGATTAAAGCTTGAAAGCAATAAACAAGAGTGTCCGAGTCTAGATTGGACTCGAAAAATATGAACTCGGATTTATGTGGAAACCCTCCCGGGAAAGAAAACCATGGCCAGTGCTAGTCAAAGCACCAAGTCAAATCCATTATTTTGAATCCACAAAATACACCAAATTGACTCAACCAGAATTGCTCCCTTAGACAATTCCTTACTGAATTTTCCTAGACTCGAAGCTCCCTTATCATATCTAATACTTCCTAACTAAGGTAACCTTCATAGCTAAGGAGAACCGAGCTGAGTTAACCCTCACGGCTCAGTCAAAGGACCTTACTCAGAAAGTAAGAAAGAGTATATGAATGATTACAAGGCTCTACAACTCGTAAAGTAAGAATTACAAGTCGGGAGTTGTAAGTAGAAGATTGTGTATGAATATAATGACTTTTGCTTAACTAATGTGTCTTGATAATAATTCTAGGAATCTTCAAGTCTTGAGAGGTGGCTTCTATTTGTAGATGACCAAGCGGATTAGCGAGTTGTGACTATCTTCGAACGTAAGTCCTTTGTGACCGTTGTAATGGTTCTTCTCGGACGCTCGTAAAAGATCCATTGAGATGTGAATGTTATGCAACGGATCTTGACTCCTTAGGATGTCCTAATCCATTAGTGGTGTCTCGAAAAGTCAGGTGGAAACCACCGTTGAACTTAGCATTGAAGATTTCTAGTTTTGGAAACGGACAACCCCGACATAGTGTTTGGGCTTTGTTCGGATGTAGAAAAGCCTTGTCTACTGGTGATTGACGACTTGAAGCTGGTTACTTTTGTAATTCAAAAATAGGATAACCTCGTTTAGATAACCTACAAAAGTAAACAAATTTTGGTTCTCAAAGTATAAAATACTTTGGTCCAAGATTAGGCACGAGATAATAATTTAATTAAGACAATTAAGTGCATAATAATCGGGACATAGAACGGTGGAGTTGTAATCAAAATGTAGGAGGGATGAGGTGTGTACCGAGTCCTTCATAAGACTAAGCGTGATAGGAGTTCGTAGTCCGAGTCTTCACCGACTATGCTAGATATAAGGTTGATAGAAAGAGCACCCGAGGAATATGCTAGTTTCGGGTCAATCCCTTATATCTTGGCACTCGGAGAAGCGGAACTCGGTTGCTCTATCAACTCGTGTAAGTTGAGTGCATTACAGCCTAGAGCATGTTGTGCTCGGATTCTATGGATCAAGACATACTTTAAAGACCTTGGACTTTCATTCAAATTAATTCCAATCAAGTGTGACAATCGAGTGCAATCAGCATCACTAAGAATCCAGTTCAAGCACTCAAAGACAAAGCATATTGAGGTCGGACATCATTTTTGAGAGACCATTCTGAGAAAGTTGATATTAAACTTGAATTCATTCCTACAAAATTTTAATTAGTTGATATCTTTACTAAGCCACTTAATGAGGATCAATTTTTCTTTATTAGGAATGAACTTGGCATGATAAATACATGATTCCGTGTTTTTCTAAGTGAAATTATCTTACATGATTATGTGTTACATGTTTCTTTGTCTTAATAACAATTATTCAGTTGACTTAGTGATAGTGAGCTAGGAGTTATTATTTGTTTGCGCTTTCCGAGTAACTCGAAACTTTACCGACTCGGACTCAGCTTTTGAGAAAATTGGAATTCAAACTTCAAAAATCATCTCTAGATTAGTGGAGAATTTCGAAATTTCTTTAAAAATTTCTCCTTTTCTCTCTCTACCACGCGCATCGATCGGTGAACTAGCCATTCAAAGACTGAAACCGGAATTCTAAATGTTGGAGAGTATAATGAGACACACCGGTTTGAGGTAACCGTTAGAGGTTTGCGTCGTAACGTATACTCGAACCACATTCTTTTCGCAATAAATAGCATCCCTTTCCCTTCATTTCGCTACTTTACTCTCTGTTAACCTAAACTCTTGCATGCTCACTTCGCAATCTAAGTCGTCAAGCATTCTCAAGCAATCTCAGTACTCTCTATCTCTCTCTCTCGTTTCCTCTAGCTAAGAGAGGTTCCGCCTGCATTTTCTAAGCTCTACCACTAAAAACCCGGAACCAAGAACCAAGAGAGTTCTTCCCACCCCTCAAAAATCCTCGTCACCCAACATCTAACGTTGGTTGACAAATTCTTCCCAACCACAAACTTTTCATGGTTGGAACACATAAAAACCACTGGGGTATACAACTTTCTCTATTTCAGTGAATTCATATACCTAGAACTCGTTGCTTGAGTTCTATTAGAACCTTTCTTGTTCCGAGGGGATCATCACCTCAAGAGTTCGCAACACAGTGGTTCGTATTAATCTATCTCTTCTTCACTGTCTTTTTAAAGTTTCATCTTCCTCAACAGCAACCCCATCCCTTGAACGAAGTTGCTGATGAGTTTTTCGAAAAATACGCCAACTAAGTCCCCGAGTCACGCAAGAACTTTTCCGTGACTCGGATGAGGACCGAGGCTCGACTTTTTATTTCTTGTTCATGAGAACTTTCTTCTTTCATCATTCCAAGTAAAGAAAATCCGAACTTAAAGATTTTCAAAGCTTTGTTCGACATTCTCGAGGGCTACGATGTAGACCTTTTCCCGCCATTACCGAGCGAGATGGCCACCGTGCCGCCTAAGACTAAGAAATGCACTCCTCTTCCTTTCGGAGCCCTCCTCACTCTTATCTTTAAACAATTTAAGGTTCTACTCCCCTCGGACCCAATCGAAGTGTCTAAGGTCATCACGATCGTTGGTAGAAAAGAGATTATTAGATATGGGTGCCAGGAGACCCTCCGCCTCGGACTCGAACTCCTTTTCTCTCTCCCTCCTCAACCTAGTGGTGCATCCACCTCAGGTGCTTCTCATGTTGTCACTACCGCCTTGTCCGCAACTCTAATAGCCGAGCTCTCCTCTCGTGTCCATGGGAATTTGGGACATTCTTCGTTCCTTCAAGGCCGTCCTTCAGCCCATGACCATTAAACAAAAGATAGCCCAATCTCAAATTCGAGAGAAACAAGATGTGCTTCTCGAAATGAAAATTTTGGTTAAAGAGCAGCAAGAAATGCTTATACTCCTAAGAGAAAGGCGCACCAAAGCCGCTCAGGACCCAGCATGGCTTAGAAACGTTTGAAGAGTCCTCAAGCCTCGCCAAGTCTCCATCCGGAGAGGCAACTGAAGAAGAAGAGGAGGCTGCAGGCTGAAGCAGCTCCTTCTAAAGAGAAGTAGGAAGAAGAGAAGGAAGAAGAGAAAGAGGAAGAAGGAGACAAGCATGATAAAGCCGAGGGATAAGGTGCTCCGGGTCCTCAACTAGAACCGATAAGCTCGGACACGACTCGAGTGACTCGGAAGACCTCGCGAATGTTGGACTCTAATGAAATTAGGATGTGTTTTCATTTGATTCTAACCGACTCGAAAACTCATTTTCATCTATCATCTCAAATTGATGTTTCGAGTCACTCGGACACTACTCGATTTATCGCATGTTCAAATAATCTCTCTAACACTTCATATCTAAGTCCCGATCGCATATCTCGAAGTAAAGTGAATTACAACGTTAATTCGCCTTTCTAAGTTAGCATATTTGTTTGAGAATTATTTGCCTAGATCAATTACTTATACTATGATGTTTTCACACTTATAACTTGATCTTTCTTAAGACTCGACTCGATTGAATTTGGGTATAATGAATATTAGACTCGGAAAATTCAACTCTTCTAGGCCTAAGATAATTATGAACTTAATTATCCTAATTAAATTATCATCTCGTGCCTAATCTTGGACTAAAGTCTTTTACACTTTGAGAACCAAAATTATTTACTTTTGTAGGTTATCCAAACGAGGTTATCTTATTTTTCGAATTACAAAAGTAACCGACTTCAAGGTGTCAACCACCAGCAGACAAGGCTTTTCTACTTCGAACAAGGCTCGGATGTTATGTGAGGATTGTCTATTTCCAAAACTGGAAAACTTCAACACTAAGCTCAATGGTGGCTTCCACCTTAGTTTTTAGACACCACCAACTCATTGGGAGTCAAGAACCGTTGCACAACGTTGACATCTCAACGGATCTTTTCTTAGTCATTCAAAGGACTTATATTCGAAACTAGTTATAATGGCTAATCCGCTTAGTCTTCTATAAATAGAAGCCAACTCTCAAGACTTGAAGCTTGCTAGAATTATTTATCGATACACATTATTTAAGCAAAGTCATTGCATTCGTACTAAATCTTCTATTTACAACTCCCAACTTGTAATTTATACTTTCCGAGTTGTAAAGTCTTGTAATTAGTTACATACTCTTTCTTACTTTCTAAGTAAGGTCTCTTGACTGAGCTGTAAGGGTTAACTCAGCTTAGTTATCCCTAACTATAAAGGTTATCTCACTTAGGAAGTATTAGATCGGATAAGGGAATTTTTGAGTCTAGGAAAATCATGACGGAATTGTTTAAGGGAGCAATTCTAATTGAGTAAATCTGCTATATTTCGTGGATTCAAAATAGTGGATTTTACTTGGTGCTTGGAGTAGCACTGGCCGTGGTTTTCTCGCCCAGGAGGGTTTCCACGTATATCCGAGTTCGCACTTATCTAAGTCCAATATGGACTCGGATCGTTTTGATTACTCTTTTCAAGCTTTAATCTTCCAAGTTTATTAAAATATCCTCATCACCTTATTCACCCCCTCAAGGGTGACTAAGACTCTCCAAGAGCAAACCTTCAATTGGTATCGAGTCTAGGCTTTCAAAAAGGTCTAACAACCTAAAGGTCTAAAGATTACATGGCTCGGAACAATGGAGAGTTCGATGAAGGGAGAATTTCCAAGCAAACCACCTATGTTCAAAGGATCAAATTTCGTGCACTTGAAGAAGCTAATGGTATGCTTTCTGCTGGACCACGATGAAGATTTATGGAACATCATAAAAGAAGGAAATTACATTCCAATGAAGATGGAAAATACAAGACCTATGCCTAAAGCAATGTTTGAGTGCACCATCGAAGAGGAAGAAAAGTTCGAAAGAACTTTAAAGCAATGAACATTCTCGATGTCCGCCATCGGCTCATAAGAATACAATAGAGTGTCGACTTGTGACACGAGATAAAGATATGTGGGACACTCTTGTCAACACATATGAAGGAACAAGCTAAGTAAGACAAGCGAAGATAAGTCAATATCTTCACAAATATGAGTTGTTCAAGATGGAGCCGTAAGAAAACATCACTCGGATGTTTATACGCTTGATCGGGATTACCAACAATCTCAAATCTCTCGGGTAGAAAGATTTCCCATGAAGAAATGTGCGGAAAAATTATAAGAAGCCTACCCAAGAGAAGATGGGGTCCAAAGGTGACAACCATCGAGGAAGCTCGGAACCTCTCTCAACTAACGCCGGACGAACCGATTGGGAAGCTACTTACCCATGAAATCAATCTGGAAGAAGAGGATGCCGAGGTCAGCACCAACAAGAACATTGCGCTGAAAGCCTAGGAAAGCAGAGGAGAAAATCTGAGTTCCTCATATTCGAAGAAGATCCCAGGACACTCATTACTCGAGGCTTCAAAAGAATGATGAAGCCCAAGAAATGGGATAAGAGGCCAAGGGAAGAGTTCTATAAGAAAGATAAGAAGGACAGAAAAGGTAAACATTCCTCCCCTTCAAAGTTATCTTTAACTAAGAACTCGACTATTTTGATTGTGGCAAGCAAAGACCACATAGTTAAAGATTGTCCAAGGAGAAAAAGGGACAGAAAGAAGAAGAAGCCTATGATGGCCACATGGAGTGATGAAGATTCATCTAAAGATGATGAAGACTCAAACGACTCAAAGTGTCTAATGGCACCATCGGACTTAGAAGCTGAATCCGAGTTAGAGTCCAACAACTCGATCACCGAGGAAACAAATCCTCATGGGGTAATAGAATACTTTCTTAAGTTCTCCAAAGTTGATTTATCTAAATATATTTACACTTTGGAAGAAAAGTCATATTCTTATTCTTCTCAATTCAATGAACAACTTGAGTCTCTCACTTTTGAGAGCATTGGTTTGAAAAATGAATTAGAAAAACCGAGACTCACTCTAAGAGAACTCAACACTAGTACTCAAGCTAATGAGACCAAGTCCGAGAAACTCATAAGAGAAAATCAGCATCTAAAACAAAAGCTCAATGAGTCTCAAGAGCTTGTTTTGAAATGTAATCAAAGTCGAAAAACCTTGACATGCTTGTTAGGCTCTCAATGTGTCTCCTTCATAAAGGAAGGACTTGGTTTTAACAAAGAGGAGGAATCAAATTCCTACTCGGATATTTTCAAAAAGATTCCAGAATTGTGAAGTTTAGGAAGGTTGAGTATGGTCCCATTCATAAAAATGACAGGAGGACCGAGCCTGCGACCATCCTATAAGAGAAAACCTTCTCCATCTATTTATAAAAGAAAAGGTTTTCAAAAGAAAGAGACACGAGACTTAGTTTTATAAAAGGAAGACTCAAAATCAAACCAAACCCAAAGTAATTCAAATCTGGGTTCCCAAGAGTTTTCTTCCTTAGAAAAGGACCACAAGTAAAGGGAGTTACTAGGTTCGTTAGAGGAAGTGAGAAGGGTTAGTGTGTTTCTAACTTGCAAGTAACTCCGAAAAGACAAAAGGTGATTGGTACCTAGACAGTGGATGCTCACACCATATGTTAGGAGATTCAAGACACTTTTCTGAGTTAGAAGATTACAAAGGAGGCAAAGTCACTTTTTGGAGATGAGAGTAAAGGCAAGATAGTTAGAATATGCAAGATTGGAAAAGGAGACAACTTGGTCAGCCTAATCTATCTTGCCAAGGGATTAAAGTACAACCTACTCAAGCATCTCTCAACCTACTCAGCCTAATCTATCTTATCAAGGGACAAAAGACAAATTGCTATATTTCCGATGCAACAACCAAAGAGACTAAGCTCTCGGGTAAGAGATCGGGTAATACCTACACTATTCCTCTTTCGATCCAAGTCGGAATATATCCTGTTTAAAAGCATCACTCGATGATGATTCTTGGACATGACATCGTAGACTAGGTCATGTTAGTATGCATACTATCAAAAAGCTTGCATCTCGGGGTTTAGTCAGAGGTTTACCTAACTATGCCTTTAAGAAAGACAAAATCGTTTAAGTATGCATAAAGGGAAACAGGTCGGATCGTCTTTCAAATCTCTTAAAACTGTTTCCACATCCAAAGTGCTTGAAATGCCGCATATGGATTTATGTGATGAAATCCTTGTAAAGATGCTTGGAGGTAAATCTTATGTACTTGTGATTGTTGATGACTACTCATGATTTACCCGGGTGTGTTTTCTTAAGAACAAAAATGAAGCCTTCAAATAGTTCAGCAAGCTATGCAGAAAAATTCAAGTAGAGTCCCAAATTCGGATCATAAGAATTCGAACCGACCATGGAAGAGAGTTCGATTACTCGGAATTTACTGAGTTCTACGACAAGAATGGCATCTCCCACAACTTCTCAGCCTACGGAACTCCTCAACGGAATGGGGTAGTGGAGAGAAAGAACAGAACTCTTGAAGAAATAGGAAGAACAATAATGATCGAACATGATCTCGCCTTACTATTTCTAGGCCGAGGCGATCAACACAACAAACTACACACCGAACGGATGCCTCATCCGACCCATTTTGAAGAAAACCCCATATGAACTCTACAAGGGAAAGAAACCAAACATCTCATACTTCAAACCCTTTGGATGTAAGTGCTATGTTCACAATAATGGTAAAGAGCACTCGACCAAATTTAATGCTTGGTCGAGATGAAGGTATTTTTCGTGGTTATTCATGTCATAGTAAAGCATATCGCATTTTCAATAAAAGAACTAACAAAGTGGAAGAAAGCATCCACGTTGTTTTTGATGACATTGATCAGGGAAAACCAAGTGAGTCAACATTCTCGGATCTCGAAACTCGGTCGAGATGAAGATGATCTTGCGAGGCTGAGCTCGGACGGAGTCAAAAGATAGTAGCTCGGAATGAGGCGGCTTAGAATATCATGACTCAAACCGAACCGACTCAAGAGCCAACTCGGAATGCTAAGGGTTAAATAGATGAACAAACTCAATCAAATTAAATCACCGAAGATCAACCGGTTCGGTCCTCAAATCCGCGAACAAGAGAACAGGTAGAGCATTCAAATATGCTTCGAGCCGCCCACTCGAAAACATCTTGTCCGACATCAACAATGGGGTAAGAACTCGCTCTTCCTTGCAAAATCTATGTGCATTCACTACATTCATATCATTAGTTGAACCCAGAAATGCACTAGAGGCCCTAAATGAGCCTGAATGGGTAAAGGCCATGCAAGAGGAACTTAATCAATTTGAGAGAAACCAAGTCCGGACTTTGACTAAATGACCTTCTAAACACCCAGTCATAGGAACCAAATCGGTTTTCAAGAACAAACTGGATGAGGATGGGTTGGTAATCGGAAATAAGGCTAGACTTGTGGTCAAGGTTACAATCAAGTATGAAGACTCGGACACTTGCTCAATACTTTTACGAGTTATGCAAAAGGAATCAGGTATAACGATATCATACATATAGAGTTTTGATTCCAAGGCATTCTCTCGTGTCTTAGAAACTCCTTTGAGTAAAATAGTATTTTCTCTAAGTGATTCGGTCTTCACTTATCTCATTTATCGCTTTTCAGATAGCTGACTCGAAAACCGGTTCTTTATTACGAGTCCATCCTCACTCGGATTAATCGCATTTTGAATATACCGAGTATTCCATTGTTTCTTACTCAAAATCGACTTGTGGTTATCTGTTCTATTATTTGCATAGTCGGCATTCGTAGTTCATTTCATACTTAGTCTATATCAAGTTAATCCTCTCGATATTCCTTATCGCACTTGATTCTTCGCTTAGACTAAGTCGGATGGAATTCGAGTATCATGGATATTAGACTCGGAAAATTCCATTTCTTTTCGACTCGAGATAATCTGTTGGTTAATTATCATAATTATTTTATTATCTCGTGTCTAACTTTGGACCAAAGTATTTTATACTTTGAAAACCAGAATTGATTTACTTTTGTAGGTTATTCATTCGAGGATACACCTTTTTCAAACTACAAAAGTAGCCGAAGCTCGAACGTCAAATCACCAGCAGATATGGCTTTTCACCTTCCCTGGTTTAGTCCCGAAGATTGTGTCGGAAGCCGTCCGCTTTCATATCCGGAAACTCGAACGCCAAGCTTAACGGTGGTTTCCACCTCATCTTTCAAGACACAACCGATGGTTTTGGGACTTCCAAGAGAGTTAAACCGTTGTCCAACGTCCATATTTCAACGGATACTTTACGAGTGACTCGGAAAGCTCTTATCAACGGTCACGAGAGGACTCTCGGTCAGCGAGATGAAGATAACGGCTACTCTGCCTGGTCATCTATAAATAGAAGCCACTTCACAAGACTTGAAGATTGCCGAATCTATTGTTAATACACATACTTGAGAAAAGTCATTGTATTTACTTTCAATCTTCTACTTACAACTCCCATTCCGTAACTCATTACTTTCCGAGTTGTAAGGTCTTGTACTTAGTTACAAACTCTTCTTACATTCTTTGTAATGTCCCTTGACTAAGCTCGTAGAGGTTAACTCAGCTTAGTTGTCCGTAGCTGTAAGGGTTATCTCAGCTAGGAAGTACTAGATCGAGATAAGGTAACTTCGAGTCTAGGAAAACTTGTATAGAGTTGTCCAAGGAGCAACTCGGGTTCGATCAGTTCACGGTATTTTGTGGACTCAAAATAGTGGATTTAACTTCGTGTGCTGGATTGACACGGGCCGTGGTTTTCCGCCCGAGTAGGGTTTCCACGTAAAATCTAAAGTGTTATCCTTCTGAGTTAATTCTAGACTCGGATCGCTTTCTTGCTCTTGTTTCTTCGATTCATCGCTTTCGAGTCCAATCTTTTCGACCTCGCTTTTAGACTCGAAAGCTGTCTTTGTCTCTTTTCCGAGAAAAAGAGTGTGTTTTCGCGAAGAATTTTTTATCACCCTATTCACCCCCTCTAAGGTGACTCGGACTCTCCCCGAGCAAACCTTCAAAGTAGAAGGAATTGATTGTGGGGAAACATTTGCACCAATTCTAGTATTGAAGCAATTACAATCCTATTGGCATTTGCATCTAGCATGAATATGAAATTGTATCAAATGGATGTCAAATGTGCTCTTCTCGAAGGGTTTCATTCAAGCGAAAGTCTATGTTGAGCAACACCCTAGATTTGAAAACTCGGAATTTCAAAATCATGTTTTCAAGTTGCAAAAGGCTCTTTATGGTCTTAAACAAGCTCCCGGAGCTTGGTATGAAAGACTAAGCGGTTTCCATGTTGAAAATGATTTTAAAAGTGGTTAGATTGTCGAAACGTTTTTCATAAAAACCAAGGGGAAAGACATTCTTATTATTCAGATTTCGTTGATGATATAATTTTTGGAGATACTAATGAAAATCTCTATCGAAATTTTTCCGAGTTAATGAGGCATGAATTCCAAATGAGCATGATAGGAGAGCTCAATTTCTTTCTTGGCCTACAAATCAAGCAAGACAAAGCTGGCATCTATGCCCATCAATCAAAGTACACCAAAGAGTTGCTGAACAAGTACAAGGTTCAAGATGCAAAACATATAGCAATACCAATGAGCGACGACCTAAAACGGGACTCAAACGAAATAGGTAAAGCAATGAATCGAAACTCTATCGAGGTATGATTAGATCTTTGCTATATCTTACATCCAATAAACTAGACATTATGTTTAGTGTATGTCTATGTGTAAGATTTCAAGCTAATCCAAAGGAATTACATCTCACTACGGTGAAGAGAATCTTTAGATATCTTGCAGGAACTCGGAATCTAGGTGTATGCTTCTCAAGAGACTCGTAACCGACCCTCACTTGGATACTCGGATGCCGACTATGCTTGGATACAAGGTTGATAGAAAGAGCACCTCAGGAGCCGGCAAGTTTCTGGGTTAATCCCTTATATCTTGGCACTCAAAGAAGTAGAAGTCTATCAACTGCTGAAGCTGAGTACATTGCGAGTGGAGCATGTGGTGCTCGGATTCTATGGATCAAGCAACACTTGAAAGACCTTGGACTTTCATTCAAATCAATTCTAATCAAGTGTGACAATCGAGTGCAATCAGTATCACCAAGAATCGAGTTCGGGACTTAAAGACAAAGCATATTGAGGTCGGGTATCATTTTCCGAGAGACCATGCTGAGAAAGGTGATATTGAACTTGAGATCATTCCTACAAAATTTAACTTAGTTGATATCTTTACTAAGCCACTTAGTGAGGATCGGTTTTTCTTTATTAGGAATGAACCTGGCATAATAAATACATGATTCGAGTGTTTTTCTAAGTGAAATTATCTTGTATGATTATGTGTTACATGTTTCTTTTTCTTAATAACAATTGGTTCGATTGACCTAGTGATAGTGAGCTAGGAGTTATTATTTGTTTGCGCTTTCGAGTCACTCGGAAACTTTACTTGAGTCAGACTTAGTTTTTGAGAAAATTAGACTTTAAACTTCGAAATCAACTCTAGATTAGTAGAGATTTTCATAAATTTCTTTAAAAATTTCTCCTTTTCTCTCTCTCTCTACCGCGCGTTGATCGGTGAAGTAGTCGTTGAGAGATCGACACTAGACCTCTAATCGTTGGAGAGCAAAACAGACACACTCGGTCTAAGGTGACCATTAGAGCTTTAAGTCAAAATGAATACTTGAACGACATTCTTTTCGCTATAAATAACATCCCTTTTCCTTCATTTCGCTACTTTACTCTCTGCTAACCTAAACTCTTGCATACTCACTTACGCAATCTAAGCTCTCAAGCATTCTCAAGCAATCTCGATACTCTCTCTCTCTCTCTCTTTTCCTCGAGCTAACTCGTGTTTCTTCTCACAACTTCTCGACCATGCCTAAGAAAGGATCCGCCCCGCATTTTGTAGGCTCTACCACTAAAAACCCGGAACCAAGAACTAAGAGGGTTCTTCCCACCACTCAAAAATCCTCGTCATCCAACATCTAACGTTGGATGACATATTCTTCCTAACCACAAACTTTTCATGGTTGAAACACATAAAAACCATTGGGGTATACAACTTTCTCTGTTTCAGCGGATTCATATACCCAAAATTCGTTGTTGAGTTCTATTAAAACCTTTCTTGTTCCGAGGGGATCATCACCTCAAGAGTTCGCAACACGAGTGGTTCATATTAATCTCTCTCTTCTTCACCATCTTTTTAAAGTTTCATCTATCTTCCTCAATAGCAAGCCCATCCCCTTCAACAAAGTTGCTGATGAATTTTTGAAAAATACGCCAAGGAAGTCCCCGAGTCATGCAAGAACTTTTACGTGACTCGGATGAAGACCGAGGCTTGACTTCTTTGTTTCTTGTTGATGAGAACTTTCTTCTCTTATCATTCCAGCAAAGAGAATCCGAACTCAAAGATTCTCAAAGCTCTATTTGACATTCTCGAGGGTTACGACGTAGACCTTTTCCCCTCCCATTATCGAGCGGATGGCCACCGTGCCGGCTTAGACAAAGAAATCCACTCCTCTTCTTTTCGGAGCCTTCCTCACCCTTATCTTTGAACAATTTAAGGTTCCCTTCCCCTCAAACCCAAACGAAGTGTCCGAGGCTGCCACGGACGTTGGTAGAAAAGAGCTTATTGGATACGAGTACTAGGAGACCCAACCCGGTGTTTGGGTCCATAGCCCGAACCGAGGCAACCTTCCCCTCCGCCTCGGACTCAAACTCCTCTCTCTCTCCCTCCTCCACCGGCGGTGCATCCACCTCAGGTGCTTCTCATGTTGTCACTATGGCCTTGTCTACAACTCTAATAGACAAGCTCTCCTCTCGTGTCCACGAAAATCCGGGACACTCTTCGATCCTTCAAGACCGCCCAACGACCCATGACCATTAACCAAAAGACAGCCCGATCTCAAATTCGAGAGCAACAAGATGTGCTTCTCGAAATGAAAATTTTGGTTAAGGAGCAGCAGAAAATGCTCGAACTCCTTAGAGAAAGGCGCACCAAAGCTGCTCGGGACCCGGACAGCTCGAAACGTCCGAAGTTATTAATAATTAAGACCTATTTGAAACAAGCAGTGAGGTCACTCTTGTCATGGGCAAGGAGCTAAATTAATATTTCATAAAGGGAAGGAAAACATTTTAAATGTAGGTATGTTCATTTCTTGTACATTTCGAAAATTCACATGTTTCACCAAATCTCAATATTTCTTATATATATATAACTAATAATGAATCATTTGAAAATAAAATTTTTGTCACCTAATTAAGTGGTCCCCGATCATTTATCAATTATCAATTATCAAATATTAGGGCTTATGCCCATCAACTCCACCCGCGTAGTTTCAACTCGGGTTCTCGGTCGGCCCGAGATGTGTGCACCTTATTCAAAGATCGCATCAATTATATAAGGGGTTCCACTTCCAAATAATAACTGGCAAGCAAGTTTGACTCATATTCTCCGCCCTCTAATTCGAACTAAAATAAATTGAAATGCATGCGCTCAATTAAAATATTTTCAAAGCAATTTGACTGTGTAGGAATGTTCGTATCGAGTTTCGACTCATTCTTAAAAATATTTTAATGTTTTTTTTATGGAAAGCATCGGTGAAAAATTAATTACCTACCAAGTCCGACAAAGGCAAAACATAGACGAACATGTTATATTTATGGTTCCGAAGGTATTTAGATGCTCACAGTGATTCTACCCTCAACCGTGGCTTCGATATGACCTCGTAAATTATTACAAGTTGCGTATTACTTGTAGAATAGACAATTATGTGGGTTGTATACAAATTATGCCACTAAACCACTCGAACTATATTTTGGGTCTTGTTTAAATATGAAGTATGGCTTAACTACTTGGGTTGTAAGCATTTACCCCTATCGGGACCCAACTAAAATGTAATAGTTGGATGTGCGGATTGTATTTTATTGTATTTTACTTATTTTACCTTGTCCTATTTTTAGGGCAACGGTAACACCTTCATTCGTTATCTTTAGGTGCGACCTTACGTAGTACTCTCCAATTAGGAATTATTAGGTAATGGTGATTGGGGGCATTACATACACGGTCAAGGAAATAGTACATACTCGGTTTCAAGACTCGGTAAATGTACAAACCGGTGACTTTTAGTGTATGTTCTAAATTGGGACACCCTCCAGAGTGCTTGATATACCACCCAACAAGATGCCCAGCTCTAAACCAAGTCTTCCACCAAGAAGTCTGCATGATTAATCAAAACACTAAACCGTTGTCGCCGACTGAATTGTGTAGCCAAGTATCGGTCCGCTTTTTCATGTCCTCGCACCAATTGAAAGTGCTCTACCAATGAGATCTGCGCACCACAAATAATATAATTAATAATGTTTTACATGGCTGGATTCATCCTAATTTATGGCCCAACGAAGCAAAATGAAAAAAAAGCAAGACTTAGGAAAAGCCGAGGGCTTTTAGCCTCGCCAGCGCCTTCCCTTCTAGCCTTACCGCCTGATTCCTATATATTTTTTATTGCTTACCTGCAATAACAGGGGCTGCCTGCAAAGTCCTCATTTGGATTTTCTTCAAGGCGGTCTAGCACTAAAATAGGCTCGGCGATAATCGGAGGAATAAGAGAGCGGTGATCCTCCAACTGCTCGGTGAAGTCCAATAATGCAGGCAGGCGCTGTATCCTCGTGGCCTCCCACTAATAAGAAGTCACCTATCATGCAACTAATAATGGCCTCGACCCTTTGGAATATTAGTTGGTCTTAAAGAATACATCGGACGGAAGTGCGACGTTAGGTTCATCGGATGCATTTAGTTCCTTATTAGAATCCAACTCGGATTCCTATTATTCAACCTTGGAAGATGTTTATAAGTCTCAAAGATATTAGTCGAAGGTGTTAAAACCACGAGGCTTGGTCCAACGATGAAAGCCTAGAATGGCATCGAATTCCTTAGGGAGGAGACACAATACTATATCGCCAAACCTAAATACATGATATTCCGGATCCCAAAAGGCCATTGCAGCCCTTAATAGAGTCCAGTAGATCCTTACCTACCGAATGCTAAATAGGGTATTCGAGACCATAATGGGATAAGCCTACTCTGTCCACGTCACTTATCTCGTGCATCCAGCAGTCAATTCGAGTAATGAAGTTTATCTTCGAGGAATTGAAGGAACAAGGGCACTCGGGATTTTTCTTAGGGACTATTTTTTGCAGAGTTGTAGATAAGTATTGAAGGTGTAGTTCTCGGAAACCTGCCATAGGTCCATTTAGAGCGGATTTCTCAGGACCAAACTCCTCATCCATTACACCATTACAGCCAGCAAGGACCTACCCGCGCTTGGACGCCGGCCAAACTAGCCGATTCCCTGTTTCTTTTTTTCGGTCCGAATAGCTTTTGTACATTGGGCCAACTTTTTCTATTTAAAGCCTATTTTGGCCAAGCCTAGTTATTTAAGGACCATGTGACTTACCATTTCTAATTTTCTATTTTATTATTTTCCTTTTGGGGGAATGGGGGCTAGTGCAAATTTTTTCGATAGGTCTTTGAAAAATTTTCGCATCATATAAATAAAGAAAGCATTTTAGAATCGAGTCTAAGCATTCATCTCATTGCATAGAGTCAAATGGTACAGAACATTAATATTAATTAAGCGGCTTACAAGAGGTTATTCAATCTTCATCATTGGAAGCATCATCACGGATATAGTTGCCAAAATCCTCCAAGATCGAAGTGGAAACTTGTCTATCCCTAACAGCTTGCGAAGAACCGGCCTCATGGTCCCAAGTTTGTTGAGAGGCCTCATGATAAGGTCTACTACATGACATGGGATGAAAATCATATGGATTTCCATAAGGGTCAAGTGCTTGCAAAGGCATGACATCTATGTTAGTCTCGAAAGAGCTAGGCCCAACACTAGAAGAACTAGGGCCAAGTGCGGAAGCACTATGCCCATGAGAGCGCCGAGAGGGATGACATGAAGAACCAGGCTACAACAGCTGCTGCTGGAAGGCATTTGTTTACTAAAGGTACAAGTTTGAGCCAAGAGCTACCAAGGAAACCTCCTGATAAAGGAGACCTAGCTCGGTGATCCTACAAAAGTAATAGAGTGATTAACAAATCTACTAAAAGCTCATGAGTTAGCACTTTAACTAACTAAGCTCACCCAAAATGTTCGGAATGTCCTACCGGTGAATAAATCTTTGAAAGCTTTGATGGCACACTCGGAGTCTCGATGCACACCCTTTAAGATTATTCTCGATCGTCCTGCAAATTCATTGTGTTAGCAAGACACTTTTAACCTTAAACTAAAAGTAAAAGAGCATAATACTCTTACCCCTTTTCCAGGTTTTTGGGAGCGAATGCCCCACACATTCGGACTCGAGAATTTTTGGAATCCTAACATAACATGGGGACTCTCCGGGATGAGCATCAACCTCAAGACTCACAATATAGATTCGCCGGAAGAAGTTATAGAGGGTAAATGGAGACTTACCAATTGTGTCATGATTTGTACCAAATATTGAACATAGCACGAATCCTAACATAACATGGTTATTTCTTCTTGCTCCTCTTGAGTTATATAGTGGAAGTAGAACATTGTCCATGGTAGATGTTGAGGAAAAAAAGTAGGCCATATATTCTACCCGATCCGTGGCGCAACTCGCTCACCAAGGTACCAACAAACGTCGAACGAACCCTCAAATAAGATTCACCTTTCACCCAACTCCCGCGCTACACCAAGGCTTGGAAGAAGTTGAGTTTGGGTCCAGGGGTGAAAATTAGCCTGCACACACAGGACCTATTAGAATACAAGCAAGAACTCGCAAAATTAGGAAGCAAAGCCCGACCATTTAGCCGTGCTTGGACAAACCATGGTCTTGCCCATAGGCCCACCATAGGCCGTGGACTGGGGCAGAAAATTGGGCTGAAAGCAAGAAAATTTTTGACCATTCTAACTAAAAATTTATCGCATAAAATTGACATACTATGGCCATATTGTTAAGGGTAAATCTCAAAGAGGCAATTTCATACACTTTTCGTTGTTAGAGGTGGATTTTAGATCATGCCACCGAAGTCGAAAAAGAAGGATGGTTTCTTAAACCAGGTGATAATTAGGGAAAATACTCATTCAACCACGACTACAAGTTAACAACATGAGTAAAATTCTTATCCATGCAAGATAAGATATTTTGGAGACTAAAAGAAAGACGAGCATACCTCGATAACCTTCCATAAATCACATAAGGGCATGTAATTCAACGAGGTCCTTTTTAGTGCCTAGCGTCGGAATGTAAACCCCTTATGAACCATGTATAGGCCGGCCTACCCCAATTGAGGTCTTTAATTTTGTTTTAGTCCACCAAGTTCACCAAATAGTTGATGTGTACCTTGGATGCTTGATCCGAAAAGATGGACATGCTTAGCATGGGGGCATGCACTATTCAAACTTGCTGTTGTGGAGTGTGTTGAGCCCACCACTCCAACATTTTCAAAGGCCTAAAAGGGAGTATTTAAAGTAGTCATCCTGAGCAAACTAACTAGCTATAGGATGGAAGAGGTGACACAAATAGTCACGATTTTTGTATAAATTCTAATCATAAATTACGGGTTCCCCGAGAAGCCCAAGTCCGAAAGTACAACAAAGTCAAGAGGTGTGACAGTCATTTCCCCAAATGGGAGATCAAAAGTGTTTGTGGTGTCCCAAAACCGCTCACTAATGGCTCGAGTAGGGTCACGCCCTTTTTATCACACAAATGACTTAAAGTAGAAAAGAGAGGGCCAAACCCACCACTCGGTCATGATTTGCTCTAAGGGGTAGTTACTGCTCCTTGAAGGTCTCGATGAATTTACAAATGCCGCGCTACTCCTAATGGTTCCCTTCTACAAAATGGAAATCCAACAAGATTTTTGATAGAAAATACCATTTCAAACACATAAAGGAAGAAACGCAAGCCAATACGCTTACCGTGGTAGAGATGGCGGGAGATGTGAAATGCCTCTCGGCCTCTACTAAGAGGTCATTGGGGTTCTACTCATAGTGAGGACGCCACTCCCGCTCTAGAAAGTTGTTATGGATATAGTTCTCGGCTCTTATTCTCCTAACGGAGTGGGCATGTCTTCTAGACATCTTTGAAGAAGTTCTTTAAGAAAACCAAGTTAGTTTTCTCTAGACAAGTGAGTAAGCTAGAATAAGGTTAGAGTAAGCAAGAAGAAGTAAGGGAAAGAGCAAGTGAGTCTGTGCAAAATGAACACGAGCAAGCCTTTTTTTATAGGCAAATTTGGCTAGCTTGATAAGAGCATGAGACTAGATGCAAAAAAACAAGAGGAGACCGAGCATTAAAGCAAGAAGCATACACCGAGACAAGGCTTCCCAACGGATGGTCAACGCCAGCCACGTGACCTGACCGGTGTCGGCTCGGCGGTAGGTTTGCGAGCATAGAGTCGGGGTTAAGTTGGTGAAGTCATATCATGCGTTGTAAGTGGTCTTTTAAAGCATTACGCATGCAAGTAGATCTTTGGACCCACAACTTTAGCTTTGTATGATCCATTCTTCGATCTGTCTTTGATTGAATTATTCAGGTAAAAATATTGAACTTTTGTGAATACGATTATCCACTAGCAAGTATGTTAGTACAAGAAAATTATTAAGCAAAGCTTTAGATCAAGAGATGATTAAAGCTTTAGCAAAAATTACCGAGCTTCAAGACTTTGATCAAGCGAAGCTCAGGACCCTTTTATCGGACTTCATAATGCACAAATCACATTTCGGACTTCGATTCAACCGCAACCAATTCCGGACACTACAAACCAATCAGCATGCAAAGCGATGCCCAAAAACGAGATAAGTATCCTTTAGTGTCTACTTTGATCATTCGTCTTTCGGACTCGGTCAAAGTGGGGGCTAATTGTAGACATCGAAAATATGTCACTCTTATCTCTTTTATGTCCGTTATTTTGTTAGCCCGGTAATTAAATTACAGTCTTATTTGCAGATTCACATCACGGTTGGAGTTTGAGTGGCATGACTAAAGCCGATAAACTACAAAAAACAACCTAAGCACCAAGTATTAGCTCTCTTTGCTTTGGAGCAGTCCGCAAACCCATTTTCATTCAAGCGGTCCAAGCCCGGGTCAACTCTCCAGGTCAACACAGGCCGGCGCCGCACATCATGCCTTGCTGCCTGCTAAACGTTGCGTTTTATCTTCAGCGTCTAATTGAGACACGGAGCTCAACATGTCCGTACGATGTCGTGTTGGCTGGACTGTGCTTCGGGGATTTTTCACCAAAGTGTTGTGTTTTGCTCCAAGCATCGAACCGAGACACGGAATTCAACCGCACCAAATAAAACCATACAAGGTCGGCGCCGCACTTCAGGTGATTTTTGCCTAAATGCTGCATTTTGCTCCAGCGATCAGCGAAAGCACTCGAAGGAATGTTCTACTAAACAACATCGTTTCGAGGTTGGCGCCGTGATTCTTGGCCCTTTCTTAGGGGATTTTCGGTTCAAGTTGATTTTATCCATTTTTTTTAATTTCGCCGCTCCGGTTCTGCATTTTTACGGCTAGCTTCATGCTTCTTAGGTCATTTTGTGACCTAACCTTTTCTCTATAAATATAGAGCTTTTGTCCTTATTTGAAGGATGGTCATTCCTATGCTTTATGCTTGCCATATTTTAACCCTAAAAGTTGTAAAGTCGATACACCGCAAAGAGCTACTTAATGTTATTTGGTATTCCGATCTCTTGGCTCATTTTCATCTAATCATTACTCCACTAAATGCTCTCATCATTTCCTTCCACTATTCTACCTCCACCGAATTCACAAAAAGCCACTTTCGGTATTTGTTCATCCACCATCACACTTCCAGATTCGGTTCGAGATCAACATCAGCAGGTAAGACAACCTGAGGGCATTTAATTCCTTTACGTCCTCTAATAGTTTATTTAAATTATTGCATTTTATCGCATTCCGTATTGTGGATACAAAGATATAATCGTTTTTAATTCCTCCTCGCCCGCTGTAATTGATTTTTATTGCTTTCGTTCATCGCTTTCTTTATTGCTTTCCTTTGTTCCTTTCTTAGTCTGTTTTATTGCTTTCTTTGAATGTCCGGTTGATTTAAATTCTCGTACTCGCATATTGTATGCTCATTTGAAATACATTTCTTTAACTAACAACTCAAATTAGTAAAGGTTGTCTATTACCGGGTGTGGACACAAAAAAAGTGTTGTCCTTTTCTATGTTTATTATTTGTTGGCCCGATGATGAAATCCCGAGTCATGTTTGAGGATTTAGATCTCGGATCGTGTTTGATTGGTGTGACGGAAGCTAGTAAATCACAAAGAACCCCTCAGCACCACATAAATAGCCTTTTGCCTTGGATCGATCCAAAAATCCCCTCTTCATTCGGACGATCCAATACCGTGCCAAGCCTTCGAGAGACAACGGAGTCCAATGCCACGTACCAGGAAATTCGTGGCTCGGAATACTGCATTTGACTTCAGTCCAACCATACAAGGAGCTAAAGACCTCAAGACGATGATAGACGCTGTATTTCATGATCACATGCATCAAAGTGCTGCATTTAAGCTCCCTAAAAACAGTCCACACGAGACCAAGAGCTTTTCCCGTCAAAACGACGTCTTGGCCGGCACCTACAACCCCAAAATTTTAAGTGGAATGCTACATTTTTCCCTGAGACTCCCTTGGAAGCACACTAGGGCATGAAACCCTAGAAATCCCTTTGTGGCTGGCGCCATGAACCGGGTCTTATCCCTTCTTTATCCCAGTTCTATCCGGTTCAATCTTCACAATATCCTTCCGGTTTTGTACCCTTTTCCGGATGGTCGGCCGAGCATAAACCTAGGTCTTTCCTTGACAAAACATCTCCCTATAAATAGAGAGCCTTGGCTCTCATTCTCACTATGGTTCATCCCTCAAGGTTACTCTACTAAAATTCGCCTAAGTGCTACTTGAATACTCCATTCCTTATTCCGATCTCTTGGTCCCTTTTCAGCCTATTCATATTCTATTCGTCCCTCTTACTGCATCCGAACCCGAGACCTCCATCAATCATACATCCGTTTAACTCCCTACAAACAAACTCACAAAAATCCTCCTTTAATTCACCACCGTCGGATCACCAAATCCAAATTCGAGATCCGAGATCAGCGAGATGGGACAACCTCGAGGGCACGGATTCGATCTTCAACAATTTATTTATTTATTTTTATGCTTTTATCACTTTTCGTATTGTGGATTTGAGATGTATCATTTTTAATTCCTCCGTGCCCAATGTAATCTTTTAGATTTATTGCTTTCTTTTCCTTTTTTGCTTTTCTTTCGCTTTTGCTTTTTGTTTCCGCTTTACCGCTTTCTTTATCGCTTTCTTTTAACTATGTTTGGTTGCTTTAGTCTCTCTTAGCATGTTGTTGCTTGCTTGTGTTTTTACATTATTTTAATTCACTACTCGAACTAGTAATGGCCGTCTTCGAATGGGCGGAACGGAAGGGTTTATCCCTATGTTTCGTACCCTTACCCTTGAATTTGATTCTTGGTTCAAAGAGCAATAGAGTCGGTTTTAGCCTCTTTTAGCCTTAGTTTTCCCATACTACGATTGGAAGAGAAAATTTTACTTTTGTTTTTGTTAATTTTTCTTTCCTAAAGACTGATTGGTGATTCACTTCAATTTATTTCTTCTAAATCTACCACCGGCTATTTTTTGATTGAGTAGTAGAAAAATGAATTCGAGATGTGTTATCCGAGGCCGAAGTCGAGGCTGAATTCCTCGACCGGGGCCTCTAGCCGGCACTCAGCCACCACCGGGCGCAGCTGCCGCCTGCACCGAGTGGTTGGCGAGACAAGGCTTGGGTCCAAACCGGTGTTTTCACACCAATTTGGCCGGCCCTCAAGCCTCACGAGAAAAACAAAATTCTAGATTTCTTTGTTTTTAAGTTATGAGATAATATCGCAAGACCTCTGTTAAAATAATTGTCAAAATAAAATAATTAATAAAACAGACCATTCGAACATTGCCTAGTTCGTTTTAAATATGATTTAATAAAATTCAAAAATCTTAATAAAAGTTTTGATGACTCGGACTTTACATCTCACATTTACGAGTTCTATCAAGGGAAACAGTATAAGACTTTCTCACTTATAAAGTTTTGATTCCAAGTCATTCCTCGTGTCTTAAAAACTTTTATGAGTGATATGGTATTTTCTCTAAGTTTTATAGAAATTATCTCGTGCATTTATACATGACTCTGTATGACTCGGAAAGCATATCTCGCAATTACCATGTTTCACTTTTGTAGGTGATTCAAACGAGGCTATCCTATATTTGAAATGCAAAAGTAACCGACTTCAAAACGTCAAATCACTAATAGACAAGGCTTTTCCACCTCGACCTAGCCTCGGACACTATGTCGGGGTTGTCCGTTTCAGAAATGGAAATCTGCAACACTAAGCTCAACGGTGGTTTCCACCTTACTTTTGAAGACACCGCCGGTGGTTTTAGGCACTTCCAAAGGAGTCGAGAGTCGTTGTCTAACGCTCATATTTCGACGAATATTTTCTGAGTGACTCAAAAATCCTTCACAACGGTCATAAAGGAACTTCCGTTCGGAAGATGGACACAACGGCTAAGGCTGCTTGGTCATCTATAAATAGAAGCCAACTCTCAAGACTTGAAGATTGCCGAATCTATTGTTAATACACATACTTGATCAAAAGTCATTGTATTCATTCCCACTCTTCTACTTAAAACTCCAATTACGTAATTCATTATATTATTAGTTCTAAGGTCTTATACTCGATTACAAACACTCTCTTTCTTACTCTCTAAGTAAGGTCCCTGGACTGAGCTGTAAGGGTTAACTCATCTCGATTGTCCCTAGTTGTAAGGGTTATCTCAGCTACGAAGTACTAGATCGAGATAAGGGAATTTTTGAGTCTAGGAAAACTTGTAAAGAGTTGTTTAAGGGAGCAACTCGGGGTTGAGTCGGTCTACTGTATTTTGTGGACTCAAAATAGTGGATTTGACTTCGTGCTTGGATTAGCACGGTCCGTGGTTTTCTGCCCCAGGAGGGTTTCCACGTACTTTCGAGTTATTACTTTTCCGAGTATATTCTAGACTTAGACAGGTTTGAATCTCGTTTAATATGTTTCTTCAATCATCTCTGAATTCCGAGTTAGCTCATTTTACGAGTTCATCTTTGACCCTCACTCTCGTTAGAGTCATATCTATTTCAAATTTCAAACAAATTTAATCATCACCCTATTCAGCCCCCTCTAGGGTGACTTAGCCTCTCCCTGAGCAAACCTTCAATTGGTATCGAGCCTAGCCTTTCAGAAAAGGATCTAATTATCCAAAGGTCTAAAGATCAAACGGCTCATAACAATGGAGAGTTTGATGAAGGAAGATCTTCCAGCGAGACCACCAAAGTTCAAATGATCCAACTTCGTGCACTTGGAAGAAACTCATGGAATGTTTCCTCCTGGATCATGCTGAAGATGTCCGGAACATCATACAAGAAGGAAACTACATCCCCATGAAGACAGAAGAAACAAGAAGCTGTGCCCAAAACAAAGGCCGAGTTCACGGCTTTTAAAGCTTAAAAGTTCGAAAGAAGCTGCAAGGCTATGAACATTCTTATCTGCGCCATCAACTCGGGAGAATACAACCGAGTGTCCGCTATGACACAGCCAAAGAAGTGTGGGACACTCTGGTCAACACTTATGAAGGTACAAGCCAGGTCGGACAAGCGAAGATAAGCCAACATCTTCACAAATATGAGTTATTCAAGATGGAGCCAAAAGAAAACATCACTCGGATGTTTATTCGATTTCATGAGATTACCAATAATCTCAAATATCCGGGTAAAAAGATCTCCCACGAGGAAACGTGCGGAAAGATACTCGAAGCCTACCCAAGAAAAGATGGGGTCCCAAGGTGACAGCTATCAAAGAGGCTCGAAGTTATCTTTACTAAAGCCGGACGAACTCATTGGGAAGCTTCTCACCCATGAGATCCACCTGGATGAGGAGGATGCAGAGGTCGGCACCAAAAAGAACATTGCGCTGAAGGCCTCGAAACCGAGAGAAGAAGGTCCGAGTTCCTCCGACTCGGAAGAGGATCCCATGACACTAATTGCTAGAGGCTTCAAGAGAATGATGAAGCACAAGAGATGGGATAAGAAGCCAAAAGAAGAGTTCTATGAGAAAGGCAAGAAGGATAGAAAAGGTAAATACTCTTCTCCTTCAAAGTTATCTTTGACTAAGAACTCTAGATGCTTTTAAAGTGGCAGCAAGGAACACATAGTTAAGGACTGTCCCAAAAGAAAAAGGGACAGAAGGAAGAAAAAGGCTATGATGGCCACATGGATTGACGAGGACTCATCGGAAGATGACGAGGGCTCGGATGACTCAAAGTGTCCGATGGCACTTTCGACTTAGAAGCGAAGTAGAGTCGGACTTAGATCAATCAGACAATGAAAAATCTAATCCTCAAGAGGTAATTGAGTACTTTCTCAAATTCTCCAAAGTTGATTTGGCTAAGTATATTTTCACTTTGGAAGAAAAGTCCAATTCTGATTCCTCTCACTTTAAAGAACAAGTTGAGTCAATTTCCTCCGAGAGCATCTCTTTAAAAATGAGTTAAAAAACCGAGACTCACACTCACGGAACTTAAGACCAGTGCTCAAATCAATGAGACCGAGTCCGAGTTACTCGAAGAGAAAATGAGCAGACTAAAGCAAAAGCTCAATGAGTCTCAAGATCTTGTTTTAAAGTTTACTCAAGGTCAAAAAATCTTGACATGCTCTTGGGATCTCAATGTGTCTCCTTCGAAAGGAAGGTCTTGGTTTTAACAAAGAGGAGGAATCCAATTCCTTCTTAGAACTTTTCAAAAGGATTCCGAACCGTAAAGTTCAAGAAAGCAGATCCCATTCATAAGGATGAAAGAAGGACTAGGCCTAGACCAGTTTACAGGAGAAAACCATCTCCATCGTTTTCAAAAAGAAAAACCTTTCAAAAGAAAGAGACACAGACTCGAGTTCTCTAAATGGAAGACTCGGAATTAGACTAAGCCCAAAGTCATTCAAATCGGGTTCCGAAAAACCTTCTTCCTCGAAAAGGACCACGAGTAAAGAGTGTTACTGGGTTTGTTAGAGGAAGTGTGAAGGGTTAGCTTGTCTTTGTTTTGTAGGTCACTCGTAAAAGATCAAAAGGACATTGGTACCTTGACGAGTGGATGCTCATGCCACATGTTAGGAGACTCGGGACTCTTTTTCGAGTTAGAAGAGTACAAAGGAGGAAAATTCACCTTTGGAGATGATAGCAAAGGCAAGATAATTGGGATAGGCAAGATTGGAAAGGGAAGCAATCTGGTCGCCCAGTTTACCTTGTTAAAGGATTAAAGTACAATCCGCTCAGCATCTCTCAATTATGTGATAAAGGTCAAGAGATAAGATTCACTCAAACCAACTGTTACATTTCGATGACACTACCAAAGAGATCAAACTTTCGGGTAAGGGATCGGGAAACACCGACATTATTCCTCTCTCGACCCTAGTCAAAATCTATCTTGTTTAAAAGCATCACTTCATGATGACTCATGGAAATGACATCGTAGATTAGGCCATGTTAGCATGCATACTATTAAAAAATTGGCATCTCATGGTTTAGTCGGAGGATTGCCCAATTGTGCTTTCAAGAAAGACAAAGTTTGTGAAGCTTGCATAAGAGGGAAACAAGTCGGATCATCATTCAAATCATCGAAGACAGTTTCCACATCAAAGGTGCTTGAACTGCTACATACGGATTTATGTGGTGAAATCCCTGTTAAGAGCCTCGGAGGTAAATCATATGTACTTGATATTATTGACGATTATTTACGATTTACCTGGGTGTGTTATCTCAAGCACAAAAATGAAGCATTCAAGAAGTTCAGCAAGCTCTGCAGAAAAATTCAAGTTGAGTCTCGGACTCGAGATCCGAGAGAATTCGAAGTGACCATGGAAGGGAGTTCGACTACTCGGAATTCTCGAAACTTGCGACAAGAATGGTATCTCTCACAACTTCTCAGCCCCAAGAACTCCTCAACAAAATAGAGTACTGGAGAGAAAGAACAGAACTCTTGAAGAAATAGCTAGGACAATGATGATCGAGCACAACCTACCCTATTATTTACGAGTCGAGGCGATCAACACAACCAACTACACTTTGAATAGATGCCTCATCGGATCCATACTGAAGAAAACACCTTACGAGCTCTATAAAGGGAAGAAACCCAATATTTCTTATTTCAAACCTTTTGGATGCAAATGCTTTGTTCATAATAATGGTAAGGATCACCTGACCAAGTTTGATGCTCGGTCGGATGAAGGTATTTTTCCGGGTTACTCATCTCATAGTAAAGCTTATCGCATTTTTAATAAGAGAACTAACAAAGTGGAAGAAAGTATCCACGTTGTGTTTGATGAGGTTGGACAGGAAAAGCCAAGTGAATCATCATTCTCGGATCCGAAACTTAGCAGAGATGATGACCTTGACAAAAGTGAGCCTATCGAGAATCAAACCCAACCAGCTCGGAATGAAGTCACTCGAACGAAGTGACTCATAATGAGACAACTCAAGAGGTCTGCTCGGAATGTTGACGAACAATTTGATGAACAAGATCACTCGGAACAAGCTTATGAAGATCAAGCGGTTCAGCCTACAGATCTGGTGAATCGGAGAACAGACTTTTCCGAGTTAATGAGACAGGAATTTCAAATGAGTATGATGGGAGAACTCAATTTCTTCCTTGCTCTTCAAATCAAACAAGACAAAGATGGAATCTTTGTCCATCAATCAAAGTACACCAAGGAGCTGCTAAAAAAATATAATCTCTAAGATGCAAATCATGCGACTACACCTATGAGCAGCGAGTATAAAACTTGACTCGGACTGACAAAGGTAAAGCAATAGATCGAAACTCTATCGAGGTATGATTCGATCTTTGCTATATCTTACTTCAAGTAGACCGGACATAATGTCTAATGTCCGTCTATGTGCAAGATTTCAGGCTAATCCAAAAGAATCACATCTCACTGCGGTGAAGAGAATATTTAGATATCTTGCGGGGACTCGGAATTTAGAGTCTGTGGTACTCAAGAGACTCGGAACCGACTCTCACTGGATACTCGGATGTTGATTACGCTGGATACAAAGTTGATAGAAAGAGCACTTCAGGAGCTTGCCAATTTCGGGTCAATCCCTAAGATCTCGGAACTCAAAGAAACAAAACTCAGTAGCTCTATCAACTGCCGAGGCTGAGTATATTACAACCGGGGCATGATGTGCTCAGATTTTATGGATAAAACAACACTTGAGCGATCCTGGACTTTCTTTTAAATCGGTTCCAATCAAGTGTGACAATAAGAGTGCAATTAGCATCACCAAAAATCTAGTTCAAGCACTCAAAGACAAAGCATATTGAGGTCGGGTATCATTTCTTAAGAGACCATTCCGATAAAGGTGATATTGAACTCGAATTCATTCCTACTAATCTTCAATTAGCTGATATCTTTACTAAACCACTTAGTGAGGATCGGTTTTGCTTTATTAGGAATGAGCTTGGTATGTTAAATGCATAATTATATGCACTCAAAAACTTCTTTGCATGATTATATGTTATGTGTTTACAATTCATCATTAACCATCGGTTCAGTTGACTTAGTGATACTGAGCCTATAGTTATTGTTTGCTTCCAGTTTCGAGTCACTCGAAGCCGAGCTGAGTCGGACTCGGACGTTGAGAAAAATGGACATCAATCTTTTGAAATCATCTCTAGATAAGTGGAGAATTTCAGAATTTATTTTCAAAGTCTTTTCTCTCTCTCGCGTGCTGTTATCGGACAACTAGCCGTTGGAAGGCAACCACTGGAATTCTAACCGTTGAAGGAAAGAACCGTCACACCGGTCCGAGGTGACTCGCTGAAAGAGCCGAGTCGAACGGATATCGAAGGACGATTATTTTCTTATAAATAGCGACTATTCTACTTCATTTCGTTACATTACTTTTCGCTTATTCTCTCTCTCAAAATCAAAAATTCGCGCACAAGCTCTCTGCATCTACAGCAACTTCTAGTAATTTCAAGCTTCGTGAAGATCATCTCAAGTAAGCTCAGCTTGCTCTCAACTCTTTCTTCTACCATTTTTTTTACTCTCTTCGAGTTCCTCTTCCCTCATCCTTCTCAAGCCTTCTTGCTCTCTCTTTTTCTCCAAAATGACAAAAAGAGGTTCTCACCCTGACTTTCTTGGCTTTGCCACAAAGAAACCCGAACCAAAAGCCAAGAAGCCCTTCAAATTCTAAACCTAATGTCACCCGAGCATCTTGCGTCTGGATGATAAGTTCTTCCCAACCACCAAATTTTCGTGGTTGTCTCACATCCAATCAACAGGGGTGTATAATTTTCTTTGTTTCGGTGAGTTCATATATCCTGAACTCGTCTCCGAGTTTTACACTCATCTCACCAGCTCCGAAGGTGTTCTAACCTCCGAGGATTCGGAACATAACAGTTCGTATTAACACCTCTCTTCTCCATCATCTGTTCAAGGTCTCTTCTCTCTTCTTAAACAACAATCCAATTCCTTTCACTGAGGTCGCTGACGACTTCTTTGAAAAGTATGCCAAAGAGTTCCCTGGGTCACGCAAAAATTTTTCCGTGACTCGGCTAAGGTCGAAACACGTCTTACGTGCTTCTTGCTGATGAGAACCTTCTTCTCTCAGCGAGTCTAGCAAGGAGAATCCCAACTCCAAACACCTCAAAGCTCTCTTTGACATTCTCGAGGGCTACGAAGTAGACCTCTTTCCCTCCATCATTGAGCAAATGGTAGCTGTGCCAGCTCAACTCCAAAACAAGAAGAACACCCCTCTTCCTTTCGGTGCTCTTCTCACTCTTGTTTTCAAACAATTCAATGTTCCTCTTCCCTCGGACCCAAATGCTTGTTTCGAGGCTGCCATTGTTGTCGGCAAAAGGAACTTCGGGGTATGGATATCGGGAGACCCAACCTAGTATTTGGGTACACGGCTCGAGCTAAGGCGACCTTTTCGCCTCGGACTTAGAAAGATGCCCCTCTTTCTCTTCCCGCCCCACCTGGTGGTGCTTCTACCTCGAGTGCTTCTAAGTCTCTTACTTCCATTTTGTCCTCTCGCCTTCATGGACAAAATCAGCTCTGTGTCCTTGGAATTCAAGGACATACTCCGGTCATTTAAGACTATCTTTCGATCTATGACCATAAACCAGAAAATTGCCCGAGTCTCAAATCCGAGAGCAGCGAGAACCCGCTCATTGAGATGAAGGCCCTGGTGAAGGAGCGAGAGGGAGCTGATATAGCTTCTCCAGGAGAGACGGTCCAAGGCAGCTCGGAACCAAGGCGACTCAAACACATCCGAAGAGTCCTCGAGCCCGGCCAAGGCCTCCTCGGATAGAGGCGAGGATGAAGAAGAAGATCGAGAAGAAGCAGAGCCGAGGAGCCTGCGGCTGAGGCGGCTCCTTCTCGGCCAAGGAAAGGAACATAAGGAAGAACATGGAGCAACAGTGAGGGTCCCGAGTGCCCTAAAGCTCAACTGGAAGTGCTGAGCTTAGATAGCGATCTGAGTGGGTCGGAAGACCTTGCTGCACAAGGACAATCAGCAGCGGGTCAGCCTCGGCAGTCCCCTCCAGCCGACGAGATACAAGAGGATGACCCTCTGGATCCCTCGTTACGAGTCAACCGCTAAGAACCGAGCCTATGCCGGAGATCCCCGTCCTCCCTCCGCCGCGCTCAAGCATATCGTCAAGATCCTATCGGCGTCGGCGCTCCACTCGCCCTTCTTCTTCCAATCGGACAAACCCTTCCCCCTCTTAATTTCTTCATCTTTTATTTACGTGTTTTTTTTTGTTTTGTCAAGACATCAAACTTGTATTTCTTGTATTCTTCCCATTTTTTTGTTTTTTGCTGAAAGGCAAGGGGAGAATAGTTAGAAAAGTTATTGTCTTATCTAGGGGAGTCTCTCTCTCTCTCTCTCTCTCTCTCTCTCTCTCTCTCTCTCTCTCTCTCTCTCTCTCTCTCTGTACATACTTTTCTTTCAATTCAATGATATTATGCATTTTATTCCAATTCTCTGAGTACAATGATAAATGTAAGCATTTCGAGTTTCCATCTTATATGCTTTTCATTGATAATTGCTTGAGTATCTATTTTGTTGCTTCATGTCCCGATACTTCAGTATGCTCTAATACTTTAGTTTGTGCTATGCAATTTTCTGCATAAGTATGCAAAAACAGACTTACATCACTAACAAAGTTTCTGTCTAAGTATGAAATGCCTTTCATCAAAAAGGGGAGATTGAATACTCAAACTTTACATCTCACCTTTCTGAGTTCTATCAAGGGAATCAGGTATAAGACTTTCTCACTTATAAAGTTTTGATTCCAAGTCATTCCCTATGTCTTAGAAACTTTTCCGAGTGATATGGTATTTTCTCTAAGTGTTATAGAAATTATCTCGTGCATTTATACATGACTCTGTATGACTCGGAAAGCATATCTGCAATTATCATGTTACACTCGGTTCCGAGTCACTCAACACTCGGAAATATCGCATGACTCAAACACTATCTTTTCTGCGCTCTAACTCCGGTATCTTAGTTTGAATTCATGCTCGGTCTAGATCAAGTTTATTTCCTCTTATATTCTTTAGTTAACGTGATTTTCTTTTAGACTAACTCGGATAGAATTTCGAGTATCATGAATATTAGACTCAGAAAATTCCATTTCTTTTCCGACCCAATCAATTAGTCACTTAATTATGTTAATCATATTATTATGTGTGTCTAATCTTGGACCAAAGTATTTTATACTTTGAGAACCAAATTGATTTACTTTTGTAGGTGATTCAAACGAGGCTATCCTATATTTGAAATGCAAAAGTAACCGATTTGAAAACGTCAAATCACCAGCAGACAAGGCTTTTCCACCTCGACCTAGCCTCGAGACATCGTGTCGGGGTTGTTTGTTTCCGAAATGGAAATCCGCAACACTAAGCTCAACGGTGGTTTCCACCTTACTTTTGAAGACACCGCCAGTGGTTTTAGGCACTTCTAAGGGAGTCAAGAGCCATTGTCTAACGCTCATATGTCAACGGATATTTTACGAGTGACTCGGAAAATCCTTCACAACGGTCATAAAGGAACTTCCGGTTAGAAGATGGACACAACGGCTAAGCTGCTTGGTCATCTATAAATAGAAGCCAACTCTCAAGACTTGAAGATTACTCGAATCTATTGTTAACACACATACTTGATCAAAAGTCATTGTATTCATTCTCAATCTTCTACTTACAACTATAATTCCGTAATTCATTATATTCCGAGTTGTAAGGTCTTATACTCGATTACAAACACTCTCTTTCTTACTCTCTAAGTAAGGTCCCTTGACTCGAGCTGTAAGGGTTAACTCATCTCGGTTGTACCTAGTTGTAAGGGTTATCTCAGCTAGGAAGTACTAGATCGGATAAGGGAATTTCTGAGTCTAGGAAAACTTGTAAGGAGTTGTCTAAAGGAGCAACTCGGGGTTGAGTCGGTCTCATCTGTATTTTGTGGACTCAAAATAGTTGATTTGAGTTCGTGCATGGATTAGCACGGTCCGTGGTTTTCCGCCCCGGGAGGGTTTCCACGTACTTTCTGAGTTATTATTTTTCGAGTACATTCTAGACTCGGACAGCTTTGAATTCTGTTTAATCTGTTTCTTCAATCATCTTTGAATTCCGAGTGAGCTCATTTTCATAGTTCATCTTTGACGCTCACTCTCCTTAGAGTCATATCTCGTTTCAAATTTCAAGCAAATTTAACCATCACCCTATTCACCCCCCAGGGTGACTTAGCCTCTCCCTGAGCAAACCTTCAATTGGTATCGAGCCTAGCCTTTCGAAAAGGATCTAATTATCCAAAGGTCTAAAGATCAAATGGCTCGTAACAACGGAGAGTTTGATGAAGGAAGATCTTCCAGCAGACCACCAAAGTTCAAAGGATCCAACTTCGTGCACTGGAAGAAACTCATGGAATGTTTCCTCCTGGATCATGCTGAAGATGTCCGGAACATCATACAAGAAGGAAACTACATCCCCATGAAGACAGAAGAAACAAGAACTGTGCCCAAAACAAAGGCCGAGTTCACAGTATGTTAAAGCTTAAAAGTCCGGAAAGAACTGCAAGGCTATGAACATTCTTATGTGCTCCATCAGCTGAGAAGAATACAACCGAGTGTCCGCCTCGTGATACAGCCAAAGAAGTGTGGGACACTCTGGTCAACACTTATGAAGGTACAAGCTAGGTCGGACAAGCGAAGATAAGCCAATATCTTCACAAATATGAGCTATTCAAGATGGAGCCGGAAGAAAACACCACTCGGATGTTTATTCGATTTACAGAGATTACCAATAATCTCAAATCTCCGGGTAAAAAGATCTCCCACGAGGAAATGTGCAGAAAGATACTCGAAGCCTACCCCAAGAAAAGATGGGGTCCCAAGGTGACAGCTATCGAAGAGTCTCGGAACTTATCTCTACTAAAGCTAGACGAACTCATTGGGAAGCTTCTCACCCATGAGATCCAACTGGATGAGGAGGATGCAGAGGTCGGCTCATTTTCCGAGTTCATCTTTGACTCTCACTCTCCTTAGTGTCATATATATTTTAAATTTCAAGCAAATTTCATCATCACCCTATTCACCCCCTCTAGGGTGACTTAGACTCTCCCCGAGCAAACCTTCAAGGTTCATCCCCATTTTTAAAATCATCTTATCTCTTCAAAATCAAAAGTTGTCTAAAACCCACCAACCATTCATGGGCAAACTTGGTCTACCTCGGGCTAAGGTCGTGGTTCCTACGAGTGGCGACTCCATTGGGGATAAACTTTTTATTAAGAGGGAGAAACTTGAAAATTTGAGTAGTGAGTTTCAATGATGTGCTTGCGTTAGACATACCACATTTCGCAACCTCGTGAACATAGTTTAAGTACTTGTTTTGGACCCCTAAGAAAAGTTTATTCTACCCCTTGTTGACACTTTCTCGGAATGAGGCTCCCACTTGATCCGAGGCGGGCCCAACTAGGCTTGATTGCCCAAGGAAACGGTACCCCTTCCTTCATAGCACACGCTCTTGGGTTAAACCGCTTGGTTCAGCGAGAGGCATCAAGGATTCTAGCCCTTTCTCCTACCATGGCCCACACGGAGGACCAAATCCTTGGACTATGAGTCACCATGTGTCCTACCGAGTCTAAATCTCTTTTGACCATAGAACATTTTGACTATTAGGTTGTCCCTTGACTTTATATGCATGCTTGGATGAGTGTGTTTGTTTGAGATTTAATCCTCTACTTTTGAGCCTTTAGGAATAGGTGAGGAGCGCTGAACAATCCTTGCATGGGTGAAACAATAAAAATAAATAATAAAACTTTGAATTGGTCCAATTATTTGCATTTTAGCCAAAAAGTCGAAAATTACCTTCCTTTCTTAGGTCGGTCCAAGTAATTACATTTGTTATTTGCATTAGCCAAAAATAAATTTCATCGCAAGCTATGTGAGTCAATTTTTAGCCAAAAATTAAATCACGTGGGGTTTTAGGGCCAGATTGGTGACCAAAGCCACCACCACCACTAACGGTGCTCGATCGAAGCCTGCACCGGGGTAGGCGGGCACCGGCTAGAGGCTGTGGCTGGTGAAACCCGCCTTGGTCTCTACCCAGTGGGCGGATCTAGATCCTAACGTCATTTTTTTCCTTCAACAAGAAAATACCAAGAGGCGAATTTGCATAGAATAAAGCATAAAACAAGGTAGTCGTCAATCAACTTTTAGGGAAGAAAAACTAACAAAAACAAAATTTGCTCTTCCAATATTAGTATGAGAAAATTAAGACTAAAAGAGCCTAAAAGATGACTCTATCGGTCTTCGACTGAGAATTGGATTTGAGGGCGAGGGTACGAAACGTAGGGATAAACCCTTTCGTTACGCCCGTCCAAAGATGACCATTACTAGTTCGAGTAGTCTATTAGCAAAGATGTAAGAAAACAAGAATACAACATGTGAAATGAAATTAAAGCAACCAAAACATAACAAGAAAAACGTTAAAGAAAAGCGATAAAGAAAGCAATAAAGAAAGAAAAACGGGAATTAAAAGATTACATCGGTCGGAGAGGAAATTAAAGCGATTATATTTCTTAAACCACAATATGGAAAACGAATAAAACAAAAATAAATATAATCGTTCAAAGGCTGAAATATGGCCCTCGGGTTATCCCACCTTGCTGATGTGGACCTCTCGATGCAATGGTGACAATCGAAGAAATGGGCTGGTTGTGTGAATTGTGTCTAGGGTACAGTAGTGATCAATTGAATGAGTGCCCATAGATCAGAATAATAAAAATTCTTTAGCTCTTTGCACGATTCAATGGTATAAGATGAATGGTTACGGAAAATTCACGTAGAGTAATAGTTAGATGAGAGCATTTGAGTTGGCTTTCAGCAGCGTGATGCTAAGGCGAGAAGCCGTGTAGGAATGAGAGCTAGGTCACAAATGACCTAAGGTTTGCCTCTTATCAGCCCATCCAAACAGCTGAAATAAAACCGAGCCATTCCTTAAGAGATACTAACCGGATCGGATGATGATAAAACCGGATAGAACCAGTTAAAAGGAAAAAGGCGGGAGCTAGCCAACCGGACCTTCCTTGGGTTTTATGCCCTAGTTGTGTCTCCGAGGACTCTCCAAGCTCAAAATGCAGCGTTCCACCATGCTTTTAGAAGGGGAGCGCTTGTCACAACGTCGTTTATAGGGGAAAGCTTGTAGCCTCGTCCGGGTTGTTTCGTGAAGCTCGAACGCAACACTTTAATGCTCCTAATCATGAAATGCAACGCTTTATCGTCGTCTTCTGGTCTTCAGCTCCTTGTCTTACTTGGACAAGAGGAATGCAGATATTCCATACTTGGAATTTCCCGACACACAAGCATAGGACTCCATAATCTCTAAAGGCTCAACTCGACTCTTGGACGATCCGAAAGAATAGTGGATTTGTTGACCGACCCAAGGCAAAAGGCTATTCAAGTGGTGCTTGGGGTTCTTTGTGGTTTATCGGCTTATGTTACACCAATCGATCACGATCCGGAATCCAAATCCACAAGCGGGACTCGGGATTATCATCATCGGGTCATAAAAAACACGAAATAACGAGATAAAGGACGACACTTTTTAGGTGTCTACAAGTGGTAAAGAGAAAAGTCTTTTAATCACTCTTACTTATTTCAATTCTCCGTAAAGTCCCTTGGCTTAGCTGTAAGGGTTAACCGATCAACTCAGCTTGTCCCTACTTATAAGGGTTATCTAAGTTAGGAAATACTAGAACGAGATAAGGAAACTTCGTATTTAGGAAAATCTTTTAATTGAATTATCTAAGGGAGATATTTTATAAGAGCCAGTCCTTGTATTTTGTGGATTCAAAATAATGATGCTTAGATTGGCACTATCCATGGTTTTTACCCCCATGAGGGTTTCCACGTACTTTATGTGTTTAGGACTTCTAAGTCCAATCTAGAATAATTTTCTAAGTCTTTTCTTTTCATAAAACTTTGTAATTCCGCAAAATTCTTTCAAACCTTATTCACCCCCTCTAGGGTGATTTAGCCTCTCAAGAGCAAACCTTCAATTGGTATCGAGCCTACCCTTCTTAAAGGATCTAACAAATCCAAGGTTTAAAGATCGGATGGCTCTTAAGTATGGAGACTTTGATTAAGGAGATCTTTCACAAGACCACCCAAGTTCAAGGGATCAAATTTCGCACCTTGGAAGAAGAACATGGAGTGCTTCATCGAAGATTATGATGAAAAGGTCCGGAACATCATCTCGCAATGGCAACTACACTCCCATGAAGATGGAAGGAACGCAATCGGTGAATAAGGTGAACACTACTACAGCAACAACATTTAACGACGGTTAAGAGGCATTATGTATTTCGGCGTCATTGTATATACCACCTTTCACAACAAGTTCAAAATCCGTAGTCATAGGTCAACCTATGATGACGATGTCTCCATCCGAACTGTCGTCATAAGCCTTCTTCCGTAGTTATTACAGAGGACCTATGACGACAGTTCCTTTACTTGAATCGTCGTCATAGATGAGCATATGACGACGGTCATAAATGTGATTTTTTTATAATAATTTTTCTCATATTTGCTTGCCCCTCTATACAATACAAAAAAATCATATACAAACACATATATAAACCACAATCCAATACACTCTTCACCGAATATATATAAAACAAACAGAGACATATACTCTTCACATTTTGTATATAGGACTTCCTCTTCACCATAATATAAACAAAACAACAAACACATATACAAACCACAATCCTATGTACATATTTATACTTATAACCGTGTACGACTAATAAAATCACAAACTTGACCTATCAAACAATGAAGACTAAGCTGTAATATATATACCTATTCCTTTATACGGTTGTATACGAACTCTACCCAACCTAGTTTAACTCGTTGAGCACTTCATCTATACAGAGAGTGGGTGGCTTCTTTCCTAGGAAATATTGTAACCAATGCTGTAAAAGACATATTAATTAGGTCAATGCAAGTGGTAATCAAGCTGAAAAAAGAATATAAAAATAATCAATTAAAAGTGCAACTATACCTCTCTGGGACTAGCATTCTTTTCGAGTTTGGTCACACTCTCTTTCATGTACTCGAAGAATGTAGAAGCCGCACTCCATGTTTCCCGCTTGTTTATGGTACTACAATAATAAAAATAGATTCCCAACACATAGAGAATTAATTAGTACTTATGTATCTAGCAAGTAATATGAAATGAAAAACATTCAAAGTACACTCGTAATAACCAAGAGAAGCTCACCTTGACGGGGACAATTAGTGGTTATGCTTTCTTCACTCGTTTGGGACCTTCGGCAAAATAATAACAGACTAGAGCACTATTTTTCAATCGGAAAAGTAAAATTCAAGTTAGACATATCATTGAACGATTACTTAACAAAACAACACGAAATGATTAAAAAGTATGAACTAATGCCTCGACGACGTCCCCGATATCTTTCCTTACATCATGACCGAGAGGATCAAGGAAGTAGGCCATATTAGCCCTTGGAAATAAGGTAACAAGCATCCAATGGTGGCTGTAAAATAACATTTTTATATAAGATAACACTATATAAAAACTTCATCGGTTAGTTAGTTCATTGTTTGTCCACTTACCTCTCATTGAACTCCGCCTGAAACAATGTTTTTATATATCCGTGGCATCTTTCATGACGTGAAAGATATAGGAGACTTGTTCATCACGATTCAGCCTAGTCCTTGAATAACTGAAGTAGGGTTCGAAACTGAACGAAGTCCTTCCTAATCTTGTGTAGCCACCTTACATATTAATATGTAGTTAGAAATTGAAATTAATTAGTAAAAAAATTGATTAAGAATATATTAACTCATATCATGCAAAGCGTAATAGCGGATACGCCGATTTCCTCTGTGCGTAAAAATTGAAATATGTCCTCCGAGAAGACAAAGATCGACATATCCGCTTCATGTAGCCCTAACACGGGACTGGTGTGCTACGGATGATCTCGGTCCTCTATTGACGAGTCCGCACATAACTTTCCGGAGTAGCACACCAATTCGTACGACACTCCTCAATGGATTTGAGAGGAGAATTTTTCGGACTACGAACGGGCGCCACTAAACGTTTGCTTGTGCCACTGGCGCCTTAATCCTACTCTCGGTTATGTCCCCGATATCTTAGTGAATAATAAATACAAAAATGAGAAATATATGTACATGATATTAACAACAACTAAATCTAATATTTTTAATACAAATGAATTATCGTAGTGAGGATGACCAAACTCTTAGGCTAAAGAAGAAAAGCGTTAACCGCATCGTCAATAGTGTGGAGGTCCGCTCCCGGATTGGCAACTCATACTCGCCTTTCCGGTGAATGCCCTCTTTGACACTCACCCTCACCTCATCGGTTGCAAAGGGTGTGCCGTGAACGACAACGTCTCCCTGTACGGGAAAACAACAACCAATGTCATAACATGCTCTAGGGAGGGTGATGAGAAGCTAACTTGCAATTCACCGGCTGCATAAGAATTAGTAAACATTTAACATAAAAGTTAAATAACCTAAAAACCATGAAAATAAACGGATAAAGTTTCCCTTTTAAAGTAAACATTTTCCCGAGATAACGGCCCTCATCCGAAACAACAAAAACATACTAAATAAGTAATTACTCAACGGCCACACACCGGAGTTACGCAACAACAAAAACATACTATAAGTAATTATTCATCAAGATTATACATTAATTAGTCAAAATATATAAATATGCATGCATGTAAATATAATTAGGTTGCAAAATCTTAATTACCTCAGCTAGAACATCAAATTGGTCGACAGGTGAGCTCGCCTTCACGCCGGCCGGTGTGTGGGGTGAGAAAGGATGTATATCCTCAAAGCTGCTAGAGTAACGGCATACCCATGTTGGTGAAGTACGTCCTCATCCGGGATTGCATCTCTATCCACATATGCACACCGATATCTTCGATCAATGCGAGCATTTGGGACATTTGGGACTTTTGGGATTGTATTTGGGACTGCATTTGGGTCATTTGGGCCTCTATATGTGCGTCGCTTGAACAGACGAGGCGCTTCTTCCTAGTCTCAAAGTGCTCAACTATCCCCACGCACTCATCTCTTTATAGGGCCAAGGCTAGCATGTCGGTCCTCCTGGTGGTGTCGGTGTCCGAAGTCGATGTTTGTGACAAAGACTGCTACAAGAAGAAAAAAAAATTATCATTTGACAAATTCATTGAAGGTTTGCTCTTGGAGAGTCTAAGTCACCCTAGAGGGGGTGAATAGGGTGATGAGGAAATTTAAACGAACTTAGGAACTTTTTTCTTGGAAAGAGATAAACAGCTAATTCTAAGTCTAGATTGGACTCATAAATGCAAACATTCAGAAATATGTGGAAGCCCTCCTACGTCAAAAACCACGGTCGGTTCTAATCCAAGCACCAAGTCAAATCCACTATTTTGAATCCTCAAAATACAAAGGATTAACTCTACCAAAATTGCTCCCTTAAACAATCCCCGACAATGTTTTCCTAGACTCGAAGTTCCCTTATTTGATCTAGTACTTCTGATCGAGGTAACCTTTACAATCGGGGACAACTAAGCTGAGTTAACCCTTACAACTCAGTCAAGGGACCTTACTCGGAAAGTAAGAGAAGAATGTGACTGATTACAAGACTTTACAACTCGGAAAAATATTAAATACAAACTGGGATTTGTAAATACAAGATCGAACATGAAAACAATAACTTTTGCTCAAGTAATGTATTTTGAAATGATGTGCAACAATCTTCTAGTCTTGTGAGGTGGCTTCTATTTATATCCATCCCAGCAGAGTGTCCGTTGAGTCTTGGCTCGAACAAAAGTCTTTACTGGCCGTTGTAACGACTCTTCCGAGTCACTAAAAAAGATCCATTGGAGTGTGAACATTGGGCAGCAGCTATTTGCCGCAAAAGGTGTTCCAGTCAATTGGTGTTGTCCGAAAAGTAAGGTGGAAACCACCGTTGAGCCTAGCGTTGGATTTTTCCAGTTTTGGAAACAGACAACCCCGATAGGGTGTCCGAGCGAAGTTCGAAGTAGATAAAGCTTGTCTACTGGTGATTGATAGCTAGAAGCCGACTATTTTTGTATTTCAAAAATGAGTTAGCCTTGTTTGAATAACCTCCAAAAGTAAACAACTTTGGTTCTGCAAGTATAAAATACTTTGGTCCAAGATTAGGTGAAGATAATAATTAAATTAGGATGATTAAGTGCTGAATTATCTTGGGCCTAGAGGAGTGGAATTTTCCGAGTCTAGTATTCAATATACTCAAATTCCATCGGAGTCAATCCTAAGGATGATCCAGTTAAACAAATAGAACATCGGACTATAACAACTTGATCTGGTCAAATAATTCTTAATGAAACAAAACTTACTTAGAAAAGGAATTAACACTCTAATTCTCATTATGTTGAAATATGCAGTCGAACTCGGAATAAAAGTGTGAGAGAAATTATTTCAGCATGCTATAGTTCCGAGTGATGTCCGAGTGAGTCGAAACATCAGTGTAGAAGATATACAATAATGTGCTTTTTGAGTCGATCGGAAATGAATGAAAACTTACACAAGAGTTTCTATAATGCTCATAATGACTTGATATCAAAACTTAGGAGAAGTAAGATTTATACCTGAGTTCTCTTTGTGTAATACTCAAAATAACTTGGAGTTAGAATCGAGTATTCAATCTCCCCTTTTTGATGAAAGGCATTCCACACTTAGATAGAAACTTGTTAGTGTGAAACATGAGTTTTCTTTTTTACGATGCAGAACATATCGAGCTAAGAGTGACGAGTGAGAAGTAATCCATATTTATAATTCTAAGAGTGATGAGTGACAAGAGACTCAGAATTGACCCTCACCGGATACGAGATGTGAGATAGAGCAGAGATCCAATCATACCTCTATAGAGTTTCGATCTACTTGCTTTACCTTTTTGTCCGAGTCCAGACTTCATACTACTACTCATAGTTGTGGTTGCATGTTTCACATCTTGAAGCATGTACTTTTTCAACAGACACCTTGGTATACTTAGATTCCCTCTTTATCTTATCCGATTTGTAGACAAAGAAACAAATTAAGCTCTCCCATCATGCTCATTTGGAACTCCTGTCTCATTAACTCAAAAACTCTCGACATGAAGTTTCATTAGTAGCTCCAAAAATAATATCATCAACATAAGTTTGAGCAATAAGAAAACCTTTCCCCTTGGTTTTTATAAAACGAGTTTTGTCAATCTGACCACTTTTAAAATCATTGTCAACCAAGAAAATGCTTAGTCTTTCATACCAAGCTTTGTGAGCTTGTTTAAGACCATATAAATCCTTTTGCAATTTGAAAACATGATTTGGAAATTCTGAGTTTTCAAATCCAGGGGTTGCTCAACATAGACTTCCTCTTGATCGAAACCATTCAGAAAAGCACATTTAACATCCATTTGATACAATTTAATATTCATACTAGATGCAAATTCCCATAAGATTCTAATTGCTTGGATCCTTGCAATCGGTGCAAAGGTTTCCCCACAATCAATTCCTTCTTCTTGATATTAACCCCGAGCTACAAGTCTAGCCTTATTTATGACAATAACCCATCCTCATCCAGGTTTGTTTTTGAAAACCCATTTGGTTCCTATGACTTGGTGATCGGAAGGTCATTTGGTTATAGTCTAGATTTGGTTTCTTTCAAATTGATTGAGCTCTTCTTACATGGCTTCTACCCATTCAGGTTCATTTAGGGCCTCTAGTGCATTTCCGGGTTACGTTAATAATATAAATGCAGTGAATGCACATAGATTTAGCGAGAGAAGAACGATTTCTTACCCCACTTTTAATGTCGGATATAATGTTCTCGAGTGGGTGACTAGATGTATAATTGAATGCTCTACCTGTCCTTTGGTTCACCAAATTAGTTGGTTGAACTGGCTGATCTTCGATTGATTGAGCTTGCTGAGTCTCCTCATTTGCTTGTCCTTCAACATTATGAGCTGGCTCTTGAGCTTGTTCGATCCGAGTCACAATGTTCCGTATTGCCTCGGTTTAGTTCTTTTGACTCCTTTTAATCTCGACTTCAGCAAGGTCATCTTTATCTCAACCGAGTTTCGGATCTCGAGAAGGTCAACTCACTTGTTCTTCCATGATCTATCTCATCAAACAGAACGTGGATACATTCTTCCACTTTGTTAGTTCTTTTGTTAAAAACATGATAAACTTTACCGTGAGATGACTAACCAAGAAATATACCTTCATTTAACCTAACATCAAACTTGGTCGAGTGATCCTTACCGTTATTGTGAACAAAAAACTTACATCTAAATGGTTTGAAGTATGAAATGTTGGGTTTCTTTCCCTTGTAAAGCTCGTACGGAGTTTTCTTCAAAAGATGAGTCTAATGAGGCATTTGTTGAGTTTGTAATTTCGTTGTGTTGATTGCCTCGGCCTAGAAATAGTAAGGTAGATCATTTTCAATCATCATTGTTCTTCCTATTTCTTCAAGAGTTCCGTTCTTTCTCTCCACTACTTCGTTTTGTTGAGGAGTTGTGGGTGCTTGAGAAGTTATGAGAGATACCGTTCTTGTCACGTGAACTTTGCAAATTCCGAGTAGTCGAAATCCCTTCCATGGTCTTCTAATATGAGTCTAAGACTCGACTTGAATTTTCCTGCAGAGCTTACTCGAACTCTTTGAAAGCTTCATTCTTGTTCTTAAGAAAACAAACACATGTAAATCGTGAGAAATCATCAACACCACAAGTAAATACGATTTACCTCCGAGGCTTTTCATAGTGATTTCACCACATAAATCCATATGAAGCATTTCAAGCACTTTATTAGATGTGGAAACAGTTTTGAGTGGTTTGAAGAATGATCCGACTTGTTTCCCTTTTGTGCATGGTTCACTCGATTTTATCTTTCCTAAATACACAGTTAGGTAAACCCCTAACTAAACCATGAGATGTAAGCTTTTTGATAGTGTGCATGCTAACATGACGTAGTGTATGATGCCGTGTCCAAGAATCACACAACCGAGAGATGCCGACAAGATTGTACTTTTATCCCTTGACAAGATAAACTTGGCTGACTTGGTTGTCTCCTTCATCAATCTTGCGAATCCCAACTATCTTGCCCTTACTGTCATCTGCAAATACGACTTTACCTCCTTTTAGATCTTCTATCTCGGAAAAGAGTCTTGAATCTCCTAATATGTGGCGTGAGCATCCACTGTCTAAGTACCAATGACCTTTCATCGTTTCCTCGAGTTACTCGCAAGTCAAAAACAAACTAACCCTTCTCACTTCCTTTAACGAACCAAGTAACTCCCTTTACTCGTGGTCATTTTCTAAGGAAGAACACTCTTGGGAACCCAAATTTGAATGATTCGGCTATGGTCCGATTCCGAGTCTTCTTTCTAGAAAACTACATCTATGTCTCTTTCTTTTGAAAATCTTTTCTTTTGTATACGGGGAGAAGGTTTTTTTCCCGTAAACTGGTTTGGGCTCGGTTTTCCTTTCATTCTTATGAATGGGACCATGCTTATCCTTCCCGAACTTCACGGTTACGGAATCCTTTTAAAAGATTAGAGTAAGAATTAGATTTCTCTTCTTCATTAAAACCAAGTCCTTCTTTCATGAAGGAGACACACCGAGAGCCTAAAAGCATGTCGAGGTTTTTCTGACCTTGATTGAATTTTAAAACAAGCTCTTGAGACTCATTGAGCTTTCTTTTCCGATGCTCATTTTCTTTTCGATCGACTCGGACTCTGTCTCATTAGCTTGAGTACTGGTCTTGAGTTCTTTCAAAGTTAGTCTCAGCTTTTCTAATTCATTTTTCAAACCATTGCTCTCGAAGTAAGAGACTCTAGTTGTTCTTTGAACCGAGAAGAATCATAATTGGACTTTTCGTCCAAAGTGTAAATATATCTTGCTATATCGGCTTTGGAGAACTTGAGAAAGTATTCAATTAGCTCCCGAGGGCTTGTCTCCTCGGTGTTTGAGTTGTCACCATCCGACTCAGATTCGACTTACGAGTCCGTTAGTGCCATTAGACACTTTGAGTCATAAGAATCATCTTTATCTTCATATGAGTCGTATCGCTCCATGTGGCCATTATAGCCTTCTTCTTTCTGTCCTTCTTTCTCTTTAGACAGTCTTTAACTATGTGATCTTTGCTGCCACATTCAAAATAGCCGATTTCTTAGTTAAAGATAACTTTCAAGGAGAAGAATTTTTACCTTTTCTATCCTTCTTATCTTTCTTGTGGAACTCTTCCTTTGGCCTCTTTTCCCACTTCTTATGCTCCATCATTCTTGCAACTTCCCAATCGGTTCGTGTAGCTTTAGTTGAGAGAGGTTCCGAGCTTCCTCGATGGCTTTCACCTTGGGACCCCATCTCTTCTTTGGTAGACTTCTCATAATCTTTTTGTACATCTTTTCGTGAGAGATGTTTCTACCCGGAGACTTGAGATTATTCGTAATCTCAATGAAGCCAATATACATCCGAGTAATGTTTTCCTCGGGCTCCATCTTGAATAGCTCATATTTGTGAAGATATCGGCTTATCTTTTCTTGTTTCACTTGGCTTGTTCCTTCTTATGCGTTGACAAGACTGTCCCATACATCTTTAGGCTGTGTCACACGCCGACACTCTGTTGTACTCTTCCGAGCTGATAGCATAAATCGGAATGTTCATTGCTTTGAACTTCTTTCCGAACTTCTCGACTTCTTTACTTGGTGTACTCTAATTTTTCTTTAGGCACAAATATTGTTCTTTCCATCTTCATTGGGATAGAATTACCTTCTTGGATGATGTTCCGGATATCTTCATCATTGTCCAACGAAAGCACTCCATCGGTTTCTTCCAATGCACAAAGTTTAACCCTTTGAACTTTGGTGGTCCAGTAGATGACCTTCTTTTATTGAACTCTCCAATGTTCTGGACCATCTAATCTTTAGACCTTTGGATTCTTAGATCCTCTTGAAAGGCTAGGCTCGATACCAATTGAAGGTTTTCTCTTAGAGAGTCTAAGTCACCCTAAAGGGAGGTGAATAGGGAGATGAGGAAATTTAAACAAATTTAGACACTTTTTCTTGGAAAGAGATAAACAGTGATTCCGAGTTTAGATTGGACTAAGAAATGCGAACACTCATAAATACGTGGAAACCCTCCCGGGGTAGAAAACCACGGTCAGTGCTAATCCAAGTACCAAGTCAAATGCACTATTTTGAATCCTAAAACTACAAAGGACTCGACGTTGCCAGAATTGCTCCCTTGAATAATTCCTTATAATGTTTTCCTAGACTCAAAAGTTCCCCTATGTGATCTAGTACTTTCTGACTGAGATAACTTTACAATCGGGGACAACTGAGCTGAGTTAACCCTTACGGCTCGGTCAAGGGACCTTACTCCGAAAGTAAGAGAAGAATGTGATCGACTACAAGACTTTACAACTCGGAAAATATTAAATACAGCACTGGGAGTTGTAAATAGAAGATTGAATATAAAAACAATAACTTTTGCTCAAGTAATGTCTTTTGCAATGATGTTCAACAATCTTCTAGTCTTGTGAGGTGGCTTCTATTTATATCCATCCATGCAAAGTGACTCGTTGAGTCTTGGTTCGAACAAAAGTCTTCACTGGCCGTTGCAACGGCTCTTTTGAGTCACTCAAAAGAGATCTATTAGAGTGTGAACGTTGGGCAACCACTATTTGCTCCAAAAGGTGTTCCAGTCAACTGGTGTTGTGCGAAACGTAAGGTGGAAACCACCATTGAGCCTAGCTTTGGAGTTTTCCAGTTTCGGAAACGAGCAACCACGACACGGTGTCTAAGCCAAGTTCGAAGTAGATAAAGCTTGTCTGTTGGTGATTGACAACAAGAAGCCGGTTACTTTGTATTTCAAAAATGAGTTAGCCTCATTTGAATAACCTACAAAAGTAAACCACATTGGTTCTCAATGTATAAAATACTTTGGTCCAAGATTAGGAGCAAATAATAATTAAATTAGGATAATTAAGTGCTTAATTATCTTAGGCCTAGAAGAGTTGAATTTTTTGAGTCTAATATTCAATATACTCAAATTGCATCGGAGTTAATCCTAAGGATGATCAAGCTAAACGAATAGAACATCGAGTATAACAACTTGATCCGACCAAATAATTCTCAACAAAATAAAATTGACTTACAAAAGGAATTAACATTATAATTCTCTTTGTGTTGAAATATGCAGATCGGAACTCGGAATAAAACCGACTTACAAAAGGAATTAACAAAATTATTTGAGCATGCGATAGTTACGAGTGATGTCCGAGTGAGTCAAAAACATTAGTGTAGAAGATATACAATAATGTGCTTTATGAGTCGATCGAAATGAATGAAAACTTATACAAGAGTTTCTATAATGCTCGGAATGACTTGACATCAAAACTTAGGAGAAGTAAGATTTATAGCTGAGTTCTCTTTGTCTAATACTCGAGAATGACTTAGAGTTAGAATCCGAGTCTTCATTCATAAAATAAACCGATAAGATCTCAAAATAAATAAAGGAAAATAGTAAACGGCGACAAATAGCTTCTACATTGGGCTTAGTGAACGTTCCATCTTTCATCCTTTTTCCCGAGATCCACAGTTCGTCCCCATCAACAACGAGCTGCGAAGTATCTACGGTGGACCCTTCACCGGATGTTCCCCGAAGTTGTTGAAGCTTTTTCTTGTATAACCTTTCCTCTAACTTCCCGTATCCCCATGGGACAACACATGAGGGTACGGATTACTCTTAATCCTCTTCCGGTCGGCGTCACCTATCGCTGCGCAAGTAATATTAAGAAACGAAAATATCGAGTGTGTAACTTTTATTTCTTCATTTTTATATCAATTCGACAACCAACATCACGCTATATGTATATGAGATTGAATATTGAATGAAATAACCTTGTATTCCGGAGAGGTGACATATGATTCAAACGATCTCCGAGTCCTCCTTCGTGATACAATTGTAGACCTCCTAGGGTCTACCTTCTTGTTTTATCTCGCTTTGTTTTAAAGACCCATATAACGACAATGCAATATTTGTAGTCTTCTGTTTCATGGAGGGGATCTAAGATTCATTAAAGTTCAAGTTGAACGTTCTCTCGAAACATAAGAACGATATGCATTAGTACATATATATTAACCATACATTTACAATATAAGTTGCAATACTAAGTTGAGATGTATTTTCATTTACGTGAATAACATTCCATATGTTGTCCTTAATGGAATCGGGGGCTTCAGCCCATTTTACGTAGTTGAGGTTCACGTGGCAGCGGGTTGCCGTACCTTATAAAGGTAGATTTCTTCCTAGCTACAACATTTCCGTGGCTATCAAAATCAACCCGTGTAAGCAAACTTGTATCATCTCTACTTTGGACTAACTTCTCCTTATTCATCATAGTTCGCCCTCTCTATTTCTTTGTACTTTCGGAAGAATTCATCTTAGACTGCAAGCAATTATACAACTCTTGATAAATACACATGTACAAAAATTTTCGAGACGGAAACACATAAGTTGGGTCGAGCGGTATCCAACACGGGCTGACCGTGTAGTCCGGCATTTCTCGTGCTAGGCATGTACGGAACCAATTTTGGCCACTTTTTGTCTCGTCTTATTTTCATATTCTATCCATTCACATTCCTCAAATATAAGATTAAATTTCTACATGTAACAAAATACAAGTTAGACAACCTAAAGTCCAGATGAAACAACTATGAAATAGCCAAATTAACAAATTCCTCAAATATAAGATTAAATTTCTACATGTGGTTGGGAAGAACTTGTCATCCAACGTGAGGTGTTGGATGACGAACACTTTCGAGGGGTTAGAGGTACCCTCTTGAGTTTGTTTAGTTCGAGGTTTCTTGGTTGCGGACCCCAGAAAATCTTGGGTTAAACCTCTTTTAGGCATGGTTGAAGATTTGAGAGAGAGAGAGAGAGAATGATTGAGTGAGCACTTAGAACTTTCGGAGTAAGAGCGAGTAAACGAGATAGTAAGTGAGCAGAGAGTGAAGTAACGAAATGAAGGTAAAGGGATGCTATTTATAGCGAAAAGAAATGTCCTTTAATATTCAATCGACCTGGACCTCCAATGGCGCCTTAGATAGGTATGGCGTTTCTGCTCTCCAACGGTTAGAATTCCGGTGACTTTCTCCCAATGGTTAGTTCCCCGATCGATGTGTGCGGTAGAGAGAGAGAAAGTGAAATTTTAAAAGAAATTTTTGAAATTCTCCACTAATCTAAAGATAATTTCGAAGTTTGATGTCCATTTTGCTCAAAAGCCGAGTCGACTCGAGTATGTTTTCCGAGGGACTCGGACACGGAATAACTCCTAGCTCAATATCACTCGGTCAAGTGAACTAATTGTTATTATGACCAGGTAAAAACATATAACACATAATCATGCAAGACAAGTTCACTTAGAAAATCACATAATCATGCATTAATCATTCCAAGCTCATTCCTAATAAAACAAAACTGATCCTCACTAAGTGGCTTAGTGAAAATATCGACTAACTGAATTTTCATAGGAATGAATTCAAGTTCAATATCGCCTTTCTCATAATGGTCTCTCGGAAAATGATACCGACCTCAATATGCTTTGTCTTTGAGTGTTGAACTGGATTCTTAGTGATGCTGATTGCACTCCGATTATCACACTTGATTAGGATAGATTTGAATGAAAGTCCCCGATCCTTCAAGTGTTGCTTGATCCATAGAATCCGAGCACGAGCATGCTGCAGTACTGCAATGTACTCGGCTTCGGTAGTTGATAAAGCAACCGAGTTATACTTCTTTAAGTGCCAAGATAAAAGGGATTGACCTAGAAACTGGCATGCTCCTGATGTGCTCTTTCTATCAACATTGTAACCAGCATAGTGAGCTTCTCGGTACCCGGTGAGGGTTAGTTCCGAGTCTCTTGAAAACCATAGACCAAGATTACGAGTCCCTGTAAGATATCTAAAAATCCTCTTCACCTGCGGTGAGATGCGATTTTTTTGGATTAGCTTGAAATCTTGCACACGAGACATACACTAAACATAATGTATGGCCTACTTGGATGTGAGATATAGTAGAGATCCAATCATACCTCCGATAGGGTTTCGATCTACTACTTTACCTTTTTCGTTTGAGTCCAATTTCATGATGTTACTTATGGGTGTTCGCTGCATATTTTTCATCTTGAAGCTTATACTTCTTCGATAATTCCTTGGTATACTTAGATTGATGGATATAGATGTCATCTTTATCTTGTCCGATTTGTAGACCAAGAAAAAAATTGAGCTCTCCCATCATGCTCATTTGGAATTCCTATCTCATCAACTCGGAAAATTCTCGACAAAGATTTTCATTAGTAGTCTGCAAAAATAATATCATCAACATAAATCCGAGTAATAAAGAAATCTCTCCCCTTGGTTTTTATGAAAAGAGTTTTGTCAATCTAACCTCTTTTGAAATCATCTTCAACTAAGAAACTGCTCAGTCTTTCATACCAAGCTCACGGGAGCTTGTTTAAGACCATATAGAGCCTTTTGCAATTTGAAAACATGATTTGGAAATTCGAGTTTTCAAATCCAAAGGGTTGCTCAACATAGACTTCCTCTTGAATGAAACCATTCAAGAAAGCACATTTGACATCCATTTGATACAATTTAATATTCATGCTTGATGCAAATGCCAAGAGGATTCTAATTGCTTCAATCCTAGCAACTGGTGCAAAGGTTTCCCCACAATCAATCCCTTCTTCTTGATTGTACCCTTGAGCCACAAGTCTAACCTTATTTCGACTACCAACCCATCCTCACCAGTTTATTCTTGAAAACCCATTTGGTTCCTATAATTGGGTGGTTAGAAGGTCGTTTGGTTAAAGTCTAGACTTGGTTTCTCTCAAATTAATTAAGTTCTTCTTGCATAGCCTCTACCCATTCAGGTTCATTTAGGGCCTCTAGTGCATTTCTAGGTTCGGTTAATGATATGAATGTTGTGAATGCACATAGATTTTGCAAAGAAGAATGAGTTCATACGCCACTATTGATGTCGGACAAAATGTTCTCGAGTGAGTGACTCGAAGCATATTTGAAAGCTCTACCTGTTCTCCGATTTACCAAGTTTGTTGGTTGTACTGGTTGATCTTCGGTGGTCCGAGCTCGCTAAATTTGCTCATCTGCTTGTCCTTCAACGATTCCGAAGCTGGATCTTGAGCTGGTTCGGTCCGAGTCATGATATTTTGAGCTACCTCATTCCGAGTTGCTTTCTTTTGACTCTATCCGAGCTCGGCTTCAGTAAGATCATCTTCATACTGGACTGACTTTCGGATCCGAGAAGATTGACTCACTTGTTTTTTCCTAATCAATCTCATCAAACACAACGTGGATGCTTTCTTCCACTTTGTTAGTTCTTTTGTTAAAAACACGATATGTTTCATTGTGAGATGAATAACCCACAAAGATACCTTCATCCGACCTAGCATCAAACTTATTCAGGTGATCCTTACCATTATTGTGAACAAAGCACTTACATCCAAAGGGTTTGAAGTACGAAATGTTGGGCTTCTTTCCCTTATAAAGCTCGTATGGAGTTTTCTTCAAGATGGGTCTAATGAGGCATCCGTTCGAGTGTAGTTTCTTTGTGTTGATTGCCTCAGCCCGAAATAGTAAGGTAGATCATGTTCAATCATCATTGTCCTTCCTATTTCTTCAAGAGTTCGGTTCTTTCTCTCCACTACTCAATTCCGTTGAGGAGTTCGGGTGCTAAGAAGTTGTGGGAGATACCATTCTTGTCGCAGAACTCTGCAAATTCCGAGTAGTCAAACTCCCTTCCATGGTCGGTTCGAATTCTTCTTATCCGAGTCCGTGACTCTACTTGAATTTTCCTGTAGAGCTTGCTTGAACTCTTTGAATGCTTCATTTTTGTTCTTGAGAAAACAAACCCAGGTAAATCGTGAGTAATCATCAACAATCACAAGTACATATGATTTACCTCCAAGACTCTTCACAGAGATTTCACCACATAAATCCATATGCAGCAACTCAAGCACTTTAGATGTGGAAACAGATATTGAGAGGTTTGAAAGATGATCCGACTTGTTTCCCTTTTGTGCATGCTTCACAAATTTTATCTTTCTTAAATGCACAGTTAGGTAAACCCCTAACTAAACCATGAGATACAAGCTTTTTGATAGTGTGCATGTTAACATCACCTAGTCTACGATGCCATGTCCAAGAATCATCATGAAATAATGCTTTTAAACAAGATAAATTCCGATTTGGATCAAAAGAGGAATAGTATAGGTATTACCTCACCTCTTACTTGAGAGCTTAGTCTCTTTGGTAGTTGCATCAAAAATATAATAGTTGGTCCGAGTGAATCTTACCTCTTAACCTTTGTCACACAACCGAGAGATGCTAAGTAAATTGTGCTTTAATCCCTTGACAAGATAGGCTGGGCTGACCGGGTTATCTCCTTTCCTAATCTTGCCAATTCCAACTATCTTGCCCTTACTTGTCATCTCCAAAAGTGACTTTGCCTCCTTTGAAATCCTCTAACTCGGAGAAGAGTTTTGAATCTCCCGACATGTGGCATGAGCATCCACTATCTAACTACCAATGACCTTTCGTCCTTTTCTGAGTTACCTGCAAGTCGAAACACATTAACCATTCTCACTTCCTCTAACGAACCCAATAACTCCCTTTCGCTGTGGCCCTTTTTGAGGAAGAAGACTCTTGGGAACCCATATTTGAATGACTTTGGGTTTGGTCTGATTCTATGTCTTCTTTTAGAAAACTGAGTCTGTGTCTCTTTCTTTTGAAAATCTCTTCTTTTATAAACAATTGGAGAAGGTTTTCTCCTGTAAGCTGATGCAGGCTCGAGTCCTTCTTTCATTCTTATGAATAGGACCATGCTCAGCCTTCCCGAACTTCATAGTTCTGGAATCCTTTTGAAAAGATTTGAGTAGGAATTAGATTTCTCCTCTTCGTTAAAACCAAGTCCTTCTTTTCGAAGGAGACACACTGAGAGCCTAAAAGTATGTCAAGGTTCTTCGACCTTGAGTAAACCTTAAACAAGCTCTTAAGACTCATTGAGCTTTCTTTTCGGATGCTCATTTTCTCTTCTAAGTGACTCGGACTCAGTCTCATTAGTTTGAGTACTAGTCTTGAGTTCTCTCGGGGTTAGTCTTAGTTTTTCCAATTCATTTTTCAAATAATTGCTCTCGAAGTAAGAGACTCAATTTGTTCTTTGAACCGAGAAGAATCGGAATTGGAATTTTCTTCCAAAGTGTAAATATATTTAGCCAAATCAACTTTGGAGAACTTGAGAAAGTATTCAATTACCTCCTGAGGAATTATTTCCTCGGTGCTCGAGTTGTCGAGTCCGACTCGATTCGGCTTACGAGTCCGTTAGTGCCGTCGGACACTTTGAGTCATCGGAATCGTCATCTTCCTCGGATGAGTCTTCATCGCTCCATATGGCCATCATAGCCTTCTTCTTCTTTCTGTCCTTATTTCTCTTGAGATAGTCCTTGACTATGTGATCTTTGCTTGCCACACTCAAAACGACCAAAGTTCTTAGTTAAAGATAACTTTGAAGGGGAAGAGTATATACCTTTTCTGTCTTTCTTATCCTTCTTGTAGAACTCTTCCTTTCGCCTTTTTCCCATTTCTTGTGCTTCACCATCCTTTTGAAGCCTTGGGCAATGAGTGTCATTGGATCTTCTTCTGAGTCTAAGGAACTCGGACTTTCCCCTCTGCTCTCTCGAGGCTTTTAACGCAATGTTCTTTTTGGTGTTGACCTCGACATCCTCTTCTTCCAGTTGAATTTCATTGGTAAATAGCTTCCCAATCAATTCGTCCGGCTTTAGGTGAGAGAGGTTCTGAGCTTCCTTGATGGTTGTCACCTTGGGACCCTATCTTCTCTTTGGTAAACTTCTTAGAATTTTTCGAACATTTCTTCGTGGAAAATCTTTCTACCCGGAGATTTGATATTGTTTGTAATCTCGGTGAAGTGTATAAATATATGAGTGATGTTCTCTTCTGGCGCCATCTTGAATAGCTCATACTTGTGAATATACTCTTCGCTTGTTTCACTTGGCTTATACCTTAGTATGTGTTGACAAGAGTGTCCCACACATCTTTAGTCGTTTCACGAGCTGACATCTATTGTACTCTTCTAAGCTGCTAGCACACATCATAACGTTCATTGCTTTGAAGTTCTTTCCGAACTTCTCGACTCCTCATTAGTGTACTCAAACTTTTCCTTAGGCACAGATCTTGTACCTTCTATTTTTATTAGAATGTAATTTCCTTCTTGGATGATGTTCCAAACATCTTCATCGTTGTCCAATAGAAAACATTCCATTAACTTCTTCCAAGTGCACGAAGTTTGATCCTTTGAACTTTGGTGGTCCGGTGGATGACCTTCCTTCATCGAACTCTCCAATTTTCTCAGCCATTTGATCTTTAGACCTTTGTATTGTTAGATCCTTCTTGAAAGGCTAGGCTCGATACTAATTGAAGGTTTGCTCTTGGAGAGTCTAAGTCACCCTAGAGGGGATTGAATAGGGTCATGAGGAAATTTTAACAAACTTAGAAACTTTAAGCTTGAAAAGAATGAACAACAGAATCTAAGTCTTGATTGGACTCGGAAAAGTATATACTCGAGAGATATGTGGAAACCCTCTTGGGGTAGAAAACCACGGACCGACTCAAGCGGAATTGCTTTCTTAGATAATTCCTTACAACGTTTTCCTAGACTCATAAGTTCCCTTATCCGATCTAGTACTTCCTAACTAATATAACCTTTACAGACTAGGGACAATTGAGCTAAGTTAACCCTTATAACTCAGTCAAGGGACCTTACTCGAAAAGTAAGAGAAGTAAGTAATTGATTACAAGACTTTACAACTCGGAGAAGTGTTAAGTACAAACTTGGGGTTGTAAGAAGAAGATTGAATGAGTAATGTACTAAGAGATATAGTTTGTGCAATGGATTCAGCAATCTTCAAGTCTTGTGAAGTGGCTTCTATTTATAGATGACCAAGCGAGTGACCGTTGTGTCTTGATTCCGAACCGAAGTCTTTATCGGCCGTTGTAACGACTCTTTTGAGTCGCTCATAAAAGATTCGTTGGAATGTGAACATTGTGCAACGGCTCTTGGCTAGTAAAGGTGCTCCAGTCAACCGGTGATGTTTGAAAAGCAAGGTGGAAACCACCGTTAAGCTTAGCATTGAAGTTTTCCAGCTTTGGAAACAGACAACCCTCACAAGGTGTCCGAGCCCTATTCGAAGTAGATAAGCCTTGTCTGCTGGTGATTGACGACTTGAAGTCGGCTACTTTTGTAATTAAAAATGAGATAACCTTGTTTGGATAACCTATAAAAGTAAACCACTTTGGTTCTCAAAGTATAAAATACTTTGGTCCAAGATTAGGTGCGAGATAATAATTTGATTAAGACAATTAAGTGTATAATTATCTTAGGCCTAGACGAGTGGAATTTTCTAAGTCTAATATTAAATATACTTAAATTCCATCGAGTCAGTCCTAAGAAAGATCAAGTTAGAAATAGTAAAAATATCGTAGTATAAAGACTTTATCTCGGACAAATAATTCTCAAATAAACAAACCGACTTAGAAAGAGGAATTAACACTATGATTCACTTTCCATTGAAATACACAATCGGAACTCGGAATAAAAGAGTTAGAGAAATTATTTGAACATGCGATAGATCTTAGCGATGTACTGAGTGAGTCGAAACACCTATGCATAAAATATATGAGAATGTGTTTTCCGAGTCGATCGAAATGAATGAAAACTTATACAGGAGTTTCTATAACACTAAAACCGACTTGTAATTAAAACTTAGGAGTGATGAGGTTTATACCGAGTCTTCATATAATACTCGAATTGTTTAGATTTAGAGTCCGAGTCTTCATGCTCAATGATAGAAGGAAAGAGGTCTACATTATAGCCCTCTAAGATATCGAATAACACTTTGAGAATCTTTGAGTTAGGATTCTCTTCGATGGAATGATGAGAGCAAAAGGTTCTCATCAAAATGAAACAGAGTAGTCTTCCCTCGGTCTTTATCTAGGTTAATGAGAAATTCTTTCATGATTCGAGAACTTTCTTGGCATACTTCTCGAAGAATTCATTAGCAATCTCTATAAATGGTATGGGATTGCAGTTTAAAAGAGAGAAGAGACTTCGAAAAGTCTATGAAGAAGAGAGAGGTTGACAAGAACAACCTTCTCTTGAACCCCGTAAGGTAATGATTCCCTCGAGTAGGACATGTTTGAATAGAACTCGGCTACGAGTTCCGGGTAAATAAATTCACCGAAGCACAAATAATTGTACACCCCAGTGCTTTTGATTTGCTTGGAACCACAAGAAAGAAGTTGTTGGGAAGAATTTATCATCCAATGTGAGATGTTGGGTGACAAAGATTCTCTAGGGGTTGGAGGTACCCTCTTGAGTGAAGACTTAGACACTGCTCTATATCTTTCCGAGTCATGCAAAAGGAATCGGGTATAACGATGTCATTTATATAGAGTTTTGATTCCAAGGCATTCTCTCGTGTCTCGAAACTTACTTGAGTTAAAAAGTATCTTTTCTATGCGATTCGGCCTTTACATATCTCTTTAATCGCTTTTCGCTACCGACTCGAAAAACTTGTTCTTTATTCCGAGTCCACTCTCACTCGAATTTGACTTGTGGTTATTTGCTCTATTGATTGCAAAGTCAGCATTCGTAGTTCATTTCATGCTTAGTCTACATCAAGTGTTTCCCACTCGATATTTGTTAATAGAACTTGATTCTTTGCTTAAGCCTAAGTCTTATGGAATTCCGAGTATCATGGATATTAGACTCGAATACTCCATTTCTTTTCCGACTCGGATAATCCGTTGGTTAATTATCATGATTATATTATTATCTCGTGTCTAACCTTGGACCAAAGTATTTTATACTTTGAGAACCAAAGGTGTTTTACTTTTGTAGGTTATTCAATCGAGGAATATCTTTTCAAAGCTACAAAAGTAGCCGGCTTCGTAACGTCAAATCACCAGCAGATATGGGTTTTCATCTTCCCTACTTTAGTCCCGTAAGATTGTGTCGAAGCCGTCCGCTTCCATATCCGGAAAACTGGAACGCTAAGCCTAACGGTGGTTTCCACCACATTTATCAAGACACAACCGATGGTTTTGGGACTTCCAAGAGAGTTAAACCGTTGTACAACGTCCATATTTCAACGGATGCTTTCCGAGTGACTCGAAAGCCTTTCACAACGGTCACAGAGGACTCTCGGTCGCGAGATGAAGATAACGGCTACTCGCCTGGTATTCTATAAAAGGAAGCCACTTCACAAGACTTGAAGGTTGCCGAACATATTGTCAATACACGTACTTGAGCAAAGTTATTGTATTCATTCTCAATCTTCTACTTACAACTCCTACTCTGTAATTCATTACTTTCGAGTTGTAAGGTCTTGTACTAAGTTACAAACTCTTCTTACATTCTTTGTAAGGTCCCTTGACTAAGCCGTAAGGGTTAACTCAGCTTAGTTGTCCCTAGCTGTAAGGGTTATCTCAGCTAGGAAGTACTAGATCGGATAAGGGAATTTCGAGTCTAGGAAAACTTGTTTAGAGTTGTCCAAGGGAGCAACTCGGGTTCAGTCAAGTTCACGGTATTTTGTGGACTCAAAATAGTGGATTTGACTTCGTGTCCGAATTGACACGGGCCGTGGTTTTCTCGCCCCGGGAGGGTTTCCACGTAAATTCTCTCGTGTTCTATTTCGAGTTCATTCTAGACTCGGATCGCCCTGCTGAACGTGTTTACTCCGATTCATTACATTCTCGAGTCCAATCATTTTCTGACCCCTTGCTTAGACTCGTAATCTGTCTTTGACTCTTCTCTCGTCAAAAGGTGTGTGCTTTCGCAAAGAATTTTTCATCACCCTATTCACCCCCTCTAGGGTGACTCGGACTCTCCCCGAGCAAACCTTCAATTGGTATCGAGCCTAGCCTTTCGTAAAGGATCTAACAGTCCAAAGGTTTAAAGATTAGATGGCTCGTAACACCGGAGAGTTCGACGAAGGTAGATCTTCCAACGAGCCACCAAAATTCAAAGGTTCAAATTTCGGTCACTGGAAGAAGCTTATGGAATGTTTCCTTATGGATCACGATGAAGAAGTATGGGAAATCATACAACAAGGAAACTACATTCCAACGAAGACAGATGAATTCAGAATCCTTCCAAAGACAAAGGCCGAGTTCACGCTGCACAGGCGGAGAAGTTCGGAAAGAACTTCAAAGCCATGAACATCCTCATGTGCGCTATAAGCTCGGAAGAATATAATCGAGTCTCTCGCTCGTGACTCGCTAAAGAGGTGTGGGACACTCGGTCAACACCTACGAAGGTACAAGTCAGGTGAGACAAGCGAAGATCAGCCAAGTATCTTCACAAATATGAGCTTTTCAAAATGGAGCCGAAGAGAACATTACTCGGATGTTCATACGCTTCACCGAGATCACCAACAATCTCAAATCTCTCGGGAAAGAAAATCTCCCATGAAGAAATGTGCCGGAAAATTCTCGTAAGTCTACCCAAGAAACGATGGGGTCCTAAGGTAACTCGCCATAGAAGAGGCTCGTAACCTCTCACTCTTGAAGCCGACGAGCTCATCGGAAAGCTTCGACCCATGAGATACATCTCGGAAGAAGAAGATGCCGAGGGTACTTCCAAAAGGAACATCGCGCTTAAAGCCTCGTAATCCAAAGAAGCAAGTCCAAGCTCCTCCGACTCGAAGATGATCCCATGGCACTCATTGCAAGAGGCTTCAAGAGAATGATGAAGCACAAAAGATGGGATAAAAGGCCAAAAGAAGAATTCTACAAAAAGGACAAGAGAGACAGTAAAAGGTAAGTTTTCTTCACCTTCAAAGTTATCTTTGTCTAAGAATGCTCGGATGTTTTGAATGTGGCAAAGAAAGACCACATAGTCAAGGACTCGTCCAAAACGAAGAAGGGACAGGAAGAAGAAAAAGGCCATGATGGCAACATGGAGTGACGAGGATTCATCTCGAAGACGACGAGGATTCAGATGACTCAAAGTGTCTAATGGCAATCACCGACTCGTAAGCCGAAAAGAGTCGACTCGCATACGTACTCGTATAATGAGGAAACCGATCCTCAAGAGGTAATAAACTACTTCCTCAAATTTTCCAAAGTTGATTTAGCTAAGTACATCTTCACTTTGGAAGAAAAGTCCAATTCCGATTCTTCTCATTTCAAGGAACAACTTGAGTCAATCACTTCGAGAGCATCTGTTTAAAAACGAATTGGAAAACTGAGACTCACACTCGGAGAACTCAAGACAAGTGCTCAATCTAATGAGACCGAGTCCGAGTTACTCAGAAAAGAAAATGAGCAACCGAAACAGAAGCTCATTGAGTCTCAAGATCCGGTTTTGAAGTTTTCTCAAGGACGTAAGAACCTTGATATGCTCTTAGGATCACAATGTGTCTCATTTCGAAAAGAAGGTCTTGGTTTCAACAAAGAGGAAGAATCTAATTCTTACTCGGAATTGTTCAAAAACGACTCCGTAACCGTTAAGTTCAAAAAGGCCGAGCATGGTCCCATTCACAAAAATGAAAGGAGGACTAAACCCAGCACCTATTTACAAAAAGAAACCATTTTCCTCTCGTTTCAAAAGGAAAGGTTTTTAAAAGGAAAGAGACACAGACTCAGTCCTCTCGAAAAGAAGGAGACTCGGAATCGACTAAAACCAAAGTCATTCAAATCCGGGTTCCGAAGCACCTTCTTCCTCGTAAAAGGACCACAAGTAAGGAATGTTACTGGGTTCGTTAGAGGAAGTGAGAAGGGTTAGATTTTCTCTCGTTTTGCGAGTCACTCGAAAATGATCAAAGGACACCGGTACCTGGACAGCGGATGTTCTCGACACATGTCAGTGACCAAGGACTCTTTTCCGAGCCGAAGTCATATAAAGGAGGAAAGGTGACCTTCGGTGATGACAAAGAAGGGCAAGATAGTGGGCATTGGGAAGATTGGTAATGGAAACAATCTGGTGAGCCCAGTCTACCTTGTCAAAGGACTTAAGTACAACTTACTTAGCATCTCCCAACTTTGTGACAAAGGTCAAGAGGTAAAATTCACTCAATCCAAGTGCTACATCACGGATGAGACCACCAAAGAGGTAAAGCTCTCGGGTAAGAGATCGGGTAATACCTACATCATCCCTCTTTCTGACCCAAGTCGAACTTATCCTGTTTAAAAGCATATCTTCAAGATGATTCTTGGATTTGGCATCGTAGATTAGGTCATATTAGCATGCATACTCTCAAAAAGCTTGCATCTCATCATCTCGGTTAGAGGATTACCTAACCGTGTGTTTGAGAAGGACAAAGTATGTGGAGCATGCACCAAAGGGAAACAAGTCGATCTTCATTCAAATCTCTCGAAGACAGCTTCCACATCCAACGTGCTTGAATTACTACACATGGACTTATGTGGTGAAATCCCCGTAAAGAGTCTCGGAGGTAAATCTTACATACTTGTTATTATTGATGATTTTTCGAGATTTACCTGGGTGTGTTTTCTGAAGCATAAGAATGAGGCTTTTAAGGAGTTCAGCAAGCTCGTAGAAAGATTCAAGTTGAGTCTCGTACTCGGATTCAAAAGATTCGAACCGACCATGGAAGGGAGTTCGACTACTCGAATTCTCGTAGTTTTGTGACAAGAATGGAATTTCTCACAACTTCTCAAGCACCCGAACTCCTCAACAGAATGGAGTAGTTGAGAGAAAGAACAGAACCCTTGAAGAAATAGCAAGGACGATGATGATTGAACACAACCTCGCCTTACTATTTCCGGGCGAGGCAAGTAAACACAACCAACTACACTCTCAATCGATGCCTCATCGTACCCATTCTGAAGAAAACACCTTATGAGCTCTACAAAGGAAGGAAGCCAAATATTTCCTATTTCGCATCTTTCGGATGTAAGTGTTTTGTCCACAACAATCGGTAAGGATCATCTCGACCAAGTTTGATGCTCTGGTCGACGAAGGAATTTTTCTAGGTTATTCTTCTCATAGCAAAGCTTATCGTATATTCAACAAGAGAACTAACAAAGTGGAAGAAAGTATCCACGTAGTGTTTGATGAGCTTGAACAGGGAAAACCAAGTGAATCTTCATACTCGAACCGAAGCTCGTAAAGGATGATGACGAAGATGAGTCTATAAAGACTCGAAGGAGACCACTCGTAACGAGGAAGCTCGTAATGAGACAACTCTAGAGGTCGCCGTAACGAGCAAGTCAATGAAGAAGATCACTTAGAGCAAGCTTCGAAGATCAAGCAATTCAACCAACAAACCCGGTGAATCAAAGAACCGGTAAAGCATTCAAATTTACTTCCAGTCATCCCCAAGAAAACATTATTTCGATATCAACAAGTGGGGTAAGAACTCGTTCTTCTCTTCATAATCTATGTGCATTCACCGCATTCATTTCACTAACTCGAACCCAAAAATACACTAGAAGCCCTTAATGAACCCGAATGGGTAGAGGCCATGCAAGAAGAGCTGAATCAATTCGAGAGAAACCAAGTCTCGGACTCCGACCAACCGACCTTCCGACCACCCAGCTATAGGAACCAAATGGGTTTTCAAAAACAAACTGGATGAGGGTGGAATAAGTAGTCGAAATAAGGCTAGACTTGTAGCTCAGTGGTTACAATCAAGAGGAAGGAATTGATTGTGGGGAAACCTTTGCACCAAGTAGCTAGAATTGAAGCCATTAGAATATCGTTGGCATTTGCATCCCGCATGCATATTAAATTATATCAAATGGATGTTAAGTGTGCCTTTCTCAATGGTTTTATTGAAGAAGAGGTCTATGTCGAGCAGACCTCCCGGTTTTGAAAACTCGTAATTTCCAAATCATGTTTTCAAACTCCAAAAGGCTCTCTATGGTCTTAAGCAAGCCCCTAGAGCTTGGTACGAAAGACTCGAGCAGCCTTCCCGGTTCAAAATGATTTCAAAAGAGGTCAGATCGACAAGACTCTATTCATAAAGACCAAAGGGAAAGATTTTCTCATTGTTCAAATATATGTTGATGATATTATATTCGGTGCTACTAATGAATTTCTGTGCCGAGAATTTTCTCGAGTTGATGAGTCAAGAGTTCCAAATGAGCATGATGGGAGAACTCAACTTCTTCCTTGGGCTGCAAATCAAACAAGACAAAGATGGAATCTTTGTCCATCAATCAAAGTACACCAAGGAACCGCTGAAGAAATACAAACTTCAAGATGCAAAGCACGCATCTACTCCTATGAGCAAGCAAGTATAAAACTCGACTCGGATGAAACAGTAAAGCAAGAGATCGAAACTCTATCGAGGTATGATTGGATCACCGCTATATCTTACTTCAAGCGCACTGTATATAATGTTCAGTGTTTGTTTATGTGCACGATTTCAAGCTAATCCAAAAGAATCTCATCTCATCTGCGGTGAAGAGAATATTCAGATATCTTGCAGGCACTCGTAATCTAGGACTCGTGGTACTCCAGAGACTCGAACCGAGTCCGACCGGGTACTCGGACGCAGACTACGCACGATACAAAGTTGATCGAAAGAGCACATCCGGAGCTTGCCAATTTCGGGTCAATCCCTAATATCCCGGCACTCAAAGAAGCAAAACTCAGTAGCTCTATCAACTCGCGAAGCTGAATATATTGCCGCTGGAGCTTGTTGCGCTCGCATTCTCTCGGATAAAACAACACTTGAAGGATCTTGGACTAACTCTCAACTCTGTCCCAATCAAGTGTGACAATCAAAGCGCAATCAGCATCACTAAGAATCCTGTCCAAGCACTCAAAAACAAAGCATATTGAAGTCGGTATCATTTCTTACGCGACCACTCGTAAAAGGGTGACATTACACTTGAGTTCATTCCTACTAATCTTCAATTAGCCGATATCTTTACTAAGCCACTTGGTGAAGATCAATTCTGTTTTATTCTGAATGAGCTTGGTATGTTAAATGCTTAGTTTCGCGTTATGATTCTTGAATTTTTCTCGTGCTATGTGCTTTAGTTGTCAATAACCATTGGTTCAGTTGATCATGTGATACTCGGGCCGATAGTTATTTCGTGTTTCGAGTCACTCGAAACTTTTCGAGTCAAACTCGGATGTAGAGAAAATTTGGACATCAATTTTCCGAAGCTATCTCTAGAACAATGGAGAGTTTCGGACTATATTTTCAAACTCTTTTTCTCTCTCTTTCTCGAGCGCCGCGATCGGATCTCAACCGCAGATTTCAAACCACCGATATCTCAACCGTTGAAGAAGAACTGTCACACCGGGCATTAATGATCGATGGACGGGTAAGACGGAACGGAGTTACTTAACGGATAGTGAACGGGCGCGCGTACTCTTTATATATAACGTTTATCTATCTTCCTCTCGGTATTCTAAAACTCCTTCCCTCTCAAACGAAAACCCTCTCGCGGAAGTTCTCTACGTGAACAAGTAACCCTTGATCGTCCGCAAGCGTTGAAGAAGCTCTCTCTCTCTCTCTCGTAAGTTTTCAACTGCTCTCTTCTCATTTTTCTTCTACCATTTTCGTTTTCTTCTCTTCTACACCTCCATCTCTTTCTCTTTCTCTTTCGAAAAGTTTCATCTTTTCATCTCTCACAATGCCTAAAAGAGGAAACCACCCCGACTTTCAGTGTTTCTTCATCCTCCAAAAGCCTCGCTCCAACAAGCCGTAAAGCTCAACCCCTTCAAAACCCATTGTCACCCAAAGATCTTGCGCCTGGACGACAAGTTCTTCCCAACAACCAAATTCTCCTGGTTGTCCAACATCCAAACCACAGAGTCTACCCTTTCTTATGTTTCAATGAGTTCATCTATCCCGAACTCGTTTCGAGTTTTATACTCATCTCTCCCACTCGAAAATGTTCTAACCTCTCGGGTTCGTAACATCACTCGTTCAGTATCAACACCTCTCTCCTTCACAGCATCGTTCAAAGTTTCTTCTCTCTTCCGAACAAGCAACCCTATCCCCTTCACCGAAGTCGCCGACGACTTCTTTGAAAAGTATGCTAAAGAATTCCCTGGGTCCGGAAAGAACTTTTCGTGACTCGGTTGAAGTCGAAGCCAGGCTTCGTGTTTCTCGCCGATGAGAACCTTCTTCTCACAAAGCATTCTAGCAAGGAGAACCCCAACTCCAAGCACCTCAAAGCCCTCTTCGATATCCCGGAGGGATACGAAGTCGACCTCTTCCCTCCATCATTGAGCGGATGGCCGCTGTGCCAGCTCAACTTCAAACCAAGAAGAACACCTCCCTTCCTTTCGGTGCTCTTCTCACCCTTGTCTTCAAACAATTCCAAGTTCCTCTTCCTCTCGACCCTAACGCGGTGTCCGAGGCGGCCATTGTGGTCGGCAAGAAGGAACTCCGTGGGTACGGATACCAGGAAACCAACCCCGGTGTCCGGGTTCACAACTCGGAGCCGAGGCCTCCTTCTCCACCTCGGACTCGAAATCAACCCCTCTCCCTCTTCCCTCTTCACCTGGTGGTGCCTCCACCTCCAGGTGCTTCCAAAACTCTCTCTGCCCTCTTGTCCCTCGTCTTCATGGACAAGATCACCTCTGTGTCCTCTCGATTTCGGAGACATGCTTAGGGATTTCAAGTCTATTCTTCGTGGTCCGACCATCAACCAAAAGACCGGTCGGTCCCAAATCCGAGAGCAAGCAGCCTCTCGTTCTTGAGATGAGAGAGCTGGTTAAGGAGCGTAAGGAGCCGGCTGAGCTCCTCGAGAGAGACGGTCCAAGGCGGCTCAGGACCCGGATGACTCGGACACATCCGAGACGTCTTCGAGCCCGAGCCCGACCTCCTCGGAGAGCGAGGAAGCCGAGGAAGCAGAGGAAGAAGCCGCAGATGCAGCGGAGGACGCCGAGGAACCCGCGGCCGAGGCAGCCCCTTCCGGGCAAAGGGAAGAAGAGGCCGTGGCAGCTGCCGAGGGACAGCCTACTCCCCAAGCTCAAGTTGTCTGTACTCAGCTCGGACGAGTAGTCCGAGTGGGTCGGAAGATCTCGCTCCTCCAGCCGAGTCAGCCAGAGCAGCCCCTCCAGCCCCGAGGTCCCAAGGGAAGAACCCTCGATCCACTGTCTCCGGTCAGCCCCTTAGAGCTGAGCCCCCGCGAATTGTTCCGGTTCTCCCTTCGCCGCGCTCAAGCACATCGTCAAGATCTTATCAGCGCCGGCGCACCTCCGCCTCGACTCGAAATCCCCTCCTCCCTAGTTGGAGCCATGCACTGCGTCACGATTCCTCGGTGCCTCCGAATTTCTGTTTCAAAATTTTCTTTTTGTCCGGACAACTTATGTGTATTACTTGTACTTTTCTCCCTTCTTTTTGTTTCTTGTTTTTGCTGAAAGGCAAGGGGGAGAAAATGTAGTCGAAACTGGTTGTCTTGTCTAGGGGGAGTTCTTTCCGCCCTTGTAATTTTTTTTTAATGAACTGAATGCAATTCATTATTAATTTCGAGTTCTTTCTTTTCCGAGTTAATGAGTTCAAGCTTACTTTATTTTGCTCCGATATATTGTATATTGCTCTGTTCAATATGTCTTACTCTCTATCAAACTACTCGGAATCAACCTATTTCTTCTCTAACAAAGTTTCGTTTAAGTATGGAATGCCTTTCATCAAAAAGGGGAGATTGAAGACTCGGACATCGCTCTATATCTTTCTCGAGTCATGCAAAAGGAATCGGGTATAACGATGTCATTTATATAGAGTTTTGATTCCAAGGCATTCTCTCGTGTCTCGAAACTTACTTGAGTTAAAAAGTATCTTTTCTATGCGATTCGGCCTTCACATATCTCTTTAATCGCTTTTCGGTTAGCGACTCGAAAAACTTGTTCTTTATTCCGAGTCCACTCTCACTCGTAATCCGACTTGTGGTTATTTGCTCTATTGATTGCAAAGTCAGCATTCGTAGTTCATTTCATGCTTAGTCTACATCAAGTGTTTCCCACTCGATATTTGTTAATAGAACTTGATTCTTTGCTTAAGACTAAGTCTTATGGAATTCCGAGTATCATGGATATTAGACTCGTAATACTCCATTTCTTTTCGACTCGGATAATCCGTTGGTTAATTATCATGATTATATTATTATCTCGTGTCTAACCTTGGACCAAAGTATTTTATACTTTGAGAACCAAAGGTGTTTTACTTTTGTAGGTTATTCAATCGAGGAATATCTTTTCAAAGCTACAAAAGTAGCCGGCCTGTAACGTCAAATCACCAGCGAGATATGGGTTTTCATCTTCCCCGCTTTAGTCCCGTAAGATTGTGTCGAAGCCGTCTGCTTCCATATCCGGAAAACTCGGAACGCCAAGCCTAACGGTGGTTTCCACCACATTTATCAAGACACAACCGATGGTTTTGGGACTTCCAAGAGAGTTAAACCGTTGTACAACGTCCATATTTCAACGGATACTTTCCGAGTGACTCGGAAAGCCTTTCACAACGGTCACGAGAGGACTCTCGGTCAGCAGATGAAGATAACGGCTACTCGCCCGGTATTCTATAAAAGGAAGCCACTTCACAAGACTTGAAGGTTGCCGAACATATTGTCAATACACGTACTTGAGCAAAGTTATTGTATTCATTCTCAATCTTCTACTTACAACTCCTACTCTGTAATTCATTACTTTACGAGTTGTAAGGTCTTGTACTAAGTTACAAACTCTTCTTACATTCTTTGTAAGGTCCCTTGACTAAGCCGTAAGGGTTAACTCAGCTTAGTTGTCCCTAGCTGTAAGGGTTATCTCAGCTAGGAAGTACTAGATCGGATAAGGGAATTTCGAGTCTAGGAAAACTTGTTTAGAGTTGTCCAAGGGAGCAACTCGGGTTCGATCAAGTTCACGGTATTTTGTGGACTCAAAATAGTGGATTTGACTTCGTGTCCGGATTGACACGGGCCGTGGTTTTCTCGCCCCGGGAGGGTTTCCACGTAAATTCTCTCGTGTTCTATTTCGAGTTCATTCTAGACTCGGATGCGCCTGCTGAACGTGTTTACTCCGATTCATTACATTCCGAGTCCAATCATTTTCCGACCCCTTGCTTAGACTCGGAATCTGTCTTTGACTCTTCTCTCGTCAAAAGGTGTGTGCTTTCGCAAAGAATTTTTCATCACCCTATTCACCCCCTCTAGGGTGACTCGGACTCTCCCCGAGCAAACCTTCATTGAGGAGTTTTGGTGTGGGGCTTTTGGTAGTAGACCCCAACAACTCGGGTGTTAAACCTCGCTTAGGCATGGTGTGATTTGAGAAATAGAGAGGACACGAGAGAGCACAGAGAGAGCGCTTAGAGTTCAAAGAGAGAGAGAATACGAGTGAGCAAGAATGCTTAGAGAGTAAGAAGACAAGTGAGTAAAGTAAAGAAATGAAGCTAAAGGGATGCTATTTATAGCGAAAAGAAATGACCTTCAGCCTTCGTTCGACTAGAATACCAAACAAGTACTCTCATACCGCTGTGACGTTCGCTCTCCAATGGCTAGAATTCCAGTAGCTTTCTTCCAACAGACTAGTTTTATCTAATCGAAACGTGTGGTAGAGAGAGAGAGAGAGAGAGAGAGAGAGAGAAGCACGACTTAAAAAATATTTACGAAATTCTCTATTTATTTAGAGATAATCCTAGAAGTTTGATGTTCATTTTTCTCAAAAACTAAGTCCGACTCGGTATGTTTTCCGAGTAATTCGGAGCACTCGGAGAACTAGTAACTCATAGCTCGGTTTCACTCGGTCAACCGATCCATTTGTTATTAAAAGCACGGAACACATAATTATGCAAGGATAAATCACTTAAAAATCACATAAGCATGCATTAATCATACCAAGCTCATTCCTAATAAAGCAAAACCGATCCTCACTAAGTGGCTTAGTGAAAACAACAACTAACCGAAATTTCGTAAGAATGAATTCAAGTTTAATATCAACTTTCCCAGAATGGTCTCTCGGAAAATGATACATGACCTCAATATGCTTTGTTTTTTAATGCTAAACTGGATTCGTTGTAATGCCGATTGCACTTTGATTGTCACACTTGATTGGGATAGATGTAAATGATAGCCCTAGATCCTTCAAGTGCTGCTTGATCCACATAATCCGAGAACGAAGCTCCAACTACAATGTACTCACCTTTGTAGTTGATAGGGCAATAAAATTTTGTTTCTTTGAGTAACAGGATATGAGAGATTGACCCGGAAATTGACACGCTCTTGATGTGCTCTTTCTATCAACTTTGTATCCAAGCACAATCAGCATCCGAGTATCCAGTGAGAGTTAGTTATGAGTCTTTTGAAAACCATAGACCAAGATTCCGAGTCCCTCCAAGATATCTCGAAAATTCTCTTCACCGCAGATGAGATGTGATTCTTTTGGGTAACTTGAAATTTTGCACAAAGGCAGACACTAAACATGATATCCGGCCTACTAGATGTGAGATAAAGTAGAGATCTCGATCATATCTCTGTAGAGTTTTTGATCTATAGCTTTACCTTTCTCATCTAACTCTAGTTCAAATGCTACTCATAGGTGTTGTTGCATGCTTCACATCTTGTAGCTTGTACTTCTTCAAAAGCTCCTTGGTATACTTGGATTGATAGACATAAATGCCATTCTTCGCTTGTTTGATTTGTAGACCAAGAAAAAGTTGAGTTCTCCCATCATACTCATTTGGAACTCCTGTCTCATCAACTTAGAAAACTCTTGACATAGAGTTTCATTAGTAGTTCGAAAATGATATCATCAACATAAATCGGAGCGATAAGAAAATTTTTCCCCTTGGTTCTTATGAAAAGAGTTTTGTCAATCTAACCTCTTTTGAAATCATTTTCAACTAAGAAACTGCTTAGTCTTTCATACCAAACTATGGGAGCTTGTTTAAGATCATATAAAGCCTTTTGCGATTTGAAAACAGGATTTGGAAATTCCGAGTTTTCAAATCCAGGGGTTGCTCAACATAGACTTTTTCTTGAATAAAACCATTCAGAAAAGCACATTTGACATCTATTTGATAAAACTTGATATTCATGCTAGATGCAAATGCCAACAAGATTTTGATTGCATCAATCTTAGCAACAGGTGCAAAGGTTTCCCCACAATCAATTCCTTCTTATTGATTGTAACCCTAGGTAACCAGTCCTAGCCTTATTTCGACTACCAACTCTTACTCATCCAGTTTGTTCTTGAAAACCCATTTGGTTCCTATGACTGGGTGGTTAGATGGTCGTTTGGTCGAGTCCAGACTTTGTTTCTTTCAAATTGATTAAGCTCTTCTTGCATAGCCTCTACCCATTCAGGCTCATTTAGGGCTTCTAGTGCACTTTTGGGTTACGTTAATGATATGAATGCAGAAAATGCACACATATTATGTAAAGAAGATTTAGTTCTTACCCTACTGTTGGTGTTAGAAAGTATATTTTCGGATGGGTGGCTGGATGCATATTTGAAAGCTTTACATGTCCTTTGATTTACCAAGTTTTTAGTTGAATAGGCTGATCTTCGGTTGGTTGATCTTGCTGAGTCTCATTAACTTGTTCTTTAGCATTCCGAGCTGGCTCTTTAGTTTGTTCACTCTGAGTCATAACATTCTAAGTTGCTCCATTCCGAGTTGCCTCAGTAATTCTGTTTTGACTCTTTCGAGCTTAGCTTCAAGCAAGGTCGTCTTTATCTCTGTTAAGTCCGAGATCCGAGTATGTGGACTCACTTATCCTGCCAAGATCAATTTCATCAAAGACAACGTGGATACTTTCTTCCACTTTGTTAGTTCTTTTGTTAAAAACACGATAAGCTTTACTATGAGATGAATAACCCGGAAATATACCTTCATCCGACCTAGCATCAAACTTAGTTAGATGCTCCTTACCATTGTTGTGGACAAAATGAATAGTTTGAAGTAGGAAATGTTGGGTTTCTTCCCTTTGTAAAGATCATAGGGTGTTTTCTTCAAGATGGGTTTGATGAGACATCTATTGTGTGTGTAATTTGTCTGTATTGATTGCCTCGACCCAAAAATAGTAAGGTAGATCATTTTTAATCATCATAGTCCTTCATATTTCTTCACGAGTTCTGTTCTTTCTCTCCACTACTCCATTTTTTTAGGAGTTCTTGGTGCAGAGAAGTTGTGAGAGATGCCATTTTTCTCACGTAAGTCCGCAAATTCCGAGTAGTTGAACTCCCTTCCATAGTCGGTTTGAATCCTTCTAATCCGAGTCCGGGACTCTACTTGAATTTTTCTGCAGAGCTTAGTGAACTTTTGAAGGCTTCATTATTGTTCTTAAGAAAACATACCCAAGTAAATCGTGAGAAATCATCAATACAATTTACCTCCAAGACTTTTCATAGGAATTTCACCACACAAATCCATATGAAGCAATTCAAGCACTTTAGATGTAGATACGAGTTTTGAGTAGCTTGAAATATGATCTAACTTGCTTACCTTTTGTGTATGCCTCACGATTTTATCTTTCTTAAAAGCACAGCTAGGTAAACCCCTAACCAATCCACGAGATGCAAGTTTCTTGATAGTATGCATGCTAATATGGCCTAATCTATGATGCCAAGTCCATGAATCATCATTCACGAAGCTTTCAAACAAGATAAATTCCGACTCAAATCGAGAGAGAAATAGTGTATATGTTACCTGACCTCACACCTAAGAGCTTAGTCTCTTTGGTGACCGCATCAAAGATGTAGCAGTTGGTCCGAGTGAACAATACCTCTTGACCTTTGTCACATAGCCGAGACATGCTAAGGAGATTATACTTGAGTCCTTTGACAAGGTAGACTGGGCTGACTGTATTGTTTCCTTCACCAATTTTGCTAATCCCTACTATCTTGCCTTTGTTGTTATCTCCAAATGTGACTTTTCCTCCTTTCGGATCTTCTAGCTCGGAGAAGAGTCTTGAGTCTCTTGACATGTGGCATGAGCAACCAGTGTCTAAATACCAATGACCTTTATTCTTTTTCGAGTTACCTGCAAGACAGAAACAAACTAACCCTTCTCACTTCCTCTTACGAACCCGAGTAACTCTTTTACTCGTGGTCATTTTCTTAGGAAGAGCACTTTTGGGTACCCAGATTTGAATAACTTTGGGTGCTGGTCCGATTCTCGAGTCTTCCTTCCGAAAACCGAGTTTGTGTCTCTTTCTTTTGAAGATCTTTTCTTTTGTAAATAGGAGGAGAAGGCTTTTTCTTGTAAGTTGGTATGGGCTTACTCCTCTGTTCATTTGTATGAATGGGACCATGCTCAGCCTTCCTAAACTTTACAGTTCCCGAATTGAAAAGAGTAGAATAGGATTTTGATTCCTTTTCTTCATTGAAAACAAGTCCTTCTTTCCTGAAGGAGACACACTAAGAGCCTAAAAGCATATCAAGGTTTTTCCGACCTTGAGTGAATTTCAAAACAAGCTCTTGAGACTCATTGAGCTTTCTTTTCGATTGCTCATTCTCTCGTTACGAGTGACTCGGACACAATCTCATTTGCTTGTGTACTTGGTTTTAAGTTCTTTCGGATTTTGTCTCAGTTTTTCCAATTCATTTTTTAAAGCATTGCTCTCATCATTAAGAGACTCAAGTTGTTCTTTGAACCGCAACGAGTCGAATTGGACTTTTCTTCTAAAGTGAAAATATATCGTGCTATATCAACTTTTGAAAATTTGAGAAAGTATTCAACTACCTCATCAATGTATGAGTCCTTGTTGTCTTACTTAAATTCAGCTTCGAGTCCGTAAGTGCCATAAGACACTTTGAGTCATCAAAATCATCTTCTTCGGATGAGTCGTCATCACTCCAAGTAGCCATCATAGCCTTTTTCTTTCTATCCTTCTTTCTCTTGGGACAATCTTTCTTTGGTAGGGTCCCAAGGTGACAACCATCAAGGAACAACTTGAGTCTCTTAATCTTTCTGGACATTTCTTCGTGAGAAATCCTTCTACCTAGAGATTTGAGATTATTGGTAATCTCGGTTAACCGAACATACATCCGAGTGATGTTTTCTTTTGGCTCCATCTTGAACAACTCATACTTATGAAGATATTGACTTATCTTCACCTGCTTCACTTGGCTTGTTCCTTCATAGGTGTTGACAAGTGTGTCCCACACCTTTTAGCTATGTCACAAGCTAAGACTCGGTTGTATTCTTCGATGCTAATGGCACATATCAATGTGTTCATAACTTTGAAATTCTCGATGAATTTCTCGGTCTCCTCAATGGTGAACTCAAATTTGGCTTTAGGTACAAGAGTTACATTCTCCGTCTTCATTGGAATGTAGTTGCCAGCTTGGATGATGTTCTAAACATCTTCATCGTTGTCCATCAGGAAGCATTCCATCATCTTCTTCCAATGGGCAAAGTTTGACCCTTTGAACTTGGTGGTCCGGTGGATGATCTTCCTTTATCGAACTCTCCATTTTTCTAAGCCATCCGATCTTTATACCTTTGGATGGTGAGATCCTCTTGAAAGGCTAGGCTCTAATACCAATTGAAGGTTTGCTCTTGGAGAGTCCAAGTCACCCTAGAGGGGGTGAATAGTATGATCAAGGAAATTAGACAACTTTTACAAAGAATACTGACTCAACACTAGATTCTAAGTCTAGATTGGTCTCGGAAAAGTAATAACACGGATGTACGTGGAAACCCTCATGGGGCAGAAAACTACGGACGAGTGCTAATCCAAGCACCAAGTCAAATCCACTATTTTGAATCCACAAAATATAAAGGATTAACTCAACCAGAATTGCTCCCTTAAACAATTTCTAACAATGTTTTCCTAGACTCAAAAGTTACCTTATCTAATCTAGTACTTCCGATCTGTGGTAACCTTTACAATAAGAGATAGCTGAGCTAAGTTAACCCTTACAGCTTAGTCAAGGGACCTTACTTAGAAAGTAAGAAAAGAGTGTGACTAATTACAAGACTTTCTTTACAACTCGGAAAATATTAAATACGGACTCGGAGTTGTAAATAGAAGATTGAATAAGAATAAGAACAATAAATTCAGCTCAAGCAATGTGTTCAACAATATATTCAGCAATCTTCTAGTCTTATGAGGTGGCTTCTATTTACATCCAGCCAAGCAGAGTGACCAGTTGAATCTTGGTGCTGGATAGAAGTCTTCACTAGTCTGTTGTAACGGCTCTTCCGAGTCACTCGTAAAAGATCCGTTGGGATGAGGATGTTGTGCAATGCCTCTTGGCTCCAAAAGATAGTCCAATCACTTGGTGGTGACTGAAGGTTGTGGTGGAAAAAAAAAGGATAAGCATAGAGTTCGAGTTTCCGGTTTGGAAACGAGACAACCCCGACACGATGTCCGAGCCATGTCCGAAGTAGTTAAACCTTGTCTGCTTGTTGGTTAACGGCTAGAAGCCGGTTGCTTTTGTATTTCAAAAATAAGTTAGCCTCGTTTAAATAACCTACAAAAGGAAACCACATTGGTTCTCAAAGTTTAAAATACTTTGGTCCAAGATTAGGCACGAGATAATAATTAAATTAGAATAATTAAGTGCTTAATTATCTTTGGCCTAAAAGAATGGAATTTTTTAGTCTAATATCCAATATACTAAAATTCAATTTGAGTCAATCCTAAGGATGATCAAGTTAAAAGAGTCCAATATCGTAGTATAACAACTTGATTCGATCAAATAATTTATAACACCCTAAAACACCCCTAGGAGTATTACATCGCTGGAGTTCCATAAAGGAACTCCCAAGGCTCTTTACGGTGTCGGTTTGGTCTGTCTAAACACAACTTAAAGATAATAAAGGTGGTTTTCCCAAAAGAATCCGAGATTTCCTAAAAATTTCGGCAGAGTTCTGTTTGTAATGTGGACTATCCCTTAAGCTTAAAGCCCTAAAACCCTGCATAAAAAGCATAACATAACTCAACGAGCCACACGCTCGTAGTATACAACTCAACGACCACACGCCGTAGTCCAACCAATCTTGCGATAAAACCTAAAATGATCTATGTGGTTTACTATACATCCGGTACAACTACATGAACTAAAATTACAAGTACAATACTTAGAAATATAAGAAATGCACGTTCTCGATTCGAATCGCTCGACGAACCAGACAAACGACAATCAACGAGTCCAAAATAGGCTAAGTATCACACACATCTCCCGAGAATGCACTCGCAACACTATGGGGGAAAAGGAGGAAATTTGTGGGGGTGACCAATAAACCACGGGCTCACCGGAGTTTTATACCCTTAAAATAGAAATTCTTTACACATACTACTCATAATAATGAAATTGGTGAAAACATAATAATATAGTACAAATCTATATACTTTTAATGAAATCTCTTGCATCGTAAAGATCGGAACTCTTTAATCATTTAAAAGCATGATTTCACGAGTCATCACAATTCTCTTTTTCCAACTGAATCAACTTTCTAGGCCTTCTTATGAGGATTCGAACTACCACTTCTTAATTCTAGGGCGCAACCCCGAATAAAAGGCTCATGGGACCTATCTTCGGAAGTCTCGGATCGGGCATCCCGCCAGCTGCGGGACCCCTGTTAGAACCCTTCCCTCGAAGTTTCTAGCTGGGTGTCCCCGGTTCGAACCCTTCGGTATGCTAAACGATCCGTAGCTAGTCGATTCAAAACAATTTGCACATATTCATTCATCACATTCACTTGATAGCTTTCTCAATCGATTTAACATCAAGGAAGGCACGACACCACGTGTCACCCATATAAATTCACTTCTCAAATCAGTTTGACACATTGGAAGGCATAGCACTCGCGTGCCATCCCTAGAAATTCAATTTCTCAATCAGCTTTACTTCTTTAAAACGGAATCACGTTTGAAAGGTAATTCACAAGAAGTTACATTCAAGGATCATTTCACGTAAAATATAAAACTCCTTTCAAAACTACTTTTGACATCATTTCACAATCATTTGCACTGAGATAGCCACAACTCAACACGAGATAGTCATTCTTAACTTCATTCATAACTACACCTTTCTCAATTCCCCAATTCGATAAGATTGATTCCTTTTACGAGCCACAATACCCACAAGTAGATATTACCTAATTCAACGTTCCCACTTTTCACAATTCATTGTCTTTACCTCAATTCCTCATTTTATGCCTCTACTTTATAACTCAACTTCTCACAATTTACCATCCTTACTTCCATGCTTTCCGATTATACCTCCATATTACTAATCAACCTCTTCTTACTCATGCTTAGTCGGATAGCTCTCATACTTACTTTACTACTAAAATTCCTCTAGCTCCCTTCATCTCTAAGTGTAATTTGCTCTCATCTTAGGTTTCTATCCCATTAATTGCTCTTTCTTGACCAACTCAATCATACAGCTTCTTAATCTCTTTTCATCGCTTCACTTCGTTAGCTCCGCTTATCTTCGAATTTAGTTCAACCTCAAGGATTTAATTATTTTTGAACTCAATTATCCTAATACTCATGCACTTCTCACTCCCATGCCTCAATTGTGCATCACTCGATATGAACTCACACTCCTCTTTTATGATTAACTTGTTATTTCCCAGTATAAGTTGTTACCTTCCAATGCAAAGAATTTAGGAAATTTTTAAGGTTCAATCGAAGTATCAATTCATAGTTTAGACCCACATCACCATTTTTTCATCTCTAAGTGCTAATTGAGATCTTCACAATACTCTTTGTACCTACGCAACCTAACTCCTTCTAAACTTTCAACATCTCAACTCAGCCTTATCCAACTAATAAACTCCTTCGAGTTTCCAATTCGGACTTAATAGTTCGGTTCGATTTTCTCATAATCTAATTTAGTTCTAACCACTTCCTAACTTCATTCTATTACGTCAACATTCAATATTCACGACAAAACTCATTTGGCTTTCGAAATTACTAATAATTTAGAGTATAAGACTACCCACCGAAATTCTCGGGTTTTAGGGGGATTTCGAGCTCCTTTACTTTTGCCTTTTGGTTTCGATCCTGTCTCCGCCGACTCTTGCTTAGTCTCTCGGTTCTCGTTTCCCTGTTTCTAGTTTCTTCATTTTTGGTCTCCGCTATCTCTCGGTCGGGCCCTCGCGCGTTCACCGTAGGTCCTCCTCCCTTGTCGCCGCCGCCTTTCCCGGTTTCCGACCTCTTGGACCGTCTCATGTCTGTCCCTTCTTCGGGTCCTTCCTTCGCCCTCACTCTATCCAGTCTCTCGCTCTCTTCTCTTCGCTCGCGCCTACTCGCGTCACCGGTTGCCGCCTTCGGTCCTGCGGTGGTCACCGGTCCTCCCCTTGGTCTCCTTGGCCCTCGCATGCTCGCCTCCTCTCTCTCTCTCTTTTTCCTGTTCGGTGTTCCTTTCTCCCTCCCCTGTTACGCTTCTTGTTTTCTTTGCTTTCCCGTGCCCCCTTCCTTCGGTCCTTCCTTTCTTTTATTTTGTTTGCACTCTCTCTCTCCACCACTCGACAAAAACTACCTCCCCTTTCTAATGGACTCCAAATTAATCTTTCTCATCTCTTCGAATTCAGCTAAAGTAATCACCTAGGCCACTACAAAAAACTCGCTATTAGCGTCCGATTTTAGAGACTCCTAAAAATTCGACGCCAATAGTGTCGTATTTAGCGTCGGATCCGAAAGAAGACGCCATCCGAATCGGAAATAAAAATAAGACGCTATTAGCCTCGAATATTAGAGTCGGATAATTTTATCCGACGCTATTAGCGTCTCGATTTTTAGTCCGACTCTATTAGCGTCCGATTTTTAGTCTTCTCGGATCCGACGCAAAATGCAAACGCCTTAATTGAAAGAAAACCAAGAACCAGTCCGGCTATTGTTCCTCCCCCTAAATTGTTCGTCGCCCTATTGTTCCTCCCCTTGTACTTGCTCGTCCCGGCTAGTTCGTCCGGCGTCCATCCCTCCGTCACCGGCGTTGTCAACCTTCCGTCACTGGAAATCTTCATTCTCGTCCCTCTATCATCCTCCGCTGGCGGAGCCTTCCTCCCCGTCCACTTTAGGTTCGGCATCTTTCTCTCTGTGTCTCCCTCTATCTCTCTCGCTCTCTAACTCTCTCATTCCCCCATTGTTGTGTTGCCGTTTCTCCACCTCTCTGGACCCCCTCTATAGTAATTCGGCCGTCAAAATCATCGGAAATAGCAACTTGTAGGTTCTCTCGATCGAAAATACGGTAAAGGTATTGTTTGCAATTAGTTAGGGTTTTAAGATATTAGCTTCATGTTTTTGTTCAATTAGGTAGAATCTAACTCCATGGAAAGAAAAAGCAAGCCTATTCCGGAATTGATGATATATTTTGCATTTTCGTTTGTTGTTCCGCATCGAACTTTTTGCGTAGATGGGGCTTACAATTGTGCTTCATTTTTTCGTGCCGGAATATTGATAAAATCGGCTCGGTGAATTGTCTTGTCTTGGTCATCCATGTGAGTATAACTTCTTTCGTCCCTGTGTTCTCCCCCCGAGGTTTCCGAGTCATTTCCATGCTTTCGGCTTGTATATCTTCTTTCCGGCATATTTCTATCCCTGTGTCTTACTATTTGATCCCTTGGTTGCTTGGAAGTCTTGAATGTGAGATTGATGTGTGCCAAATTTTTCACATTGATTTAATATAATTATTTACTAATTTGTTGATTGGGTCAAAATACCTTTCACATTCGAGGCATCTTACTTAGTAGCTCGTGGAGGTTTCAAATGCTAAACTTCATGACTGAAGCGAGACTTTGTAGTGACTTAATACTTAATTTTACGTACAAAACTTAAAAACACGAGAAAGTGGTATGGATATATTTGCGTTTTCGCAAATGGAGAATTGTGCTTAAATGTATTGCTCCTGTATTAGCTTTTCACTCTACAGTGCATTGTAAATGTTGTTATGTTTTGCTTGGTAATGGTATAGACTTCAATGTATGGTTTTTTTAAAAAGTTATTATGTTAGGCTTTGAAGATATTATGTTAGGCTTCAAAGCCTCGATGACCATGGTTTTTTTTTCTTTATTTCTATTATCTCCAAAATATGAGTGCAGCCAAACCCTATGCATATAGCCTATTAAGAATCCAACAAATTGATTTTGGTGTGGGTGCCTCTGTTGTACTCATCTCGACTTTGAGATCAAGTGAAGAATGGTGGTATCCATTATCTGTTTCTGCTATGTTTGTGCATCATTGATCAAGGAATTAGACATTTGGGATCATCCTTGCTTTGAATATCTAACTGGGAATTCTCAGGTGGAATTTATTACGAGGCCTAGGGTATGATTATAGTTTTGGGATCTTATTTTGACTGGTCCTTAGCCTCAAAAAGGTAGTGTTCCTTCATGTATTTTGGGTCTAATATTAGTGTCGAGACTTCTATGTAGTAAAGGCGATGACTCGATAAATGTATTGCAACATATAGGTGATGACTGATAAATGTATTGCAAAATAAATTTTTTATAACCATTTTTGACAATAGGTTGTATGCATTAGTTACCTCCAAATCCAGTTTACATAAATTTCATAATTGAATATTATCCGACTTTAATGTCGAAAAATTAAAAGTTTTGAAAAAATTTTCAAAAATTGAATGTTAATTGATCTGCATGTTAATTATTCTAATAGCAAAAGGTATTCTAATAGCTAAAGGCAAACCATTCGGAGACGCTTGGACGAGTAAGGTAGACTAAACGAAGAAAAGGGATTTGATTTTTACACAAAAATACAACATTGAGAGATTCCAAAATTCTTTGAAACAATGAACAATATTATCGGAATTGAGGAGATGGCTTACTGGCTAGAATTAAATTCTTTGAAACTATGAACAATATTACGAGAATTGAGGAAATGGTTTTCTACTACTAGCCTTTTAGTGGTAGCTTAGTGCTTGTTGACGAGATCTTATTACAGGCCAAATATTTTTTAATCTCCTCTTTTCTTCTTTTTTTTTCTTTTAACTTTTACTATATATTTGTTATTAACATTGGACTATACATTAGAACCACTTGAATATTATATTGTGATATTCAATGATAATAACAACCCAATATGGATTTTAACATGAAGCAATGTATTTGTTTTTTATTTTTTCTAATTCAGAATGTTAATTTGGATTTGAGAATTTGGGAGTCAAGAATTTAGTTGCTTTGCTTGAGTTGGGTAGTTATCGGTACTCTCTCTCTCTTTATCTCTCAATCTAGCTATACTATGAAGGAGCTGAATTGTCTGCGTGTTTTTGTTGTAATTAGAACTATCAAACTTCATGTCTATTTATCATTCAAATTTCTAATTTGTAATGTAAGGCATATCTTTTTAATTGGAAGGTATATCTTTCTGTTTGTTGTTTTTTAATGCAAGGTAGCAATTAGTTATATATATATATATATATATATATATATATATATATATATATATATATATATATATATATATATATATATATATATATATATATATATATATATATGCATTTCATAATGCTTAGGAAACCCGTTCAAAAATTTGTACATAATAAGGTATATTGGCAAGTTATACACATTCTCATGTGTATGGTGTTGATATAAAACTTTGTTATGTACAAGTTTTTGAATTGTCCGTGTTGGACGAGTTTAAGAATAATATGGTATTAGGTTGTGTAGTTACTAAATCCTTGCATACACTTTGACATATTTACGGCAACAATTTCCATATGTTCTCTAGGTACTATTATAAAGATGTGGTGCGTAATGTCTAGGTGAATTATTTTACCATAGACATTATCCATCTCATCTTTATAGATCGTACTTGGAGAACTAAGGGGAAATACTCGCTGAAATTTTGTCAAAGTATGCAAGGACGTAGCTGCACGATCTAATATTATATTATTCTTGAATGGGTATAGGACCACTTATCCCTGTAGAAAGATGTAGGGCATGCAATTGTCATTATAAAAAATACAATGTAAAACATTAAGCAAGTTTGATTGATTGGTAATTTTAAAAGATGAACATACTTAACTATTTTAAAATCGTATATATCTCGCGAGTAATGGAGGCAAATAGAGAGTGGATATATAAAAGGTTTGATGTAAAATACTTGAATAAGGAGTTCATTCGTAGGATATAAGAGGAATTTATTCCATTTGCTAAACAAGAAGAAAGCTTCAAGAGGTCGAAGAAGATGAGGTGCCCTCGTAGTAAATGCGGCAACGTGCCCTTCTTAGATGAGGATACCGTGAAATTACATTTGTATACACATGGGTTTCGCGCTAATTATTTTCATTGGGTTAACCATGGAGAGACTTACCCTGATTTAGAAGTGAACAATCAAGGGTCATCAAATCCACAAGTTGAATCAATGCATGAAATGTTGATGGATGCATTTGGGCCTATGTCCTCAACATGGATTGATGATGAAAGTGTAGATGAAGAACCAAATGAAGATGCAAAAAATTCTTTGAAATGTTAAAAGCGGCTAAGAGACCTTTGTACAAGGGGTGTGATTTGTCTTTATTATCAGTAATCTCACGACTCATTAACATCAAATGTGAGTTTAATCTCCCAAATAGAGTCGTTGACAATTTGTTGGCATCGATGAAGGAAATGTGTCCACCTAATACTGAGTTGACCGACACTTATTATTCTCGCAAAGAAGCCGCTTGCCGCTTTGGAACTTCCACATGAGAGAATTGATGTTTGTCCAAATGGATGTATGTTATATTGGAAAGATAAAATGAATTTAGATAGATGTGAGCATTGTGGGGTCGATAGATATGAGAAGAAGACATTGAGGGGTAAAGGTATTGCAAAGAAAGTACTAATATACTTTCCAATTAGGCCAAGATTACAAAGATTGTATGCGACGAATGGCATAGCGGCCCAAATGAGGTGGCATTATGAAAATCCACGTGAAAGTGGCTCAATGGCACATCCATGTGATAGTGAAGCCTGGAAGCATTTCGATGTCACTTTTAAGGAATTTGTCGCTGAACCTCGCAATGTTCTATTAGGTTTATGTACCGATGGCTTCGCCCCATTTGGCAATTTTGGGCGGACGTATTCTGTTGGCCCGTAATTGCAACTCCATACAATTTACCACCTTGGTTGTGTATGAAGAGACAATTCATGTTTCTTACTTTGTTGATTCCCGACCCAAAAAGTCCTAAGGGGAAACTTGACGTTTATTTACAACCCCTCATTGAGGAATTGAAGCACTTGTGGGATGTTGGCCTTCAAACGTATGATGTTTTGAAAAAGAATAACTTTACGTTGAAGGCAACAGTTATGTGGACAATAAGTGACTTTCCAGCATATGGTATGCTTTCGGGTTGGATGACATCGAGGAAATTAGCTTGTCCTTATTGCATGGAAAACACGAAGGCATTCGGACTAAAACATGGGAAGAAGACCACATGGTTTGATTATCATAGACAATTTCTTCCCGAAGGTCATCGTTTTAGGTCTAACAAGAGTGCTTTTTGAAAAATAAGGTCACTATTCACCTCCTCCTCCTCGTTTTAAAGGTGATCAAATATAGGATCGCATATGTACAATGCCTAACTCGTTGATTATCATAGCTCAATTGGTGGTTATCTCGAGTCTCACAATTGGACAAAGCAAAACATATTCGGGAATTGCCATATTGGAAAGACCTTCTCATACGTCACAATTTAGATGTCATGCATGTCGAAAATAATGTGTTTGATCAAGTAATCAACACAATCATGGATGTAAAGGGAAAAACTAAGGATGACATCAACGCAAGAAAGGATTTAGCCACTCATTGTAAGCGTCGAAAGCTAAACATTCGGACTACTAAACATGCTGATGGAGGGCGAACCGAAACTGCTCCGGACACTCCATATGTTATGAATAAAGAGGCAAGAAAAGCTTTATGTGAGTGGTTAAAACAACTTAAGTTACCCGACGGATATGCTAGTAATTTAAGTCAATGTGTTGATGGAAAAATGCAAAGTTGCATAATTTGAAAAGCCATGATTGTCACATCCTTATGGAGCGATTATTACCCATAGCATTGAGGGAATTACGCCTCCAAATGTTTAGAAAGTCCTTATAGAACTAAGCCAATTCTTCAGGGATTTATACGCCGCTCATTTGCGAACGGAGGATGTACTCGATTAGAGGCAAATATCCCCGAAATACTATGTAAGATGGAGATGATCTTCCCTTCATCTTTCTTCAATGTGATGGAGCATCTTCCTGTGCACTTACCATATGAGGCTAAAGTGAGTGGACCCATTCAAGTATAGATGGATGTATCCCTTTGAAAGGTATCAGGTGATTCTTATCAAGTTGTCAATTAATATTTTGTAGTAATGATAGTAAATATTTGCACTTATGATGCAGATTTCGTATCATTTAAATAAGAAAGTCGGTAATAAAGCTCGTGTTGAACCGTCCATTTGCAATGCATATCTAACAGAGGAGATTTCAAATTTTTGTGCCGCTTACTTTGAGCAAAATGTTGACACAAAAATAAGAGATCTTGGGCAAAATGTATATCCTCATATAGAGGAGAATCAAGGTGAACACATTCCGGATGTCTTCTCCTTTAATGTTGGGTATGCCCCCAATGAAGGACGTATGAGATATCTTGATCAATGCGAGTATGATGCAGCTCATGCATACATTCTTCGAATTGTGAAATATTAGAGGATTATGAACGGTACGACTATCAACTTGAATAATTTTGTCATATATTATCTTTTAATAATAACGAACTAATAATAAGCATTTTCCCCAACTAAGGCAATTTGAAGATGAAATGATTACACTACATCCACGTGTTAAGAAAGATGAAGTATGGAGTTAGTTTGATAAAGAATTCCCAAAATGGTTTCGAGAGAAGGTTAGTATATTGATGTTGTGTTGCAAGTAGTTTAAATATGTATTACATTTTCATTAACTTATATTTTAATGGCGTAGGTTTTTCATTTGAACGAGAACAATGGAGTAATTAAAAGTTTGGCACTTGGTCCAAAGAAGGGTGTGCATAGTTTTAACCATTATTACATAAATAATTACAACTTTCACATCCATAAATACGGTCAAAATAAGGCCAGTATGAACTATGGAGTATCCGTGAAAGGGGTAGATGACATTCATTATTATGGCATTCTTCAAGAGGTGATTGAGTTAGAGTATGTTGGGGATTCTCGCTCTTACAAGACGGTTTTGTTCAAATGTGAAAGGTTTGATTCTATAAGGGGTATTAATAGACACGAACAATATAAATTAGTGGATGTCAACCATACAAAGAAGTACCCAAAGTATGATCCATTTGTATTGGCATCCCAAGTTATGCAAGTGTATTTTACCCCTTATCCAAGTATAAGGAATGATAGAAACCAATGGTGGGCGATGATTAAGATAAAACCAAGAGCAACCATTGAAGCACCACTCAATGATACACCATTCCAAGAGGATACTAATGAAAATCCTCCTACTTTGTGTGAGTTCGAAGGAGTCCAAGAAGGAGTTGAAAATGAACTTGAGGACATAATTGAAGAGGAAGCTAATGAAGTCGATTTCAATGCTAAAAACGAGGATGATAATTTTGAAGGGGAGGCAGATGATGACAGTCTTTTATTGTATAATGACATTGATGATGACATTGTAGCTAATGATGATGATGATTTTTGAAGTAATATTGTAATCTCGTGACATAGATAACCAAACTATCTATGTTATGATTTTGATTTATGTTTTGATTTTTTTGTGTATATTAATTTATTTTTGTGTATATATACTTAAATTTTCTTTGCATGACATTATTCGTTGTATATACAAGTATGCCTCGAACAAAAGGTTTTGCGCTAAATCATGGTGCGCCTACTTCTGGTTCCGATGCCGATGTTGGGGCCGATCAAGCTATAGTCCAGGCTCAATCATTATCATCACAGGGAGATAGCTCACAACAAGGGGCAGCTTGCAGGAAGAGAGTTTTGGCAAAGGATGATGATAACTGGTGGTATGTCTCGATAATTAGCTTTATGTTATTTTTCGTATTCTTTGGGTACTTTTAACTTAATAATTTTTATTGCAGGTTCACTAAGTCGAAGTTGTCATGAGCTATATCGGATGATATCAAGAGTTTCTACAATGCCCAGTGCACATGTTTATCAAATCTCCCTAAAGAAGAGTTACAACTTTTGTGGAGGACTTTTGAGGTAAAAACTTGAAAACAATTGGATATATATGAGTAGTTTTTAATATTTTTAATTTATGTTTGTTAATATTTGTGTAAAACAGGGCAAGTATACTTGGGCTCCAGAACTTTCTTAAGAAGTCTATGCAGAGTGGAAGAAGAAAGTTGGTAAAAATTTGAGGAACTTAGCGAGTAAGGCTGAAAAAGGCCCGATGATAAACCAATAACTTGGTTGTCGGATGAGGGGCGAGAAAGGTTGAAGGGCCTAAGAAGTACCTCTGAATTTCAAAAAATCTGTCGAATGCTTCAAGAATAGGACCAAAGGCCCAAAAGCAGGAACCTTACATAGCGAAGGGTCGGTCTCAACCGCAGATCTCGCAGATCCAAATGGTATAAACTCTAGTATTTTGGTTTTCTTTCATTTTATACACATAATTTAGTTTGTGTAACTTTATTGCATATTTTGTATACCTAGATCAAGGAAGGGAAGAATCCTACTCCATCTGCATTGTTTATGAGGAGTCGTAGTAAGGAAGATGCTCAATATGGAAAGGTTTTCGTTGATGACTCGGTCCAAATCTCTGTGGGTAAGAATATTATCTCCATAAACCATTACAAGCAAATAGAGTGAAATGGACAGTTATAGGGGATATTCATATGGAATGGACAATGGATGCTTTCCTTTTGCAGGAAAAATATGAAGCGAGTCATAGCCGAGCGTGGTATTCGGGAGGGGACAAAGAGGCAGAGACCCTCTACTATGAGGTGTCGGGTGGATGGAGCAAAAATCAACCATCTATGGATTGGGTAATTCCGCAACAATGTTCTACGAGAAGCCTACTGCCTCAACATCCTCTACAGGTGCTACCTACAATTCCTCGGCTTATTCTCGGCTACAATCACAACTTCAATCAACCCAAGAACAACTTGAACAACAAAGAATACTCGTTCGAGAGTCGAGCAAAGGCCATGGAAAAAGCAATGAAACTCATTCAAAACCTCCAATCACAAGTTAACAGGATGTCCGGTAGTTCTAAGTAAACTGTTTGTTGAACTTTGAATTGGTTTGTTTGTTGAATTAATTTGTTGAACTTTGAACTAATTTGTTGGATAAACTGCTGCGAATGTTCATTGTTTTTATGAATACTTGGTGGTTTGTGGATGATTGTGCAAAGAATGAATCACAATGTATTTTTTGTATTCGTGTATTATCGTGTAGAGAAGAAGTCGAATTTTATGTAAATGTTTTGCAGGAAATATATGTAAAAAGGGAATAGAAAATGTAAAAAAGCTCCGGCAAAATAATGGAACATTTAGCGTCGGATTTTAGCGTCGCACACAAAATCCGACGCTATTTGAGTCAAAAAGCTGAAGCTAAACACAAAAATCTGACGCTAAAATGAAGCAGGGCTGAAAAAAGAAAACGAAATTAGCGTCGGATTTGTGTTTGACGCCGTTAACGTTAGACGGATCCGACGCTAATAGCTAGAATCCGACGAGAAATTTTTAGCGTCGAGGTCTTCTGCATCGAATTTTATCCGACTCTAATCCGACGCTAAAGACGTTTAGCGTCGGATTTTTTGGATTTGGCGTCCAATTTTGTCCGACGTTAATTTACTGTTTTACTCGTAGTGGGCCCATATACGACAAGTCCATATCTCCTCCCTTCTGTCCTCTTATGCCCTCGCACCCTAACTTATTTTAATACGCCGACCACGACAATTCCTAATCACCTAACGGTTTAGTTTAGATGGAAAAAGGAAGGCAATTTCCTTGATTTAGTTTATTCAACAGTAGCTTCCGAAGGAATACTCAAGTAATACGTCCGGCCGTAAATAAAATCGAGTCACTCACCCCCTAGTTGCGCGGAATAATACTCAATAATTCTATACTTTACAACTCGCTTTCGTTAAAATTACGGGTATTACATAATTCTCGAGGAAACAAACTGACTTAGAATAAGGAATTAACGTTATAATTCTCTTTGTATTGAAATATACAATCAGCACTCAAAATAAGAATGTTAGAGAAATTATTTGAGCATGTGATAGTTTTGAGTGATGTCCGAGTGACTCGAAACATTAGTGTAGGAGATATGAAATAAGGTGTTTTCCGAGTCAGTCAAATCGGAATGAAAACTTATATAAGAGTTTCTATAGTGTTCAAAATGACTTGAAATCAAAACTTAAGAGAGATAGGACTTATACCTAAGTCTTCATATAATACTCTTAATGGGTTAGAGTTAAAATCCGAGTCTTCAAAGGCTATCCCCATACCCGCACATGATATTGAGGATTACGCTTGTTGGGGTTTGTCTAGTAGTGGTAACTTCACTACTAAATCAGCAACATAGAATACACATAATATTCCCCTAATTCATCTAGGTGGGAATTTACTTGGATATGAGATCTAGATATGATGCCCAAGTTGAAAAATTTTATGTGGCAAATATGACACAATTCTCTATCTACACGTGATAATCTTGCTAAGAGAGGTATTAATATTGATCATTGTTTGCCCATTGTGCAAAGTTCATGGTGAATCGATTAATCATCTTTTTCACAGTATACCTTTGTTAAGGATACTTGGGATAAAGCATTTCATCACAAGTGGTTGGATGTTAATTTAAGTCAATCGTAGATTTTGTCTTTGAATGATAACTTCAATAGGGTCAAGATTCTAAATAAACAAAATCAAATGATCTCGAATGGTTCATTTATTATAGAGTATTTGAAAAATTCGAAATGATACAACCTTCAACAATAGAAATTATAATTCTTTGGCTACAATTTTAAAGGCTAAAGCTCTATGGGAAAAATGGAGAGCTAGAGGAAGACTGGACTTCCATTTCAATCCATACCCCAATCATTATTCATCTCTTCCTACTACTTCAACTCAATTTGTCGACTGGAGCAAACCACCGAGAGGGTTCATCAAAATCAAATTTGATGGGTCGAAATCTTCTTCATTAGCTACTTGGAGGATTCGTGATCGAAGTTATGATGGAAGATTTATTCAAGCCGAGACATATAACTTAGGGTCAACATCTCGTGTTAGTAGCGAAGCTTTTGTTATGCGTAATAGAGTAAGAGCAACACTTCAAGCAGGATATAATTCAATTGTTTTAGAAGGATATAATCAAGCGATCGTCAAAACAATTAAAGGCGAGATTTAGGTTCCATGGGAAATTCAAATGCTCATCCATGATACACGATACTCGTCTTCAAAGATGTAACTAAGTTTTTATACGTCATACGTTCGAGAGAGGGAATAGAGGCTGCGACTGGGTAGCCAAGCTTGGTCTTTATATTTCTTCTTCTTTAATTTGGATGTTTATTCCTTCTTCTTCTTCTTTTCTCTCCATTTTAATGGAGGACAACTTGGGTAGAATCCTTGTGAGAAGGGCTACTAGTTAGTTGTTGTACTTATATTTTCGAAAACAAAAATTTTGATAAGATATATATGTGTTGAAACTTTAGGGTCACCCTATAACTTATTGACTCATGGAGACCATAACAGAGGCCCACATAGATTCTACCTTAAGAAAATTAGCAAGCAACGACTTTAGTTTTTTTAGGTTGTACAAATATGAGTAATTGAGTTGGAAAAAATTGGAGGTTATGATTTGTGGTTATAGTGGGTAGCTATTATAGCGACTACAATCGTTAAAAATCGTTATGAGCTATTAAAAATTATTATGAATTATTATAAACTATTATAAATTATTAGCGGTTATCAATACTTTTATAAACGCTATTTCGAACAAGACATCTTGATCCATACTTTGTTGTGTAATTAATTTTTAGTACCTCGACGTATGTGACATTTATTTTTTAGCCTGTTTGACCTAATTTTAGAGTACCCTCACTGTTGGAAGCATTGATATTAGTGGGATTAAGATTTAAAATTCCGAATGAGTGAATAATTTAGACAACAAATGGCAGTTGAATTACCATTAATACCCTTAAATGCATCTCCTCTCCTCTTCCTTTCAACCATTATTGAAGTTTGAAACTCTCTTCCTTCATTAGACCCGCTTGATGAGATCCACGGTTTCTCTCTCCTAAAGTTTCTTATCCGAACGGCTCTCTTCCTTCATTTGTTCTCTCGGATATCACTCTCTCCATTTTAGGTGGCTCCCATTCTCTCTCTCCCCATTCATTCTCGTCATCAACCCATTTACCTAACTTCCCCTCATCTCTCTCTCTCTCCCCCTCCCTCTCTTTTTGTTCGGAAATGCGATTGTCGTTCGCTTTCGTTGGTGCTTTCGAAAGTTAGGGTTACTAATATGATTTATTGATTCCCACACTGGAAAACAAGAATAAGAAGAAAAAGCATCGTCACTTTCTGTGAAACTTGTCGTGACGCTGCAGAAACGTTTAGGAAAGGCCATGCCAATTTGGCTTCTCGAGTTACGAAAAAGTAGGTGCTTCTTCGAAACGTTCCGTTAGGTTTTATCTTTCTCTCTATCTCTCCCCTTCCTTTATCACTTCTTTTGGATCTCTGCGTGTCTGAATTTTCGTGTCTTACGGAGGAATAAGGGTCCGGGGGCTGCCATTGATTCTTAGCTTTATTCTTCTCTTTTAGTTGAAGCTTTTGTCCCTTAAGTATGGTCATCCAAGCATAAATTCGAGAATTTGAGCTCGTTTGATAGCGTGTAACCCACTTTGTTCAAGAAAAAGTAAAGGTGTGATCGTGAATTACTTGATGTTTTTTTTTTTTGGTTTTTTTTTTTTGGTGCGAGTGAATTACTTGATGTTAGAGCTGGGTTTGATTGCAAATATTTATGGTTTATAGTGATTGTTAGTTTAATAAGGGATTTGGTTGAGGGGATTTGTAGAAGTAATTGTGACGGATCCATAAATTGAAAGAAGGGGTTGTGATTCTCCTTCCGCTACTTCGGGCATTAAGAAGAGGAAGAATTCGAAGAAGCGATTTGGGTCAAGAAGCTCTTCTTTCGAGTCTAAGAAGGATGAATAGCTTCAAACATCAATAATGAAGGAAGAGAGCTTTAAACTTCAATAATGGTGGAAATGAAGAGGAAAGGAGATGCATTTAAGGGTATTAATGGTAATTCAACCGCCATGTATTGCCTAAATTCTTCATTGATCGGAATTTTAAATCTTAATTCCATTAATGTCAATGCTCCCAACAAGTGATGGTACTCCAAAATTAGGTCAAAAGGTGAGGTCCTAAAAATAAATGTCACATACGTTAGGGTACTAAAAATTAATTATACATACTTTGCTTAGTAATAAGGGGAAGAAAAAGAGAGATTTACCCTTAGGTGACACACTAATTTACAATTACAAGTTTAGTTGGTTTTTTAGAATTGAATCACTCTTCCAAAAATAAAATGACAAGTATATCCTCACCCTTCTCTCTTTCTCCTTCCATCAGTATGTCTCCCCTCCCCTACTTGAGAGTGTCTCTCTCTCCTCGCCCCAATATTAGTGTCTCTCTCCTCTCACCCACTCTCACATATCTCTTTTAAGTTAATTTTTTAAATAAAAATAAAATATATTTTAATTTAAATCATATTATTTTTATAATTTTTTTATATAGAAAATTAATTAATTAATTTATAATAATTTTTAAAAACTTTTTAATGAAGAAATTATTTCATATTTAAATTTTAATTTTATTATTCATGTTTCTTTTTATAATAACATTATAAATTTCTCTTATTATAAATAAATAAACTTATTTTTATTTAGGTTAATCTACGTAATATGTCAACCATGGATAACCATGGTATTATCTCCGGATGACTATTTTATTATCCAAGGATAACTATGTTATCATATGAGGATAACATCATGACATACATATGAACTTAAAATTATAATTTTATTTAAAATTTAAATTTTATTTAAAATTAAATCATAAAAATGAATACATTATTATTTTTGTATAACAATAAGTTTATTTATAGAATTATAAAAAGAGAAATGAATAATAAAATTTAAATTTAAATATGAAATAATTTCTTTATTAAAAAATTTTAAAAAATTATTATAACATAAATAATTAATTTTCTATATAAAAAATAAAATTGTTTATAAAAAGAATATGATTTAAAATTAAAATATATTTTATTTTTATTTAAAAAAATTATGCTAAGAGAGATATGTCAGAGTAGAAGAGAGGAGAGAGACACTAATATTAAAGGGAGGAGGGAGAGAGACTCTCAAGTAGGAGGGGAGACACAAAAAGATGATGGGAGGAGAGAGAGAGAGGGAAGGGTGATGATATACTTGTTATTTTATTTTTGGAAGAGTGATTCAATTGTAAAAAAATCAACTAAATTGTAATTATAAATTAAAATGTCGCCTAAGGTAAATCTCGGAGGAAAAAAAAAAGGATAGTAATAGAAGAAACTTACCCTCTTTTCTTGCATAAAAAAAAAAAGAAAAACCTGCCCCTTTTTTCCTTTTTTAATAACATGCTAATTCCGTTAGTGGCAGTGTTCCACTCAAGTACGACTACTGCTGCTCTCTCGCACTCTCTCTCTCTCTCTCTCTCTCCCACCCCTCTTCTCAATTATCTGTTCTTTACCTCATTGCCACTATCAGAGAGATTGAGAGACAGTACATTGAGATCTCCGATCACTCTGTGCCCATTTTGTAGTTTATACATCGCTCAACTGTTGGAAGATTAATTTGAGCTATACCTCTGTTGTTTTTCCTCCCTCGACAGTTTTTTATTTTTTTCAATGATAAGTACTGGATTAAGTACTGGATAAAGGTGCACATGATTAAGTTAAATGGAGACCTAATTCTGTCTTCAGGCCCATTATAAGCCTGCCAACCCATTGCAGTGTCAGACCCCATATTCTTGAAACAGCAAGATTCGATGTCTGACTGAAGTGGTATCTAGCGAGTTTGTCGGCAAAGAAGAGAGAGAGATTCAGCGAGAGAGAGCGAGAGAGAGCGAGAGAGAGAGAATGTCGAGTTGGGAAAATCTTGCTAACGCAGGGCAATTAGTAGGCGTAAATGCAGTTGGGCTGATTGGACTGATAGTCCAGGCAGCAAATTCAGCTCGATTGCACAGAAGAAATTGCAGGAAATTCGCTCATCACTTGAAATTAATTGGGAATTTGTTGGAGCAACTGAAGATGTCAGAGCTGAAGAAGTACCCAGAAACAAGGGAGCCATTGGAGCAGTTAGAGGATGCATTACGGAGGGCCTATGTGTTGGTTCAGAGCTGCCAAAGCAAGAGTTATCTCTACCTTTTGGCAATGGGGTGGAGCATCGTTAACCAGTTTAAGAGAGCCCAAGACGAGATTGATCGCTATTTAAAGATTATGCCTCTTCTCACTCTAGTCGCCAACTCTCGCTTTAAGGTCAAAATTCTCACTCCTTTCTCATACTCTTAATTTCTCTAGACCTATCTTCAAATTAATTCATACAAAACTGTTTTTGTTTTTGTATTACTCTCTTGGCATGGAAAGTTATTTCATTTTCTCAAATGGTTTATTTTTATATATGTAATTTCCTTTTGTTTTTTGGCTTGAAGATTGTTGCGAGTGAGAACCCACATGTAAATTGTGTCCCATGTCGCTGAAACAGGATAATTGAATTTATATTCCACCTATTATTATTTGGTTTGAGGATCTAGCCTAATCGGGCTTGTACATGGTCTGGTCTAGCGCCTTGATAATGGTTCAGTTCTGTAGAATGTTTCTTTTGTGGTGTTGCTATTTAACGACATATAGGGAGATAATTGATTTTGCTTCGTAACTTCAAATGATTTCATGGTTCGTGTTCCTTCTACCTTTAAGATTAGATATGGTACATAGATACCTAGAGTCAAGTCTAGCCAAACCAATGCAGTCTTGCCTTGACAGAGTATGTTTGTGTTTCCCTAAGACCTCATATTTGAGAAGCATTGCCTCCCTACCACTCATATCTCTGAACTTATTTTAACCAGGATCACAACAATGCCAACGGGTGCAAGAAGAGGGTCGGCATTCCCTCAGAACTTTCATGGACAAGCTAGTTGCATGCGTTGACTGTGAAATACTTAGAATTGAGTTGATTTGGGCCTTATTATCCCCCCTCCCCCAATATATATATATATATATAGATAGATAGATAGATAGATAGATAGATAGATAGTAGATTCGGAGTCCCCCTTAAACATCAACTCTGATTTTTCTCCATATATTAACCCTCACATAATAATTGGACTACCAAAAGTGTTGGTTGAAGTGGTAGCAACCTTATCCTGGTAACAAGGAGAACGCAAATTTGAATCCACAAAAATGCACTTGTCGGGAGAACTTTTACAACGCTTGGGGCCCGAAAGGAATTACACCTTTGTCCAAAAAAAAAAAAAAGGATTATCAATGTGCTACGCTCAAAATTGCTGCCTTCCGCTTGTATTGGCATGTGGCTCCTCCTTAGTGTTCATTGGATTTTTCAAGGGTTTTTGACACTTTAGTACCCTATACTATCGATAAATAATAAAAAGCCCCTCGAGTATCGAAAATAATTAATTACTACCCTTAGGTATCGTATAATATTATAACACATAAAAGGAAACTTTTTACAATTAAACAACATTATACGATACTACAGGGTAGTAATTTATTATTTTCTTTTCAATACCCGAGGGGCTTTTATATCATTTGTCGATAGTACAGGTATTAAAGTGTCTACATTTTTTCAATGACCATTGTTTGATGTGAGTGAGTGGGAAATGGAAATGATGGAAACAGCATGGTCAAATACTAAATAAGGCGATGGGAAGGCACAAACAGGGTACTTCAATAGCTTAATGGTGTCACTTTGTATGGCTATATTTCGTTTTGTTGGTCATCTACTATGTCTGATTTTCCCTTATAATCCTCTTGATGGCCAGGAAAGATTGGAGCGTATTGAGAGGGATCACTACGATTACACATTAGATGATGAGGAGAGAAAGATTCAGGTTGCAATTTTGAATCAGGAACCCTCCAAAGCTGACACTGTTCTGCTGAAGAAATCCCTGTCGTGTTCTTATCCAAGCCTGCGTTTTGACCAAGCACTTCAGGAAGAAAATGAGAAACTTCATGTAGAATTGCAACGGTCACAATCTAACATGGATGTTGGTCAATGCCAAGTGATTCAACATCTTATTGAGGTAACAGAAGCTGCTGCGAGAAACTCCAGAAAGATGGGTTCTGAAAGTTTAGACTGCTACGATGGAAAAAGTTTTTGTCTGGATGAGAGCTCTTCTAAGATTAAGAATGCTGTAAGGTAGATCCTGCAGACATAAACTAAGATAACTATATTTCCTTTCTTTCCCCATTTGTTCAGGTGGTATGGTGGTATACGTTATTGCACCAAAGTATTTTTTTTTATTTTGCCCAAAAAAAGTAATTTGTTTTATGTTTCATTTATCTCTCGTGAATAGTCAAGCTCTGATAAATGACTATATCTGTTGGGGGTGAGGCTGCATACATCTCAACTCCTTCAATTTACTTTTTACCAAGATTTTTGGTTGTGGGTCTGCTGGGACCAGTGCAACTCTGATGGTCCCTATCAGGGTAAGGCATACATCTTGACCTCCCCACACCTTGCCACAGAGGGTCTCACTCTTAATTATTGAAACTTGTGAACCTAATCATGTTCATTATGCTTCATTTGAGATCTGAACCTTGGTATCTTGTGTCTACTATTCAAAAATTTTCTTGCCTGCGTTACAAGTCATAGCTAGCAATATGTTGACTATCTCTGAGTGCAGGGATACTTGCGTTGGGCCTGCAGGATATGTCATGGAAGAATGGCATACAGATCTGCTTGGCTGTTGCTCAGATCCAAAGTTGTGTATGTTCCTTGGATTTGAGTTTTGTTTTTCCTTTCTATGATTTATGTCCGTAAAGATGGATAAATACTTCTACTTGCAAATATTTTGGACTTTTCCAGTCAGACTTGTTTAGTAATTGGATGAGATAACATGACATAATTGACTGATGGATATTCAAAATTTGCAATACACAGTGGTGAAGACTAAAGTGTACCTCATTTCCAGACATCTTAATTGTAGTATAATATAAGAGTAGGTTGAGCTCATTCAGTTTTTCATTGGCAGGTGCAAGAACATTTTTCTTCCCTTGTGGGACACTTTCAAAGATTGCATCTGTGGCAACAAATAGGCATATGTGTAAGCAACTCAATATCTCTCAACAAGTGACTTTGGCTGAATAATTTCCAGTTCCTAATGAGTTATGTTCAGGGCTACTGTGTGAAAACGCATGCTTCCTTTCTTAATAACAATTCTTATTTCATTTGGAAACTGAAAATGGAGAACTATGAGGTGCAAGATTATTAATTATGAAGAAACAATCTGAGTGCAAAATAAAGATTTATGTTTACTGGAATACCCAAACCTTTTGATGTGCCAAACTGTACTTGTCTTTTTTTCCTATGGTTGAAATTGTTTATACATCTTTGTATCTAGACGAGAAACAATCATCTAGGGGCAAGATTTATGTTTATTGTCAAACCAAACTTTGTTTCCCCCAAACTATTATTGTCTTCTTCTTTTTGTTTGCTTGAAATGGTAAAAGGTCTTTGAATCTAGGCAATGAATGTTCATTGGCATTGGCCTCTGGGTATGTGAGGGAAGGGAAACAAAAGATGGATGACCTAAAGACCTTCAAACTACAGGGGGATAATGAATGCTGAACCAAAACAGAGCTGATAAACTCTTCTATAAAGTCTAAAACGAAATCATACTTGAGAGCCCCATCAAAGCAGGGTTGGGGGAAAGGGAAGACGTAGCAGTCTAACCCCTAAATTGCGGGGAGGCTGGCTACCTTGAACCATTAATTAAAAGGCAATAACTGCCTACTACTTCATTGAAAGGAAGTGAAGGACAATTTGGAGACCAGTTCACTTTAGTAGATTACTTTTATTCTTCTCTATCCTAAAATGCAGCATTATGTCTGAAGGCTTAAGATAATTTGGAAATTATGTTGAATTGTTACAGCTTCAGAAGAGGCATGCCATCAGTTGCTGGCATACTCATTGGTGGTATCATGTTGTTGCTACACTTGCTTTATCAGAAGAAAGCTTCGCAGGATGCTTAACATCAAGGTAGCTATCCTGTAGCAATCTGACTAAAATCATGGAGTCCTTTGTACTCCTCTATGTCCCTAATATCTCTTATCTTAGTCCTGAATTCTGCTATCTGTGGCAGGGAGGCCTATTTGATGACTTCCTATCACATTTGTTATGCTGTTGCTGTTCTCTTGTTCAAGAATGGCGAGAAGTGGAGATTCGTGGGGTTAAAGGTACCCATTTAAGTCTAACTGGTGACTATTGAGTGCTTCTGTTAATCCACATCCATATGCTACAATTATAAGCATTTTATTTTCTTGCCGTTCTTTGAACCATATAGGTCCTGTGATAACCATGACCAGCCCACCTACAGCACAACACATGGAATCTTGAATTCATTCCATGGGTAGATCAATCTGAGTTGCTACTTCGCAAGCTCATACCTCTTTTCACAGCCGCATTGCTGCTGTAAGAGCTAGCTGATGTCACTGGAACGGAGGGCTCTAGATCTTCTTCCCTGACCAACCTAGTCTACGGTTGATGCATTGTAGAGTTTAATGGGAGAATTTAGTGTAAATTATTGTAGGTTTTATTGGATGGATTTCTTCCTTCTCTATGTAAATTCTAATAATTTCTTATGCTCCTTTTGAACTAAATTGTAAATTCCATGTGTCAGCAGTCATCATTCCTCCTCAATGTTTGCCTATTAAATGCAGTGAAGAACTGAAAAGCCAAATGATGGGCCTGGATTGGGACACTTAGTTTTGGATTATCTGAACCAATGATATTCATTGAACTTTCTGGAGTGTATAATATCAGAACTTGTATGTACAGTAGAAGAACACGAGAAACAGGATGAGGAATAGGAAGGCCGGCCTGGCGACGGTTACCATCTAACCATTGAGTAGTTAGCCAGCCACTGGTGAGTGGTGACCCAGTAGTGGGGGACACAATTAAGGCTGCCCCCTGACCAACATCCATTGCTGAAGAAGAGGAAGAATTGACAAGGAGATACAAGGTGATTTCAAGTAAAAGATGTAATTAGTGCACTTTTTCCTAGAGATCTGATGATTTTGTGATATTAGAGATTCTCAGTTTAGTGTATGATTGTTTCTAAGTGGTTCCACAAGAAAAATAAGAATGTAGCCGTGGTAACAAAATTTTTGGTGGTTCCTATATCTCTAATTTTCCGCTGTGATCTTTTAATGATATATGGAAAGATTTAATCCTTTTGATTACGAGTGTCTTCAAGTGTTCTTTTATACTTGAACGGTTGGTACTCCTCTGGTACATGCTAATACTGACATTGATGATACATTGTATGCTGAAATTCACGATAAATCACTTCACCTTCCATGTTTTATCTTGCTCAATGGCAGTGACAAAATTTGATGGTTTTTATCTACTAACTGTGTTTCTTAGAAAGCAGTAAGTGTCCCCTTCGGACAATTTGAGCCTCTGACAAGTACAATTGTACCAGTTTGATTTCAGGTCACCCTCAAACCCACATCTTGAGTAGTGATACAGTAAAACAGTTCTAGTTTTCTTACATGAGATTGCATCATATAAAGATGCCCCTTGGGCTCCATCTGGAGACTCACAACCATCTTACATCAACTTCACTAAAAGGATTAATGACCTGGTAAGTCACTGCCTATAAAAATGAGATTACTGACCTGTTTGGTTCCTGCTTACAACAAAGGGGCTTCTCACCTTATACTTCCCATTTGTCCAAATGATTGCCCCGAACACATCCTCCTTCACAGAAGTTGAAGAGGATGAAAATGTTACCTGGTAGCTCAATCTCTTACTGCTTCCTGTAAATTTCAGAGCATTGGGCACCACATTTACTTCAAGCCCTTTCGGTGCTTCCACTGTTACTGTGTACATATTTTCTTCAACACTATCAACGTTAGTAACTGTTCTTGTCACAGTAACTGAAGCTTCTGAATTATTTCTGGATACAGCTATTGAGGGGTAGTTGATGTTCGATATCATGTCAGTGCTGGAATTCTTTGGGCAAGCAAATCCATCTGGGAGTTGGCCAGAAATCTGCTTTATGTCAGAGATGTTGTAACCATAGTAGCACAGAAGCAGCAGGTAATCAGCAGGCTCGATTTCGTATATAAGCCCTGGTTGCAGTCCCCCTGTTGGACTCACCTCTCCAGCCCCAACATCATAAGGCGTGGCCACTGCTCCAGAATGTGTAGTTATTGGTTCTTTCAAATTGTTGGTTTGAATTGCTGCAAATTGGACAAGGTTAGTTTTTTGAATATGGGCACCGTAGCATCATTTGTATACTGGATTTATATATGTTTATGAATATGTGTATGGCTTTTAAGTTTTAACTGAACTTCTATTTACTACCCTTTAGTTTAGACCAAAATATTTTGGTGGAAGGAATAGCTTCTTTTATTATTTCATTTCAGGTTAATTGTTGTTGTAGTTGGACATATAGTACTAAGGTATTAATTGGTCTTGGCCTACACTTATGTTTTATACCATGTAACCATGTTGGGAACTCTAATGTTTTCTTTCTAGAAAATACCGAAGGTTCGCTTTACCCCGCCTCATTGCTCCTCTTACCTGTTGTCATTATGGCTGACATTATAGCTGCCGGACTCCAAGTAGGATTCTGAGATTTGATGGTGGCAGCAACACCCGCAACATGGGGGCATGACATTGAAGTTCCGGATATGACGTTGAAGTCAGGAGGGTCCTTTCCAGTTAGGGTGGTGTCTCCTCTGTATCGTTGGCTATCCATGCTGCAAGAATGTTAACTCCCGGTGCTGCAATATCAGGCTGTGGATTGTCAGATATTCACACTGGTCAGTTTTTCTTTAGATTAGTTATTTTCCTGACTGGAGAACAATGAGGAAAATTCACCTTGAGAAGGTTTCCGGTGGCGTATGAGGGTCCTCTTGCTGAGAAATAGGCCACTGTTGGTGCTGGTTTATAATTTGTCACTGTTTCTGTTGGTAGTATTGTTGCACTTGGGTTCCTTGAATATCAATATGGCGATAACAATATGGTGAGATTCCTATGAGAGGAGAGTACTGGGAAGGTCAATGTATTAACATGTCAAGTAGATTGTTCAACTTAGGTTAGTTTCGAGTTAATATAGCATTTAGTGAGAATTACTTAATAAAATATTTAAGTTAAATCGGCTCAAAATGGATCATCTCAAATTGTGATGGGAGTTGTGTCTTTGGCTTGTAATGAATACAACAACAATAGCGTTGATCTTGTTTTGAGGGATTTGGAGAGGTCAAAATGTATGTAGCCTTACTTTTGTAAGTAGAGAGACAGCCAATCCTTGCAATGAGTATAAATGTATAATACCTGGCTGAGGTAATGTATTCGAGGACTTCTGCAGCATCCTTATTGCCAATTACAGTAATCGGAAAAGAGCCAGACTTGGAGGCAACAAGTCTTGCTTTATCGCTGACGAGAACTACGCCTGCCCCTCCGCTGGCGTTCACTCCCTGTAGTTTTTCTTTCATAGAAAATAAGGTCTCATTGTGTTGACAGAACACAATTTTCCCTTTGATCTTCTCTTTATCCAGGAGTCTGGATAGCAGTTCCTGTGAAAAAAACAAGTATGAGTGGAATTGGGCAGAGTCAGAAAATACACAGGGACACTAAAAATGGGAAACGGGGAAAATTGGATCCACCTTGCATCGTCTTCCTTAGCAGAGCTAGCCTTGGCAGAGGCCCCTTCAATCAGTGGGTATTCAGGAGACTTTCGGAGATCTGAAAAGTTTATGGATCCACCCTGAATTTGCAAACAACACGGTTAGGTGCTGTTTGACAAGTTTCAGCCACTCTTTTTGGCTATAGATAACAATAATTTGTCTTGAATGAGACTGTCTTAGTGAAATGCCTCATGAAGAGAGACTAGTATCGGTGTGAAACCATCTCAAACGAGACCTGAGTTGGTAAGTATTATTTGCATGGTCTCTTAAATTTTTCCCTCTGTACCTTACTCATGTGGGGGGGAATGATAACTGTTGTTTGAGTCAACGTATATGTGCATTTTGGCATGCTGATAACACACTCGTGTGTGATTAATGGGGTGATCCAATAACATTGTATTCACATTCATGTATAATTGATGTTAAGATTCATATCTCTCGATGTGTGGTATTTTGTGAAGAGTAGCGCCACGCTGCCCAAAAGAAAAACAATGGTTGAGTGCACCATCTAAACTTGTTCTTGCTAATAGTTCTTGGCATCTATCATAGGTTTAGTCGTGTCTGAGTAATGATGCTGTCTAAAGGAACAAGCCTCTGAGGATTCTACTGTTAAGATTCATGAATTACCTTAATTACTTTGTTATTGCCTAGCACAAGGTCAGATTCAAAATCACGGTCAATTGTGGTAGCGGCAACAGTTAATATCCACGGAGCCACATTCACTACTGTCTTGGGAGAAGGTCCATCATTCCCTGCAGAGCACACCACGGTGATCCCTTTCTGAACTGCATGAAATGATCCAATGGCGATAGGATCAGTGGTGAAATCAGGTGCAAACGACGCAGAAGAACCAAGCGACAGTGACAGGAGGTCGACCCCATCTGCTATCGCATCATCAAATGCGGCCATGATGGCTGATCCACGACATCCAAAAGTGGAGCACACGCTGTACATTGCTAGGCACGATGCAGGGGATCCTCCCTTTGCTGTCCCTGTTGCTATGCCATAATATGATGCATTAGGCACAGCAGCCCCGGCTGCAGTGGAGGCTACGTGGGTGCCGTGGCCTATTGCATCCCTTGCTGAATGGATTCTCGATTCTGAACCGTCTTCATCATCGTAGTATCTTGCCCCTATCAGTTTTCTGCAGGGAATTTTGGGGACCCAAAGGAAAATATGTAATGAATATTCTGATGAGTGAAAGAATTTGAAGAAAAATAGGAGGATTTTCAGACACTGAATATGATATACCTGTTACAGTTTGAGGAATTAAAGTCCTTTCCACCCATGCAAGTTCCTTTCCATCTTGATGGGATCGGACCCATTCCTCTGTCATTGAAGCTCTTGGATTCAGGCCAGATACCTACACACAAATACCACATAAAGAGGCCAAGTTCGATTTTTGGGTAACCAAGATAAGGCAGTGTGACCCAAATGACTGAAAATCATACTGAATTACACAGAGATAAGGCAGCTGGTGTTTTTAACTTGAAATCCAATGAACTTGGCCTAGACTGAATTAATCAGAAAATTGACCAACCCGAATTGGTTGTATTATCTTGACAAATTCTATTAGATGAATCGATAACAACATGAACATGGAAAAAATGAAAATGACTGGTTATAAATCCAACTTCTGACGTCAATTTGTTATCAGCCTATGTGACTTGCTATGTAGATTAAGACGTCTAATGAATTTGAATCATGCATAATTAGTACAATGGAATTCCTTTGTAGTTTCACAACAAATAGTAGTACTCTAGATCAAGATGGTTGAGTATTCACCTGTGTCCAAAATGCCAATGATCGTATCTGATCCCTGCCAGGGTGGCTCAAGGTTAGAACGAGGATGGGAGTCAATCAGCAAGGAGGTTTCATATAGCAGGAAATCCCAGGAGCGCGTTGTGTGGAGCTGATATACAGGGTCTGGAAATACCGATACAACCCCGGGTGCTTCGCCAGTTTCTGTGCCTCTGACTCTGATAACTGTGCTGCAAATCCTGTGAACCCATGCTGGTAGTTGTACACAATGGTGTTCTTCCTGCCACCAGAAACGTCGTTTTTAGTATTGTGTAAAGCAACTATATACATAAAAGCTTCAATATCTCTCCCAAGTCACATTGTGGAATAGATTCAACCCCCAACAGACATTCGTTATGGTAAAAGGCCAAGGATTTTTGTCTGTTTGAAAGTCTTTGTACTTTGAGTTTAACTTGGACATGCTCAAAATAACTGTTAACATCAGCTTTTATGATTAAAATATGTTAAAATGGGCTCAAATAAGCTGTGAAATAAGTTGAATAAGTTGAGATTTAACACAAACGATTAGTTTTTATAAATTTTATATCTGTTATAGTTGTTATGAGCTTAAATGAGCTGTTAAAACTATTCATGAGTTGTTATGAAATTTTTAATATACTGTTAGTGATACTGTTGGTTCTATATTTCACGATAACGAATATTTGGTGAATATTATATATATATATTGGAAATCGGTTAAAAATTAATATATTTTTTGGTAATCTTATTAAATTTTTTTACATGTTTTTTGGAAAAAAATGAGCTCACAATAATACCTATATCAAAAAATTTTAAAATATGATTTATTAAATTCGATAAAAAGGCCAACAATAACGCAATTGAAAAATTATTAAAAAAACAAAAAAATTATGAAATTAAAAATATACAATTTTCATATCATCACAGTAGTTGCCCCTTTCATAATAATAATAATAATAATAATAATAATAATAATAATAATAATAATAGTAGTAGTAGTAGTAGTAATGGTAGTAATGGTAGTAGCAGCCATAGCAGTAGTGGTAGTAGTACAGTAGTGTTAGTGGTAATAGTAGACTAGTGGTCGTAGGGGGTAGTAGTGTTGATAGTGGTAGTAGTAACGGTGGTGGTGGTGGTGGTGGACTGGTGCGTGTAGTGGTAGGAGTAGTAGTGGTAGTGGTAGCAGTAGTCGTAGCGATAGTAGTAGTAATAGCAGCAACAATAGTAATAATAATAATAATAATAATAATAATAATAATAATAATAATAATAATAATAGTTGTTATAGTTAAAATGATCTGAAAAGAGTTGAAAAAAGTTGAAAAGAGGTGAAAGTTGGTATAAATGTCAATTAATATAGAGTTTTAATTGATCGAGACTCTTCTACTCTAATAATGAAGTGATATACTCCGTGCGTTTCAAAATACATATCGTTTTCGAGTTATGCAGAAATACCAAGAAAACACAAAATTCAAGACAAATTTTATGTTAGAAGACCAAGTTGCCCCTATATTTCATTAGAAATGAAGAAAATTAATAAAAAATAAGAGAAATAAGGTAATTAATAAGGATAAAATTAGTAAACTAGTAATTAATATGTAAAGTTAATTAAAGTAACATGTATTTTAAAACGGACAGAGTAATAAGAAAAAAATTAGTTGGATGTATTATAAAGTAACCCAACAAAGAATCAATTACGTTCACGAAGATTCTAAGAATTGTTCATGTATAAATTTAAATCCCCTTAAATCCTAACTGTTTTATGCATGCAATAGACCTGTATAAGCTTTCATGATGAGATATCATGCATGAATGTACTAAAAATTAACAACGGTAGTCCATCAACACAATAAAGCAGCATAATTAGGCGTATGTTTATTATAATATTTTATAAGGTAAGAGGGCCCGGTTCCCTCGGCATTTAGTCCTCACGTAAGCAAGGAAAGTGTGCCTTAAGTTAGAACCCAGGAGAAGAAGCTGGTAAAAATAGGGTGCTAGCGAGTCCAACCAACACAAGAGTAAACAATTAGGTCATGATTGCTTAAGGATGAAATGTTCACACCTCGACAACAAAGAGCTGCTTAACAAACTGTGCTTATTCTTGTTGGTGGATGAAGTCACGGCTCCCATGTACACGATGTAGATCGTGTCACCATCGGATTGTGAAGCTTTACATTTTCCGAGATGATGAGAAAGTACGAAAAGACACAAGAACAAGAATAAGAACAACAATGAAACCTGAGAGGTTCTCATGGCTGTGATTAGGTGGTGGTTATGCCTGTCAAGAACAAGATTCGTACAACCAACATATATATAGAGACTCTAAAACAATTAATTATACTGGTGGCTGATATATCATGTAGAAAAGTGGTGGTAAGTGGTTTAAGTTGAGAGTTGATGTAGTACACATTATGCAGGGTATGGAAGCTAAGTGCGCATGTGTAGAGTGCACCCAGCCGTTGGGCCCCTCCTATGTACTCAAAGTGCGGTTTTTAATTTGTTTTGCTTCCTATCGTCTCACCAATGTGGGAGTGAGTGAGGCAGTTGCATATCCACTGTGCTCATCACAACGAGGTATTAGTTTTTCCAGAGAGAATAATTTAGGTTGGATTGGATGTCTGGTCGTTTCAGGATCAAATCAAGTTAATGAGTGCATATGAAGGCCCTCATACATGGTGGCCTAATCTAAAAAAATGTTATATGTTCCACTTCTATGTTCTCTAACAATTGATAAGTATCAACTATTTTTTTCTTTTTTATGAATGCCCCTTTTGAAAATGATAAAGAATTTTATATATGATAAAAATTAAAATTTTTGTGGTTAATGTTTGCTTACGACACCATCCTAAACATTATAAACTTGCCACTACTTACAAATTGTCTATTAATTGGGCCTCAAGTCAGCAGTGAAATTGAATGTGTATTGCTCCTAATCAGAATTATACTGCCCATTACCATTAACTTCCATTGGCAGCTGGGGTGGATAGGCAATTGGAAAACAGTCAGTTCTGATCGACCTATTTAATAATCGGGTCAATTTTGTGTTGATCTTGAAAATAGTAGGATTTACATAAAAACTTAAAGAAATATGTTTTCATACTAAATAATTAATTTATATCAACTTGAGGTTATAAAACCGGTTTGGTTTGTGCTAGGTTCATGTTCAATAACTTCATATCAGATTTTAGTCGTGTTGTCATATTGACTTAGACTTCTCCAACTCTATTGATCGTTGTGTAGTGGAGGCAGCTGAATGCGAGCTGAGGTAAATCGTGATGACATAGTTCAAATTAGGCAGGTATAGTGGCTCTTACTTTATGCTATTTTCGTGTAGGCGAAAATGACAACTCAGATAACTCCAGTGAAAACTTTTCAAACTCTTTTAATACATTCGTACGCATGAAATGAGGTAACTGAGCAACCAAAATGCTTGCTGAGTAGATGGGAAGGTGGAATCCCCTATCTCCCCCACAAAAACAATGGGCATAATTATGGTGCGAGTTTCAAACAATGGTACCTCCACAAAATGGATATTGGATTTATCTTGTAACTTTAAAATAAGTGGATCAAAGTTGTCCTAGTTATTAAGTGATTATAACAAGATATAGATTAGTAAACAATTGTTTCAATAGTGAGCACTCTAGCAGGGCAATTGTCGCCATTTTAGAAGGATATGTACCGTAGCGGCCCTTTGTTTTGCAGGATGCAGAGTCGAGATCTATGGACTGTTGTCCTCTTGAACATAATCGATATTGTCGTTATCTTACCTCTTTGGTTATGTTTTTGATTTCGTTGATCTCAGCGAATTTCTATTCATTGTTTACAGAGCACTCTAGCAGGGCAAGTGTCGCCATTTTACAAGGACATGTACCGTCGGCCCTTTGTTTTGTAGGATACAAAGTCGAGATCTATGGATTTTTGTCCTCTTGAATATAATCGATATCGTCGTTATCTTACCTCTTTGGTTATGTTTTTGATTTTGTTGATCTCAGCGAATTTCTATTCATTGTTTACTTTTTTTTTATTTAAAATAATAGATAAATTTTATTAATTGAAGGTCATATCATATTTACAAAAAAAAAATCACTCTATCAAATTCATAACTAAAATAATAAAATGAATTTTTCGATTGAAATAACTAATTGAAATTCTTGTGATCACTCCTCTTTCACTCGGTTACTATTTTATCATACAGTTTCTAACGAGAGGTCCACAAATCACATATAATCTTCCTTTCGGATATATTTATTTGCTATATTAGTCCGAATCTGAAAAATTGATGTTCGTTACTAGACCGATATAACAATGAACCGACAATTCAACCGGACAACCATACTAATATGAAAGAAACTGATAGAATCGCTCCGAAAGTGAGAGACTATAACACTCATTAAAAGAGGGTATAGAGAGACTCTCACGAATGGAGAGAGGATGATTATTTGTAGAGAAAATAGATCAAATATAAAAGAAAGAGATATTGGACTTACTATTGACAAAAGATCAATGAAACCACTAAGAAAAGAAGGAGGTATAATTTTCTAGAGAGCACGAGAGGGAGAGAGAGGAGGTGGCTAGGTTTTTTGTTTTTTTAAAAAAACTTTTTATTTGGTTGTTTATTTTATATGTATTTAACGCGGAAAGTAATCAAACTTTTTATTTGGTTGTGTTGACTATACTTCGTAATGGTTATAAAAGAGTTGACTCAGAGAATCAATTACATTTCATCAGCCATTTAATTATGAAATATTTTTCTCCCCTTAAATAGAGATACCTAGAAATCTTTGTGATCCAACTTACTTAGCGTGATACTCTAAAAACTTATTCTGTCTCTATTCTCTCTCACGTATAAACTATCCATCATACCGTCTCGTGATTATTTCAGGCAACTCTAATAATCTCCAAGTACTCTATACTCGATGTTCATTGGCAAATTCGTAACTTGAATGTAGGATCAAATTATCGTGTCCGTGACTTGGGAATTTATTCGTGGGCTACCTAGCAACAATGGTATTCCCCTTAGCATGATTAGTTTGCTTAATGCTATCTTAGAACAGAGGATTGCATGTTTCTAACCTCGATTCTTTTTGCTTGATTAGTTAGGTGATTAGCCTGTAATTATGTGTTTAATTATTTGTAATCACATAATTAGTTCAGCATGTATCCCCTGAGCAGGATTAGTTCGCTTAATGCTATTTGATTTTTCTTTGGTACCTAAACCAACTCTCTGACCCATTCACTAAGATGTCTACCTCCTAACCCGTTTCCTAGATCTTGACCTACTAAGCCTTTTTGGGACCCCATCCCCTTGCCCAACCTCCTTTGTGGCCGTGGTGACCACCTCGGCGTGGCCTCAATGGCCAATGCCAACTAGATCTGGGACTAGGCCTTTTGTCTGACTTCATCCCCTAAATCTCCCTCTATACTTTTAAACTTATAGAAAGAGGGAGAGACAAATCAAGATTAACTCATCAAAACTATCTAGAGGAGGTGGCTCGTGAGCGACATACATCGTAGACGAAGACCTTTTGTCTGACTTTTTCCTCCCGACTCCAATCTATGCCATAACAACAATTCCAGAAAACAGACTTTGATGGAAGCATGTGTAGGTCACACGCCGCCACCTAGTTGTGTTTCATGAGCGTGACTGTGGTCAACTGGTTTCTAGGTGGTCGATTTATACCTTGTTGGTGGTGATTTCATCATAATTTCATGAGATGATCTTCACGGCAGAGAGGGGGTAGTTTTGCGTCACTTGGGTGTTTTGGGGGCTTGGTTGACGACCACGGAAGTTGCGTGAGGCGGCTTCCTGGTTTTCTTCTTGACAACCATGTGTAGGAACCACGGCTCGTTCCTCGTAGGAACCAGTGGCCGCTTTTCCTCACGACTGTTGGCTTCCTTAATTTATTTTTTTAAGATTCTTTTTGAAAGTTTATTTTGAAAGTGTGAGTACGCCTCTTATTAAGATTATTTATTTTAATATATGATTTGAAAACAACTTAGATAAAAGCATGATTGTCGATTTCTATTAATCATTTATTTTAGAAATTAATCTTCAAGAAATCTCAGGATATTATTTTATAGTTTAATAAAACAGAAAAATAAAAATCATTTTCTGACGCAAGGTTTTAGGTTAAAAGGTAAGAATAAACCAGTTTGGACCAAGAGCCACGCCCGGCTATCAACCGGCGCCGGGAGATCCAATATTGATTGATAATCGATGCCGCTTATAGGGCCGAGACCGAGAAATCAGTCTTGGTCCTATAACCCCGACTGGTCAAAAAATAATTTAAAATTTTCCATTTTTAAACCAGAAATGTCAATAAGCAATTAGCATAAATAAAAGCAAAAATAAGAGAGTCGCCAATCGGTTTTAGAAAATAAAAACTAAAAAATACACTTCCAATTTTAGTATAGAAAAATTAAGCTTTAAAGAGATTTTTAAAAGAGACTCCATTGGTCTTAAATTGAGAATCAAGTGTTCGAGGGTGAAGGTACGAAATGAAGAGATAAGCTCTCCATTTCGCCTCGTCAACAGAATGACCTTTACTAGTTTAAGTTGTGAGTTAAGAAAAATATGTTCATCAATCCAAGCATACAACATACGGAGTGTGGAAATTAAATCAACCAAAACATGCTAAGAAAGCGATAAACAAACAAGGAGGAAAGCGATAAAGAAAAGTAATAAAGAGAGCAAAATAAAGCGAGAAGAAATAAAAAGTTACAATGGGCGGGAGGAATTAAATGCGATTACATTTCTGATTCATAATACGGAAAGCATTAAAAATCGTAAATAAAAGAAAAACTATAAGAGGGAGGTGAAAGCAGATTTGATGCCCTCAGAGTTGTCCCATCTATCGAACTTTAATTACGAAATGAATCGGTAGGGTACTAAGCTCAAAAGGAGGACAGAAAAAGGATATTTTGTGGAGTTTAAGATTGGAGGAAATATTTGACGGTATTACGAAAATGGAGAGAGAGTAGAGAGTGGTAGAAAGAAATGAGAGAGTTTTAAGCATAGAAGGGTTAACAAGGTAAAAATGTAGCCCTTAGCTAAAAACGTAGCAGCCCTTAACTTAAAACATAGCAGCCAAAAATGAGGGGGTTAGCCCTCTATTTATAAAAAATTCCTAGTTCACAAAAATGACCTAAACACGTTCGATCGTCAAACCCAACTGAATCGAGCCCGGTTTCATCTGCGAGAATGATGGAAATGGACCAAATAAAATCCTGCTGGACCGAAAAATCCCACCTCCGTCTCAAATGGTGTCGTATGGACATCTTGGGTTTCGTGCCTTAGTCGGCTTCTAGGAACAACGCAGCGTTATGGCATGTTTGGCCTTAAATTGCGGCACCGGTGTTGACGTTGTCAAATAGATGCTGAGTTTCATGTCACGCTTGAATGCTGGGAGTGAAACGATGCGTTTAATGCGCCTAATCGAAATGCGGTGCCGATTTGGGTTTCCTAATTGGGAGCCCGAACCCGGCTTGATTCGTCCGAAAGAAAATACGTTTGTGGGCCGGCCTAAGCAAAGAAGCTTATTTTTGTGGTGCTAATGGGTTCTTTGTGGTTTCATCGAAGAGAGGAGGGGTGTAGGAACCACGCTCGGCCAAGGCCCGCCGAGCTTCTCCACTTGTGTCGGGTCTCTTTTTTAAAGATTGATTTTGAAGATGACTTTAGAAAGTCGACTTTGGAATGTGGGGATTAACCTTTTATTAAGATTTCCGAGTTTTATTAAATCCGATTTAAAGTGAATTAAGCAAAGTTTGAAAGGCGGTTTTATTAACCATTTTATTTTAGTAATTATTCTAAGAAGTTCCGAGATATTATTTCTTAACCAAAAGATATATAAAATTAGGGTTCTAAACCTCGTTGTGAGACTTTAGGACCGGACCAGTGTGAAAATATCGGTGTGAACCGAAGCCTCAACCACCGGTTGTCCGGTGCCGGCCGAAACAACGCCATAAAGTGAGCGGCACTGGTCGGTGGCCGTGGCTGAAGTAATTCAGCCTCGGCTTTTGGCATGGCTGGGAGATCCAGAATCCCTTCTTTCTTTTATCATGCAGCGAGAAAAACCGAGATGCAATGCAATAGAAATAAAGCAAAAGAGGAGTCGCCGGTAAGTTTTGAAGAAAGAAAAACTAACAAAAACAAAAGCTTGCTCTTCTAATCTTAGTATGGGAAAACTAAGACTAAAAGAGGCTAAATATGACTCCATCGGTCTTTGAACCGAGAATCGGATTTGGGGGCGAGGGTACGGAATGTAGGGACAAACCCTTTTGTTCCGCCTTTCCGAAAACAACTATTACTAATTCGAGTAGTGAATTAAAATAATGTAAAACAAACAAGCAAGTAACATGCAATGAGAATTAAAAGCAACCGAACATAAGGAAAGAAATCGATAAAAGCAAAAGTAAAGAAAGCGGTAAAGAAAGTAAAAGCGAAAAAGAAAGCAAAGCAGAAATAAAAGATTACATCGGGCGGGGAGGAATTAAAAGTGATACATCATTTGTCCACAATATGGAAGGTAATAAAAGAAAGCATAAAAGTAAATAATAAACTGTTGAAGATCGAATCTTTGTCCTTAGGTTGTCCCACTCGCCGATAAGAATCTCGGATCTAGATCTCTTGATGCGACGGTGGTAAATTGATGAGGTTTTTTGTTAGTATTTGTGAAGATAGGTAGGCAGATGTGTGACTGATGGAGTTCTCGGGTTTAGATGTGGTTTTAATGGAGAGAAGAGTGGGAAGATGCTGAAAAGGGACCAAGAGATCGAATACGTGAATAGAGTATTCGGTAGCTCTTAGGCAAATTTCAGCAGAGTAACATTGAAGGTTGAGCCATTGGGAGAATAAGAGCAAAGGCTCTCTATTTATAAGGAGAGGTTAGGTTAAGCAATGACCTAGGTTTATGCTCGGCAAGCCGTCCAAAGTAGGGTACAAAACCGGGTAGGAATATCTTGAAATTGAAGCGGATAGAACCAAGATAAAGAAGGGATAAAACTGGATAGAATAGGGTAAATGGAGGGAGGCAGGCGCCGGCCAACCGATGTTGCCTAGGGTTTCGTGCCCTAGCGTGCTACCCCGGAGTCCGCAAGTTGGAACACGGTGTTTTGAGGCAAAACGCAAGGTAGAAGGCGCTGGCCATGGGTTGTCTTCTAGGGTTTTGTGCCTTTTCGTGATGTTTCGGGATTCCTTAGCCAAAACACAACATTTTGAGTGAAATTACCAATAAGGGCGCCAGCCACGTTGGGCTTTCAAGGAGATTGTGGGCTCCTAGTCTCGGGTGGACTGTCTTGGAGCTTAAACGCAACACGTTGATTCTTGTGATCATGAAATGCAATGTCTAACATTCTCTTGAGGCCTTCACCTCCTTATCTGGTTGTACTCGAAGTAAAATATAGTATTCTAAACTTGGGATTTCCCGGCACACAACATTGAACTCCATTGTCTCCGAAGGCTTGACCTGGTTTTGGATTTTCCGAAAGAAAAGAGGATTTTTGGATTGACCTAAGGGAGAAGGCTATTTATGTGTTGCTGGGGTTCTTTGTGGTTTATTGGCTTCGTCACACCAATAAGATGCAGATCCAAGATCTAAATCCTCAAACAGGACTCGGGATTATCATCTTCGGGCCAACAAATAAAAAATAGAGAAAGGACGACACTTTTTAGGTGTCTACATGGGGTCCAGAATGGGACCCATCTTGGTCGACTGGAGAAGATTGGTGTTAGCTATGCCCAACAACCATTGACTAAAAAAAGGTTGAGACTAAAGATTATTTAGACCGACTTGGAAATGTAATTAATGGATTGACTTTAAAAGGAGAGGCAAATTTGGACTTTTGGCTAAAATTCACAAAATGGACCAAATCAAGAAGGTTCATTATTTTATTTTATTTTTGCACCCATGCAATTATTTTTAACAAACCTAACCTAATCTAAAGGCTGACAACGAAAGGTTAAATATTAAAAACAATCACATTCTTTTCAATTATGCAAATGAAGAGAAAGGTACCACTTAGATAACAAAGGTTCTATGGCCAAAAGAGGGATAATTCTAGATCGGATATATGGTGGCTCATAATCTAAAAATTTATTCCTCTATGGGATGCACAGATAGGACATGAATAATCGGTGCCTCTCGATCAAGAACCGAGAAAAA